>CM062820.1:1525273137-1526473137 GCA_031772625.1 Pinus tabuliformis | reverse complement strand
ATTCAGCTTTCTTAGATCTACACATATACGGATTTTTTCTTTCTATTTCTTTTCTTGGACCACCATTGGGCTTACCCAGTCATATTCCTCTATTGGCTCAATAATACTAGCATCCAACATCTTGTTGAGTTCTTGGTGCACCTTTTCTTTATACTTTGGATTTAGCCAATAAGGTCTTTGCTTAACAGGCTTCGCATCTGACTTCAATGTGATCTTCATAACACCTAAATCTCTGACGATCCCCTTCAAATCTGATATTCACACAGTAGCTCAACTACCGTATCAACTATATCTACATCCCAGTAGTTTCCTATCTTCGTGAACTTAGGTTCTTCTTTAGATCCAATGTTTACTTGTCTAGTTTTCAAAGGTTCTAATATATTCGGGTTTGCCATTTTTGGTCCTTTGACTATGCATTGTCCTTCTATTTATGGGATGCTAATATGTTGTGGGTCTTTGTCTTATTCTTTAGGAGTCACATTGTAACACTCCAATGCATGGCATAGTTGTGTACTCCTATCTAGTTGAGCCCATTCTACCAGTTCCTTAGGTGTTTTGAATATAGTTTCTTTTATCTCCTGGAGTGCTTCATCAATGAACTCAAACCCATCCTCAAATCTGATAGAAAATATCCCTTAAGATGTCCCATGGTGAAGCTCCGTCTCCAAATACCAATTCGTTGGAATTGTATATAAGGTATGATAGAAAATGTGCACCCATTTTGGTTGTGGTTTTGTTCCCTAGGCCTTAGTCCATCGTGCCAAATGATCGCGCAGATCATCCTTCCAATTTTATTTTTCTTTCATCTGAGTATTAGCATACCCAAACCTTAATTTCATCATTATTTTTTATTCCTTCCATCCAGCAAAGTTCTCCTTGTGTGTACCCCACCAACGAGCAAACGTACCACGCAACGCCAATTCCATTGCCTGGAAGCGATGTTCTTCCTGTACTTCCCTTTCAAATTAATTTAGAAACAGATCCACATCATTAAAACCATCATAATGTGGAAGCTTCCTTACCGCATTCGAGACACACCACAGTGATTTGGTCATCATGTTGCAATGGAGCGTAGATAGTCCATGTAGTCGATTATGCTAGTGTTCAGGCTCTTTATCTGAATTTGAGGTGTAGGAGCTATCCCTGTCCCACACTATTTTTCCATCGCCCATAGAATTGATCTAATCTTCATCTCACATTGTTATCTTGTATATCTGATCTAGATCATCATCACTTTCCACAAATTCATGAACAAGTTCAGTATAACACGCTCCTTCTGTAAGGTCTAGTGGTACTACAACCCTAAGCGACTTCCATTCAAGCGTCATCTTCTGCTTCTTCAAGTTGATTACCGCATCCATATCAAAAGACCAATCAATTCCTAGTAGTGCGGGGTAAGGGTCGGGGTAAGGGTTACTATCATCCACTATTTCAACGACCTCAAAGTCAACCAGCGCACTCACACCCTCAATATCAACCGTTACACCATATAGGTGTCCCATTGGAATAAATTCTGTTAATTTTCCATGCGTAGTTGAATAGGAGACCACTGCAATGTAGGTCTCCCCATCCTTACCCATGCCTTCTTAAGTAGGACATTTTCATCAGATCCTAAATCCAAGATTACTTGGTCCATTTCATATTCGCCTATCTGCGCAGTCAACCTCATCTCACGCCCCATGCGCTTCTTATGCTTACCAATTTTCCTCACAATGTGTTGTTCAGCATGAGTCTTCTCTTTATTTAAAAAATTGTCGATTAACTCTTGAAACTCTTCTACCTCTTTCTTATCGTGCAGTAACTTCATACACGTCTTCAGAAAAGTAGCTAAGACTGAAGGATCTACCTCCTACATCACACTATTTTTTGGTATTTTCTCCTAACTTTCAGAGGTAGAGGCCTCAGCAAAGTTCTTCTTACTTCCATGAAGGTCTCTTTAGCGCGATTAAGATCAAAGTCTACTTCCTTCTCAGCAGCCTTGCACACCCATCCGTCATCCTCAGGCTTCTTACCTTTATCTGCACCAGTCACTATACCACTTATTGTTACTATATTTATGCTCTTATCTTCTTCGCGATGCTCTGCCCTCATCATTTGAATGTTCTATGTAGGTTGCAGGGGCTGCACCTTCTTTTCTTGCATCTTTGCCATAAGGACCAAACATTCCATTATTACATGGTCAAACTATCAACAATATTGACATGACAGATGCATGGGATTTGTACAATCTCGCGTGAAGTTCTGTACATCTCCACAATTATAACAGATTTCTTGCCCACGCCCTCGACCAGTTCCGCCCCCTCTTCCTCGTCCTTGGCTTTGGAATCCTCCACACGCTGCTCCTGTGCCCTGATCCTGAGGCCAGATTTCTACCTCCATTCGGTAGGTAGGGGTTCTATCCATCATGAGCTCATAACTTCTACAATGGCATTCATCATATCCCACAGGCTTGCAAAAATTGAAAAACAACTGTTGAGGGGTCTGTACAAACTTTTGTAGTAAATGGAAACTATCATTTGCGTGTTATCCTGTAACCTGAAAGATAGCACACCATAGCACAACTCCCATGCTCGTGCCAACGTTATTCTTTCTTTTCAAGGGAACATGACCTCCCCCAATAACATAGTTCTTATAGACTGGGCAATGGTCCTTATCATGTCCATGGATATTGCATTTCAAACACCAGAATTCAACGTACACCTCTAGCTAGGCTTCCTTTCATTTCTTCAGGCTCTGCAATTTCAAGTGTAGGATTTCTAGTTGCGACTGAATATGTTGCACTCCAAGGTTCGTATCCTATATGGGTGAGGCATCTAGCCTCATCACAATCTCTAAGGCTTCAGCTTGTGTTGCTATCTTTTGTTGTGACAGAGGCACTCTCAAGTGCGAAAAGAGCGATGCTAAATACCAATCGTGATGCTGGAAATCTATAATTATCATATTGGCTTGAATAATTAGGCATTTCAACCTTTGGTTGAAATCCCAAAGCATCTCATCTACCTTCTATTGAATTTCCTTAAACTCAGTTAACGACTACGCCTCTGACTTGGGCTTTCGGAACTCCTTATTCAGAGCTCGCTCGGTCTCTGCCAATGTCATGGTGGGGTTATCAGTGCAACACTCAATGTACCATGTTAATGCGGGATCCTGTAAGGCTACGACCAGTTGCGCTTTCTTGATGTTATCATATGTAATTTGCTGTGTCGTCCATACGCTTCTGCAACAAACCAAAATTGTTTGAGATCTTCGCTCCCTACTCCTCTAAAAATCGACATATTCATCACTTTCGCCATGTTGAATGTGGAAGCGAAGGTGGAGGGGGTGAAGTTGTAGGTGTATGAGGTGGAGGTGGAGGTGGGGGTGGAGTGGATGGATGAGGTATCCTTGGGAAACCCTACGTAATTAACTGAACTGCACTTCACGGTGTAGTCAACACCATCCCTTCATCGTCACTTGAAGGGGGTTCAATGAGTGGACTATACTCTGAGCTTGATCCTTCATTTCTTCTAAAGAGTCTCTCGCTTTAACCCCTACTTAGTTGCTCTCTCCTCTTCCACATTTCGCGGAGACTTTACATTCTTTACAAAATATTTCTCAAAAATTGGTTAAACTAACCCAAAATTGACCCTAGTGACCCTATCCTAACAAGCCCCCAAGACAAATGTGGTGACTTGCCCTCAAGTCACTTGGCTGGTGCCTCGATATTGGTGCATATGCCATTGAACTCAACCTCAAATGTTGCTAAATTAGCAAAACTCTGCACCACGGCCTGTTGCACTTCCTCTACCATATTTTTTTTCATCGGGCCTTCTACTATTAGGCACATCATTCTTTGTGTCTACAGCAGTGTCTTTAACTTTTCCTAAAGTGATCGAATAAGCTAACAGGCTTCCACTATCCATGGTTGTAGTATGGCCTTGAGAAGGGCCTCTTTCCTTTGTAGCTCTTCAATCTATGATTGTAGTTCTTTTCATTCATGCAATCGCACGAGGTGTTGCACCGACACCAAAGTGCGCACAGTCGCTCTCCTTGAGAAGGGCCTATTTCCTCTATAGTTCTTGAATCTGTGATTGTAGATGTTTTCCTTCCTGTAATCGCGTGAGGTGTTGCACCGACGCCAAAGTGCGCGCAGTCACTCTGACTTCATCAAGCTTACGTTGTATCTCCCGGATATCTGTGTTAAGCTTCTACAAGTTTGGGTCCTCCTCCAAGTTCGCCCATAACTCCATGGCCTGATTAAATATCATCGCGTAGTCTGTGACTGTTGTATCCAATGTGCCCATGTTTTCCCTAATAGTTGCTCTACGTTTCTCCCGGACCTCTGGAAGAGTGGTTGGTTGTAACTTCAATTGTAGCTCTAAGATATTCATCTAAAAGCAAACGTGACTTTACCTATCTCATCTTTGGACACGTGGACCGCAACAGCCAATTTCCTTATTTTTGTTGTAGTTACTGCATCCTCCAGAATGTTTAACTCTAGAAGTGAATGGCACGCCTGTCTGACTGTTGTTTCTAGGCTCTGACTTCGTGCTTGTAGCTCTTCCTTCTCTTTTAGAGCCGAAGATTTCTCCGCGAACATCTGCTCATTTTTTACTTTGAATTCATTTATTACTGCAAGTGCATGCTGCTCTCTGATCCGCAACTCGTCTGAAACCCCCTTATGAAGTGCATGGAGGGTCTAAAGTGGCAGCATGGCGAAGTTCACCCCAATGTCCTTAACTGTACTTAACACAGCACAGTCTTCTGCTGATTCCGCGTGGACCAATCCTTCTGGTAGGGGAATGACTCTGAGGTCTATTAATTCGTAGTTTTACTAAATTTTGACAGCCTTCCAAGACCTTGTTTTCCCATTTTCGAACTCTATTTGACCCCTAGTTATACCTATTTCGTTCATATTATCTAGATTTTGGCCAAAAGGGTACTATGTGCTTAAGGTATGCAAATTAACTTACAAAGTGTCATTTTATCTTACTCTTAAGTAGTTCCTTAAGCTAATTGTTTCCTTATTGAAATTATCAGGTTAATTGATCAAAGCCTTATGCAGATTCGAAGGAGCTCTTCCATTTCCTATAGACAACTTGCATTTGCTATTTTCCTATAGGCGCTCCATAATTTCCTGCAGGTGCGTATTTACTGCAACTATCTGGATTTCCTGCAGCTGTCCATATTTCCTACAATAGAACATGGGTTTTGTGGGTAAATCCACCTACATGGACGTTGTCCTATTGGTTGCTCTGGATTTATCATCAAAACCACCCAAATCTCCAATCTCCTTCTCATTGGCCGCATGAGGAAAAGCTCCAGCAGATGTAGCGAAATAGTCTGATCCATGCTTTCAGTCATGGATCAGACTCAGAAGAGCTATTTTTGATATTTTGTACATGTAATAATATTAAATAGTTCAACAAGTAGCTTTTCCTTATTCAAGCAAATCATATGCCTGCAAACTTGTATAAATATTATTACATTGTATGTGTAAGGAGGATTGGTTGGCTGATCAGTGCATCAGATTGTACAAGACTATGATATTTTCCATATTAATACAAGTTATATGTTTTTTTCATTCTATTGAATAAACCATTTTAATATTGAAGGGGTTGTGAGTAAGGGAGGGCCCCCTTTACTCACAGCTCCATTAGTAGTACTAGCATATTCCTTTAATTATGTTTATGCAGTGATGTTGGTGTTGCACAACTAGTGTTCTCTTTTCTAATTCAGTGGCATATATCAATTGATTTATGGTTAAGATTTATGTGATTCATTTAATCAGTTTCAACTTTCCATTATCAAACTTATTTCTTTTCGTTGTGTGTTTGATCTTTTATCTTTTCTGATCAACACCAGAAATATCAAAGCTGTAGAGGGAGGTGAATCCACTCTATAGCCTTTTCTTCTAAGTGTTGATACTCAAAAGAGGCATTAGTGCTATGTAGCATGACTTATTTAACTAGGAAGCACTTGAGGTATCAAGCCTACATATATTTTGCACGAAATCTTGCAATTTTACTTACCCTTGGTTGATAATTTATGTTGGAAAATTATAAGTCTATAATTTAACTCAACATTTTGGCATTGTTGTCGAGGGCGTGCTAAGGGATAATACTGAAAGTGTTTTAGTATGATTTTTGTTGTTTAATATTTTCAGGACTAGGGGAGTCGAAGTGGTAAGATGTAGGGTAAAGCCTACGCACCTGCAGAGTTTAGAATTTACCAAAGCCATGTCCTGATTGCTTGGTAAGTAGAAGCTTTTGAATTTGTTTGCATAATAGATAAATAGGGTCCAATATTTACAAATGTCTTTTGTGGTGGTGTGAGCACCACTTCATTCACTAATAAACTGGCAAGAAAAAGGAAGTCTGCAAGAAACAAGGCAGCAAAAGAAGAATCTGAACAGGAGGTCTATGGTCTTGAAGAAATCTTGGTCTCCGACCCTAAGCAGATTAATACTTCCACAGCAGAATATTTTGTTGAAAACTCTTTTGTTTCTACCCATTTAGAACCTCCTCTTACAAGGAAGATAATATCTCTACTCAGTGGTCAACCTGAGAAGGAATTCCTCGTCAATCCTATCCAACAACTGGAGTTCTGGACCATTGACTCTGAAGAATCTGTAGTTTATAAGGGTCCTACTTTCTCTTGGATCGACATGGCTCATGAAGAAGGTACCAATAATACAGATGGAGGCCACGTTGAAGAGGAACTAGTCACATTTGAATTTCTTATCAGAGAAATTGCTAGAGCTACTCAAATGCTAAATATTCCTCCCTCAGCCTTGCTCAACTTTCATGGTGTCTCTAGTGAATATCCTGATGCATTCTTATTTGAATTTGATGTATTATGTAGGATATACGACTATTCTTCCAATTCTCAGAGGTTGAAGTTGTTTCCTACTACATTAAAGGATGCAACTCCCATGTGGTTTATGGGGTTGGGCTCAAACTCCATTGCAACCTGGGATGAAATGAAGAAGGTATTCATGAAGAAGTACCAAGATTATTGTAAAACTAGGGACCTTAGGAAAGAAATTTTTGGCATGAATCAGAAGGAAGGGGAGAGTGTTGAGGACTTGGTGAAAATATTTCAAAGTAATCTCTAGAGATCCATGATGAACTAGTTGAGCAAAAAAACCTTGAGAACAATTTTTCTCAGGGAAATTAGACCAAAATATCTTGAGGTTCTGAACCTAATGGGAGCAAGTGATGTATCAAAATTGAGCTATGATGATGTGTGTAAGTTGTGCAGATGTTAATCACGAGGAAATTCTAAGGTTTGAGGAGGACTAAGAGACACCTCTTCTAGGATTGTCAAATCAATTGTCGGAGATGGAGTAGCCAGAGCTAGAGCTGAAATGGGTAACTTATTTGAAAATTTTAAGACTGATATTATTAGCACTTTATCTTCACAATTGGATGTTTTATAGGCTAAGAAGAAACAAGAGGAATTGGAAAAATCCCTAGTCGTATTCTTCTCCAAAGGCAAGAAGAAACATGCTCTAAGGAAATGCCCTGCTGACAGCATAAAGGTATGCCAAATTTGTGAAGCCGAGAATTATACTCATTAATGTCCCTCTCTTCCTAAGATTAAAGAAGCCTATGCAGCAAATTAGGAAGCTGTCAATGCACTTTATGCAATGGAACCTCAACGACCATGGCAACCACATCCTACAGGTACGTCATAGTCACATTTTCAATTTCTGTATGCTCATAATCAGATGTGGAATGTTCCAATGCCCTTAGCAGCCTTGGCCTCCTCAACAACCTTGGTAAGGGAACTTTTATTACCTTGCTGCACAGAATTTTCCACCTCATAACTTTTATCCACCACAACCCATGCCGCAACAAATGGTACAACCACAATAGCAACAACTTCAATTGCATGCCCCACCAAATCAACTTGATCCCACACAACTTCATGCTCAGCCAATATCTAAGCCCAATAATAAAACCATCCAATCTTATCACAATATATGATTGGTCACTTATCCCACTTTTCCTACTTATTTTATTGCCCCACAGCCTCTGCAGGAAGTTTTTGTTCCTTTACTGCAGGAATTTCCTGTGTTGCTACAGGAAATCAAACTCCGATCTAGAAAAGTGGTGACTCAGCCTGAAAGAATTGAAGAGGTTGTAGGGGAAGACACTCTGGAACCACCTGAAGTAGAAAACATACCTAAACTAGCAGAACAAATCACTTCAGGATCACAAGAACCTTCCTCATCCCATACGGTCCAGCCTCCTTTTCCAGAGAGGTTGGAAATGAAAATAAAACAAACCGAGTTTGATATTGTGTCTAAACTAAAAAAATTGTGCATTAAAATCTCGTTACTACAAGAAATTAAGGATATGCCGATTTATGCCAAATAAATGAGGGAACTATGTACCAAGAAGCCAGGAAAATGGAAGAAAGAACCCTCGACAATTCAAGTAGGTGGAAAGCTTGCAAGTCTTATGTCCACCGGATTTGCTACTGAAAAATATGCAAATCTTGGAATCCCTGTGGTTACCACCTTTATCAATGGGTATCCATTAAAAACACTTTAATTGGTTTAGGTGTATCCATCAATGTGATGACCATGGAGACTTTATCTCACATAGGATTCTTTGACTTACTACCTACTCCTACCATGTTAGAATTAGCAGATAGGTATAAGGTAAAGCCAGAGGGGGTATTAGAAGATATTGTCATCTCATTGGATTCTTGGGAATACCCTGTAGAATTTTATGTTCTTCAACCTAAAACTAACTTGGGAGGACATCCTTCGATCTTGGGGAGATCGTAGTTAGCCATAGAAGATGCCTACATAGGGTGTAGATCAGGGAATATGACTATCACTCACTGGGCTGAAACAAAGCATATCAATTTGTATCCCCCTGCTAAACCACTCTTAAAATTAGAAAACACACAGTGGGTTGAAGAAGAGGAGCATGATTTATAATGTACCCAACCACTTTTAACAATATCCCAAGCCATGAGCCTTAAGGAAAACTAGAGGAAAATCTTATAAATTGTTATATTTCTGATCCTAACTTTTCGCAGCATGAAGAAGGGCAGACTAGTCATAATATATATAGAATTACTAACTTTCAAAATTATTATGAGCATAGTACAGTGGCTAAATTACATTCAGCCCTCTTACTTGTATTTCCTGCATATTCAATGACTAAATTTGGAGCTAAGGTAGTTGAAACTTTTCCTAAAAAAACTCTTAATATTAATGCTACCTTGACTCTTGAACAAGAAAAACAATTAATTTAGACATTAGAAGAATTTTCAGATACATTTTCATGGGAATATATAGATATGAGAGGTATTCACCCAGATACTTGTATTCATCATATTTACATTGAGGTAAGTGCCAAACCCGTAAGACAACTGCAAAGGAGGATGAACCCCTTTAAGAGAAATTGTGAAAAATGAATTGCAAAAATTGTTAGATGTAGGGTTCATCTATCCTATTTCAGACAACCAGTGGGTGTCCCCATTGGTTATTGTCCCTAAAAATGGCGACTGTGTGTAGATTATAGGGAACTAAACAAAGCTACATTAAAATACCACTTTCCCTTGCCTTTTATAGACCAAGTGTTGGAGACTCTAGCAAGGAAGAAGTATTTCTCCTTCCTAGATGGATTCAACATGTACAATCAAATCAGGATAGCTCCAGAGGACCAAGAGAAGACAACATTCACATGTCCCTGGGGTACCTATGCATATAAGGTACTACCATTTGGTTTATGTAACCTACCAGCCAAATTTCAAAGGGCAATACTTGGTATTTTCTCTGATCTTTTGCATGATTGTATAGAGGTCTATATGGATGATTTTACAATAATAGGTGATACTTTTGAAGAAGCTTTACATAATATTAGTAGAATTTTGCAGAGATGTAGAAAAAATAATATGTCATTGAGTAATGAAAAGTATTTTATGATTGTGACTAAGGGCATTGTTTTGGGACATCATGTTTCTACTGCAGGAATCGAAGTTGATCAGGCTAAAATTGAAGTAATTGTTAAAATGCCTCCACCAACCAATCAAAAGGGAGTGTGAAGTTTTCTTGGACATGCAGGCTACTACAGAAGGTTTGTTGAGAATTTTACAAAGGTAGTCTTGAAATAGTTTAAATTATTAACTAAATAATATGAATTTTATTGGAGTGAAGAATGTCAAGCTACTTTTGATACACTCAAAAAAAATATTTCTACAACACCTGTCATGAGAGGTCCAGATTGGAAATTTCCCTTTTAGATTTCCACTGATTCTTATGATTCAGCCATAGGAGCAGTATTGAGCCAAAAGGAAAATCTCATAATCTAAGCTATTTATTTTGATAGTAAAAATTTAACTCCTGCAGAGCTGAATTACACCATAACTAAGAAATAATTCCTTGTTGTAATTTATGTTATTAACAAGTTTAGACATTACATCACTGGGTGCGAATTTTTTGTACATACTGATCATTCTACTATTCTATATTTCATGAACAAACCATTCACTAATGGTAGGATTACTAGGTGCTTGTTGCTGCTTCAAGAATTTGACATCAAGGTATTGGACAGCCAGGGAAGGAAAATCAGGTAGTTGATTTCCTGTCTAGGCTTAACCATGCAGGTGAGGATGTTCATGTTTGCAGATATGGCTGACTACCTTGTTGTAGGAAAGTTACCCCCCTACTTCTCATCTAGTCAAAAGAAAATAAATATTAGGAAAAGTGCTAATTATTCTTGGATAACAGGAGACCTCTTTTTCACCGGACCTGATTTGAATATTCACAAGTGTGTCAGGGAGGATGTTATGTATGATATATTGAGATCTTGTCACAATGAACCTTATGGAGGTAACTTTGTAGATAAGTAGACAGCCTATAATATCCTTCGCTCAGGTTGTTATTGGCCATGTCTTTTTAAATATGCAAGGGAGTATGTCTGGAAGTGTGATAACTGCCAGAGAATAGGGTGGCTTGTTCAATCAAATGAAATGCATTTGCATCCACAAGTTCTCATAGAACCATTCGAGAGGTGGGATCTTGATTTTGTAGGTCCCATCAATCATATGTCCAAAGGTAAGAAGTATATTTTAGTTTCTACTGATTATGTGACGAAGTGGGTGGAAGCAAGAGCACTACCTAGAGCAACAGAGAAAGCAGTGGCAGAATTTCTTTTTTCTAATAATTTTGTAAGATTTGGGGTACCTAGGGAGATAGTTACTTATCAGGGTACTCAGTTTGTGTTAAAGCTTATGCAGGAAATTGTATAGAAATATCATATTACTCATTGGAAGTCCACCCCTTATCATCCACGGGCCAATGGGCAAGTGGAATCAACAAATAAGGTGTTGGAGACGATCCTTACAAAGATAGTGCAACTACATAAGAAGGATTGGTCTGATCGACTTCCTAAGGCATTGTGAACCTCCATGATCACATGGAGAAACACCACTGGTTTATCTCCATATGAATTGGTGTATGGAAAATAGGTTTTACTGCCCATTGAATTTCATATCAGTACTTTCAAGATGGAAACATATTCGGGTATAGACCTTGATGAGGCACAGTAGCAGAGGATCCAGCAGCTTAATGAGTTGGACGAGATTAGGAAAGATGCTTTTCAGCATACTGACTTGATCCAACAATAACGGGTTAAATGGCACGACAAGTACATAAAGAAGAAGAAGTTTAAAGAGGGAGACTAGGCATTGTTGTATGATTCAAGATTTAAGAACTTTAAATGGAAATTCAATACACATTGGTTGGGTCCCTATGAAATTGATAAAGTTCTTGACAATCGATCTATCTAGGTTAACACAATTGATAATGGGAATTTTACCTTCTTGGTAAATGGGCACAGACTCAAGTTATATCAAAAACCCCAATCCAAGGAGGAATTTGTGGAAGAAATTGTGAATAGGAAAGAGCTAGAAATGGCAGGAGAAGGAGTTGTTTCTTCTACTACCTCTTCTTGATTTTATGTTATCATAAACTGAGCTTACTTCGTTCCTCCTCGTGCTCAGTAAACCATGAGAGGAATGTCTATTAGGTATAGGTTTATTCCTCTTTCCAGGACCAATGGACTAATTATAGAAGAGGATCCCCCTTGGAGTCTTCTTTTTCAGTATTTCAGACTCCCTAAAATTGAAAGTTTGTGAGCATGAACTACCCTAGGCTCGTTAAAATAATAGGACAATAGATCCTTTGGATCCTCAAAATAAATTTTATTTTTTCAGCTAATCTTTGGATTCCTCGTGTTGGATTAATGTGGGATTCCTTAAGGCCCTCCTTCCAACAATATTGGCCCTCGACATCAGCAAATTAACTAGGCCCAAGATCAAGAGCCTTATGATGCCTTGAAGCTTGTATGCCTTAATGACAGGTTATCTCGCCAGCAGCAATGGGGAATCATCATGGATCCTTGACTGATGGATCTTATAGGGGTTCAACATCAACTCATAAATTCACACTAGATAGGATGCATCAGGGTACCTTGGTCCTCACTCTCGTTAATGGTGGTGGGCCTCGCATTGGTTAACAATTGACCTTAATGGTTGGTAATCCAATGAGCTCATTGCACATTCGAAATCAACACCTTCATTCATGTGCAAATAACTGTAAAAAAAGGGGAATAAATGGGTTTGTTTTCTACAGAATATTTTCCTACAGAACATTCAACAATTGTGAAAAAAGAACAATTCCTACAGAACACCAACGATTTCTTGAAAATATAGAAAGAACGTTAGCTTAAAATTAATTCAATAAAGTACTAATAATTTATTATTGGTTAAGATCACCAATTATGTAATCATGTTTATAACCTATCATTATTTATGTATACATGAATTATGTAGTTCTAAGGTGGTTTATCATTTCAAAGACAGTGTTAATCATCATCAAAGGACTGGATCATTGGGAGGTAAGATTGGTAAGGTACAGTTGGTGATAGGACACTTGAAGTGAAAGGTAATGATGCTTTAATTTTTTTTAAATTTGCATGAACTTAAGCCTCTGAACCCTTTGTGGAAACGCGCAGCCATGACCGTTATGTCATAAATGGAGTTCCATGTCCACCTATCATAACTCTGACACATCCTTTGGTGATATTTCTGATATCCATTCCACAGGTCAGATCATGATGTTAATCATGATCACGACCAACGTCCTTTTTAAAAACAAATTTCCATACTTCCCTAATACTTCCAAAATAAAATCTCGTTGTCGAGTTTTTGCAAAGGCTTGGAGGCATCACTGTGAGCCAAATTAGCTATGTTTCTTCTACTCCTAACCATGTCTAAACTATGTGCCCCTATTCGGTTTGAACCGCAAGGCCCTGCACTTTTAGATGTTGATCCTAGAAGCAAAGCTAGGCTGGAAAAGGTAGGGTGGTTGCCCCTGTTTCAGAAATTTTGTGGGCACAATTCGGAAGTGACAAAATCCTTCACTCTTAACCTTAATGGTGACAAAGCGCAGGTGGGAAATGTCCAATTTTGATTAACAGAGGAGCTAGTGGCTCAAGCCTGCGATATTCCACAAGAGGGAGAACGTTGGTTTAAAAATCAACGGTTTGACAAAGGAATTTGTGTGCCCTTCCTCCGAAAAGAACACACAAACCCTGATTGGAGTAAAGGCATCCCGCAAGAATACCTCTGGAGTAAGTATCAACACCTACTATTTCTCTTACAGAAATATATAACTTGTGAAGGTCGTTTCCAGCTTGCATTTATGTTTCATATTCGCCTTCTCGGGCACTTTCGAGATAGGCCTTTAAATTTGCCTTATTTCTTAAGGATGTCTTTGATGAAAATGTCTACTACCGCTAAGGACAGAGTAGCCCACATAGAGGAAAACCTCTATCACCATGGGTTAATAAGAATTATCCTGACCGAGGTTCTGAAGAAGAAAAATAAAACGTGGGATGATTTCCTGTCAGAAAATCATTTCATGGAAGATGAGAAGGACTCTAGTCCTTCTGAAGTTAAGGAAGAACAACCAGATGAAAAGCCAAGGAAAAGGCCACGAACCCGAGCTCTACTAATGAAGGAGAATCAAAACGATGAAGAGGTAGTGGTGACTCGAGAACTCATAAGGAAGAAGCCCAAAATGAAAAACTCTTCTACCAAAAGAGTTACAAGGAGCCAAGTTGCAAAGCTGGCCACAAAGTAAATCACAACAGAAGGGACATCACCAACCAGACCTGATAAGAAGAAAAATAAGCCCCAGAGATTGGAAAAATGGAAAGAGAAGGTGGTATCAGCTGAATTTATTGACAGAAGAGAAGTATCCTTCCAGGATTCACCGCTACAGTAAAGTGGAGATAAGACAGTAGAAGACCACCAAGGGCAGGAGGAGCCTAGTTTGCCTCAGTCCTCTCCTGGATGACATGAGGTGGAGGTAACTTCTCAAAAAAAGCAGGGTTGACAGGAACTAGAATAAATCATCCATGAGCTTATTGTGTCAGAGTAGGCCCTGCCAAAGGAGAATGAAACTTCGAAAGAAAATGGTTTACGCACGCAGAAAGAGCACAATGAATGGCATCAGAAGGAAACCTAAATCATGAAGAGGAAACAAAACTAGATTGACCACCTGAAGAAGGAGAATGAAACATATAGAATCCAGATTCAAGTAGAATCCAGTAAGACCTAATTGGACCTTTTGGCTGCACTAGCTACATCACAGGGCAAGGATTGATCTTTTTCTTTAGAGGGTGCATAAATTTGCTTGCATAAGGGACATGAATGAAGTTAGGCCAGGGGAATGTTGAGTCCCAGTTTTGCCCAATTTCGACAGCCTTCTAAGACCTTTTTTTTCCAATTTCGAACTATATTTGACCCCTAATTATACCTTTTTTGATCATATTATCTATATTTTGGCCAAAAGTGTTCTATGTGCTTAAGGTATGCAAATTAACTAAAAAAGTGTCATTTTATCTTACTCTTAAGTAGTTGCTTAAGCTAACTATTTCCTTATTGAAATTATCAAATCAACTAATTGAAGCCTTATACAGATTCGAAGCAGCTCTGCCATTTCCTGTATATAGCTTGCGATCGCTATTTTCCTGCAGACGATCCACAATTTCCCGCAGATGCGGATTTCCTGCAACCGTCCAGATTTCCTAAAGTTGTCCAAATTTCCTACAACATAATCGGCAGTTTCCTATGTTCCACTTAATCTCATTATGAACGGGAATGTGGATTTTGTGGGGAAATCCACCTACATGGGCACTATCCTATTGGATGCTCCAGATTTATCATCAAAACCACCCAGATCTCCAATCTCCTTCTCATTGGCCGCATGAGGAAAAGCTCCAGCAGATGTAGCGAAATAGTCTGATCCATGCTTTTAGTCATGGATCAGACTCAGAAGAGCTATTTTTGATATTTTTACCTGTAATAATAGTAAATAGTTCAGCAAGTAGTTTTTCCTTATTCAGGAAAATCATATGCCTGCAAACTTGTATAAATATTATTACATTGTATGTGTAAGGGGGATTGGTTGGCTGATCAGCGCATCAGATTGTACAAGACTGTGATATTTTCCATATTAATACAATTTATATGTTTTGTTCATTCTACTGAGTAAACCCTTTTAATATTGAAGGGGTTGTGAGTAAGGGAGGGCCCCCTTTACTCACAACTCCATTAGTAGTACTAGCATATTCCTTTAATTATCTTTATGTAGTGATCTTGGTGTTGCATAGCTAGTGTTCTATTTTTTGATTTAGTAGCATATATTGATTAATTTATGGTTAATATTTATGTGATTCATTTAATTAGTTTCAACTTTCCATCGTCAAATTGATTTCTTTTGGTTGTGTGTTTGATCTTTTATCTTTTCTGATCAACATCATTAATATCAAATTTGTAGAGGGAGGTGAATCCAGTCTATATCCTTCGATGCCAAGTGTTGATGCTCAAGAGAGGCATTAGTGTTGTGCATGTATGATTGATTTAATTAGGAACCACTTGAGGTATCAAGCCTTCATATATTTTGCACAACATCTCACAAGTTTACTTACCCTTGGTTGATAATTTATGTTGGAAAATTACAAATATATAATTTAACTCAATCAGGTCTAGAGTCTATTCCAGCTCTCCTACTTTCTCACTCCCTTGCACTAGGTCCGCTTGCACCAGGCTCGCTTTCCCAACGCTCGCTTGGATTCGACCTATTTGGATCTGCAGCTTGCACAGATCCTTATGGACGCTCCTTAACGTTTGCATATATTTTTGTTCAAACTGATGCCACAACTTAGTTGTGGTGTCTCTTAACTTGTCTCCAATCTCATCTAGATTCCCCTCTGTGAGGATCATCGAGTCAATGTGTGCCTATTTATTTGATTTATCCTTCTTTATTTGCCCAAAAGTTGACTCCTTACCGCGCTTCCTCAAGGTGAAGGAAGTGCTCTACTCCTCTCCACCATCTTCGCCCTGTCCTGATAGTTCCTGCTCTTCGATATGCTGGGAAGATGATGCTTCAACTTTCTTTGTGCTAGTGCACTTTTCCTCATCATGCTTTTTCACAGCGTGTTCTTTTTCCACAGCTACCTTAGCAGTAGCTTCTTTCTTTTTTTGTTAAACCAATGCTCGTGTTGCCTTCTGTGATGATTTTTTATGCTTCTTCTTAGTATAGCCCTTGGCACCCTTACCGGTACCTGCACCAATGCCCATGGGTTCACGCCACTCTGGTGGCCAACTACCCACAATCTCCTGCACATTTGTTTCTGAGACTAAGTATGGCAGCTTGCACCGTATATGCTTAGGGTCCTTCCTCACCCTTATTGATACATTGTGGAAATTGGCCTTGAACTCTGCGAGGGCCATCAATTTCTCAAACAAGGTTGAAGACAACCTTGGCTGCTGATATATTACAGTGCGAAGATCCATTTCCACTAAAATCCAAAAAATCTTCGACTCCTTGATCCTCTCTGGATCCTTTGACGACCACAGCGAAGCGAACTTCGCTGTCTATGTAACTCTTCTACCTACGGAGGAAACTGACTATCCTCTGACAATCGCCATGCTACTAAGACAATGAGAAACATGAGACACACATAATGAAATTGTTTACTATCCTTCTGTCTGCCAACATTCTCTAGTACTTCATTAGTAAATGGTGTTGGAAATGGATCGTGCATGCATGCATCATTCAGCTTTCTTAGGTCTACACATATATAGATGTCACCTTTCTATTTCTTTTCTTGGACCACCATTGGGCTTAACCAATTGGATTCCTATACTAGCTCAATAATATCGGCATCTATCATCTTGTCCAGTTCCCCGCACACCTTTTATTTATACTTTGGATTTAGCCGATAAGGTCTCTACTTAACAGGCTTCGCATTTAGCTTCAACGTGATCTTCATAACACCTAAATCTCCGATAATCCCCTTCAAATCTAAAACTTTGTTGGGAAAAGATCCTAATATTCATGCAGCAACTCAGCTACCTTATCATTTGTATCTTCACCCCAATAGTCTCCTATCTTCACAAACTTAGGTTTTGCTTCAAATCCAATGTTTGCTTGTCTAGTTTTCAAAGGTTCTGATATTTCTGGGTTCGCAGTTTTCGGTCCTTCGACCTCGCATTGTCCTTTTGTTTCTAGAACGTTAATATTCGGTGGGTCTTCATCTTCTTCTTCAACAGTCACATTGTAACACTCCAGTGCATGGCACAGCTGTGTAGTCCAATTCGGTTGAGCCCATTCTACTTGTTCCTTAGGTGTTCTGAATATAGATGCTTTTATCTCCTAGAACACTCCATTAATGCACTCAAACCCATCCTCAAAGCTTAAAGCTAATAGAAAACTATCCCTTAAGATGTCCAGTTCAGTTGTCCCATGGTGAAGCTCCTTCTCCAAATACCTGTTCATTGGAATTGTATCTAAGGTTTGACAGAAAATGTGCACCCATTCTAGTTGTGGTTTTTTTCCCTGGGCTTTAGTCCATCGTTCCAAATGATCACGTGGATCATCCTTCCCACTGTATTTTTCTGCCATCCACGTATTAGCATACCCAAACCTTAATTTCATCATTCTTCTGTATTCCTTCCATCCAGCGAAATTCTCCTTGTGTGTACCCTACCAACGGGCAGACATAGCACGCAACGCCAATTTCAGTGCCTAGAAGTGATGTTCTTCTGGTACTTCCCTTTCAAATTCATCTAGAAACATATCCACATCAGTGAAACCATCATAGTGCAAAAGCTTCCTTACCTCATTTGAGACACACTACAGTGATTTGGTCATCATGTTGCAACGGAGCGTAGATACTTCATGTAGTTGATCCTGCTAGTGTTCAAGCTCTTCATCTGAATCTGAGGTGCAGGAGCTATCCCTGTCCCACGCAATTTTTCCATTGACATTGATCCAATCTTCATCTCACATTGTTATCTTGTATATCTGATCTATATCATCATCACTTTCCACAAAGTTGCGAACAAGTTCGGTATAACACGCTCGTTCTGCAGAGTCTAGTGGTACTACGACCCTGAGCGACTTCCTTTCAAACATCATCTTCCGCTTATTCAAGTTGACAACCACACCCATATCAAAATCCCAATCAATTCCTAGTAGCACGTGATAAGGGCTACGATCATCCACTATTTCAATGACCTTAAAGTCATCCAGCATGCTCACACCCTCAATATCAACCTTTACACCATATAAGTGTCCCATTGGAATAATCTTCTATTGATTTTCCATGCGCATCTAAATAGGAGACCACTACAGTGCAGGTCTCCCCATCCTTTCCCATGTCTTCTTAGGTAGGATGTTTGCATAAAATCCCTAATCCAAGATTACTTGGTCCATTTCATTTCGCCTATCTGCGCAGTCAACCTCATCTTGCACCCCATGCGCTTCTTATGCTTACCAATTTTCCTCATAATGCACTATTTAGAAGGAGTCTTCTCTTTATTTGCGCACTTGTTGATTAACTCTTGCAACCCTTCTACTGCTTTCTTATCGTGTAGTAACTTCATACAGGTCTTCAAAAAAGTAGCTAGGACCAAAGGATCTACCTCCTTCGTCACACTAGTTTCTGGTATTTTCTCCTAACTTTCAGAGGTAGAGGCCTCATCGAACTTCTTTTATTCCATGAAGGTATCTTTAGTGTGATTAAAATAAAATTCTACTTCCTTCTCAGTAGCCTTGTGCACCCATTCGTCATCCTCGAGCTACTTACCTTTATCTGCACTAGTCGCCATACCACTTCTTGTTACTATATTTATCCTCTGATCTTCTTCCCAGGGCTCTGCCCTCATAATTTGAATGTTTTGTGTAGGTTGTTGGGGATGTGCCTTCTTTTCTTGCATCTTTTCCATAAGGACTGGACATTTCTCTATTACATGGTCAAACTGTCAACAAAATTGACATGATGGATGCATGGGATTTGTACAATCTCTCACAAAGTGCCCTACTTCACCACAATTATAACAGATTTCCTACCCACGCCCTCAACCAGTTCCACCCCCTCTTCCTTGTCCTCGGCCTTGGAATTCTCCATGCACTGCTCCTGCACCCTGATCCTAAGGTCATTTTTCTACCTACATTCGGTAGGTAGGGGTTCTATCCATCATGAGATCATAACTTCTACAATGGTGTTCATCATGTCCCATAGATTTGCAGAAATTGCAAAACAACTGTTGAGGGGTATCTACAAACTTTTGTAAAAAATGGAAATTATCAATTGTGTGTTGTCCTATAACCTGGCAGATAGCACACCATAGCGCAACTCCTACGCTCATCCCAACGTTATTCTCTGGTTTCAGGGGAACATGCCCTCCCCCAATAATATAGTTCTTATAGACCAATAAATTGTCCTTATCATGTCCATGCTCTTACATTTCCAATGCCAGACTTCGGCGCGCACCTCCATCTGAGCTTCCTTTCCTTTCTTTAGGCTCTGCAATTCCAAGTGCAGGCTTTCCAATTGCGAGTGAGTTTGTTGCACTCCAAGATTCATATCCTGTATGGGCGAGGCATCCATCCTCATCACAATCTCTAAGGCTTTAGCTTGTGTTGCTATCTTTTGTTGTGATAGAGGCACTCTCAAGTGCGGCAAGAGCGATGCTATATACCAGCCACAATGCTGGGAATCTATAATTATCATATTGGCTTGCCTAATTAGGAATTTCAACCTCTGGTTAAAATCCCAAGGCATCTCATCTACCTTCTGTCAAATTTCCTTAAACTCGTTTACTGACTGTGCCTCTGACTTAGGCTTTCTGAACTCCTTATTCAAAGCTTCTTGGGTCTCTGCCAATGTTGCGGTGGGGTTATCAGTGCAATACTTGATGTACCATGTTAATGTGCAATCCTGTAAGGTTTTGACCAGCTATGCTTTCTCGATGTTATCATCCATAATCTGTTGTTTTGTCCATACAACTCCTACGACAAACCAAAATTATTTGGGATCTTCGCTCCCTACTCCTCTAAAAATCAAAGTCTTCATTGTGTTCGCCATGTTGAATGTGGAAGCAGAGGTGGAGGGGGTGAAGGTGTAGGTTTATGAGGTGGGGGTGGAGTGGATGGATGAGGTATCCTCGGGATACCCTACGTAATTAACTAAACTGCACTTCGCGGTGTAGTCAATACTGTCCCTTCGTCATCACTTGAAGGGGGTTCAATGAGCGGACTATACTATGAGCTTGATCCTTCGTTTATTCTAAAGTATCTCCCACTTCACATAGCCCCAAAAATCAAGGTAACTGCATAACCTTCTTTTCACATAACAAGATTTTAATCCAAGTCTTTAATGATTTCAAATACTTACGTCACGGTCCCTTAAAGAGCCTTCATTCCACTTTTCTATAGCTGATATTTCTGTTGATCCTAAAATAAGTCACAAAACTCCCTAGTGTGTGATCAATCCAGTGATCCATAGCCGGCACGATATTGCTTTCTGACGCCTCTAAAGGTTGCACACATTCAGGAGACCACATTATAGGGTCGTTGAGCCTCCACATCCCTTGACTATCAGCCAATTTAGACAACCACTCATGTATTTCATCAGAAAAAAAATAGAAGAACACATAGATCTCATCTGTGTATAAATATCTCTGCAACCACTCCTCCTTGGATAATTTATGGCTCCTGTTCCCTTGAGTTATGAACGCGTGCACATTTCGGTCAATCCACTTATCAATCTCTTTCTTCGTAGGAAACCATTTATCACACATCTCTTAGATTTATCCTGGTCTTGGAAACGGAACCATTTGTTGGATAAAGGGGGCCTAACCTAGGTTTAGAGTTGTTCATGCCAACCAACAAAACCCTAACTGCTAGCCCTTTCAGCGACAAACTGTATAGCGCAGGTTGCAATCTCACCCGAACCATTATTGGAGGATGCTAGAACCAGGTTTCTGCATCTAGAGATTGTGTGATAAGTGATCTTAAACCCTTGTAGCTCAGATCTACCTTTGCAAAAATCTGTATCCTTCTATGGTCTACTACTACAACTCTAAGAAAATGGCTCTTAGACCTTCGCGAAGGTTTGCGATCAGATGCTATAGACCTAAAAGAAGGTGATTGCCCACTTTCGCGCACTAAATAGTAACCCTAGATATGCCTTCGCGCGGATCTACCCAATTTAACAGAAACAATAATAGATTTAACCTTTATCTTTGTGAAACCATATTATTATTTAGCTCATGGATAGACATTAAAGATTCAACAGATTCACACAACACTTACACATTATTCCAAAGAAAACATTTTATTTAATGGTAAAACATAACATGATCAGAGATAAGAATAAGACGCAGATTCAAGATATTCGGTCCAAAATAAGTCTTTATTAGGTTCATCTTTCAAAATACAGACTTTTCCACCCTGCATATTCAGCTTCAGGGGCCCACGCACTCAGATGCAGACTTGCTAAGGTCTTCGTGCACTCAGCTATAGGAGCCTTCCCCTTTCGACTAAGTATAGGAAACAAATCTTTCCTACCTTAGCACTTGCCCAAAACAGTAATCTTCTATCTTAGTTACTTTTTCTAGACTCGGTATGACTCAACTATATAAATAATTCTTGCTTACAATACCATGGCCCGTGGCCTATGGGTGAGTCTCAAAACTGACTTATTACTTACCTAAACAAGGGGCTAAATCCCCTTTGACTCCTACTTAGTTACGCGTTGCGCTTCCACATTTCGCAGAGACTTTACATTATTTACAAAATATTTCTCAAAAATTGGTTAAGCTAACCCAATATTGAACTTGGGGACCCTATCCCAATAAGGTTTTCTTCCGATTCTGAGTCAAACAAAGCATCAATCTTCATCTTCTTGACGTTTATATTTACATGGAATAGTTTGTTCATTTCTTTCTCTTCATATTTCTGAAGGCTACTCAGATTCACCTCCTTCTGCACTGATGTACAGATGATCTTCTTATCCACGTCTAAGTTTCTTTCAACTTGATTGTTCGAATCAATGGCGATGAGATTCTTCTTCTTGTTCTCTGGGTTTAGCTCTGGATGCAACTCCCAACACTTCTCCTTTGTATGGCCATCAATGTTGCAGTGGTTGCAGTGGTTACTAGGATCTTTGCATTGGTGTGTTGTGGTTGTCATCTTTTTATCTTTTCCCCCTTTTTTCTTCTTCTTCCCATCCTTAGAATCATCTTGTTGCTCCTTTTGCTTCTATCCACTTGATTGTGCTCTTTCTAGGCCTATGTTCTCCAAGCATTGTGCTTGTACACAAGCCTCATCCACCGTTTTGGGCTTGAATAGCATTACCTGCTCACAAAGATGGCAGTGCAGACCCCCAAATACTTGAGGAGTACATCTAAGTTCTTTGGAGAGAAACCCAACAGTATAGCCATATTTCTGAATTTTGTGGTGTACTCCTACACGCTTTGGCCCGACTTTTGCCTCCACGTACCCAATGGGATAAAACTATGACTTAATGAGGGTTTTTAATTCCTCTCATGTAGTCACTGTAGGTTATCCCTCCAACCTTAGGGTTTCCTTGTGGCTCTCCCACCAAGTCAGTGCATGGCCCTCCAATTTCAGCAGCGCAAATGAGATATTTTGCCTTTCCTTGATCTAATGGACACTGAAATAAAATTCCAGTTTTTGCAAATAGTGGTTCAGTTTCATAGCATCGATCTTGTCGTGGTATGGCTTGATATCGACTTTTGCTTCTACTTTAAACAGGGATTGGTTCACAGCACTCGAACTAGGTTGATCTTTTCCAGGTTCTTGCTTCAGCTGGTTATCTGCATCTTCTTGATCTCCTGATCTCCCTTCTGATTTGATCTTTGCATTTGAACCCCCTTATTGTCGAAATATCCCCATCTTATATCTTAGGGATGCCATGATGAGGTTTACATTGTGGTTTATATCCGTGACTTGTTCTTCATGCCGCAAAAACCCCACCTCTGCAAGATCACAAGGTTCGTTTACAGATTCGTCACCCATGATTAGGGTTTTACGATTTTCATCCTCGCCGATCTAGATCCCTACATCTCCACAAAATACCCAAATGAAATTACTCTGATACCAAATGATCCATAAACTGTCATGGATATTCTAGTGGATAATTCATCACAACAGATCTGATAATGTTATATTAAAAATCGAAGATTCTACATTATTACAGTTTTATTTAATTTCTAGATTTGTATAATTAACTGTAAATAGTGCATGCATGTAAAATTAAATCAAGAAAAAAAGTATAGAACAATAAAATAATCTCTCACACACATAATACACAAGATATTCTCTCTGAGAAACCCTTTCGGGAGAAAACCCAACTGGAAGATGAGGTCACTTCGCTCTCTTTCTCTGTTTGGAAATATGGCTACAAATACAAAGAAGTAATGTTTGTGGCCTGTGGGCTGCTACAGTGCACAGATCCTCTTTGTGTGCTCTACCTCCTATCTCTCCTGGCTATCTTTGCTCAACTATGGAACAAAATTCTCTCGAAAGAAATGGAATGCCTCTTCCTCCTAGTGGCTCAGTTATAACACATCCCAATAGCCTACTAGTGGTTAAGTTTGACTACATAAAATCTTAACTAGAGTTACAAAATAGACTCTTCTAGAGTATTTTACATCAAAAACACGTGGCTAGCCCCTTTTCCATGAATAATTGGGGCTGACACAGCATCCTCCTGAACTATAGGTGTGAAAACAGGAAGGTCAACTTCTGAGTGGCATAACGTTTGCATATAGACTCGGATTGACGTGATTCTTGCGCCATTGGAAATCTGTTTGTGTGTAGAACAGCATGAAAAGGTTATACACTTTAGCAGAAAATTTTGACCCCCAAAAAACATCGTTTGATGCCTCAAAATGCTCCTGGAAAGGTTTTAGACCTCGTTTCACCAAACTGGGTTCTGCCAGTAAAACCGGTCCGTGAGTTGAATCCTCCACTTTTTCCACTCCAAATGGATCGAGTTGGATGAAAAACAATATAATTATCCAATTTGGATCAGATACTCTCTTGGGTTTGGAAAGCAGTGAAGCAAGCACATTCTTGAGAAGCTGATCTTGGTCTTGGAAGGGCTTCAGTGTTGGTCAAGGGTCTTGGTATTTGTCAATAAAGAATCTATAAGAAGAGATTGAAGGGTTTTCCTCTCAAGGGGAGAGGTTTTACCCTGGCTTGTAGCCTACATCTTGTGTAATTTTATCTTGTTTATCTTCTTGTTTTTGTAGTTTTTTTATGATTAAAGAACACACTATAATAATAATAAGAAGATAATCCTAATAAGTAAAAAGGCATAACAAGAAATTATCATAGTTAGAAGAATAATTAATGTCATCTTGCTTTAGATTCTTCAACATGGTATCAAAGTATTGGTTCGAACAAGGCATGAAGAAGGTCAACTCATTATGAATAAGCTTGAAAATAAGTGGTTATCATTAGCAAGTCTCATCAAGAAAAAAGTCGTATGGAATAGTCTCTTCTCTTCCAAAGATCGCAAATCTTCAAATAATGAAGGATTGTTCTTAGCCCTCACCAAAACATTTCAAGATGAAAATATATGGGTGCTAGACAGTGGAGCTTCAAGATACATGACTGGATATCACAAGAAACTCAAAACCCTATCCAAAGGGAAGCCCTCATACTTTGTGGAGCTTGGTGACAACAAGAGCTATCCAATAAAAGGCATTGAATCTACATCAATTGAGCTATAAGGAGGTAACATTCATCTCAACAACATTCTATATGTTCCAAGTTTGTGCAAAAATTTTATTTTTGTTTCATCACTAGAAGAAAAATAATATAGAGTTGCTTTTATATATGGTAAATTAGTGGTTTGGGCTAAAGATTCTAGCATTGAGAAAGCTAGAACCATCGGAATTCAAGAAAGAAGACTCTAGAGACTCTCTAAATCAAGCACTTGTCCACATTGAGATAAGTATGTGTGAACATTGGAATAGAAGATTGGGCCATCTTCATTGAAAGATCTTTCCAACTCTAAATTCCATTGTAAATGGGATACCAAATCTCAAAGAAGACCATGAAGGAGTCTGTAAAGGTTGTGCTCTGGGAAAGAATGTAAAGAATGTAAAGAAACCATTTGCAAATAGTACATCTACAGCTCAAGAGATTATAGATCTCATTCACTCTAATGTATGTTGTCCCATGTCTAAATCACTTGGAGGTCATCTATATTATGTTACTTTCATTGATGATCATTCAAGGAAAACTTGGGTTTATTTAATTAAATCCAAGGATGGAGTATTCATAAAATTTCAAGAATTCAAGGCAGAGGTAGAAAATATTATAGAAAGAAAAATAAAGATTCTGAGATCGGACAATGGAGGTGATTATACTTCCAAAGAACTCATCGCTTTCTATAAGGAGGTTGGGATTAAGAGGGAGCTTATAGTTCCATACAATCCCGATCATAATGGAGTATCTGAACAAAAGAATAGAGCTATAGAAGTGTCAAGGCTATGCTCCATGATCAATATCTACAGAAATTCCTATGGGGAGAAGCAACGAAGACTGCAGTATACATTCAAAATAGAAGTCCTCATAGGGGGTAATATAACTCTAGAAGAAGTATTCACCGAGAAGAAACCAAATATTGATCATATTCGGATATTTGGGTGTCCTGTATATATTCACATTCCCAAGGAAAAAAGAAAGAAGCTATATCCCTCAAGCAAGAAAGGAATATTTTTTGGATATACCAACTCCTCCAAGGCTTACAGGATCTACATAAAGGAAGGACATCAAATAGAAGTAAGCAGAGATGAATTTTTCTATGAGAGCATTGCCTTCAAGAAATCTAAAGATCTCTCATCTAATTCTGATGAGGAGGATCTTCCTATGTTTGAGGAAGAAGTTAATAAGGAAGAAGAAGTCTTTAATCATGAAGAATAAGGTCCTAGTGAACCAATCTCTCTCCTTGAAAGAAGAAAGAGACCTAACTAGTTAACTTCTACACTTCAAGAAGCATAAGGCCACACCGCAAGAGGAAGATTCAGGGAGAGAAAGAAACCGAAAGATACTCAGGATATGCAGCATACATGTTGAAGCTCATTGAAGATGAACCTTAAATTTTCTAAGAAGCATCCAAACACCAAGAATGGAATAATGAAATGAATGAGGAATACCAACCTATATGAAGAATGGATTCTAAGAAATTGTCCCAAGACCAGAAAACAAATCAGTGGTAACCTCTAAGTGGTTGTATAAGATCAAGCATGCTTCAGATGGAATCATAGATAAATTCAAGGCTAGATTCATGGCTCAAGGATTCTCTCAGGAATAAGTCATTGACAATGAAGAAACCTTTTCTACCACAACAAGGTATACCATGATCTGATCTATTATATCTCTAACAACATCAATGGGATGGAAGGTACATCAAATGGATGTCAAAACAGAATTCTTAAATGGTGCCATAGATGAATAAGTCTACATATAACAACCATTTGGATTCGAAGTAAAGGATAGACAAACTCATGTTTGCAGATTGAAGAAGGCACTTTATGGCCTCAAGAAAGCTCCTAGGGCATGGTATGCTAGAATGGATGCATACTTGCAAAGGTTGGGTTTCAAAGTAGAGAATGATGAACCTGTCATCATTATTCTATATGTAGATTATATTCTAATAAATGGTAATGAAGAAACAATTCAAGAGTGTAAGAAAATGTTGCCAGCCAAATTCAATAAGAAGGATCTAGGACTTATGCATTATTATCTGGGACTAGAATTCTGGAAGGAACTAAATGAAATCTTCCAGGGACAAAGGAAGTATGTGATCGAGCTATTGAAAAGTTTTGATATGATGGAATGCAAACCCATGACAACTCCGATGATCACAAACTTGAAAATGTTAATGAATTTTGAATCCAATCTAGTGGATCCTACTAAGTATAGACAACTTATTGGCTCCTTGATGTATCTGGTGAATACTCGGCCAAACATATGTTTTGCAGTAAATGTTCTCATTCAATTCCAAAGGGAGCCTAGCCAAGCATATACTAAGATATCTATAGGGAGTCGTCCACTATTGCTTGAAGTATGAAAAAGGAAAAGATGTTCATCTAGAAGGATTTACTAATTTTGATTGGGGAGGCGGCGAGAAGGATAGAAGAAGCACTACAGGAGGATGTTTTATCTTAGGATCCTCCATGGTCTTAGATGAGAATAAAGCAAGATACATTGGCTTTAAGTAGTGTTGAGGCTGAGTACATTGCAACCTATGAAGTGAGAAGGGAAGCGGTCTAGTTAAGGAAGATGTTATCTGATCTATTTGCAGGACCATTGGACCCTACCATAATACATTGTGATAATATCAATTTTATAAGATTGTCTGAAGACTCGAAATTTCATGGAAATACGAAGCACAGAAACAGAAAGTACCACTACATTCGAAAGTTGGTACAATATGGTGTACTGAAGTTGGACTATATCCCCACCGATGATCAAACTGCTGATATTTTAACAAAATCTCTTCCCAATAAGAAGCTTGTGTATCTTAGAAACAAACTTGTATTGGTTGACATATTCCCTATTTAAGAGGGAGAGATAGACACATTATTATTGTCTTCATTTTCAAGTAAAGAATGGAGGATTGAGTAATCATCTTGCATTTGATACTCTTTTAGGATTTGGTACGACATCCAAGATAAGAGTAGGCAAGAGGGTTGATATTCTTTGAGGGTTGGGCACCCAAGATAAGAATAGTCCTATAAGGTCATACTCAGTGAACGCCCAGGTGGGTATGTACCTTGAGAGACAATGATGAAGGTGTCTATAATCATTAGTCTTACCAACATTTTGCTATGATCTATTGAGAAATAGAGTTGTTAGTCAAGGCCTTTCCATGTGACAATGTTGGTTATAATGATGTTATACAGATGGATTACTAGTTTGACTCTTCTTATGAGATCTCTTCAATACTGAGAATAACCATGTACCATTTATGAATACCTCCCTAGTTAAGAGGGAGTGTTGAAGAAAATGTAACTAGGTTTGGTCTTCATAAATATGAAATGTACTTTTGATTCTTTTAGTTTGTAAAAGAAAGAAAAATAATTATTATTATTATTATTAAGCTTGGGTTTCTTGCCCAAGAAACTGCTTTTATGGGTCAATCACTAATTGAAAGTGCTTCTAGGATTTTCCTAGGTTAAGAAGTCCAATACAGACATTGTCATAATATGAAGACCCCATCGGGCATCTTGTAAATTGTAAAAAGAATTATTTTTGTATTTTACCGAGCCTTCTAAGACTAAGTTAGCCTCCCAACTTGTCAAATCGGCCTAGAAGTTGGAATTCGCACCCTTGGAAGACCTATATATAGGAGACAATTTGAACTCATTTGGACACATTCATTCCCCTCTCTCCTTTGCGAAGGAAGAAGCAGAAAAGGGCAGAGAAGAAGGTAGAAGAAGGAGAAGAAGTGTTTTGGATTCCTCTATCTCTCTTTCTCTCCACACATGTGAAGAAGAGGGCTAAAATTCTACAGCTTTTAGCTAGGGTTTTTGTTGTCGGGCTAGGGTTTCATTGTGGAGGTTCGATCTGGTGAAAAATATCTTAAGGAAGGGCCAACAAAGTCCCCTTCTAGATCCAAAAGACAAATTAGGTCAAGCGAGGCAACTAGAGGCAAAGAAGCAGTTCTAGTCCACACATTTGAAGTAGACGCTGCTACCAGGGGGCAAAGTTGTAGATCTGCAATTATAGTTGAAATGTTGTGGCTAGAGGCCGAGGTAGTGTTGTCAGAAGAGACTTTGTTGGGTTTGGAAAGCAATGAAGCAAGCACATTCTTGAGAAGCTAATCTTGGTCTTGGAAGAGCTTCAGTGTTGGTCAAGGGTCTTGGTATTCGTCAATAAAGAATCTATAAGAAGATATTGAAGGGTTTTCCTCTCAAGAGGAGAGGTTTTTCCCTGGCTTGGAGCCTACATCTTTTGTACTTGTATCTTGTTGATCTTCTTGTTTTCGTAGTTGTTTGATGATTGAAGAACACACTATAATAATAAGAAGAAGAAGATAATCCTAATAAGTAAAAAGACATAACAAATAGTTATCATAGTTAGAAGAATCATTAATGTCATCTTGCCTTATATTCTTCAACAGGGATTGCCACAAACTTTCTGTCAACAAATTTCCATTTACTGTAAATAATTTGTTTGTTACTTTTCTATTGTACTTCCACAAATGATTCCACTGAAATAATGTTGATGACCTTGATAATTTCTCTTATTCCCACAATAGGTTCTTATGTAGTAACTTTCCCTTCCATATCCAACGTTAGTTCTTGTCTGGCAGCATTGATTCATTTTGTGTTATGTTCAACACTGGTTCTTGTGTGACAATGTTGATGTTGTTTTGTCTTGGGAATTTGCTACATTTGTTGGGTGTTAGCGCTTGAAATTTCACCACAGGCTGAGAAAGGTAAACCTCAAGGTAACATCAAACCACTTCGCCTCGTAGCTAGCCCTACGGGGCGGGAGAGGGCTCTCTCCGGTCTATCTCGGTGAGATCTTCAATGGATGAGATGACCAATAGGGTAACACTGATTTTAGGCTAGTAAACTGATCAAAAAGGTTGATTTGGGGTTTTTAGGGTTTCTGGTGGCAAATTGAGGGGATGGCAATTTTGGGTGCGGGGATTGGACACAGTTTCTGCAGGGGGTTCTTTGGGGCGAGGTAGGATACAGTATTGATGCCTTTGATTGAGGTGGATGTTCAGGAATGACAAGTGAGGAGCTAAGGAGAGCAAACAATAACTTTGAATTCTCCTTAAACAGTAGAAAACATTGAAATTAAACAAACTTAAAAGCAGAGCATGACAGTCATGAATTCTTACTTTAACACTTCGTTTGCTTAATGTGCAGAAGGAAAAGAAAGGAAATGATTCACATAACACACTTACAAGTACATAGAGAAACACACCATCAATACATGTAACCACAAGAATCCCAAAAAGGACTGCAAAACCCTGGTCTTCCTTTGCAAAAAATTGCAGAGATACAGTGAGTAATACAATAAGAGCTTCTCCCTCAAGAGTCCAACCATGAAAATGAGCAAGAGAGTACATAATATAGATCATCTAACCTCTTTCCCTACCTCCATGGGTCGAGCTCACTATCCTAGGAGCTGTTTCAACCACTTCTAAACTAAGCACTACAAACTAGGCAGTCAAAACAACTTGCCTCTATAAGCTAGGAAACCAATTCATTCATTTAATTTTCACCTTTTTCATGAATGAATATTCTAGAAGAGGTACATAAGAGTAAAAGTGTCAATAAAGTACATTAATTACATCAAATAGGATAATAATCTACCCCAAAAAGTCAAGCAGGGTCAAACTGTGTTTTTCTGAGCTGTACACTGAAATCTGGAGAAGTTTGCCTGACGGGTCGCGCGCCTCTGCCTGACGGGTCTCGCGCATTTGGGACCACATTTGGGGCACTTCCAGGTGGCCAAATTGAGCAAGAGTAGGCTTGTTGGAAAGGTCTGTGAGTCTACTTTCCAACCCAACTGGAATTTCGGAATTTGGTGGTCATTGTCCCCTCCAAAATTGCAATCTCCCAAGACTGCTTTTTGCAACTCAAAAATGTGGCAGAAAGTCAATTTTTGCTTGTTTTTTGACTTTCTCGAGGCCCAAAACTTCATAAAATCTCAAGTCCATTGATGAGAATATGTAACTTGTCATGAAAAGTCTGGAAATGCTGAGTTTTTGCAAAATGGAGTTGCCATGATGTAGGGTCGCGCGGGGGGTGAGACCCGTTAATGAGCAAAAACCTGTAAATTGCCTGAAAAATCAAAATTGACTCAAAATTTTCAAAATTTCTTGGGATTTGTGCTGTGGCTGGGCTATTTAGTGCCTTGGTCCTTCAGTGAGGCCTCAGCCAAGATATGGAGGGGATCAGGCCTCTTTCTCCTTTTTGTGCCTTGGCCAACCGCCTTTGGAACATTTTCATCTTTGCCTTGCACACATGCATTCTTGCCCAGTAATGGTTCTTCATGTTCCTCAGCAATTTCTTCTCTTGGTTGGCCTTAGCCAACAGCCTCTCCAAGTGTGCATTTACCCGGATGAGCATGGACTCTCGGTCAGTGGACAATGGATCACCGGGTCTTCTCCGATTCAAATTGCGGTCACTACGAATCCTCCACAACTCATCAAGAGCTTGTTCATCCTCCAACTGTTTGTTGCGCTACTCCAGGTATGTGATGGTCCATTGTGCCCCCTCTAATCTCCTCTGCAAGGCATCATTTTCAGCTCTGAGGTGCTGAATGATCTCCTTTGCCTCTCGGCTAGGAGAACTGACATCAAGATCAATAAGCTCTATATCCGGAACACCTGATGGCCCCTCAACAATCTTGGGCTGCTTGCCCCTCTGTGCTGCCTGTGCTGCTGAAGAAAGCGAGGCCCCTTCCACCTGTTGTGGAGATAACACTCGCTGAGCTGATGAAGAAGGCGAGACCCCTTCCACATGCTGTGGAGAAAGTACTCGCCGAGCTGCTGCAAATAAGGCCCTCTGGCCTCTCTGATAAGTAACCAAAGGTGAGGAGCTGACATGTCTAGTGACGGGGATGTCATGCTACTGTGATGGTCCTCCCTCCTCGTGAATAACCTCAGGATGTGGCGGTGGTGGTGTTGTGAAAAGCTCACGAGAGATGAACTCCTCCCATGAGATGCCCTGCTGAGCCAATTGATGTAATACCACTACCTGAATCAAACCATAATGGTAAAGGCTCCTATACTGCTGTGCCGGGCTCTTCCTCTGCATCATGGACATCATCTTCTCAATGTTCTGATAGAAGAAAATAGGGATGTTCATCATCCGTACCCGGGTGAAGTGCATCAAGAGGCGAATATGGTATGAATATACCTGTGAAAATCTGCCCTCACAGGTAAAATAGAGCATGATGAGCCTCATCATGGGAGCATACTCACTCCTGAGAAATCTGAAGGGAAACACTCCTCTCAAGTGTCTCATGAGTGCTGGTCTAACGAAAGGCTCAAAATGAACACTGTCCAGCACCTTGCGCTTATTCCATACCTCTCCAACATTAGGTATCCCTGTGGCCTGTGCAATCACCTCAGGTGTCAATGTGAAGTCCACCCCAGCAAGGTTGACATGTCCATCATGCAAGTGTAAAACAAACAGGCGAGCCAACTCTCTGTGGTGCTGAATCCGAGAGATCCTCTCACAAAACTCATAGAAAGACATGTACTGGAAACATGAGACTGCCATAGGACAAGCTTGTAAATCTGTCAAAGAGGTGGGCTCCTCTCACCTATGATGACCACCCTTACCACCCTTATGAGACCTCCTCTGTATCTCAATCTCTGAAGCTGATGCCTGGTCATCACTCTGCTCATAGGTTTCGGTTTCTGACATTGTTTAAGGAGCAGAGTGGCCAAAATGTACTGCTGTTTCTGCTTTGTAAAATGCTGATTTGTATGCTATTTCAAGGGGGACAAGGAGCATGAAGGGAATGTTAGGGGAGGGACACTTTTAAAGGGAAAATGGGAATAAACATATAAAACAGGGATTTAAGGGAAAAAACATTGCAAAAATCATTGCATATGCATCATTATATACATTGTTTACATGGGTAATGAGAGATAGGGTTAGGGCTTAATTTTTCATTTTTTAGGGAAGAGGGGTAGGGTTTGGATTTTTATTTACAAATTTAAAAGGGAAATTTATATAGAAGGATAAGGAAAATGACATGGGAAATGGGGAAAATGATTACAATGGGAAAAACCTTTCAAACAGCATAAAACCCTAGGCAAATTTTACAAATTTAAAATGCAGCAACATGGAGCTTTTATCTTGCACATGGAGATCCTTTAAAAATGCCATTAAGATTCCCATTGACCATAACAAACAACCATTCTTAAGTTTGGAGAGCCTACCTTGGCAATTTGGCGATTTCGGAGGGTCCTTGGATAAATTTGCAGTCGGTTTTGAAAGGAGGACACTGACGGGTCGCGCGCCTCACCCAACGGGTCGCGCGCCTCTGACGGGTCGCGCCCGTTGTAAGTTTACACTGCTATAATGGTGCTGACGGGTCGCGCGCCTCTGACGGGTCGCGCACCTGGTCTGACGGGTCGCGCTCCTGTCCAGCTCCCAAATTCGCTCAAACTTTCACTCAATCGCTCTTGCAAACAACTTGGATGCACAATGAGGGTCGATGGAGGGAGATTGGGCCTTTATAGCTTTGATTTGAAATAATTTCATGCTCAAACCCACTTTATAATGTTTCTCTTTGACACTTTATAAAATTGACCATTTTGGTTTCCTTTATCCTGAAATTGACTCATTTAATGCTTTTGCTCGACACTTTTTGCAGGGATATCATCTGAGGGATCTTGGCAAGGGAGCCAGGGTTTCATACTGTCCTTGGAAGCTTTTTGAAATTTCATCACTTTTTACAAAAATTTGAAAAATGACCTTAGCTTTAAAAACAGAGTTTTTAAATCCAAGGTGAACATTAACTGTACAAGTTTGAAATTTGCGAAGAAACATCTTTAAAATCATCCCTTTGGCTTGCTGAGCACTTATTGACCTTCAGAGACATGACCTTGTAAACCATTTTGACCAAAACCCTAGACCTAGGAATTTGACCTCAAGACAAGATAAGACAAGCTTGAAAGTGACTAAGGACTAAAATGACCTGATCCAGCAATGCCAAGAGGGGGACAAAGACACCAGCTCCTCCATCAGGGTTATGGCATGCCTAATGGGATGCAAAAATTGACACTGATGAGACACCTACTTATGCAAATGCAAAGAGCTTTGATCACTGATGGAGGGCGACAAGACCAACTCTAACATTGGCTCCAATGGGGATGGTAGCTCCTTGGAGGTACCAAGAACCACAGACCTCTGGGAGAGCAGACCAGCGCCTTCATCCATTGGGCTATGGAGTCCATTATTTCGGCAAACGACACAATACTTTGACTCATTTATTGACTGAAAACTGACTGAAACTTGACTCAAACTGACTCGATGGAAAACTGAAACGATGGAAAAAACGATTCTAACAAATTAACTCAAGACCTAAACTTAAAACTTAAAACTTGATGGCAATACATAACCGCCGAGGTTACAAGACAACATATCATCAAACTATATCATAATTCCAACGTAACCAATCAAGCAGATGCCTTCTTGACTGATTCTCCCAATCAGATCTCATGATCAACAATAGATACTGGCAACTGGGCATCCAAAAACATAGCTGACCATGATCTCCTTCATCACTGAACACAACAATAATCACTTTCACTGCTGACTGTAACAAATCTGCCATTGGATCCTGGAAAACATAAAGACTTGACATTGCCACCTCCTGCTGAAAGAACAAGGTATCCTTTGCTTCAAATTCTGATATGCTTTCATCATGTGCTTCGGAAAGAGTATGTTCCTGGTCCTCAAAAAATTCTGAACAAGTAGATGAGCAGATCTCCTCTTGAAATAACATTTCAAAACATGAGACATATGAGGAAGAATCTGAAATGGAATCCTGAATGATCTGATCTTTTGTAGTTTGAATACATGGTAAGTCATCCTCATATGATATGATAGCCAGATTCTCATTACATTCATCAAACATGAGAAAAGAAATTTCAAATGTTTCGTGAAACCCAACACTAACATTTCTATCAGCTACCATAGATTCATCTGGAGAAACCTTTTCACTTACTTGAACGAAGATCTTGTCTTGTTTTTCACGGAGGAAATGAACTACCTCCTCATGAAGATCTAGTGCTGGTGAGATGAGAGCATTTAGGTCTGCTACTCCATTTTCTTCATTTGAGGCAGCCGCGACAATACAACTCTCTTTTATGAGATCCGGAACAACATGTTTTGCCTCATCACAATTTATCTCCCGATCTGATTTATCATCATCACTTTCTGAGATTGGAACATTACTTTCCTGCGTTACCTGCATGTTGTCTTCTTCTATGGACAGATCTGAAACAACATTTTCTCTTTCCTCATTTTCAACCATATGAAAATCTTCAGCCTGCTGATCTTGACAAGTATCCTCCAAGATTTCTGTGTGCTGCTGAAATGGATTCTCATACAGAGCCTCCATAATCTCAACGTCCATAAAATTATCATCTTCATAAAACTTCTCAAGGCTTTCAATAAAACTATAAGCATGTTGGCAACAGTCTTGAACTAAATTTAATGATGGATAACAGTCCTTATATTGTTCAATGAACATAGAATGAAAATCCTTTAAACAGTAAATACAAGCAGGCGGCAAACTTTCATACCAAGATTGGGCTTCACCTTCCAGAGTGGCCAGGAATATCTTCATCAAGCAATCTTCAGGAAAATCCACCTTCAACTTGCGAATATGCATATGAAATCTAACTAGATGTAAAGCAGCATCCTTCTTACCATCATCATTAAATGTAGGCAAATTCCTTGACCAATCTACCTTTGGAATTTTATTTGGAAAACCAGGGATGTGATCTCGACTCAAGGGAGCATATCTTCTTGTGATTCGGTCCATCTTGAAAAGCTCAAAGCTACTGATCTCTCTGCAGTGAAGTCACCATGAAGCATTGATCTCTGGAGTTTTCAGTGAAGGAGTCGCCAGTGAATGATTTCAACCTTGCAAGTGTCTGATCGTTGTTCACCATCAACAATCAGATCTGAACTTGATACATGTACTGGGGTAAAATGCAATCGAAGTGTTGTATTCACAAGCTCACGGAGATTGACTGAAGCAGCGTTTATCTACTAACGCTGATGTAAAACAAGAGCGTTTTCGAAGGCTACCTGGCGTAACTTCAGGCTCCGTCTAAGACTTATGAAATAACACATCAATGAGCAAACGATTAATTTGTTCTCCCCAGTATGGTCGTCAGTATGTTAGCGCTTGAAATTTCACCTCAGGCTGAGAAAGGTAAACCTCAAGGCAACATCAAACCACTTCGCCTCGTAGTTATCCCTACGGGGCGGGAGAGGGCTCTCTCCGGTCTATCTCGGTGAGATCTTCAATGGATGAGATGACCAATAGGGTAACATTGATTTTAGGCTAGTAAACTAATCAAAAAGGTTGATTGGGGGTTTTTAGGGTTTTTGGTGGCAAATTGAGGGGATGGCAATTTTGGGTGCGGGGATTGGACACAGTTTCTGCAGGGGGTTCTTTGGGGCGAGGTAGGATACAGCATTGATGCCTTTGATTGAGGTGGATGGTCAGGAATGACAGGTGAGGAGCTAAGGAGAGCAAACAATAACTTTGAATTCTCCTTAAACAGTAGAAAACATTGAAATTAAACAAACTTAAAAGCAGAGCATGACAGTCATGAATTCTTACTTTAACACTTCGTTTGCTTAATGTGCAGAAGGAAAAGAAAGGAAATGATTCACATAACACACTTACAAGTACATAGAGAAACACACCATCAATACATGTAACCACAAGAATCCCAAAGGACTGCAAAACCCTGGTCTTCCTTTGCCAAAAATTGCAGAGATACAGTGAGTAATACAATAAGAGCTTCTCCCTCAAGAGTCCAACCATGAAAATGAGCAAGAGAGTACATAATATAGATCATCTAACCTCTTTCCCTGCCTCCATGGGTCGATCTCACTATCCTAGGAGCTGTTTCAACCACTTCTAAACTAAGCACTACAAACTAGGCAGTCAAAACAACTTGCCTCTATAAGCTAGGAAACCAATTCATTCATTTAATTTTCACCTTTTTCATGAATGAATCTTCTAGAAGAGGTACATAAGAGTAAAAGTGTCAATAAAGTACATTAATTACATCAAATAGGATAATAATCTACCCCAAAAAGTCAAACAGGGTCAAACTGCGTTTTTCTGAGCTGTACACTGAAATCTGGAGAAGTTTGCCTGACGGATCGCGCGCCTCTGCCTGACGGGTCGCGCGCCTTTGGGACCACATTTGGGGCACTTCCAGGCGGCCAAATTGAGCAAGAGTAGGCTTGTTGGAAAGGTCTATGAGTCTACTTTCCAAACCGACTGGAATTTCTGAATTTGGTGGTCATTTGCCCCTCCAAAATTGCAATCTTCCAAGACTGCTTTCTGCAACTCAAAAATGTGGCAGAAAGTCAATTTTTGATTGTTTTTTGACTTTCTGGAGGCCCAAAACTTCATAAAATATCAAGTCCATTGATGAGCATATGTAACTTCTCATGAAAAGTCTGGAAATGCTGAGTTTTTGCAAAATGGAGTTGCCATGATGTAGGGTCGCGTGGGGGGTGAGACCCGTTAATGAGCAAAAACCTGTAAATTGCCTGAAAAATCAAAATTGACTCAAAATTTTCAAAATTTCTTGGGATTTGTGCTGTGGCTGGGCTATTTAGTTCCTTGGTCCTTCAGTGAGGCCTCAGCCAAGATATGGAGGGGATCAGGCCTCTTTCTCCTTTTTTGTGCCTTGGCCAACCGCCTTTGGAACATTTTCATCTTTTCCTTGCACACATGCATTCTTGCCCAGTAATGGTTCTTCATGTTCCTCAGCAATTTCTTCTCTTGGTTGGCCTTAGCCAACAGCCTCTCCAAGTGTGCATTTACCCGGATGAGCATGGACTCTCGGTCAGCAGGCAATGGATCACCGGGTCTTCTTCGGTTCAAATTGCGGTCACTACGAATCCTCCACAACTCATCAAGAGCTTGTTCATCCTCCAACTGTTTGTTGCGCTGCTCCAGGTATGTGATGGTCCATTGTGCCCCCTCTAATCTCCTCTACAAGGCATCATTTTCAACTCTGAGGTGCTAAATGATCTCCTTTGCCTCTCGGCTAGGAGAACTGACATCAAGTTCAATAAGCTCTATATCCGGAACACCTGATGGCCCCTCATCAATCTTGGGCTGCTTGCCCCTCTGTGCTGCCTGTGCTGCTGAAGAAAGTGATGCCCCTTCCACCTGCTGTGGAGATAACACTCGCTGAGCTGATGAAGAAGGCGAGACCCCTTCCACATGCTGTGGAGAAAGTACTCGCCGAGCTGCTGCAAATAAGGCCCTCTGGCCTCTTTGATAAGTAACCAAAGGTGAGGAGCTGACATGTCTAGTGATGGGGATGTCATGCTGCTGTGATGGTCCTCCCTCCTCGTGAATAACCTCAGGATGTGGAGGTGGTGGTGCTGTGAAAAGCTCACGAGAGATGAACTCCTCCCATTAGATGCCCTGCTGAGCCAACTGATGTAATACCACTGCCTGAATCAAACCATAATGGTAAAGGCTCCTGTACTGCTGTGTCGGGCTCTTCCTCTGCATCATGGACACCATCTTCTCAATGTTCTGATAGAAGAAAACAGGGATGTTCATCATCCGTACCCGGGTGAAGTGCATCAAGAGGCGAATATGGTATGAATATACCTGTGAAAATCTGCCCTCACAGGTAAAATAGAGCATGATGAGCCTCATCATGGGAGCATACTCACTCCTGAGAAATCTGAAGGGAAACACTCCTGTCAAGTGTCTCATGAGTGTTGGTCTAACGAAAGGCTCAAAATGAACATTGTCCAGCACCTTGCGCTTATTCCATACCTCTCCAACATTAGGTATCCCTGTGGCCTGTGCAATCACCTCAGGTGTCAATGTGAAGTCCACCCCAGCAAGGTTGACATGTCCATCATGCAAGTGTAAAACAAACAGGCGAGCCAACTCTCTGTGGTGCTGAATCCGAGAGATCCTCTCACAAAACTCATAGCAAGACATGTATTGGAAACATGAGACTGCCATAGGATAAGCTTGTAAATCTGTCAAAGAGGTGGGCTCCTCTCGCCTATGATGACCACCCTTACCACCCTTATGAGGCCTCCTCTGTATCTCAATCTCTGAAGCTGATGCCTGGTCATCACTCTGCTCATAGGTTTCGGTTTCTGACATTGTTTAAGGAGCAGAGTGGCCAAAATGTACTGTTGTTTCTGCTTTGTAAAATGCTGATTTGTATGTTGTTTCAAGGGGGACAAGGAGCATGAAGGGAATGTTAGGGGAGGGACACTTTTAAAGGGAAAATGGGAATAAACATATAAAACAGGGATTTAAGGGAAAAAACATTGCAAAAATCATTGCATATGCATCATTATATACATTGTTTACATGGGTAATGAGAGATAGGGTTAGGGCTTAATTTTTCATTTTTTAGGGAAGAGGGGTAGGGTTTGGATTTTTCTTTACAAATTTAAAAGGGAAATTTATATAGAAGGATAAGGAAAATGACATGGGAAATGGGGAAAATGATTACAATGGGAAAAACCTTTCAAACAGCATAAAACCCTAGGCAAATTTTACAAATTTAAAATGCAGCAACATGGAGCTTTTATCTTGCACATGGAGATCCTTTAAAAATGCCATTAAGATTCCCATTGACCATAACAAACAACCATTCTTAAGTTTGGAGAGCCTACCTTGGCAATTTGGCGATTTCGGAGGGTCCTTGGATAAATTTGCAGTCGGTTTTGAAAGGAGGACGTTGACGGGTCGCGCGCCTCACCCAACGGGTCGCGCGCCTCTGACGGGTCGCGCCCGTTGTAAGTTTACACTGCTGGAATGGCGCTGACGGGTCGCGCGCCTCTGACGGGTCGCGCACCTGGTCTGACGGGTCGCGCGCCTGTCCAGCTCCCAAATTCGCTCAAACTTTCACTCAATCGCTCTTGCAAACAACTTGGATGCACAATGAGGGTCGATGGAGGGAGATTGGGCCTTTATAGCTTTGATTTGAAATAATTTCATGCTCAAACCCACTTTATAATGTTTCTCTTTGACACTTTATAAAATTGACCATTTTGGTTTCCTTTATCCTGAAATTGACTCATTTAATGCTTTTGCTCGACACTTTTTGCAGGGATATCATCTGAGGGATCTTGGCAAGGGAGCCAGGGTTTCATACTGTCCTTGGAAGCTTTTTGAAATTTCATCACTTTTTACAAAAATTTGAAAAATGACCTTGGCTTTAAAAACAGAGTTTTTAAATCCAAGGTGAACATTAACTGTACAAGATTGAAATTTGCGAAGAAACATCTTTAAAATCATCCCTTTGGCTTGCTGAGCACTTATTGACCTTCAGAGACATGACCTTGTAAACCATTTTGACCAAAACCCTAGACCTAGGAATTTGACCTCAAGACAAGACAAGACAAGCTTGAAAGTGACTAAGGACTGAAATGACCTGATCCAGCAATGCCAAGAGGGGGACAAAGACACCAGCTCCTCCATCAGGGTTATGGCATGCCTAATGGGATGCAAAAATTGACACTGATGAGACACCTACTTATGCAAATGCAAAGAGCTTTGATCACTGATGGAGGGCGACAAGACCGACTCTAACATTGGGTATACATATATGCTATTATAATTGGCTTCTTGTGTTGATCTTCAAAAGTAGCCTTTTAACAATTTTGATGGAATTGTAACAATATAAGTTGTAGCAATTTGTACATGGAATTGTAGTGGATCCAAAGACATTGATATTTCATGCAAAAAACACTTCAGGTTGAGGTGGTTTTCAATGGGTATGTTCATCACCATTTATTGTCCTTTTCTACCAAAAATCACAACAAACTATTGCACAAATTCTGAGATATAGCAAATAAGTTGCTATAGGAATTGCAACATTATTATAGGTGTAGCAAAAAATTGTTGCAGGTGTAACAACAAACTTTGTTAACCTATTTCTCAAAAAGTACAAACTAGTTTTCAATGAAACTTTATGTGCGGGTTTTTACTATATTAATGCTTCTCCACACTAAAAATCGGAGCCATCTATTGCACAAATCTCAAGATATAATAAAAATGAATATAGGTTATGATGCTTAATATATCAAAAGTTATAAATTGGTTGTACATCTTACCTTAATGCTTTCCTCCTCCAGATTCCATGGTAGATGTGATGCAAGAATCTCGAGATGTAAGAAAAATGGTAGTAGGTGATGATGCTTAATTTCTCAAAAATTATAAACTATTTTTTCTTAAAACTTTGTAGGTTTATTCATCTTACCATAATTCTTCCATCCTCCAAGTTTCGCGGCCATCTGACGCGCGGTTTGGGAAATATCCACAAATCATTTTTTTGCATTTCATATGAGAAAACAATGTAAATAAGTGAGAAATTACCAAAAGCATTTTCCTTGTCCTTGGAAAAATGTTATTCACGTGCATGGATAGGACTTAATACAATATAATATGGGCTTCCATGTACAAATACAACTACTCTCTATTCTCTCCCATGCCTACTCTTTTGCATGTCCTCATGCAAACAAAGTACAGTTGTCAACATATGACCAATAACACCATATATAACATCATAGTCTACATTTTAGGTTGTTGTTACATCGATTATAGATTGTGGTTATGCCAAAAAAAAGTCTTGAATAAAATATATCAGGTGATCCTTTACAAGACACAATCCAGAAGTGAATTTTTATACTTGTAGTTAAATGCCCACAAAATAATAGATTGTTAATCCTTTTAAGGCAGTGATACTCAGAAAATAGGACAGGAACACAATTCTCTTAGTAGCAAAGGTTTTATTCTAAATATAAGGGAATTGAAGGAATCACATTCTAAATAATTTTGGCATAAGGTCCCTGCAACGTTTCCTCTAATTATTTTGCATTTACATTTGAGTTACTAATGTCAGGGAGAAACTGAATAAAAATCTAGTTTATAGATGGAAGGCATATACTAATGTAATATTTGAATGGATGATTGGTAATAGGTTTGTCCCTTACATGTGTAGGGAAAGAAAACAAGGAGGGAATAATATAAAGTGAAGGGAATTCTTATTTGGAACTGAAATAAAAGTTGTAAGTAGTCAAGACTTATGCAAATGTTGATAAAGAATTTAATTACTAGTTGAGTGATGTAGACTAGTGGGTTGGTAGGATATGAGGGATTACAAATATTTACAATATAGAGACAAGATGACACAAAATGAAATGTCAAGCTTATAGTAGTCCCTTATCATTTCCCCCTAAATTTTTAGTAAATAAAAAATTTCAAGCTTATTCTTACCTCAACATTTTATGTTAATAGGCATGTTGATAAAGGAAATTTGAATTTGAAACTAGTTTTGAGCTTATTTAAAATAGAGCATTGAAGTATTTGTGTTGAAATTCCAATGACTATGGACTACTAACTGCTAAATATGTGAGCCTGAATGTTGAATTTGTGAGGCTAATTATTGTGTTGGATTTAAGACCAAAATGATGAAGTCTACCGATAAATCTTGTTTTGCAATGAAAATTTGAACAAATACACTACTACTTATATTGTAACAGTAAAAAAACCTATGAATTAACATCAATCATTGTAACATCATCTCAACATGGTTGTTGAAGCTTTTGGGGGTGTGAGGCTAAAATTGTTGTTGTCCTACTTGTCCAACAATTGGTTTGCTTCTTCTTATTTGCAAAAATGAAATGCTACAATTGTTGTTGAGTTCATTACAAAATTGTCATCAAAACAAAACCCATGGTACAACTCTTTTCAATGAATGGATGTGTTGAATTCGAGCATGGAATGAGATCAATGGATTACTAACCATTAATGTATGGCATTAACCAATGTGAACCAACTCACCATTGACGTCAATGATTGTTAAGGTACCTTATTACATCTTGCTAGGTACAAATAAAGGTGTTAAAGTTGAGTCACTCACAATATCCTACAATCAGGGGACATTGACGTATTCCCATTGTTGTCAGCGAGAGAACTTTCGATTGATGTATGCAATCCTCAAGGTACTAAGAGAAATCTCTAGCCTTGAACCTGGATAATGTGTTAAGCTCAATGGGTCAAGACTCATTAGCAGGAGGGCCTTAATGCATCCCACATCAGCTAACATGAGAATATATATAAAAATTTGAAGAATTTGTAGAGGAACAACAACACGATGAAAAAATTATTAAGATCTTTGCCAGTCATTAACTTGGTTATCAAGAAAACCCCTTCTCTAACTGCACTAATCTCTTAGTTTTCACAGTTAGACTTATTTTTATATTTATTATTGTATTGACTTATCTATATATAATATCCTACTCTACTTGAAAGAGGATGCATCATTTGAATTGTAGGAAGAATTCCAATGAAACCATGTTCATAGCAAAATTGCAAATGAACTCATATTCAAATTTGGAAGATATGCTTTGAACACTAGAATATGAGGATCCAACGACTCTAGTCGATCTGGTGTCAGGAGATGTTTGATGTCAGTGGAATGTTGTGTGTTGACCATCATTTGGAACCAAGCTTCAATGTGATCTATGTATCCTTTTCTCTCTGTTTCACTAGCAATTATTGGCATATCCTCCTTTATTATGCCAAGAATATCTTTTGAGGCTTGTTGATTTCTATCTTGAATGCATAACGGATATGATGATAGGAATGAAAGAAATTCCTTTATTTCAGGTTCCAATATATTCTCTCCATTGATGATTTCTTCTTTTTCAAATTAGCAAGGATGATTAAGGAAAAAAAATTAGTTTCCTCCTCGATATTGTTCATGAACTTCTCAATTTACCCCTTGATGTTGCTCAAAGTCCCTTTCTCTTCTTCTCCTCCCTAGGATGTAGATGTATTTATGATTGAAAACAAGTTTTCCAAGGTATCTAGAATAGTCATTTATCTTATCTGGATGGTCACGGTTTTAGCAATTTCAACAGTAATAACAACATCAACTATTACAATAGTTTCAACAACACCATCAATTGTTACAATAGTTTCAACATGAGTTTCAGTTATGTGTTGTTCCTCTAATGATCTCTGTATTGGGGCTTCTTCCAGGGTGAATTCCATTCTTCATGATCTGTAGTAACAACAAAAGTTCGTGAATTCACTCATCTCCCTGATCTAAATTGCATGTCATTACATTCAATGATGGATATTAATGAGTGGGAAAGATAGGTTCTTTGACTTGATGTGTCATTTTTGAATGGAGCTCGGATTTTCCACAGTGTTCATGTTTTTTAGTCGACGTTTCGAGTCTGAAACTAGACTCATCATCAGGACAAAATGTGAGGAGAAAAGAAGGAAATGTTAGGTATAAATATGAAAACCCAGGATGTGAAGACCAATAGCCGACTCTTTTCCTCATTAATGATTTAATTTATTATTGTCATTTAAGTTTTTTGATTTTACAATTTAATTGTTTTAATAACTACCCTAAATTATTTTTAATTTTTTTTTTTTTTTTTTTTTTTTTTTTTTGATGTGTCATATTATTATTTTTTTTTGAGTTAGGTTGCACAAGTAGCAGGGGTGACCGAGGAGGATTACTTGGTGGCACATTGGATGGGAGTTGAAATTGTTTTTGTGGCATAGGATGCTGAGTTTGCACAAGGAATATCCCTGGAAAGGAGGCTCCATGTTGTTATCACTTTGTAATTCCTCCAGGCTGAGGAGACGAACCCAAAGGTAACCACAAACCACTTTAAAATTGGGATTTAACCCTTCTATTTTCATAGAGGCCTCTCTCTATATGAATTCTTTATCACTATCTTATGTTTTAGGCTAGGTATTGAGATTTGAAAGGAATAGGTCTTCACAATTTGATGGCAGGGAAGGGGGAAAATACATTGGGCATGGAGTCATATTGAGCTAATGATTTTCAGTGATATGATGGGAAATTGAGGAATCCTAGGTAAGCAATCCTTATGGTGTCTTTGTCAAATTTCATTGTAGAGAGGTGAGCAGAGGAATAGTGGAATTGATAACATCTAAAGAATCTAGCTGAGGATGAATTTTAGATATTACAATGGAAGAAAAACACTAAAATTTTCAGTTAGCCATAACAGAGCACTTAAAAGTGAATTCTGAAATAAATTTTGCTTAACTAAACATTGAAGACATGAAATTTAAGCATGGAAATAACATAATATAATGAAACAAAACAAGATATAAACATCACCATAAGAGACTGACACATGAATCCCTGAACAAGTAGACTTCAGCCTTCATCATTCACTGAAACTTTTTAATGAAAATGTACAATGCTCAATGTCTTCTTTATCAAACCTTGACCAACCAACCCTTTGTACACTAAAATTCATGAAATATATACAGTTATCTCATCCCAGGACTAAGGAATTTGAAATCCATCCTTTTCCCAAATACAGGAAGAGGTTATAATGCTTTAGGAATAAAATATTTGAAAAATCTACCCGTATCCTTCTATCTAAGGTTTGGTTTTTTACTAACCAAAAATTTGCTAACTGAAGAGAAAATCATGGGATTGGGTATAAAAAACTTCAAATTCCATCATCGAAATAAATTTGGAGTCAATTAGGCCAAGTTGGAGGTCCACCAAGTCAAATTTCGAAAAATTCTAGTACTTCGTCAACAAATCTGGCTTGTCGAAATTCTGAAAAATGAGTCTCAAAGTGACACCTATAACTCCCAAACTGTAACATCTGTGTAAAACGAGAGAGATTTTTTGTATATGAGCTTGTTTTTGAGAGAAATTTCTCTCTTTTTACGAAAATTCTTCTCCATCTCCTTTGAATCCACGCCCACAAATCATGGCTAAAACAGGAAATGACAAAATCTAAAAAATAGGTTGTAAATATTCATTTGAATCTTATAATATATGACACATTTTACAAAATTGAAGGAGATTTTTGTTATTTATCATGTGTTTTAAAACAACCTCTTTTATGTTTCAATATTCATCTCCATTTGGTTAGAAACCTATTTTTAAGTTAACTGCTAAAACAGTAAAAAACGCAGCAAATCCCCTGCAGCCAAAACGCAACAAGTTCATCCTTTGCATACTTCTGACCATCTCCCGTACTTATGAATGTGTCAAACAGGTGGAATACAACCCCTGAATCATCAAATACCTATTAGAAAACATTTTTCCAAATTTCAAACCTCCCTTCTTGAAAATCACCACCTACAGCAAAAGCACGGCAACAAAGCGCAGCGAATTTCATTTTCATGGGTTTGATCAAGTGTTGAAATCATTGACCAAGAAAAATATTTGGTAGATGATGTTTACAACCTTACAAACATTTTTTAATTCTCCACTTATGAAAATAAGTTCAAAATCATTGATTTTCTTCATATCTTATATTCTTTGACAGTAGCGCAGCAAAAAAGCGCAACAGTGAAGGAATAGATGTGAAACTGACTAGCTGAGCACCCTCTTGAACATTTTGAGATGAATTTTGAGGTATTAAACAAAAAATTAACAAGAAAAACAAACTTCTAGAACCTGGAGGTCATCAAGGTGCAAGAAACCATAGAAACTGGGAAAGCACATCAAGAAAGCGCAACAAGTGTCCCACTGACATCCAGAGCACCTTAGGAGGGTGAATAATGAACTCAATGGATTTTTGAAAGACAAAAATCATTTCTATTATACTCCACAAGTTCCATAACTTCCTTCAAGTGTAATGATGACTCTTCAAGTTAAAATGTTCAAGTGTAGCAAAAAGGAGAAGTGCAGCAACAACTTGTGGTGATAATGATATGATGAAGTATTTGATGTGACTTTGCAACTGACTTGAAAAGACACCATTGACTTGTCCCAATGATGAGAAAACAAATACCCACTACTATCTTCACTCATGATTTGGATAACACATTACCCTAGACTTACTAAACCTAGACCTTTTAAGACTTTGACAACTTGATCTTTATTTACCACTCAAACTTTAGTATATCCTATTGACACTAAGACTTGATCTCAATGAGATCATAGCAACACTTTACAAATTGACCAAAATAATAAAAAATTACTAATCTTGGATTTGACTACTATAACATAGGACACTAACACATTCCATACTTGAAGCCACGGGAATATTAGACTCATGGGAGGGGGCCACTACAGCCATGGTGCAGGGTACTAAATTGGAAGAGGACTAGGAGGTTTCCATGGAACTGTAGGATTTTGAATTTGAAAATGAACATGTTGAGGATTATAGATGTTAGTCCAGGTATTAAAAATGATGAAGGGTCTTGAGCTATACTTGGTGATCAAGCTTGCCATTTCTTCTTAGAGCCACTACAATATGCTCACTTTGTCTCCTTGCCTCATTCCTTGAATGTGACTTTTAATCATAGCAGCCATGGGTAGCACTTCATTAAGTGATACTGCTCACAAATGCCACAAATTTTCACATTGTTAAGTGGACACTCTCTAAGGGATTTCTTCTTCCTACAGTTGGATCATAATATAGCAGTGTTTTTTCAACTTCAACCTGCTTCTATTTTGCCTGCAAAATGTCCAATTGCGAAGAAAAAGATCTAATGATATCAATTCTAATATTTTCAAACAAATTATTGATTTCCGCCCTTGTCATTTTGTTATTGGTCGATTTTTGTATTTCAAAAGAAGCATATGATTATCCTCTTATACTCATCATTGAGATATTCATTGAAGCACCATTTCTTCCTTGCTCAACAAGCATCTTTTGCTAGTTGGTATATTTTGTTAGCACATGAATTAGTGCATGGGGAAAAAATTATACTTCGAATGAAATTTGTTGGAACGAAACCTAAATGTAGGAAATAAACTTCTCTATTAATGCAACCGTTGTGTCCTTACTCTTTATGGGGTTGAGCCCGCTTCAGTATATCAAAGTGATGCTCAGGTTCTTACCTTTTGTCTTATTGCATTGTCACCTCATAGCCAGGAATACTTCTAATGCATTATATTTTAACAATTCATCTATAAAAAGAAACAATGTCATTTATGCACTTATGCCCTTAAAAATGTTCTCGGAAATGATGCCAAAAATTTGGGCAAATTAATTGTCTTAATAAAACAAGTCAATTCACTTAGACATAAATTATCAACCAAGGTAAGTCTGTTTATTTCAAGGTTATCATGCAAACCATATGCAGGAAGAAATTGTTAACTAGCATTGGATAATTCCTAAATCTAAGCTTTCCACTATCAAAAATTGGCAATCAATCAAACCAATGCTTGTTCACTCTTCAAACTTGCAGAAATGGAAAGCAATTCAACAAAAGAATCAAAAATAGCTCCTTGCACATAATGTTGGATTTGAAAGTAACTCTTGTAGAAATAAAATAACACCCATTCATCAAGATAATTTTCATAAGAAACAGAAACAACACCACAATCAACAATCAACAACAATAAACCCTTGTGCTAACAATTAGAAATAAAATTAACTCATCAACTACATAACACACTGACTCAGTTGTAACAACAACTAAATAAGATTATGTATCAATAGAGAATTTTAAATCTACAGTGACAATTCAATAGCAACACATGGTTAGTAGGGATTGATCCAAGAGAAACTATGCCAACATAAGGTCAATATCAAATACTTTATAAGCTAGTTTAATCAACATTAACGACATTGTATTAACAAGAATCTCTAACAGTGATAATTGAAATTATAACAAGAATTGAATTAAAATAACTTGCGAATGAATTAAAATAAAACAATTATGTTACCTCTATAGACATAATGATCCCTGCTAAAGAGGAGGGCCCTTCCTCCTTAGCAGGGAGATGGTAAAATCACAACTCACACGCTAGCACCACAATTCATAAATGGACCATGAACTCATAGAATATTTTATTAGCTTTGGAAATGGAAATCCAATATGAATAGTCTGAAAATGATAATGCCTCCTCTTATAACCCCTTAGCCCATCCTCAATCCATACATTTTATATAGAGACACAAGGAGACGAATTGGAACCAATTCCCCCAAATATGGACCATCAAAGTTATGGACATATTTACAATATATTATGTTTGCTTATTTTTGGAAGATCTTAGGTGGAAAACAACTCAAGATCTGAGTACATTAGATTAATTTATCATGAAACCATATGAGAATAGGTTGGATCTATTTCATCTGCTAACTGATTGCCCTATTTGGATTGTTGTTAACCAATGACTGCAACAAGAAATATATTCCCGAGAGAACCATGTGTAGCTCTTAGTCCACGAATATTCTAGAGAAACTGGTCACATTTCAACTAACTGGGAATGTTCTGAGAAAAAACCATGCCACGTATTTTCCATATTTGTCTTCATTTCTCCAAAAATTGTGCCTAAAGTTAGTCAAGCAATTATGCTTGGCACGAGCTGTCTAAGTCATAGATCATGATATAGAGACTTATGGATTCAACATGGGTATGAATTAGGTAACATAAATCCATGTAAACATCCTTAAGAACAAAACCCATTTTTCACAATTTCTCTTGGATTTCCATAGAAATGCCAACCAAGATGGTTGGTTATCGTATCTAAATAGGAGCCATAGGAACAACACTAGGAAAACCAACATCTATAATATCAACAATAATCATTTCTAATTAATCAAAATAAAGGTAAATAATTATAATTAGCTATTTAACATTTGTAAGCTTAATTTCACACGTTCACTAAGAAAGACAACAGGACGGGGAATAGACGAGAAAAGAAGTGTGATAAAATGACTAAAAGTGATTGTTTAGAATGGTGAAAAAGGTGAGAACATGGCGACCCAATAGTAGCAAAATATTATACACTACAAGAAGGAATTGTTTCTAAAATAATCTTGCATATGTGGCATAAATGATAATCATCAATAGCTCGATGGGCCAGTTTGAATGTTTAAGCGCCCAAATCTTCATGTAGGAGGTCTTAGGGTCAATCCCTTGGTATGGTTTCCTTTTATGCATGCCTCCCCCATCAGTTTGGGAATTGTAATCATTATCAACAAGTTTACACTACATACCATCCAAAAAAATGTGGGGAAGTGTCTAAAAGTTTCCCTGCAAGGTTTTCCTTGGAGAAAAAAGATGATAACCACTAGAAAAGTGATATTAGTGGAAAAACAACATGGATGAAAAAATCATTAGATGGAAGTTAAGAATGCTTTTATGAAGGGATAAATTAATGAGAAAGGTTACATGGAGCAATCATATATATTCTTACTTGGAAGGGAGAACTTAGAATGTAAATTGTGCAAGGTGTTGTATGGACTAAAGCAAGATCCTAGAGCTTGATATATGAAGATAAATGAATACTTTAGAGAAATTGGATTCAACCAAAGCAAATCATAGCATAATATTTATCTAAATACCCCTCAAAGTGTGGATTTACTGCTAATGATTTTGTATCACAATGACTTGATTTTGACTAGTAGTAAAGATAAATCAAGTTGGTGAAAGATGACCTCCTATCCTTGGTGTGTGAAACTATTATCCTAATATGGAAGCCTAATATAAATCTAAGCAAGTACTTTTTTCTTAATTATTGTATGACAATTCCTTAGTAAATATTTGGAAAAGAATATTACAAGAAATGTTACCACCTAATGACCCTAAAACAAAGCTTACCGTTATAGGCCATTTTTTCACATCCGATTAGTGAGCCTCCTAATGGGATCAATCAACATCATAATCCCCCTTGTCACCATCTTGTACAAATCCCTAAGCATGTACCTTTCATTTCCCAAATGTTTATCCCTAAACTGCTTCATCTGAGCCAATGTAAGCCTACTGGAGTGCATTCACCAACAATTTTCTCCACTATGGCCTGCATTGGTCACCAGCAGGTTGCTCCCCTTTGAATTTGCGTTGGTTTTAGAAATCTAGGAGAATGATCGGGATTCCAGAAGCTTCCGATTTTAGGAGTTTCCAGAAGTTGTTTCAACTACTTACCTTAGATAAAACATTCAGATCCTATCCTTCCCTACATTGGAGTTTTCACCACTTATCCTTTGATCCTATCCCTCCATCAAAGGTGGATCTCAAACCCTATATTGGTAATTAGATAAGAACTCCCAACTTACCTTACTTCTCTATATATTCCTATCCTTCTATGTGGTTGGGGATTGGCTTTTGGAGAGTGATTCTGCCCTTATGTTGTTGTAGTGAGTGGTCATCATCTCATGCATTTAGGGTGATTGGAGGTGTATATTCTAACAAGGAAAGGACAAGTCAACAACTTGGAGGAGCTCTTCTACAAGATCAACTACTACTTATGGTTGCAATCTCCTTCCATTTATATTAATGCAAAGAATTCATTGCTTTCCTATATGTGATGTTGTTATTTCATGTATTCCGATACCATGTTGATCTATTTAATGAAGTCCTTAGACGATACTGGATAGATCTCGCAGTTTCTTGGATTGTGTTATTTGACTGTGTAGGTTCTAATTTTGGAAATCATAGCTGGAATTGGAGCTTCCAAGCTAAAGAAGGAGCGAAGTATGTGAAGGATTCTATATAGGCCTCACTCTGTCATCTATTTACTTTAAGGAAAAGCATTGTGTTCCTTGTCTCTTTGTTGTTCTAGGTTAGCCACCAACCTAGGGGAGATACTTTTGTCCACAATCATAAATCATGTATAACGAACTGGCAACTCCACTAGGGAGTGTAGTATTCCCTTGGTGTTTTCCTTGTCTGTTGTGTTTTATTACCTCCTTGACAGACCTTTGTTGCATCATCTAACCAAGAACAAACCTAGGAAGTGATTTCATTGAGCCTTTTTTTCAATTTTTATGTTCGAATCCTTTTTCCAAGGCTCAACGCACCCCCTGTGTCTTTGACAGAACATTGCACCTCACCCTGTCCCACTCTGCACTAGCGTTGCAATGCACTGGAGCCTCTTTTGCATCAGTGTTGGCCCCGGTTTTTGCATGAATTTTTCCTTGGTTATTGAGCCTGTATTTGGTGATCCTACTTCCAGCTGAACTTCCCTGAGTCTTCAATGCCTTGTGGTCTCTCTAAAGCCTCCATTTGGTTTGCATTTGTTTTATTTGCCTTTGGTAAGAATTGGTTTTTATTTTTCCTTTTTTTTATCACTTGGTCGCTCGCAAACTATTTTTGTTTGGTTGTTGGTCGCTTAGATGAATTGTGGTTCTAGTCCTCATTATGAAAAGTGTAATTGAATCAGTAATTGAACATGTACATCTTAGTTTTCTTCATCTCAAAAATTAAGTGTGGTGAAAAGAAATAAATTGCATCGACATTTAGGTTTTTTCATGTGCATTAGCATAGGAACAATTGCATTGAAAAGGAAATTGCATATTGCATCTTGTTTGTTTCATATTATGTGTTTCATCTTGATTGTTTCTTCCCTTCCTTATCTAGATTTTCATTGAACGAGAAAGGATTTCTATTTTCTCATGCTAGATTTGCATTTTAGGGTATTTAGGTGACATTCATGGCGAGCCCTAAAATTGAAACATAATCAAATATAAACAGTAAAATTTATTGAATCAACCTAAGGATCATTTGTAACATTAACGTAAACATTCAAGTGTCTAGGCTAGAGATGAGTTACAGTGTCGTTAAATGTAGGAGTAGTCGTTGTTTTCCAGCATTGCATCCCGGGGGTGAAATCACATTCCATGTATGTGAGTGTATAGGACCATACTCCGTGTACATTTGGGTATATTGGTGGCAGTCCATGTATGTAAAGTATATGGGAACACTCTCATCGAACGATTCCGCATTAGACAACACTACTACAGACTACACTCCCATGTACCATCGCATATATTTTGGGAGTCCCCAATAGGTTTCTATCCATCCATAGGTAACTGAGTTTGTCACCTTGTATACCATGACACACCGAACACAACATTCAGGGAGATTGTTTTTCATACGTTAAGTCCTTGGTTCACGAAGGTGTATATTGCAATTCACAGTTGCTTGGTAATCATTTATGCCTATATTACCCTCTTTTTGATTTATTTCTTTTTGTGTTAATAAAATTTACTTCCCAACATGGAAGAACAAAATCTCCCTCCCCGTTGTTCACGTAGAATGAAAAATAAGCCTTTTCTTCCTCTAAAGGCTACTCCTACCTGCTATCCTAGACATAGGAAAACGTAAAATACCAAATCGGGAACATCGGGAACTACTTCTATCCCTCCTCCCAATATTGATCAACCATAATCATCTATCCCTTTGAGTTCTGAACCCGAGATTACATCTATTGTTGTTGGTGACACTAACACAAATGAAACAGAAACCCCTGAAACATTGTGACTTGAGATCTCCCTGAGTCAGAAACTTTGTTTGCTGAGGTTATTGAACCTAAGGAGACTCAACCATCTTTACCTGAGTCTTTGGGACCTTCCTCTTCTCTTCCTTTATCTCATATAGAACCAATATATCTTGGGCCTGACGATGAGCCTCTTCCATACGGACTTATAGGTATTGAAGCGATCCCTCAAGAATAGCCTCATCCTTCTACTCATGTTAATTTGGAAGGAATTTATTTATATCAAACGAATCCTCTTTCATCTCTTCAACTACCAACACAATCTCCTTCACCTGAGTCTTTGGGCTTATCCACGGATTTCTCGTGGCAATCTTCATCGAGATTATTAACTAGGACTGGAACTGATTCAAACTCTCAGCCTGTGTCCACCACTATGGTTGATACATAAAGTGTTGCATCCTCATCTATGTTTGTAACATCACCATAATCTCATTTATATGGTGTCTCGTCTGTCCTGCCTGACTATCAATCATTATCTGGTACCTTTTCTAGTGTGGTTTCGCGTCCTTGGACCTCTCCCATGTCATCTAATTCAGGAATAATATATGGTACTTCTCTTATGAAAGCCACATTGTCTACTCCTCTTCCTCCATTTACACTTACAATAGAGCAGTAGGCTAGCCTTTATATTAGTGGGCAAAGCTACCCTCAACAACCCAACCCTCCTTATGTTGTGTACCCTCCATCTGGATTGTAATTGCCTCCATCATCCCCTCCTCCCATGGAAGGGGGGAAACATGTTGTTGGTATACCTCAATATCGTAATCCACCTAGTTATAGTCCTCCTTATCCTAGAATGGCGTCCAGTGTTTGGCAACTTACTTTACCCATACAACCTGGTTCATATTGGGATATATTTTTGAATCCTCAAACTGTACCATCTTTGTCGCATATTCCTACCTATCCATCAGCACCTCAACAAGCTTAAATATATGTGAACCAAACTTTACAACCCATTCCAACGGTGTGTGATTCTCCCCAGATCTTGATTTGTCAACCTTTACAAGGTTCACCGCCTTCTCAATCGCTTGCATAAGGTACTCCTCAACTTTTGGTAGGTCAAATTTTTCAAAATTTGACACAGTCTCAATCGAACCTGTACCAGGGGGAAATGCAAACCCCAATCGAGCAACAATATGGATCACATCAAGTGCCTTTTCAAGGCCAGCAAATCCAAACCTAACTATTCTAGTAGCTTTATCGTCATCCTAAGAAAGGGAAAAAAACCCACTTGTATGATGGTTATCAGAACCCTCAATATCCTGGTAACCAGGTTCCTTATTATCATAACCCTCCTTATCCAAGAATGCAATTGCATGTTGCCCAAGCTATCCTTTCATATCCATGTCATTTTCCTCCAGACTTTAATCGATAGTTGCATTTTGTGACTACTCTTGAATTACCAAATTTAACTTGGCTTAGTAATGACCCCATTGCTCATTCAACTTGGTGGTTGATTATTCCCACTAAGTTGCCTTATGATATCCCAAATTTCAATGGGAATCCAGGAGAAGAACCGTCAATGCATGTTATGACGTGTCATCTATGATGTTCATCCAATTCACTTAATGATGGTTCCATTCAACTTCGTCTTTTCGAACGAATTATTACGGGTACCATAGCTAAATGGTATATTGAATTACCTAGAGCATCGTTTCACGAATTTAGCACTTTAGCCACTACCTTCCTCACACATTTCCAGTTTCCCATCAAATACGAAACTAGAACGGAACTATTTACTAACTTTAAACAATCAGACTCTACTCACATTTCGGATCACATTCATGAGTGGAGATGTCATTGCCAGTTGGTCAAGACTTATGTTCCCGATCATTTGTTAGCAGAATGGGTTTTCAAATCTTTGTTAGCTCCCATAATAGAATATGTGGACAAAGGTGGAGTCTTGACTGAAGAGCAAGTTATTTCTCATACTCAGTATTTAGATCTTGTTTATACTCAATCAGGAAGGCTCTATGATACGATACCAAATGCTCTGAGACCTTCAAATATTGTTCCTCCTCCACTTGGTAAAGAATCTCATGTTGTCGATGGCAATATAGGTTTTGCCAGTTTGCAATCAGTGAATAAACCATCTGGTATTTCTCTCACCACTCCTGCACAAAAACCTCCATCTCATCCTCCTACAGCTTCTGATTCTGAGATAAATTTCATCTCATCTGATAAAGGCAAGTCTCAACAGTGACTTGGAAGCAAGAAGAAAGGTAAAGGTAAGAAAAAGAAAGATTCCTCATTGCAGGATAAACAAAAAAAATTGTCTTCCGATGAGAAATGAAAGCCTTGATACCCATGCTTGATTTGTAATGAGGATAAATTTACACGTGATTGTCTGCACCGCGCTAAAGTGAATCAATTCCTTAAATCATCCACTTCTCCTACAGTGCTGACTGACCCGTTTCCCAATCAGGAGACCCGTATGGTTGCCCAGGATGCCTCTTCCTCTAACACAATTTTATGCTTTCTTCCTCAAAGCTGAAATCCGATGTCTTGGTGGCCACTCAGAATAAGGGCTATGGTAATACAAATCCACTAAATGGGTAGGCTACTGATCAACTTGCCAGTTCAGCACCATCTTCACCTGATCTTGTTCCACCTCTAGTTCCTATGGAATTGACTATCAAGCCTCTGAAGGGTGTTATCCACAAGTCTACTTTCAACCCTTGTTTGAGAGCTGCTCAAAATTACAATTTAGATGAAGACTTGGCTCAATCTCCTTTGGCTATGTCGACTATTTAGGTGTTACAAAACTTCCCCACCCAAAAGAAGGCCTTATTGTCAGCTATCGAATGTGTGGATCCGTCGAATTCCAACCTAGTGGTTTTCTCTCATGAAAACTATAACCCTCGACTTTTGTCTCAGTTATATTTTATGATTCAGGTCATTGTTCATGGTAATAACATTCATCGTTCTATTGTGGATGTTATGAATATAATTCATAACAAATAAATAAATAAAAATAAATGTAAATATCAAATAATCAGAATAATGATTATGTTAAATAGTCATTAAGTTGGGTGAAAAGGCACATCTAAAAGACATGCCCATTCATGAAAGGACACCTTCCTAGGTATATATGCGAGCCCTCATTATAAAATTTCACCATCTTGTACATTTTATATATTAATAAATTATTATTACAAATACATTTGTATATTTTTACATTTAAGTCAATAAGCTATCATTTTTGTTGCTTCAATGGTATTAGAGCCATGCGAGACTTTGAACATTATCTGTCGCACAATATAACCATGCAAGTCTTTGAACATTGTTCATCGCACAATATGCCATTATGCTTACGTCATGAATTTATTGATAAGTTTAGTAAAATTCAAGAAAATCTTCAATAATGGGAAAAATCATATGTAGAAGTGTGGAGTAGGTAAATCTCCTCTGTAGACAGAGGTGATCCCTCTAGCCCAAGATGGGTATAGCCGCAAACAGAATAATCTAATGTCAATCTCCTTAGATTAGAATTGAATAAGAGGGCCTACCTCTTATAGTGTTGAGATTGCAACAAGATGATGGAGCTTAGTGAAAAGAGTCGCCTTCACTAAGTGGGCCCGCAGGCAAATTATGGCGCAAGTTCTATTTTTGGATCCCAACAGGGATGATCATAGCAGGAGTGACCACAGCAGGGATGATCACAGCAGGAGTGACCATAGTAGGAGTGATCACAGTAGGAGTGACCATAGCAGGAGTGATCACAGTAGGAGTGATCAAAGTCTATTTTTAGACTGGCTGTCCAAATAGAAAAGTCAAATATTATTGTCTCATAATAATATTTGGACTATAAACTTCATCTTATTCTCTTGGAGCACTTCAGTTTGAGCTACAGATGTGGCCCATGCAGCTATCAGAAGGAAGTATGCTTTTCTTATGAGTCAGTTGAGTTGTTGCATGCATGACTTCAGTTAGAACTCAATCAGTTGAGTTTGGTGGAGTTGATTGTGGAGTTGATGGAGTTGTGTTCAGTTTGACTTGGTTAAACTAGTTGTAGTTAGTCTAACTGCAAATAGACTAATGATGAGTTGTTAAACTAATTATTAACTCATAATACAACTATATAATACATCAGTTCACTCAATTGCATGTCAGTGCATGTTCAGTTCAACAGGGACAGGTGTTAGAGAATCAGATTGCTATCAGTTGTGACTATAGTTGTGCATGAGGATTTGCACAATCAAGGGATTGAGTATGCCAATGAGTTTTCTCATGTATTTGCCCAGTATTATAGCCTCTGCTCACGTCTAACACAGTGTGAGTGATTCTTTGGAGGTGAAATACGAGTTTGGTTAACCATTCTCATTCAATTCTTGAGCAGGTATTGAGTTGTGGAGGCAGGCAAGCAGCGGGGGAGATTTGGAGATCAGATCTGAGCTGTATTGTGTGTAGCATGTGGAGATAGTACTAAGTACTTGTGAGGAGTATTTTACTATGTATTGTTACATGATTCAATCACTATAATATACAAATAGTTGGGGTTTTTAGCGAGATGCTTTCCCCGGGAAAATACTGTGTTGATATGTGTGATTGATGCTTCTATGTACGCCTGTGAATGTTTTTGCTTCTGTAAATTTATGATCAATGTAGAGGAGGTTATGTATTATGCATGTTCCGCTTATAAGTGTATAATCAGGATAATCTCTATGAATATGCGTCATATTATTCAAAATTTCTACATATAGTGCTAATCCACTTGATGTTGATCTAGCCTCCTTGTTCTAGCTTCATTTCATTCCCTTCATTCAAATACCTTAAACAAACATGCAAGAGGCAACAACAAATAAGATAGCATAAAATTAGATTCAATCTACTTAAAAGGTCAAGTATTTTTAAGCTATCAAATGTAATTTTACAAATGATATAGGAAATAAACCATTTGTTGCATTAATAAAACTTCAAAGAGAAATACAACCGAAGCCTTAACATTGCAAGTTCCCTTTGGCATGTTTGGGTTCTAGCACCACTAGAAGCAGCACATGATTCACCATCAAAACAATGGAAGTTCAAGGCCTCTTCCCTTTTTCTCCAAACCAAAAACAACAAGTTTATTCTCCCTTCACACACAAACTAGAAGGCTAAGGTTCTCAATATGGCTCTCAACATTTGCGGATTATTTCAGTCCTTTCATTAGCTAGCTGAGGGTGTGAAATGGGGAGTACATATAGCTTTGATGGAGGGGAAATGGATCCTCTTATGGTGGGAGAGGCCTTATCCCTTTTGGTTTGTTCCATTTTGATAGGGGAAAGGAGCCCAAATAGTCTCTCTCCACTTTATCTTGCTCAACCATTTACCAGACTTTTGTTCACGAAGCTTCTAGACCTGGAAGCTTCGACTCCATTTTTAAAAAATTGTCAAAAGAGGGTCAGCACGGGTAATGAAAGGCTCACTTGCGCTATTCGGCACTAGGCCTAGTTTTAAACTCTGCAAATTGGTGCAAGGGAAGAACTGAGCACTAGCGTCGGTCTTGAAAGCTGGGTTTGAAGGAAGATTCTTGGGAAATGATGAAAGAGAGAAATGTTCTACAGATGAAGAGGGATGTAGGGACATGTTCTTCATGGCAGGCAAACATATGGGGGTCACTGTAGAGGTCCTACAGGATCGAGGAATGAGGAGTACAGGGACAGTGAAAAAATGTTGTGTAACAGATGCCCCCTAATGCATGAAGACCGAACAAGAGTGAGGGGTGAAATTATTTACGAGTAAATGCATGGAACCGGAGACCGTCACCGGAAAAACTACAAGCAAGCATAGATACATATACATCACTGAAATATCTGATACATGAATCGTGGTATGGATGTAGACATCAAGAATAAGATCATGTAAATGGATCCAAGGTATGGGCACAACCATCCACTAAGAAGGATCATATCAAACCCAAGGTCTGTTCACAGCCATCCAATAATGAGAAGGATCACATATAACAGACTCACGGTATGGTTGCAGCCATCCATCTGAAAGAGACATGTATGTAAGCATGATCATGTCACATCACCTTACAACCTGGACTTATGTAATCTGAGCCCAGGGTCTTGCGCTCCAACACGACCCGATCAAAGTACAACTTCTAACACGTGAATAGAAGTGTTGATGTCAAACATGTTATAAAATCGCTTGATTACCAATCAATGATGTGAACTGTTAACAAGCGCTAGAGAAACCACCAATAATCACAATGGCTCTCAAGGTACTATTAGCACAATTCACAAAGTATGAATAAGGAACTGAAGTCGAACACCCGAGAAGTCACCCGCTCGAAGGCCAATGATGTGAACCTGTCATCAAGTGCGAATAACTTGCCATTAGGGCATGCAAGCTCTAAGTTACTGGAAGGGAGTCTCTCGACCAACTTCCTAGATAATGAGTTGAAGTTGACAGGAAGTGACCATGTCGAAGGAGGGCCATGATGTATCCCACATCATCGACACAAGACAAGGGATGCAATGATTATGAATGATACAGAGAATCAGGAATGAGTGTAAACTGTAGAAGGATTAACTCTTGAACATATCGGCGACACGACTCCAGAGTTTGGCAGCTTTTGGATCCATAGGATCGGAGGTCATGATGACGTGGTAGAGATCAAATGGAAAGGAAAAAAATGGCGGCCCAAACCTAGGAAGGTCAATGATGAAGTGGGGATATCCCAACCCAACACGAAGTAGAAGAGTGTCATGTTCAAGAGCGACTAGCTGCCGACACAACTGATAAAATTTCCCATTTTCCCCCACCATTTTTGGCAGGTACCCCAATTATTTTTTATCACAAGCTTGAAGGGGATAGCATGTGCTTGCACTGTAAGTCCATCCTTCGGATGAATCCGACCTAGTAAGATTAATGAGCCCTAGGAAGGAGAAGCTCATGTCCGTCATGGTGATGAATCTGATGTCGTTTAATCTTTTAACGAGTCTGACAAAGGTGTAACTCGATATCTTTTTCATGTTTAGAGAGTTTGAAAAAGACACGGAAAATAAAACTCCAAAAGGTCCCTTTTCGTACAGTTGTGTCTCTCGAGCCCAAAAAGGTAGAAAACAATACTTGAGAGAACTGCTTGACCATGTCAGCTAAGGAGTACCTTTTTCGTAAATAGTTTATCCTAGCCCGAAAAAGGGGTAAATGTATACTGGGTAAACTATGTTTCGTAGCCTTTAACGAGTTTAAAACAACAAGAGCTTGGAAATATTTTTGTGTTTTAAGGGTCAAAAAAGAGTTGAAAGCAGAAACCCCTGTTTTTATTCTCTTTAACAACTCAAAAAGGGAAAAATACTCGGCGATATTTTCATTTAAGTTTTTACGAGTCGAGAAAATAACTTAAACGCAACTCCAGTACCGTCATCAACAATCGCATCACCTATCGCCGCACAAGAAACAGACACATTATCCAATTTCTAAGGTAAAAATAGGCAAAAAATGATTTTAAAACCCTAAAACATCATGAAAAGTTTATAAAAAGGGAAAAAGTAACTTATTTTTTTACCATTTACCTCTTTTACCTCATTTGGAGCAATTTTTACCAACTGTGCCCTACATCTTTAGGAGCAGATTGTGGAAGATCTAGGAGGTCGATCGACGGACCATCAGTTGCAGGTAAGAGCTAACACCCTAAGCTTTGTTTTCATACCTATTTTTCTTGCTTTTAACCATTTTTCAAATTTTTGAGGGGGATTCTTGCAAAACAAATTCACCCTCGATCGGCGTGAGATCCAGGCATGGGATCGCGCCGATCGAGGGTTAATATAATGGGCACTTGCGTCGTTGGTGCTATTGTTTTTAAAACAGTCACGCCAGCATAGAGAGATGAAAATTTTTCATTTTCGCTCAACTTAACAGCTTCAAATCCACAATTTCTCTGTCAAAGACTGATGTTGACTTGAATGCATGGTTTTTGCAGGCAAATTACCGCGAAAAATGGTTGATTGGAAAGAATGTGAGCACGAAGTGTTGGGCGCGGGATCCCCTAAGGGAAGTTTTGGGGCTTAAATCCCAGATTTTCACTAAATCCGATGTAAAGACTCCGCATTTTGTGGGCGCGGAGCGCAAACTTGTAAATAAGTCATAGGGTTGTCCGCCCTCATTTTTGTAATGTAATTTTGGCTTTAGAGATCTACCCATGGTCCGCGGACCTTGGGATTGTATAAATAGAGCGAGGCTCTAAGTTGTAAATCAGTGAAGTAGAGTCATAAATGAAGGATGAAGAATTGAGTCTTATATAAGTGTAGAGTCAAGTCGTTACGTCGTATAGTAGGAGAAAGGCTCTACAGCTGAGTGCACAGATGCCTAGTAGTCCACAACTGAGTGCACAGGTTAGGTTGAGTCTGTAACCGATTGAAGCATTAATAAAGAGAAGTTTTATACCATTCCTGTGTATTTATTTACTATTTTCTGCATTGAATATATTGGGTATAAATTATATTTATGTTGTTTATATGATGCGCAAAATTATATGGTTCTATTGATTAAGTGAATATAAGATAAAGTATTTATTTACACGAAGTTAATTAACAGTTATAAGAACATAAGTAATATCCGTGGGGTAACTTGGGGAAATAACGCAGATCACTACCTTGGCAGCACGAAAGCACCTCAGCCCCTGGTTAGGGCTGTGCGAGGGCAATTATAACATATTGAGAAGGTCTCGTAGGTCAGGACAGTGTGTGAAGTAACCTGCGCGAAGGTATTCATAGTTGGACTAAATCGACCCCTCGGACATCTCAAGGGTGCAGAAGCTTGGTTCCAGCATCCCCCCATATTGCTTCAAGTGAGAACTTAGTCCACGCTCCGCAGGCTATTGCCGAAAGGGCCAGTAGTGTAGGGATTTGTTTGGCTAATTAACTCTGAACCTAGGTCTGGCCCCCCCAAGCCAACACGAAGCAATTGATTCATTGGCATTAGTATATCAAAATTGTTTGAATGCTCTGAGGAACTGTGGTCTCCTCAAATTCTTCCTTACACCGGGCCCTCGAGCTATACCTAATCTATTACAATACTTGATTAGTTTGTGGGATGTTGGACGGGAAGTATTTGTGAGCTGTGACCAAGAGCTAGAGCTAGAGACTTCAGAAATATACTTCATCTCTGGCTGTCCCGTAGAGGGGAACCAGTCCAATTGTATGGAGTCAGGCCCATTGGGCCGAGTGTGAACATGCTCCTTGCAGAACATTGTCCTGAAGCTTTGAAATATAAAAGTGGCAAGGTTGACATTATGACCATAAATGACCTTTTACTGAAGGTGTTGCTCTTGACCATTAACAGAGTTGTCGGGGCTCAAGCATTGCATGAGTCCAACAAGTCCAAATTCTAGTATGCCATAGACTGCACAGCGCCCACTATCTTCAACTGGGTAGAAGCCATGAAAGTGAATATGAAACGCCAATTATCCAAATGTAAGGTGGGGAACCTGAGGCAATTTGGATATGGTTTCATTTTGGTGACTTTCTTCTTGGAACGGATCCCATTGTTCCACTATCAGCTGACAGAGGTAAGTCCCCCAATGCCACGAGATCCATGGATGGTCCGATGGAGTGAACTGATGCCCAGAACTGGCGGAGGCCAGCATATGTCATACAAGCCCGCTTTCTTTGCGTGGCTGAGGCATCAGCTGATTGTGGTAGAGGATTGGCCATATAGCGGTACTGACTTTCGCGGTGATCCTGACATGCCGCTCCTAGAAGGGGAGGATTTTGATGATGGAGGTAAGCAAACAATTTTTTGTTTTTGATTTTTTATTGTTTTTTAAATATATGCATTCGTGACACTTCGGTTTTGTAATTGCAAATGTAGGACCAGAGTGACCAATCGGGATGTCATCGATCGCTAGACGCGTTGCTCAACAGTTTGAGATCGCTCCTTATCAAGAAGGATTCGATAATGAGGAAGAAATTGCGAAAATTATCAATAACCTAACCAGAGGCATCCTAGAGTATGCCCAGATGGCGGACATTCCACACCAATATCAGCAGCACACAGTGGGAGTGTCAGATCGGATCTGTTGATTACTAACCCGTGTAGTACGAGTAGTGATGTGCTATCATGAGCACCATGTCGAGTAGTCCATAGTTTTAGCATCTACAGTTTTGAGTCCTGTGAGCCACGGATGTAGTGAACACATATTATTTTTGGGGTTTTTATGTATGACACTCAAACATTATCGACATATATATATATATATATGCTATATTTCGTGCTTACTATGATAAAATGTTTTGTTTTTTCACATATTGGGTAAATGTCTGTCTAACACATAATTAGCTAATGCATCTGTTAATGTATTCATATGCCTAGGAATATGATGATATGCGATAGAATCAAAAATTATTTCTAATAGACGAATACGCAAATAAATTCTCAATATGTGAGGGTTTCTGATGGAATATTGCCCATTAAGCTGAAGAAAAACAAGTTGTGACTCTTGGTTAACAACCATTTCTCGAATGTCAAGAGCAATGGCTTCTGACAAGAGATTGATAACTGCACTATATTCAGCAATTTTATTAGTTGTTTGACCCAAACAAATACCTTCAAGATCAATCAACTCACCATTAGGGGCATAAATAGCCCATGCTGCAGAGGGTATATTCCAAGTACTACAGCAAGCACCATCAGCGAAACCGACGTGAGGAGTCACAAACATCTGCAAAGCAGGTGAAGACATAATAAGCAAGACAGCTGCTTGAGAAACACACCAAACCAAACTAAACAAAAATGAATAACACACTTATGTACAAAAGTAACCATGCAAGATGACTCAGGAATAGTACTTTTTGAGATACAGCCCATTGCAGGGCTTGTCCAAGGGGTTTCCCTCATAATCAATCAGCTCATAGGCCCCTTTTTGTAACACACACTTAACAATATAGGGCCCATGCCACATGGGTTTGAATTTACCTACCCCCAGCTTATCATTAGCTTGGTCATATAGCAGGACCAGATCACCCTCAAAAAAAGCATGAGGAGAGACCGACTGATCAAAATGGGACTTAACCCACTTTTTCTATGCTTCAATGACTAAAGTAGCAAGATGGTGGGTTTCATCCAGTCATTCTAAATACAAGAGGCGCTCTTCTTGAGGTGAGGTTTCGGGGAGTAGTTTGACAGCCAATTTGAGTGAGGGAATTTCGCAGTCAATTGGTAAGGTTGCTTCCAAACCATAGACGAGCTGGAAAGGTGTGAATCCAATTGCATCTTTAGTTGAGGTTCGATAGGCCCATAGAGCTGAAAAAAGCATGAGATGCCAATTGGATTTGTGCATCCCAATGGTGCGCTGAAGCATAGTGACTAACACTTTGTTTACAGCTTCAACTTGGTCGTTGGCCTAAGGGTAATATGGAGTTGAACTGTCGTGATGCAAGCCCAACATAGAAGTCAGCTCAACCATCATGTAATCGCGAAAATGGGAGCCATGGTTAGTGACAATGGCTTGAGGCACTCCAAACCTGGAAATAACATGATTGAATAGAAATTGCGTCATCGTTTTACCGTCAGCTGAATATGTAGGCATCGCTTCAGCCCATTTGGTGAAGTAATCCATGGCAACGATAATATAACCATGCCCCCCAGCTGAATGAGGGTTACAGGTCATAAAATCAATGCCCCATTTGGAAAAGGGACCAATGGTAATAACGGGGTGAAGGAGAGCGGGTGGGGCGCGCATTTTTCACTGATAAATTTGGCACTCATGGCATTTACGAATAGCAAGGATGCAATCCTTAAAGATGGAGGGCCAGAAGTAACCAGCACGGAGGATATTTTGAGCAGTGGCATAGCTAGACAGATGACCACCACATGCACCAGAATGGCAGTCATTCAAGACTCTTTCAGCCTCATCGAGAGTTAAACATCGGCGAAGAATTGAATCAACACCAACGCGATATAAAGTATCCCCAATGATGCGATAAGGTTGGGATTGATGATGAATGCGTTGGCGATCATCATTGGTCAATGCAGACCAGAAGGTATAAGTTTGGAGATACACAATGATGTCACCATACCAAGGATCGAGAGTGCTAACCAGAAAAAGAGTCTTGTCAGGGAGCTGCTCATCAGCACCAGTAGAAAGAGAAGTAGATGGAAGAGAACAAATCAAAACAGAAAATACAAGTGATTTATTGGATTTGGCAGTAGTGAACACCAAATAGAATTCTTGGAGGATGAAAATCCACTTAGAATACTTTCCCCCAAGTAACTGACGAGTTAGAATGTAAGTCATGGGGTTACACTTAGAAATCACAGTTGTAGTGTGAAGGAGAATATAATGACGAAAGCGTTGAACAACTTGAACAGCAACCAAAACCAACTTCTCGACATGAGAATAACGGGTCTCAATATCCAGGAGATTATGACTGAGGTAATAAATGACATGTTCATGACCTTCTTCTTCGTCTTGCACTAGCACCATGGCAATAGTGCTAGAATTTGCAGCTAGATAGAGGAAATAATCGCGATGATAGTTAGGAGGATGAAATAGAGGAGCATTAATGAGGATAGCCTTCAAGTCATCAAAGGACTTTTGGGTAGCCTCATCCCAAATGAATGGAGTTCCTTGCTTAAGCAATCGAGTGAACCCTGAAGCTAGCTCAGCATAGTTAGGCACAAAGCAACGAAGGAAATTCACTTTCCCTTGTAGACTCTGTAGTTGATACAACGAAGAGGGAGGGGGTAGATTAACAATAGCCTCGACTTTGAGAGGATCAAGACGAATCCCATCTCTCGAAACAATAAAACCAAAGAGTTGTCTAGATTTGACGCAGAAGACACACTTATGCGGATTCATGGCGCTTACGTGAATGAGTAGGAAGATCATCCAAATAAGGCAGAACGATGCTTTTAATTTCATGGAAAGCATAGGACATCGCTCTTTGAAAAGTAGCCCCAGCATTCTTAAGGCCAAAAGGGAGCTTTTTATATGCAAAAGTCCCCCACGGACAGATAAAGGCAGTCTTATCTTGATCGTCTAGTGCAATTTTTATCTGGTTATAACCAGAAAAACCATCCATAAAGGAGAAAATCTCACTCCTAGCACATTCATCGATGATCTAGTCTATAAAAGGAGTGGGGTAGTTATCCTTTGGACAGGCACGATTAAGGTCACGGTAATCAACACAGACCCGAATGGTGCCTTGATTCTTAGTTACGGTATGATATTGGACACCCAATCTGTCAGAGGGATAGGATAAATAAATCCAACTTTAATAATTTTTTCAACTTCCCCTTCAATGGTTGTCACTTTTCTAGGGTGCACTGGACAAATTTGTTGACAAACAGGCTTCGCGTTAAGATAAGTCAGAATTTTGTGCACGACTATACTTGGGTCAATTTCAAGCATTTCTTCATATGACCATGCAAAAACATATCGAAACTCTTGAAAAAGACGAGTATAGAGCTTGATCTCATTAGGAGAACAAGTCACCACAATATGAACATTTTCAACGATGCCCGACTTAATAGAAATGTCAATAGGAATTGTTTGGGTAATATTACCCATGTTCCCTTCTGACCAAACTTCATGGGTCATTATAGGCATCTGAAGTGGTTGGGTCAGGAAACAAGAATAGAACTTCTCAATATAGGTAGACATGACCACCGGGCCAGGCAAGAATGAGGAACGATGATGAGTATTACTCCACGGTGCTTCCTCCAGAGACATAATTTCCATCATACTTTTGTGAGAAGGAAAAGTCTCGGTTAAAGGATCGGGAGAATATGAAGAACCAAGCCACAGGGATTGAGAATACACATCAAGAGACATTCTTGATGCAATATGATCAGTAGGTACCGAAGCTGAAACCGAAACAATAACCACATAATTAATCTCGGCAAGGATTAACGGCATGACATCACCCCATGTATCAACAAGATCAGGAGAGGGAATGACCCAAGGATCAAACTTAACCGAGATCATGTTGACTGAGGCAACATGCGGAGGTGGGAGAGGAAAAATACCCATCAAGGCGGAATCTTTGAAACGTCCAGCCTCCACACTCTCATAAGGACCACCGGTATGCTTCACATAAGGAACATTTCCATTTAAGGAAGAAGAAGCAAAGAAATACAACTGGTCGACTGTGACAATTTTCCCTTGATGAGGAAAATGGAGCACATGGAATAGAGAGGAGGCAATAGCATGCATAGCATGGGTCCAACTCCATCCAAGTAGAAGATTATAGTTAAGATTTGCATCCACAATTTCTACTTCGACATGTACTATCTTGCCTTCCAAGGTAATGGAAAGATTAGGAAGGACACCAAATGGTCGAGAATCGCATCCATCAAAAGCTTCCAACGTGTTAGGTGATTGGTTTAAGGTAGGAGAACAAATTTTCTTCCAAAAAGAGATAGACATGATGCAAGTGGAAGAACCTTCATCAATGACGGTCCTGTGAATTGTCTTCTCATTAATGATAACTTGAATGAGAAAGGTGATTTGATGAGGTAAGCGTGGAATGTGGTTTTCCAGGTCAAAAAAAATGACATTGGAATCATATGGATCAATACCTCCAATAGCCAAAAACAATGCTTTCCGTTGAGAAGGATAGCTTTGAAGGACCTCAAGAGCAGACATAGTTGATGGCGCTTGAGCCAAATCCTCAACAATGTTATAATGCTGAGTGGCTCGAGCATTTGGATTATACGAGGACTTTTGCAGCACACCCCGAGAGGGTGGTCGAATAGCAGAATCAGGATTAGGTCGCTCTATATGGAGAGGACCAGAGGTAGACGGGATAGAGGAGGAAGGGGTACCTTCTTTCTCTTTCCCTATTGTCAAATTAGGTGTTTGATAATCTTTTGATCTGGTAGCCACATTTATAGGCATATTCATCATAAACACTTGGGAACCTATGGAAGCAAAAGACTGAGGTTGGTCTACCATTTGAGTCTGCTGGGATGGAAAGGGCTCTTTCAGGATAGCCAGGGTCCCTTTGAGCAAGCGACTAACTTCAGATCATCAGGGACAATCTTTAGTATAGTGATCCTCCTCACAGATGAGGCATGGATACTTGGGCTTTCTTTGAGAAGCATTGCTAGCAAACGACTTAGGAGGGCCCTGTTTCAAGGCATCGGATTTGGCCTTGCCTTTGCCCTTCTTTTTACCTTTAGATGATTTTTTCTCTGCAGTAGACTGGATAGCGTGAACCTTAGAGGTTTTACCAGGACCAGGTGAATTTCGAGAGGGATCATTGGAACCAATGTTTGAGACCGCCTTCTTCTTGGAAGAATATTTCATGGGGGTCTGAGACATGGAACCAATCACTCCATCAACAGGTGGGGTAGCCGAAGACTTCAATGTTGTTAGATCTGATGATGGTCTTGGAGCATTGGGTAACATATCATATAACATGCCAAATTGCAAGTAGACAAGGTCTAAATACTAGGCACGAGTGATGGCTTGCTCCTCAATAAGACACCCACCCATAGCTATGTCCTCAAAAATTTTGTTGATGAATGATTCGGTAAACCATTCTGTCAATAACTGATCAACAATTTCAAACTTGATCAGGCAACATCAATGCCTCCATTCATGGATGTGATTGAAGATATGGGTTGCAGTGTCTTGCTTAAGTGACATAAGCAGATGGGTGGCAGTTTCATAGAAAACCAGAAATTGGAAATGGGTGAGGAAAGCCATAGCAAGAGTGTTGAAGTCATTGTGGGTATCTCGAGGCAATTCAATGTACCATTTGGCTGCAACACCTATGAGAGTTCATTGAAAAAGTCAGAGACGAATGGAATCATCAACGTACGAATTAGAGGAGCACTAGAGGTGATATGTCATCACATGGGCTTGTTGATCCTCCTTCACTTTCCCCTCAAACTTTGGACAATCACTTGTAATATTGGATAGAGCTGGAGGCCAGTATGGCAAATGAAGAATGGGATCATTCGTAAGTCTAGAAACATCTAGCAGCTCCAATGTGGCCAAGAATGGCAATTGTGTATTAAAAGGCATTTTGGACATCTGAGCAGGCTCGGACTGAAGAACCCATCATTGTTGATAAGGATACTTCCCCCATAGTGGAGGGTTTTATCCATATGGCATCTCCTTTTGCCCCCACTGTAGGTTACCTTGTCCATAGGGAGGATTTTGGCCTGGGTAGCCTTGATACTGTCCAGCCATATGCTGCTGATAAGCAACATATGGGTTAAAATTTTGTGGAGCCTATTGGCCTTGGACATATGGATTTTTCACCTGCTGCCCCTGGACATAAGGGTTTTGAAACTCTTGCCCTTGGACATAAGGATTTTGCACCTGTTGCCCCTGGACTTGACCTTGACCTTGCAAAGGTTGACCTTGTTGATATGAGTACAAGGGTTGTTGCTGCCCGAGTTGACCTTGTTGTTGCAAGGGCTAGCCTTTCTGTTGTAAAGGTTGTCCCTTCGACTACAGAGGTTGACCTTGCGAGGACATAGGTTGGGAGGACTAGTGAACAAACTACGTCTGCGGCTACAAAGTTTGTTGCTATTATTGCAAGGGTTGCCCCTATGGTAGTTGCAATTGTCCTTGCTGCTGCACTACCTTCCCTTGTTGTTGCAATGGTACCTAGAAAGTTCCTGGGGCGACACCCTGAGGGTACTAAAAGTTCCCGAATTGGATCTAGCCATATCCACCAGCTATAGCGAATGGACCAGGCTGAACATAGGGCCCATCTTGAGGGATGTAAGGTGGATTTACCATTGCTTGTGAACCATATGGAACATAAGGAGGTTGGAATGGAACCTGAGCCACATATGGTTGTTGGTACTAGACATTACTTGACCCAGATGGACCAACAGGGTTCAACTACTAGTATTGGACATTACTTGAGCCAAATGGACCAGCAGGGTTCAGAATAGCATTGTAAGGGAGTTGATTCATTCCAACCATGTGAGTTTGTGAGCCACTTGCACCAGACATCATGGAGATATTCATATCTTGCCCCCTAGGAGGTGGTATAGCTTGTCCACTTACTCAAGGGGTCGAAGAACTTACCGAGACTTGACTCGAGACTGTCGGTTGAACCGGAAGTGTTATAGACATTTTTGTGCCTTACAGCATTGAGCATGAAATGTCCATAATCCAAGGGATCCAAAGTCCCTAAAAGAGTTTTTCCTACCCCTAAAGGAACAAGGTCAACAAAAGACAGCTTCTCCCAGAAGTTCTCCACCAGAAACTACCCAAAACTAGTCAAATCAGGATCAATTCAAAGGCTCCACTAGCTGCCTGCGCTGAAATGCAGAGGTTACACTGGCTAGGTGCACTGCAACGCAGGTGGAAGCACTACCAGGGTGCGCTGAGCGGGAAATGACAAATGGCAAGCTCATTCAACGAGGTGGAAAGACCCTGGAAGCTTCCAGAATCTTCTCCAATGACACTTGCCTCAATGAATTCGACTAGTGATGAGTAAGAGGTTCTCAACCTCCAAGTGGAAGCAAGAACTGACAGAGAGAAGCCACAAGTCAAAACATAAGCTGACTCATCCTCTCTGCTTACATCTATATATGGATCTCTCACCCAGAGCTTCAGGAGGCTGGAATTTTGTATTTTGCAGAGAATTGCTGTTGGTTTGAGATTGAGATTAGTACATTGGGTGATTTATGCTCTGTTGGAGGAGAGGAAGGGATTCCTTTGCTGGGAGGTAGATGCTAGATCGGGACTCACTTGGTTGTATCTCCTCTTGGACTTTATTATCATATCAATAAACTATTTGAGTTTCTCCTACATGCTGTGTATCAATGATGTTTTGTTATATTTGCATGTTTAGCTTAATCTGATCCTGAGCTTTTTATGAATGTATATCTATATCTTCATGTAGTTTCTCTCTCTTGTGATTTTGCAGGGATTCAGTGAAGCTGGGCCGGTGAGAGAGCTGGGAGCTGGGAACTACTGAAGAGAGGAGCGATTGGATCAACAAACTAGCGAAAGACACAGGTTAGTTAGATCCTTTCTCCTCATTTACATTTCATAAAGAAGAATACTCGAATAAGTTTCCTTGTTTGTTGCTAAGGCACTATCACACCTTAGAGTGGGATAGGGGCATTCCGAATTGGATACTTTTCCCAACAACAAATTTGCGACTCCACTGGGGAAAGTATCTTGTTAGTTTATTTGTGTTTCTATTTCTATTCGTTTCATAAACTCAAGAGTGCCGAATCGAACTGAATTTGTTATTTACAAATGCAAAGTAGAGATCAGCTACTCTAGTCCACTCACTGGACCTGTTTATGATCTGAACAATGGATCCACAAGTGCTCTAACAGCCCTTTGTGATAGATCTTATTCCTCCTTTAAATCATCCCTCTAATTGTACCTAATTGATAGCTTTTATCCGGCCAAAAACTGTAGATTAAACTGCAAATCGTGACCCGAAACCCAGAAACAACTCTCGTTTCTACTTCAGCACAGACTCTGTGAAGAGGTTTTGCATTTCAACGCAGGTCCCGTGAAGGATACCTGCGCTGAAGTTCAGTTTCTCGGTGCTGAGGGTGCGTTGATCAGCCCTTGCCTTGTGCAGTTGTGGTTCCCTGCTTGCTTTTGCTCAGTTTTGTCTCTATTTTTGCAGCCTGTTATCAATGTGTGTACCTATCTGAAACCCCTTTTCTTTGCCTCAATTCCGCCTCAGTTGTATAAAGAAACTGTATTTGTTCTTTGTGTATTTGTTACATCATTTACAGTTTCCCATTACAAAAGTAAACTAGTCATACTGTCGCCCTTAGATCTAGACCTGTCGTAAGTGTCGTTTTGATCTTAGGAGTGAGTTTGTTTGTTGTTCACAGTTGATTAGGCTTTTACTTTTGTCGTTTGGTTTGAATTTATGCATTTCTAGTGTCGAAACAAGTAAATCATAAAGTGTCGTCATCGTCTTTTTGATTTCGAAAAAGGAGCTTGTTTATGTTTTCACTTGAAATCGAATTCAAATTTGTACAACAGCTTTCTTTTTAGGCATCAATATTAAGAAAGTGAAAACAAATACATGCATATGTGCATTTTCATTTTGATAGTTTGCATGCTTTGATTTAGGACAAGTGAATTTACAGTGTGCTATATGCTCTTTGAGAAAAGATTGTGTCTTTCTTTTCCCCTTGTAGCTAGGATTTTCATTGTTGAAAAGATATAAAAGCTTGCTTATCATCTTTAGACTGCATTTAGGAATTGTATCATACATCTCGTGGTGATCCAAAAAGGCAAACTTCTAAGAAAGATCAACCTAAAATAAATTGAATGAACTTAACAACGCTTTGTAACTTAACGCACAACATAGAGGTCTAGGCTAGAGACGTGTTCCGGCGTCGTAAAACCTGGTCACTGGTCGCCTCACTGATGGTTGGGTGATTCCTCCTGAGAGACGATAAGTGCCAGTACGGATTGTGCTCCCACGTACCGTCGAGTATATATTGGGAGACCCCTATAGGCATAAAACCTTTATCCATAGGAAGCCGTGTTGCCCGCCCTACTGATCGCAATGCACTGAACACAGCATTCGGGAAGATTGACCGCCCGTACCTTAAAAAGTATTCTGCGGTTTTGTGAAAAGTTTGGCACACCCTCTACCTAGAACTCCAGAGCAGTTCCTTTTGGCCTTTTTCAGACTCTATAACGGAAAAAGTCCATCCGAGCATTTGTCACTTCGGGCTCGTTAAAACATCGAAGGCAACTAGAGTCATCTTTTGTTTTTCTCGACTCTTTAAAATTGAAAAAGCAAGTTGTGTCTAAGCGTCGTTAAAATTTCAAGATCACCCCTTTTTCCTGCGTTGATCTTTAGGTTGAGAAAATGGAGCCCACCAACCAAGGAATTCCCCTTGGTGGAAATCCTAGTCCCTTCTCCTCTTGGGGAGATGTTGGTGCGCCCCATATGGCCACATTGTCGCTTCCAAGACTGACAATTGGCTTGCCGGTCTGGCTCTTCTCAACCAATGTCGTTCAGAACGCCACTATTCCTGAACAGTCGAATCAGCAATTAGACCAGTCCAGAGTTGCCCACCAGCCTTCTACTTCCTCTAATTCTTCCTCTCTCCCTTCCTCTTCGCTTGACGGAACTGGTAAAACTAAAAAACAAGTTCCTGAGGAGAAGAAGGAGAAGAAGAAGAAGGAGCCAAAAGCGACTAGGGGCAAATGAGTGTCGTCTAACGAAAATCCACACACAGCACTGACTAGGCCTAAATCGCCATGCGTCATATGCAAGGGAGACCACTTTCACAGAGATTGTCCCTGCATCCCTCGGATACTAAGGGACTGGTCTCCCCGTTTGCATAATTCGGTGGCATCAACCTCTGATAGCCATGTTGAAAGCACATCGTCAACTAGCGAAAGTGAAGTCCCTGGACAAAAAGGGAGAGCTAGATCTCCCTGTAGACTGTGCGAAGGCAATCATGCTATTCACCGTTGTCCCTTCTTAGACAAAGCAAAAAGAGTTTTGGATGATCGTCCGGTTTCACCGTTACGACTTCCTTCTGGATATAAAAAACTCTTGCCGAGTCCTTCGTTAGTTGAAAATCCAGCCGGCCCGCTCAAGTGGTCAGCTGAAGCGCCGGTCATTGAAGATGAACCAGTTGAATCCATACCCGACGAAAGTCAAAAGGTCGAGGCGGTAGTTGACCCGGTCTTGCCTTCAGAGGATTTATCTTCGAATGATACAGTCACTGAAGAGGATAAAGATGACACCATCCAAATTCTCTTCATCAACACAGACTCTGACGAGCACGGGGGCACCCCCCCATTCCTTTATCGTAGGAAGGAAGTTCGTCAGAGCGATACCCGGCCGTCTACTCGGTCCCACCTCCAAGCAACCTAGTTGTCTCCTTCGACTGAAACCAACTAGGCAGACCTCGTTTGCCAGCAAGCATACCATTCAGAATTATCGTCCAAATATATAGAATGGTCATGGCTGGCACCATCATTGATGAGGGGGCATCTGTGAGTATCCTTTCCTCTATTGCTTGGAAAGCGCTTGGTTCACCAGCGCTTTTGCCTGAAATGAGAAATCTGACAGGCTTTGATAAAGGAACCAGTCGACCTTTAGGGATCCTCCCCAATGTGCCCATAACATTGAAAGGGAAGACCGTTCAAATGAACGTGATGGTCGTTCAAGGACCCTTGGATTATAACCTACTCCTTGGACGAGACTATATATATTGCATGGGAGCCATCGTCTCCTCACTCTTTAGAGTAATGCGTTTTCCGCACAAAGGAAGAGTGGTCAAGCTCGTGGACCAGCTTTCATTTCCCGGATCACGCATCACAAATAGTCATATACCGTCCCTAAATGGTCTCTTCACGCAAGAAATGTCTCAACCCACTGTCCGTCCTCCCGATGAACGCGAGTAATTCAGAAGGATACGACTGAAACCCAGGGGGCATGCGTCCTGGTCTGCTTCGACAGGAAAACTTTGGGTATAGGGTAGGTTTCCGCGGGAGAATATGACTAGTCCGTACCCCGTTCGTGATTGGAAGAGGGGTTGTTCTAGAATAAGATTCTTTTGTCAAAGTTATGTGTTTGGCGCTCGTTGTCACTCACCTTTGTTTATCTCGGTAGACATCACCGAAGAAGTGTTTTGTTTGAAAGATTAACAGGACAATCTTTGGGTAACCTGAAAGAGGTAGGCCTCTCTCAGTAAAACAATTGTTTTTGCGGAAGTGAAGTAGAGGTAACCTTGAAACTCTGTTTTATACCTGGGGGCATGCAAACCTTTTGGAGTGCAAGCAAAGAGCGGTTATTTATCTATTTTTTGGGTTAATCGTTTCCTAACTTGCATAAAGAAGGGATGCGGAGCAAAGCTTTGTAAGGCGCAAGCTCCATAAAAAATGGAATCTTACATGAGACATTCTTATCATATGACTGGATTATCGAGCAATTTTAGCACATAGTTCATGCTCGTTAAAAAATAAACATAAGACCGAGCAGTGTTTTTCCGCGTTTAAGCTCATTAAAAAATGAACTATCCTCCGGTAAATAACAACCGTGAATGTAACATTATCAGCCATTAAAGCCTTGGTCGTGTTTGCACCGTCACCTCCACCTTTCCATTGGTCGATCATTCATCTCCATTTGATTGTTTACCCATTTTGAGGAACAGCTGCGAAGAGTGATTTCACTAGCCATCCTTGTGACACTACCGTGATTGGAAAATTCCAACCCTTACCTGGAATCAGCTGCTAACCCGTTTTATCACTCGTTCCTCAAAAGACGAGTCTTCTTTAAGCTCTTTTCATCTGACTCATAAAATATGAAAAGATTGCCGAGTTTTGGCCTTCCAGCTCGTTAAAGCGACCGGAAGTGCTATCCCTCCTCTAGATTTTAATCTTTTTGGACCTGAGGGATTATTGCACAAAAAGATCGAGCGCTTGTTTTGTTCGGCTCGTTAAAACTATCGAAAATTCATCCCTTCTGTATTGTTTTATACTTTTTCAGACTTAAGGGATTAGATGACGAAAAAGGACCTTTGGAGTTATCTTTACGTACCTTTTTAGACTCTCTAAAAATGAAAAGGGACCGAGTTATCTTTGTCGTTAAACTCGTTAAAAAACATTAATAGCGACAAACTTGTCTTTAGACAAGAACGAGTTTCACTATCGCTAGGCTCGTTAAAACATAGCGATGGGTTTGCCCGAAGGGCAAATTATAGAACAAGCATATGTTATCCTCCTCAAGCTTGACAAAAATAAAAAGGTACTGGTCAGAAATGACTGGGCAAAATTGGGAAGAAACTCAAAGAACTTTATTGGTAGCAAGTCGCTCTTGAACATGACACTTCCACTCCGTGCCTGAGTCGGGTTGGGTTGTTTCATTCACCGGTCACATCGCCATGGTCTCGCCATACCATCCACCTTTGGGGTAAATGCTACCAATCCATCACATAAGTGTCGCCGATATGTTCAAGAGAAGTCATCCAGAGAAGTCAACCATGTCCCATCCACTACCATACATTATCCTTCATCCTTTCATGACCGCCACCCTGAACCATATATCATCGGATCGTTTTCACCTCCATCAAAATCATTTGCTTCGTTCCGTGTCACTGATGTGGGATACATTAAGGCCCTCCTTTGACGGATCGCTTCTTGTCGACATCAGCTCATTATCCAAGAAGTTGATCTAGGAACACCCCCTTCAGTACTTTGAAGCTTGCATGCCTCAATGGCAAGTTTCTCACTTCCGGCGACAGGTATACATCAATGACCTTCGACCGAAAGATTTTGCGTGGTGTTCGACGCCAAATCCTTTATTCACACCACGTGAATTGTACTGCGGTACCTTGAGGGTCATTATCATTATCGGTGATTCCTCTCGCGCTTTTTAACGGTTTACATCATTGACTGGTGATCAAGTGATGTCTTTCCATGTTCGACTTCAGAACATTTCTCACATGGATCGACTTGTACTTAGAGTGAAGATCGAACGAGTTTGAAGACCCCGGATCTAGTTTCATCCATCCGAGCTGCGATATATATTCAGGGAAAATAAATACATTGACATGTACAGCATTACAGCACAGACAATCATCCTACCAAAGGATGATGATTTCAGCAGGATCATCAGTCTATCATCAGACAATTGTCTGTCCTATGTACATAAAAAATGAATTTATAAAGTTGAGCATGGGAATGCCCGCCTTAGCTAGATCATGAAAGCAGTATGAAAAATAATGTATTGTATTGTATCTTATTACAGGTCTCCTCCCAGCATTGGAAGAACTTCGGATCCTCCTAATAAAGCATTTCACCCAATAAATAGCCTCATACTTTAGGGGGCAACTGTTATAGACATTTTTGTGCCTTACAGCATTGAGCATGAAATGTCCATAATCCAAGGGATCCAAAGTCCCTAAAAGAGTTGTTCCTACCCCTAAAGGAACAAGGTCAACAAAAGACAGCTTCTCCCAGAAGTTCTCCACCAGAAACTGCCCAAAACTAGTCAAATCAGGATCAATTCAAAGGCTCCACTAGCTGCCTGCGCTGAAATGCAGAGGTTACACTGGCTAGGTGCACTGCAACGCAGGTGGAAGCACTACCAGGGTGCGCTGAGCGGGAAATGACAAATGGCAAGCTCATTCAACGAGGTGGAAAGACCCTGGAAGCTTCCAGAATCTTCTCCAATGACACTTGCCTCAATGAATTCGACTAGTGATGAGTAAGAGGTTCTCAACCTCCAAGTGGAAGCAAGAACTGACAGAGAGAAGCCACAAGTCAAAACATAAGCTGACTCATCCTCTCTGCTTACATCTATATATGGATCTCTCACCCAGAGCTTCAGGAGGCTGGAATTTTGTATTTTGCAGAGAATTGTTGTTGGTTTGAGATTGAGATTAGTACATTGGGTGAGTTATGCTCTGTTGGAGGAGAGGAAGGGATTCCTTTGCTGGGAGGTAGATGCTGGATCGGGACTCACTTGGTTGTATCTCCTCTTGGACTTTATTATCATATCAATAAACTATTTGAGTTTCTCCTACATGCTGTGTATCAATGATGTTTTGTTATATTTGCATGTTTAGCTTAATCTGATCCTGAGCTTTTTATGAATGTATATCTATATCTTCGTGTAGTTTCTCTCTCTTGTGATTTTGCAGGGATTCGGTGAAGCTGGGCCGGTGAGAGAGCTGGGCGCTGGGAACTACTGAAGAGAGGAGCGATTGGATCAACAAACTAGCGAAAGACACAGGTTAGTTAGATCCTTTCTCCTCATTTACATTTCATAAAGAAGAATACTCGAATAAGTTTCCTTGTTTGTTGCTAAGGCACTATCACACCTTAGAGTGGGATAGGGGCATTTCGAATTGGATACTTTTCCCAACAACAGGAAGAGTCAGCTAAAATGACGAAACGAGTGGAGTCAGAATGGTGGGTTGCATCGGAACTGAAGTGACTACAGTATGCACAATCAGTTGAGAGGTCAGGTTCTAAACGAACAGACCTAAGGTAGGCATAGCGCCAGATGACCAGATAGGGTTGTGATATAATGATGAGGCACTAGGAGTGCTTGAAACCAACTGAGTTAGAGAGGTATAACCATGCAACAATGAAGGCCCACTATACTCAGGGTAAACATTGGTCGAAATTCTTCCTGTGTAAGGGAAACCTTCAAGAGGGAATGGATATCCCTGTTCATCAACTACATGAGGAGTGTGTGTAGTAGAAACCTCTAAGTGACCCGGAGAGGAGACTGGGATCTCACCTTCTGATTCCATGGGTGGAAACAAGCGATGACAAACAACTGAAGATGTTCGAGGGGATAATTCCAAAGGAATACCTGGTCAATCGTACGGAATGTACAGATGTTGTGGTGATATCGCAACAGGATCGAACAAAAGATTCGGAGGGTAAACAACTAGTCCTTACTAACCTTCGGGAGTCTGGATAGGATTATCAGGAGATTCTGGGCCAGATTCGTAAGGTGAACCAGTATTTGATGGAGGAGGACGAGATGACAAAGGTTGAATACTAAGAACAATTCCAAGTTCAACACCTTGATCCTCGAGTGACTGTGGGAGTTCAGGGAGAGGCTCCTTAGATGATCTTTTAGATGGAGGAGTGGAAAAGGAACTAGGCGAACCTGATGGTTCTGCCACAATGAATTTGTCTCAAACAACAAGAGAAAAGAGACTAACTTTAGGGCTTCTTTAAAATATATTAAAGGTATAATCGCGATGTGGTCTAGAATAATATTATCAGGAATGTGATGCAATCGTGGGCAAATAATTTTTTAAGACGCTGAAACAGATTGTTTCCTTTTCACATTTTAAGAGTCAAGAAAAAGGCAAAGATGACTCTAGTCACTTTTGGTTTTAACAAGCTCAAAAGTACAAGTGCTCAATGACATTTTAAATTTAAAGAGTCAAAAATACCAAAACGACTGCTCAAGATAATCTAGGCAAAAGGATTACCAGGTAACTATGAACTGCAGAATACCTCCCGACAAACCGAGAAGTACGGGCAGGCAATCTCCCCGAATGTTGTGTTCGGTGTATCATGTTTACAAGGCGACAAACTCGGCTTCCTACGGATAAAGGATTGCAAACCAAGTGGGGTCTCTCTTTATATACATGACGGTATGGGGAGCACAAGTCCGTATTAGCGTTGTCTAGTGCTGAAGCGAATGATCGCTGCTAGGTTTAAAGACGTCGGAACACGTCTCTAGCCTAGACCTCTAAATATGAACATTTAGTTTCAAATGCGCCTTAGGTTAATTGAATACATTTTAAAGTTTATCTTGAAATTATGTCTCAGTTTTCAAGCCCTATTGATGTGACTCGAAAAAATCCTATATGCAGCTATATGAGACTAAACCCTTTCAATTCGATAAATTTTTACACTAATTGAGAGTAGAGAAAACAATCAATGCAACAAACAAGCAATTGAAAGAAAGATGACTCTTCACTACTTCGCTTTCCAAAACAAAATAATGAAAATTCTTTCCACTTCTTGTTGTTTCCTATCAAATGCACTTTAACTAGTCCTTTCAACAATAAAAGAAGTTCTCTTTTCAAATGCTCATGATGATGTGATTCTAGCTTTCAATGATGTTACTTGATGCAACATATCGATTTAGTAAACTAGAATGATGTTTTTTTTCTTCAATGGAATGATAAAATGAATCTTTCACACAAACATTTCAATGAAAAATTTCCAAACAATGAGCATCAATCATATACCAATCAAGATAAGAAGAACTCCTCTCAAACCAAGTATGCAAAGACTCAGTCGAAACAAAGCGAGTAATGTAATCTATGCTTGAAAAGAGACGTTCAATCAAGAGAAGAGCAAACGAAACTTTTACACTTGTTCAATTGAAAACAAAGAAATACAAGGACTAAAACACGAAATGCATAGGGCAGCTAACCAACAACTTGACTTGATGAGTAGACAAACAGTTGAATGGATGATGACCTAGATGCCCTAGGGACACAAACCATCCAAAAACTCAAAAAATCAAGTAAGGCAAACTCAAACAAATCAAGCTAACAAAGCTTTCTAGCCAGGGAGAATATAGGCAAACAAGCCAAGAAACAGAACTTATGAGGACAAGACACACTAGAAATGATTCAGGAGAAACCCTGATCTTAACCTACAAGAATCAGCGCGAGTGCTTAACTGACAACAAGCACCACAAGGGGGTACGGCACGACTGTTTAAGAGTAACTCGCACTAGTTGGCGCGACTGTAAAAAAATAAACAACGTTGATTGAGGATTTCAAGGAAAAAACAAAAATTTTCAGAGATCAAAACCAGACCTATCACTCTAAATTCAAGACTCTAGGAAGCAGAATGTGTAAAGCACAGAAAAACTAAAAAGAAAGAGTGATACGATGCAAGTCAACACAAATCATGAAATGCAAACAATCCAAAGAGAGGGATGGCTCCCCAGTATGGTTGCCAATTTGTGGAGTAGGTAAATCTCCTTTGCAGACAAAGGTGATCCCTCTAGCCCAAGAGTGGGTCTAGCCGCAAACAGAACAATCTAATGTAAATTTCCTTAGATTAGAATAGAATAATAGGGCCTACCTCTTATAGTGCTAATCCACTTGATGTTGATCTAGCCTCCTTTCTCCAGCTTCCTTTCGTTCCCTTCGTTCAAATACCTGAAACAAACATGCAAGAGGAAACAACAAACATGATAGCATAAAATCATATTCAATCTACTTAAAATATCAAGGAGTTTTAAGCTATCAAATGTAATATTACACATGATATAGGAAATAATCCATTAGTTGTATTAATAAAACTTCAAGGAGAAATACAACCGAAGCCTTGACGTTGCAAGTTCCCTCTGGCATGTTCAGGTTCTAGCACCACTAGAATCATCTCATGATTCACCCTCAAAACATGTTGGGTTGTGTTATATTCTTTCCACGACTAACCAACATAGTGAACCGGGGGGTTAGAGGGACGGTGGAGCCCCCTCTTCGTTGCGTCGATTGCGCAACGGGAGGGGTCACAGTGGCGAACCTACCTATGGTTTTTCGGTCCATGGTTTTGGACGTGATGGTTTTTGGTCCATGGTATTGGATGCTTCGGCATGTATAAATGTGTATTGTAACATTGAAAAGAATATAATGAAAAATCAAGCTGGTAGTTCCGGTTTTGGGATCCAGGGGAAAATCTCTGTGTATATGTGTTTTATGTGTTATGCTCTCGCATTGTTTATTTTCTGTGTTTTAGGATTCGTATGCAGGGAATTTCTGTACAGGGTTAAAACCTACAAAAAAATTGAAGTTCAAGGCCTCTTCCCTTTTTCTCCAAACCAAACACAACAAACTTATTCTCCCTTCACACACAAACTAGAAGGCTAAGGTTCTCAATATGGCTCTCAAGATTTGCAGATTATTTCAACCCTTTCGTTAGCTAGCTGAGGGTGTGAAATGGGGAGTTTATATAGCTTTGATGGAGGGGAAATGCATCCTCTTATGGTGGAAGAGGCATTATCCCTTTTGGTTTGTTCCATTTTAATAGGGGAAAGGAGCCCAAACAGTCTCTCTTGGCTCTATCTTGCTCAACCATTTACCAAACTTCCGTTCACAAAGCTTCTAGACCTGGAAGCTTCGACTCCACTTTTTAAAACTTTCCAAATGAGGGTCGATGCAGGTAATGAAAGGCTCACTTGCGCTATTCGGTGCTAGGCCTGGTTTTAAACTCTGCAAATCGGCACAGGGGAAGAACTGAGCACTAGTTTCAGTCTTGAAAACTGGGTTTGAAGGAAGATTCTTGGGAGATGATGAAAGAGGGAAATGTTTTGCAAATGAAGATGGATGTAGGGACATGTTCTTCATTGGAGGGAAACATATGAGGGTCACTATAGAGGTCCTCCAAGATCGAGGAACAGGGAGTACAGGGACAGTGACAAAATGATGTGTAACAAGAAGTTAAAGCATGTCTAAAGGAAATCAATAATAAGGAAGATGATAACAACAATTAAGAAACGAAACAAGAGGAAGCAAAAGAAGAAGATTTCAATCAAAATGTTGATAATGATGCATATGAAAATAATACATATCAAGATGATGATCCAGATGAAGATGATGAAGATGTGAAGATTACTAATCCTGGTGATAAAATGGAAGTGAAAATTGTTGATTCTAATAATGGTGATGAAGGGGAAGACGAAATGAACGGAGAGATAAGAAGTGGAGAAAATGAATTTGAGGATGTAAATACAGTTGATGATGATGAATATGTGAAGATTTCTAATAATGATGATGAAAAGGAAGTGAAAATGGCTAATTCTGATCATGGAAATAAGGATATGAATTCACACAGTAAAAGTGGTTATGAGAAAATTGAGGAGAAATCAACCTTGTGTAAGAGAAAAAGGACCACACCTTCTTATGTGAGTTACAAGAGATTGTGTAAGAAAAAGGACCACACCTTCTGATGTGAGTTCCAAGAGATTAAAAAGCTCAGAAGTGAGTGCACAGACACCCACAAAAATCTCAAAAGTGAGTGCATAGCCACCCAGTAAATCTGATCTTCAGCTTATAAAATACAATACATGGGATCCATTGTACACAGCCATTGTTTGTATTTTGTGCAAGGCAGATCCTCATAAAACTATTGTTGATCCAACATTAAAATTGGAAAGTAGATATAAGAAAACCAAGAGGACCCAATCCAAAATTTCAAGGTTCCTAAGTTGTTGGTTTGCTGAAAATTCCAAAAAATTGGATGTGGATCACGATGTTCAGCTCAAAGTTACCCAGCTAAGTGGGAGCTTGGATCATGAAGACTGCCTCTGGGATGCAACAGCACAATCGCTTGGTTCACGAGACTTCAACGGCCCCATTGCTTCCATTTCATTTCATGCTCAAGAAGATTTACTAGATGTAGCTTATGGCCACAAGTTATATATTTGGCAATATAATGAAAAGGGAGATGCATCAGCACCTATAATTATACTCCGGACTCGATGGTTGCTACGTACAGTGCATTTTCATCCTCATGCTTCTCCAATTTTGTTAACTGTTGATGTTAATGATCTTGATGCTGCTAATTCTCCTATGGTGATGGCTTCTTCACAATACTTACCATACCTTCCAGGTTCTAGAATCCCTATATCTAGTGCCAGTTCTGAATACTTGATTCCTTTTCCTCAGTTTCTCTTGCCTAATTTTATAGCCAATTGAGATATTGTGAGAGCTTCACAACCTAAAGTATTGTTAGTTGCCTCCAATACTAGAGAATTGGAAGCCAAAAATACAAAAACTCGAGATTTTGTGAGACCACTAGACCTAGAAAAAAGTGTTGCTACAGATGCCCCAGTTGATGTCCATGCTCAAGTGACTAATGCAGAATTTTTCCAGAATTAGTAAACCCTAGTCAAATTTTTGAAGTGAGACAGAAAGAAATGTCTATGAATCTGGGTTTGACATGTTGTTTAGAGCAGTAGAAGATCATCTGAGAGACTACCAAAGGAATCATGTTAGTGTTGCGGGGGAAGTGGAAGATTTAGAGTTGTCAAGCCATCCTGAAACATTGAGAAGAATGGAGCCTGGATGTGACAACCTTGCTTAAATTTATATTTCTAGGTTACGTAAGAGGCAACAAGGAAAAATAATAGCAGCAAATCCTGACACATGGCCCTCAAGAATTCCTCAAAGAATGGATGTGCGGTTACTTTTTGGAGGTCAACAGATGCATCAATTTCTTCCTTTTGGAGATCAACCAGGTTGGGAGTTCCCTTTCTTACAGGGTTTGATGATGGGTCAGACACAGGCTGGTTTACATCCAAATCTGCCAATAACTGAAAGTTTTCTATCTATTCAACCAATGCCATGAGATGTCAGGATATATGATTTACATCAGTTACAGCAGAACCACACAATTTCATTGGCTTCTGGTATGGACACAACCAGACTTAATGGAAGATCTACTGAATAAACCGCAATCGATTTAAATTTGTAGGAAACCATATATACCCACCACCCCTCAACTAACCAAGTCTACTGCATCTACAAGGGAGGTTTGAGGGATTTGTTAAAATTGGTGGCTCTTAGTGTCTAGATTTTTGATATTGATAAAAACAATCAAATTGTTGCAGCAGTAAACAATGGTAATGTCTCTCAAACCATAAAGGATTCATCTCCCTATGCTAGAATCAAAGGTAAAAGTGGGACAATATATTACATACGCAGAGTTTTTGAGACGGACATTGTGAAAAGTTGTAATGGAATACTCTTCGTCTTTGCGCAATTCACTGTCACAATTTCCACAATCCCCTGCCAGTTTACACCCTCTATCCCCGCTTCGTGTTGTATTATTTCGATGTCCATTGCATCTATTCTGCCCCTGCGTCCTCTGCAAACCAACATGATGATAAAAAGGTCAATATCTTGGTTTTGGCGTCGATCTGGTACATATAAATGCAGTTGTCTATAACGCGATTTTTTGAAAGCCTTTCCGGCGGGTTTTTCCAGTCCAAATCCGGCAGGAATTTATTGGAATCTCAAGTTTGATAGCTATTTTCTGCATAATGAAAGCGTCCCAGGGGTTTTCGAGGGTGCTGAATCCAAATATGCAGTTAAAAAACCATTTTAACTGCAAGAAATCAAGATTTAACCTCAATTTCTTCCGCCGGATTCCGTCACCGGAATCTCCAAAAAATCGCATTATAGACAACTCCCATGGATTTGGTTATATAGTTCAAGGGATGGTTTCGGTGATATAGTTTGGTAATACGGTGGTCTGTCCATTTCGTTGTTCTTTTACCTGACTATTACTCTACCCATCTGTCACCGTGCCACTGTACCAATAGTCCGACACAATGTATTCATGTTTTCTGTTGTCGATTCCATCCAATCGTGGATTGAACCGAGACCTCTGTAGTAAAAAAAACTTGTGGATAATTAAAAATGTTGGACATGTCGTGCCTAGCGATAGTTAAAGTAACCATATAAAGTTAACATATATAACATATGGAAATTAACATGTAATACATATATAAGGTTAACTATTATTTATATATATATATATATATATATATATATATATATATAAAAGTGTGAAAATGGATAAACCCAACAATATTATTGACAAATTATACATGTTGAAACGACCTGGAAACATGAAAGAAAGTGTTAGCCATAAGCTTTGAGGACAAAGCTTTCGAAGAAGAACGCAATGTTATGAATATAATTCATAACAAATAAATAAATAAAAATAAATGTAAATAATAAATAATAAAAATAATGATTATGTTAAATAGTCATTAAGTGAAAAGGCATGTCTAAAAGACATGCCTAGTTATGAAAGGACACCTGCCCATGTATATATGTGGGTCCTCACTGTAATCATCTTGTAAATTTTATATATTAATAAATTACTATTACAAATACCTTTGTGTATGTTTACATTTAAGTTAACAAGCTATCAATTTTGTTGCTTCAGCAGACGAGGGAGCCTCAACCTGCATCATGTCTTTGTCTTGCTAGAAGATGATTGGTTCACCCCAACTGATTCAATCGACTACCACATTAAAAGCCTTTGATGTAAGGACATACAACCCTTGTGGGATTTTGAATTCCCACTAAGTGAAATTAGGAGGGAAATTCATCTATGCTGAAGTAGAAGTTATTAATGGACCTTTGGATTATAATCTCCTACTAGGACGTACATGGGTTTATGCTAGGATTGTCGTTGTTTCGACTTACTTCTGAATGATCACCTTTCCTCATAAAGGCAATATCGTGGCCATAGATCAACTTGCATTTTTTTTCCTCTGATTATAATGTTACTCGAAGTTTCCCTCTTCTAGGGGAAGCCCTACATTCCTATCAACATGTTAGAGTTGGTTTATTGAAGGCTTCAACCCTTATGGCAACTTTTTCACTCCCTCCCCCTCCCATTCCTAGCTCCTCCACTTTAGTTGCTTATATCAACATGATATCATCATCTACGATCTTGTTCGATCCATGGATTGTCCCTAACGAAACTAACATCAAAAGTTTTGGCGACCTAATGCCACTTAGACCCGTTGAGCAAGATTGCGAAGCCATATACTTCGCTTGTGCAACCCATACTTTTTCTTCGATTAATTGGGTAGATCGATCACTAGATTATGGCATGTTCTTATATCCTTTCTAGCATACATTCTCTACTGATGAAAGTGTCATGGAGATAATGATGTCAGACGCCACGTCGTGGGATGAACATCATCATCATTCCTCCTTCCCAAATACCATTGAAGATAATCTCAGTGGTGTGTGCCTGCCAAATTTTGTCGAACCCTTTACAAATTCTATTTCCATTAATGAGATCGACCCTAAAAATAACCTTTCGAATATTGAAGAAACCATTCCTCTCGATATTTCAATTGAGCCAGGAATAGTCAAAAAATTATACATCGAAGCATCTTATGCTTCATCTAAAATCGAGATTTATCTAGCCTTTTTTCGTGAGTTCAAAGATGTATTCGCCTAGACATATGATGAAATGTCAGGTATCGACCCAAATATCATAGTGCATGAAATCAATACATACCCTGATGCCAAACTCGTCTGGCAGTGCCTCTGTCTGGTCCATCCCAAGAAGGCTACTGGGATAAAAGCTAAAACCAAAAGGCTTGTTCAAGATGGTTTCACATAACCCGTTCCTTTAACTTATTGGGTATCGAACATTGTCCCTGTCATGAATAAATAGGGCATGATCCAAGTATGTGTCGATTATCAGGACGTAAATTGAGCTAGTCCAAAGGACAACTACCCGACCACGTTTTGACCAGATTGTTGATGATTACGATGGCTACAAGATTTGTTCATTTATGGATGGATTCTCAAGCTATAATCAAATCAACATTCTCCTAATGGACTAACCTAAAACCGCATTTATTTTTTCTTGGGGTACTTGTACTTATAGAAAGCTTCCTTTTAGTTTAAAGAGTGCAGGGGCCACGTTTCAATGTGCGATGGAGTATGCTTTCTACGATATCAAGCACATCATGCAACCCTATTTGGACAATCTCCCAGATCACTCCAAGCATCGGGCTGATTACCCCATGCATTTACAAGACATTTTCATTCGTTGTAAACATTATAACATTAAAATCAACCCACAGAAATGTGTGTTCTATGTCAGTTCTGGTCGGATCCTTGGCTTTGTCATTTCGAAACAAATAATTCGTATTGATCCTTTAAAAGTTTTGATAATCATTGATTTGCCTGCACCCTCTACTTTTGTTCAGTTTTAAAGACTCCAAGGTAAATCCAACTTCCTGAGGAGGTTCATCCCTAACTACGTTGAACTAACCAAAGGATTTACTCGCTTACTAAAAAAATGGATTCCCTTCCATTGGGATGACGCTGCACACAAAATTTTTGATGTCTTGAAATATGTATTGGTTTGGGCATCTCTCTTATATCTGCCCAACTATCAGCGCAATTATTTCATGTACCTTTTTGTCACCATCTCTACTATAGTGTGAAGACCCAACTATAGGTCCTCTAACTACTACTACACTCATTCAAATTAATTTTGCTAATTTTCATAATAAGGAAAATTTTAGGTTTATAAAACATCATAAGCATGAACATAAATAAATTTAATCTACAACATATATAACATGTAACAATTTACATAACTAAAATAGATGATGGATAATACTTGTTCCAATAACTTAGTTGAGATTCTCCTAAGCTCCATGCTCCTCTTGACTACCCGACTGAATTTTCCTCTCAGCCAACTAGGAAGTAATTCCTAGCCCAGGAAACCTCCACAGGTTCCCTAGCCCTCCAAGCCCAAGTCCAACTAGATGTAGTGTGTCCAAGTTTAACAAACACTCTCCAAATCCAAGTTTGATCTCCCTCCTCTTTCTCCACATCCCTCTCCAAAAAAAATCCTCCCAAATAGAACCAAGACCAAGGATCCCCCTCTCCTCTCATCATCCTTCCCCTTTTATGCCTCTCCCTCCCATCTACCTCAACCACCTATCATTAATGTCATAAGTACCCCCTCATCCTTTCACTTGACTTTTCTTACCATATCTTCTCCCAAGTATATTTGAGATGACATTTTGGGGATAAGATATGGATATTTAATTTGGTAATTAATTGGGGAGGACCATATCTTCTCCCAAGGAGATTCTGAGAGGACATTTTGGGGATATGGATATTTAAATTGGAATAATGGAAGGAGACCATATCCTATCCAATATTAAATTTGATAAGACAAGTTGGGAATTGAATAATAACAATAATAAATTTTATATCAAAAAATTACAGTTTCCCAAATGAAGGTATTTACCAATATTTCGTGATAATTATAAGTCAATATTTTTAGGTAATTTAAACACTAATAAAATTTCATGATAAGATTAAGTGGGGCATTACATACACCCCTCCTTCAAAAAACGTCATCCTGAAGTTAGAGTGAAAAGATACAAGGAGTTCGAAGGCATAACAAAATAGAGAGAGAGTTATAGTAGTAAAATTTAATAAGTCAGGCAATGATACCACTTCCCATCAAGAGTCTCCAACTAATCTATATCCTCCTATCCTTCCTAACCTACTTCTGTTCCCACCCTATCCATCCTCTGCTGTTATATACTATGGCATCGGCTATACCAATCTAACCACTGATAAAACCAATATGGCGGAAGCATCGACTATATCGACCTAACTTCCCCAGTAGGCAACTGGAAATTGTCATCACATGTCTACGGGAGCGTGTCCATTATTTCCCTCCCATGATTCCAAGTTTGGAGGTTACACCGTGGGAAATTCCTCCACCCTCCTTACAACTAGGGTCAACACCCTAATATAGACCACACTACAGTGCTGGTTGGACTTGTCATCGAATAATCCAGTCAGGTAGTCTTGCCACCTATCGTTTACATTTTACCCATGTCATAAGAGTGCATATCAAGTAGATACCAAATTTAATAGAACAATGTACATCATACCTTTCCTCATTGGGTGTCTCGACCTTCCCCAATGGAAGAGTATATCTTGGTTATCATACGGTTCTTTCCAACCTGCAAGTTATTTCTCATCCATGCATATATATAACAACAAAATAGATATAGATACGTGATCTTAAACGTCATGTCATTAAGTCTAGTATCCACGTGTCAATTTTGTAGTTCATACTGGAAATAAATCTTACATTAGATAAATCATAATTTCACTAAGTCATCCATTAGATAAATCATATCCACTTAAGCCATACATGAAACAACAATAACTCTGATAAGTCATGCACTAGATAAATCATAACCAAGTAAGTCATACATTAGGTCATACATCAAACATTTCAATCACCAATACCTAATCCATCTAATGATTTATATAAGTAGTTTCACTTGTTCAACTAAATGCATCAATATTACATAGCGTTCATAAATAAATAACATGGAACTGCAAATAGAGCCTTAGCATAGGTAGCTATCTAAGTCAAAATGGACATCATAAATGGTCAAAAGTGAGGGGTAATTGCGACATATAATCTTTGCGTCCTCCTGGATAGCAGATCTTGGGTTAGACTTGTCCCCTTTGTATCTTAACTTGGTCCACCGAGTGATGCCTGAGCCATCGAACCCTATGGTATAATATGCATATTGGTTTGATCATTATGGTTCCTACGTCTGAGACCTATAATTCCCTCCAGTCGAGTTTGTGGGATTCATCAGAAACATAATGTTATAGGACAGATACATAAAAACATCATGATTTTTATGCAAGTGGGGTGGTAGTACAAGACAATAGGATATTGGTCCAATTTTCTCTTTGATTCTAAAAGGTCCTATAAATCGAGGTGGTAACTTCATACCTTTCTCAACTGAATAGTGTTAGGAATAACTAAAAAAAATAAAAATAAAAACTTGGTCCCCCACTTTAAAACACCCTAAGAGATTGTGTAATGAGGCTAGGACACTCTCCAATATAGTAATAAAGAAGCTTCCCAAACCAAGAGAACTTATATGATACAATGTGAAAATAACATACCAAGTGACCAAAACCATGGGTGTCAATGTAAAAGACCACCCAAGCAAGGTCTAAATGCCTCCAAATGCATGAGAAGACGCCAAATAAGGGGAGTGATTTCCTCTACCAAGAAAATAACACCCCCATGGTTATGTGATTTCGAGGGCAACGACACTGGGTAAGTGCGCATAAAAACAACTTTCCTTAAGACACCTCAACACTCACCCGAGGTGATCAACAATGTCATGAGGAAAGTGTCAAGGAGAATGTAAGCACAAACCATGACTTCCCTCAATAAAATCATTAAGCTCCATCGAATAAGCCTTCAATTGAAAGCTTAGTATAAAGAAGATTTTAATTGATAGTCACTTATATAAGTGCCTTGGGTAATAAGATATGTAAAAAAAAAATCAATACTCCATGTGCAACATGCTTGGTTAGGGTTAACAAACACCATCTAGCACTTAACCTTGATTTAAAAAGGAATAACTTTTTATTCAATATTGTGAAAAAAATGATATGGATTAGACTAATAAAGCGACTAATGTAATAACATGATGTAAAAGGCTAGGGAGATGAATGCCATTCACAAGCTTTATCCTTTTTATATATAAATCCTTCATCAAGTGTGACTTATAGAACTCATGAAGAGTTTTTTTTTTTTTTTTTTAACATTGAAGGGGCTAGATCAATTGATACTAAGGAAATCCATAATGTTTTCCTTGCAATAAACAAGCACAAATATGCATGTGATGATGAGTACACATCAACTTGCAAGTCAGTCAAGCGTATTCAAGTGGTCAATGGATTGGAGTATAAGATAACATGCAATACATCTAAGGTTTCTTATGTTTTAGACACATAGGACTTCTTATTTCCTAGGAATAAGAAGCAGAGAGTCATAGCACAGAGCAACTTTGGTGATTATGATATGGCTTCTCATTTTCACGGTGATTTTTTTTTTTGGCACATCGCCAAAAAAAAAAATCAACAATTTTATCAACACTGGTCCAAAATATGTTGCTTTAAACTCATTGTTCTCTCTCCGTTGGCAACTCTATTAGCAAAAATGACTTATTAGTACCTAATCTAAAGGTAGTTGCTCAAGTGGAAAAATACCAAAATACTCTGACTTAGCACTATTTGGAAGTTAAATTTTGTTTGATATAAAGACTGCATTGGAGAATTTATATTAATAGGATCTATAGTATGAAAGTCTTGTTGTTCAAATCATGTTATGATATAAGAATTTTTGAACAGCTGGAAGTTGATAGCCTGAAATTTTTTATTTTTGGTATCTCTGATGTAACATTGCACTCCCAGGCACATATTTCTTAAAATACTGTTTTAAAAAGAGAAAACACCTTTTTGCAGTTTGCTTCTCCCCCTTGCACATTTTGCTTCTCACATTGTGGCATTCTTAACAATAAGAGGGAGAGCTTGCCCAAGTACTTCGGCCTTTGCATCTGTAAGTGGTAATCAGCTTGATAGCCCTTTCCATACGTAAGAATGGTTCACAAATTTATTGGCACAGAAGGACCAAGGAGGCCCATACCACTAGCTCTCACCCACCTCTATGCAGCTAAAACAAAGTTTCTAAAGAGAGGATTTTAACAACAATACTTCTCTTAGAATGTTCCTTCACAGAACAGGGAAAACCAGGCAAACCTTGTTTGAGCAAAGGGAATTGAACCATCAACATATCCCCTTAGCTACTAGAAATCTCAAGACAAATTATTCATCACAAACAGATGAAGATTTCAAGAATATAGTTCTCATCTCTCTGGATACACTACTTGACAACATCTACAATGGATAAAACCTAATGATCATTGAAGAGAAAACCCTAATTCAACCTGTGAGACAAATTGCAGAGAGAGGAATACAACAAGCAATACACGACCAATTTAGGTTTCAGCCTTCTGATCTGAGGTTATTAAGTGATATGTCTGTTGTTCAATTATACATATAAATACTGTAATGTGCAAGATCCTATCATTTATTTTGTCCTACTCTGAGTAGGATAAGTCTTGTAGATGTCTTTGTCTTTTTTAAATGTATGAAAAGCTTAGATATTTTTGGAGATGGACATAGGTTTGGAGTCCTCTGGACTATTTTGATTGTGGTAGGAGATAGCCATTATAGATGTGCTCTGTATTCTTCTTCAGAAGAGCCTCTTTTCCTCTAAAAGAGAATGCACTGCAAACTTATATCAAAAGTGTTGAAAATAGAGTTAAATAAAAACTATTGATAAACTTAAGAAAAATAAGCACCCTTGCAAGATCGATTCCTTTGTTATAGCATAGTATAAAGGCAAGATTCCCAACAAATTTGGAAGAAAATAATGTTTCCATGTGAAAAACTCTAAGAACAATGTTTGGCTTTCTGGTGGATTTAATGTTGCCATTGATAGGCAATTCAAGAAATCGGCTTTGGCGCCTCCTGTAGCACCAAGTAATGTTGTATTCTATGATGGTTATAATTAATGTGCTTTCTTGACTACAGATTACAGGCCTTCAAGAGTTTCTACAAGGCCCAAGTGGAAAACTCTGAAAGGAACTCATGAACTTCAAAGTCAAATCGACAGTTGGTTGAAGGACGACAATTTGAACTTTTTCAAAATGAGCAATAAGGATTTCGTCTCTATGTTGCAACATATTAAATTTCCAAGATATCATGAATACTGCAATTTCATGAAAACTCTCAACCTCTTCCATGGCAGAAGCCCGAGTAGGCGCTTCTGTCAAGTTCTCTATGGGAGCAATTTAGGAGAGTGTTGTTTCATGATTTCTAAAAATTCTACCAGAATACTTTAATGGACCACAATTTTTTGACTCCCTTGGGATTGTGTCCTCACAACATCATGAAAAATTACGTGGCTCTGGTTCTATTAATAGGTTTGATAAACTGCACGGAGAGTTGAGTAAGATCTTAGCAAGCAGATATTGTGATAAGAAGCTCATCTTTTTGGATCGGAGGTTAAATTTACTGGTGATTATCATGTTGGTCATATTTATAAGATTGAAGGGCCCCAAAATGTGAGTGGGCCTGTTAGATATGGAAGAGAACTCATTTTGAAATGTTCACATCCAAAGGAGACATTGAAGGCCACACTACTGCAATTCAATGACGAAGAAACATCTGAAGCTTCATTTTCATCTTCAGGTGAGAAGATAAAATTGAGTAATAAAGGTACTAAAGGGGCCATGCTATTGCAATTCAACGAAGGAACACATGTGGCGTCATTTTCATTTTCAGGTGACCAGGTAAAATTGAGTACTAAAACTTCTAAAGGGAGCGTAGAGGGAACCTTTCAAGTTGTCAATGACAGTTCTATCGTTATTCAAATTTGGGTGAAGTCTCTAATTCCTAAGAAATTGCAGTGTTTGGGTAGAAACATCGGTTTTGTAGCATTCCTGGTTACCAAAGAAGCTAGTGACGAACATATGACTTCAATTGAAAAGTCTCTCATTGAAAAGATTTTGACAACAGAGAACTTAAAGAGTGTTGAGCATGAACTACCAGATGGTATTTGCAAGCTTTTCAAACAATTCAAGTCAACAGTTGGAGCTCCTCTTAATCAAGTGGCGTGGCTCACACTCATATCTCATAAACATGCCCAAACACTAATTTCACATCTTTATAATACATCCAGAGAAGAATTCGTAAAAAAACATTGAAGCCATGGTTTGGAAAGAGTTGTGGAGTACTCTTCAAAAGAAGTTTGAATCTGAAGGCAAAGAAATTGTAAATCTCTGACAGGGAAACTTGCATAGAGAGGAAGACGCATTCCTTTCAGAAATGAAGCAGGACATGTTGGTGATCACAGACAAACTTGCTTGCAGGTCCATCAAAGGCTTGTGAAGTTCAAAGTATTTGTTATACTTACTATGAATAGGTTGTTCTAAATGTTTCAATGGATAGACTTGAGAAACCGACCATTGCATGGAAGATTTCTGAGCTGATGCCAAGGAAAAATGATTTGGAGGAGTTAATCCAAAATTATGAGTATCGGATCACTCCTATGCGCACTAATCAATTTGAGTTAGTTACCCTTGACCCAGAGATAGAACGAATACTGCAATTGGTGGCCCTCAGACTTGTTGGCGTTCATTTAGAATTTGGTTGATCCATTCTTGTATGTTTATAGCTACTCGCGCATGGGTTCAAGGTTAGATGGTATAAATCCTATTCGAAGATTCAGGAGGGGTTACGATTTATTGTCTTTTGATGAAGGTACTCGATTTTTAGCCCTATATGATAAGATAACCTCTAAGGTTGCAGTACACAAGTTTGATGATTCTTTACACAAATTAGATTGGACAGGAGTAGATGTGGATCTCCATAAATTTTCTGGCATGGGAATCTTAACCTGGATGCATCTGATACCAGGTAAAAGGGAATTGATCCTGATTGATGATACAAGTAGGGTTAGGGTGGTGGAACTCCATCAGCAACCGATGATGAAACCTAGGCTACTAATTCTTCCTTCACCTGTTTCAGTAGCTCTTGTTTCTGTGGATGGATCATTTTTATTTGTCTTTGGCGAGTCAGACAACAATGACGAAGTAGTAGAAGCTATTGAATTTTCTGTTGTGGTGGAGATATATGTCTTGGCTGATGTCATGAGCTACTTGAGGACCATTCCCCTAAACAAAAGAGTCAGATATTTGGGAGAGTTTCAAGTGAAGATTGTAAATTTTGGATCACAGAGTCATCTTGTTTTCTTCAGTGCATCAGTTCCTCATAGAATTTCTTCCCACATATTGAAAACTATTTCAGCAAAGGAAGTTGTCCAATTGCAAGCAATAGAAAGTACAGAAAACAAGGTAGTTAAAGTGCCCGAAGAAAGAAGAATTTATGGAACTTGTCCCCAATTAGAGTACATATACCATATTTTTGATAAGTTTGCAACCAGTCCCGCACTCTTCTGTGAAGATAAGAAGACTATTTTTATCAATTTAATATTAAGCACCAAAGGCATTGATACAAAAGTAATGAGGATGCCTATAATAATGCCTTGATAACTTTTCTTCAAAAACTGGAGAAGGAAAAAGGTAAAGATTTCTCAAATACAAAGATTCAAATTGATGTGAAAATATTTGAACCATGGATATCTAGGGATTCAGCTCATCTAACAGGCTTGGTAACCAAGGCTATGGGAACATGGATTCGTAGGCTTGCGTGCCTTATTCCTATCCAAATAGCTCGAGCATAAAATAATGGATTGCTTTCTCTCAAGGATGGGTTTCATATGCCACTGGAACTGAGTTATACAGACAGTTTATCTCTAACAAATTTGATAACTTTTGAAATTTATGACACAGTTCTTAGTAACTGGGAGGGTGAGATTATGGTCATATCATCCATGGGTAAACAAAGCAGCGAAAAAGCTTATTTGTTCAACCACTTGTCAAGGTCTCTTTTGGATGTGGTAGGTGGAAGGTGTACCGATGGAGTGTGGATGGCTGTGAGAGCAGCAGAGAAACGCATTTATGTCATGTTGTACTTTGAAAGACTGGGTAGTATTGAGTGGACAGAATAAGAAGATATGCTACTATCTATTCTTAATGCAGCCATAAGAAATTTAACAATATTGAACACGAAGGACTTCCATTTGGACAAAGAGACAGAAGTAGTCTTTGACCACTTCCAGAATGGGATCAGCCTAGTTAAGTACGACAAGGAGAAAAAACTCTTCAAGGGAATTTTCTATATTTCTATCAAGGACGTGGACAGTTCGGATGTATACTATGCAGGCTTCATGATTTCGATAAATGAAATTTGGGGATCGCATAGTTATGCTTTGAGACCATTGTGAGAAGGAGTTCCACTTCGGTTATTTAAGAAAATGGGGCATGGCAGATTTAAAAGAATTGTTGGAGGTCAAGTACATCTTTTTCAACTACAAACATCCCAATTTCTTCCCAGGGTATGGAATTGGCAAAAGGTAGTGCAATATCATCAGCTATAATGACTGGAATACAACCGAATATCACTCCTTCGACAAGTCTTGGACTCCAGGGAGCCCAGCCCAATCGACACAGACAAAAAATGGCTTGTTGCATGGCCTCGTAATAAGTAGTAGGGTCCTCAGTAGAAATTTCAAAAAGAGGGTTGTCTTTAAAATTCTCCCATACCGATGCTCGTGCACCCCTTGCATAGTAACCCCCTTCTGGATCATTGCCCACATCATAAAATAGACCACGAAAGTAAACAAATATTGACCAAGGAGTGCTGGGAGGTATCAAGTGTGCCTGCATCTTTTGTGGAGGAGCATAAGGTGGAACTGTGATTGATCCTTCCTTCAAGCAGACATGGTATCACTGTCCAAATGTTTGAACCAATGTGGCCCACTACAGCAATGGAAAAATACCTCTCTCAATAGCTTTCTCTTCTTGGTAGTAGAAGCATGCACCAAAATCATGTGGCACCACAAAGGAATGATCTGCCCCTTCAGTGTGATTCCAATATGGCCAATTAGTGGAAATGTACTGAATAGCACTTCTCATCATTTAAGGAGATTTAAAGGGCAATGGAAGCCCATTTGGAGTGAGATCATATGCATCGGAGTATAAAACCAGCAAAATTTAGAGGAATAGAGGATGAGGAGGAGGCGGAAATTGCTCGAAATAGGTTTTTTTGTGCTTTTCCTATTTCTATCCATTGTTTCTGCTTTTGGGTAGAAACAGCAGGAGCACCAGTAGCCCGAGCGCATTTCTGACAGTGCTGGCGATGTTTTGGAGGATGACCCAGTTGGGAGATTGAAAGTGTTCATTTATGAGTTACCCAGTAAATACAACAGGAAGATTTTGGCTAAATATCCTAGATGCCTTACCCATATGTTTGCCACTGATATCTTTGTGAACCAATTTTTTCTTTCCAGCCTTGTCCGTACTTTGAATCTGGAGGAGTTTGATTGGTAAATACAAGAGAATACAGGGCCCGTGAGAAGCTAAGCAGAGAAGGGCAAGCGATTAGAGTGATGCGCTGAAGGATACACATGGCAGTGATAAAAAAAGTTCTAGATTGCGGGTAAAATGGAAATAAATCATTAAATTAGTCTTAAACGAAATAAATTCCACATAATTTTTATAATAAAATGCTTACAAGTAATTATGAGGGTTATAAAATCTTTTAGCGGAGATTTGGGTCTAGTGGGTTTTGGGTCTAGATTTTGAACCTAGCTCTGATACCACGTGTGAAGACCCAACTATAGGCCCTCTAACTACTACTACACTCATTCAAATTAAGTTCACTAATTTTCATATAAGGAAAATTTCAAGTTTATAGAACATCATAAGCATGAACATAAATTAATTTAATCTACAACATGTATAACTTGTAACAATTTACATAACTAAAATAGATGATAGATAATACATGTTCCAATAGCTTAGTTGAGATGCTCCTGAGCTCCATGCTCTTCTTGACTACCCGACTGGATTTGTCTCTCAACCAACTAGGAAGTAATTCCTAGCCCAGGAAACCTCCACAGGTTCCCTAGCCCTCTAAGCCCAAGTCCAACCAGATGTAGTGTGTCCAAGTTTAACAAACACTCTCCAAATCCAAGTTTTATCTCCATCCTCTTTCTCCACATCCCTCCTCCAAAACAAAATCCTCCCAAACAAAACCAAACCAAAACCAAGACCAAGGATCCCCCTCTCCTCTCATCATCCTTCCCCTTTTATGCCTCTTCCTCCCATCCACCTCAACCACCTATCATTAATGTCATAACTACCCCCTCATCCTTTCATTTGACTTTTCTTACCATATCTTCTCCCAAGTAAATTTGAGAGGACATTTTGGGGATAAGATATGGATATTTAATTTGGTAATTAATTGGGGAGGACCATATCTTCTCCCAAGGAGATTTTGAGAGGACATTTTGGGGATATGGATATTTAAATTGGAATAATGGAAGGAGACCATATCCTATCCAAGATTAAATTTGAGAAGACAAGTTGGGAATTGAATAATAACAATAATAAATTTTATATCAAAAAATTACAGTTTCCCAAATGAAGGTATTTACCAATATTTCTTGATAATTATTGTTAGTCCTATAGTGATAGGATTCATAATTTTGAATTGGCTGAGGTTAAGTCCTGTAATATTGTATATACCTTTGCTTTCTGCAAATTTTTTCCATATTAAAATTAAAAAATGTAAAGAGGGTATTTCCTAAAAGAAATATCAAAGGACAAAAAGAAATAAGAAAAGATCAAAAAAATGAAAAAATATGGACCCCAAACAAAACAAAAACAAATCATGAAAGAGTGCAAGTCCAAGTGCCACTACTCTTTACTTTACTATTTAGAATAATGGTTGTATGCATCTTGTCAAACATGCCACAACCCATGATAGTCAAATTGTTTAATATTGACTACATCATGCTTTGAATTTCATGTTTACAGTTAGAGAGTAAAAATCTAGCCAAACAGTTTAATCTTGGCAAATTAGTAGATAGGTAGAGAAATAAAAGGAGCTCATCAGTTTAATCTGAGCCCTTGGAAGATATAATGTTAGAAGTAGATAGTTTGTTTCATAAAAGAAAAAGGAATGAAAAGGGTTTGCTAACTTAAGCGCACCCAACAAAGTGAAGAAAAAATGTTAGGGTAAGTAAAAGGGTAAGTAGAAGAAAGGTTGCAGAAATACAAGTTATTTGAGGCATAATCACATCTATCATGTTTAATCATGTGTTTCAGTGTGCAGGAGCAGTTGTGAAAGAAAAAGGATGCTCATAAGTTCATTTGGTTAACTTCCCCCATTCCATTTCACCCTTCACTACATACTTAACTAATTTCCCCTTTTACCACTTATTTTCTTATGTAAACCCCTTTTCCTTTCATTTTTACCATTTCCCCTTGGTTTCACACATTCCCTAGCAAATTACCCTCCAAATTCATTCCCCTACCCAAAAAGCCCCTTTCCCCATGCAAAAATCATTTTTCCTTTATTAATTTCCGTAAAAACCCACTAAAACCTTTTATCCTAAATACTACTCCCCTCCCGCATTACTTTACTAACCCCGCAAATTCACTTTTCCCCATTATACTCCATAAACCCACATTATAGAATAATCATGCAATTATACATTGATTAATTACAGTTAAGGGTAATTAACCATGGGCCCCACTAAATCTCTCCCCCATCTCCCGTCATGCAACTCCGCCACGCGATGGCCGTTGGATCTGTTGGCATTATGACACAGGTTTGGCTCGATGACATAAGTGGTGTCCTTGATGGCAACTCACTCAAGTAGCAGATCACAAGTTTCAGGCTCTCAGAATGGTAGAAAATGGCAGGTTCGCGGGTTCCTGTTCACAAAGTTGCGGTCATCGCAGGTTCTGCAGGCGCGTAGAACAAAAGGTGTGGATATGTTCGCAGGTGTACCGAACAAAAAGTGTGGTCGTAAAGTACACACACTTTCATGCAGAGAAAATCGCGCGCACATGGGAAATCTTATGGATGGTCCATGGTATTTGTCCGATGTTTTTGATCCTATGGTTTTGGTCTATGGTTTTGCTTCTAAAGTATTGAACCCAGGTTTTGGGTCCCTTGTATTGGGTTTCTATGGTTTTGGTCCATGGTTTGAGTAAGGGCTTGTCTATAAAAAGGAAAGGAGATCATTTGGCTGAGCACTCATGTGTTGAATATCTTAAGAAGAGCAAGATCTGAAATTCTGGTGATCGGTTGGTGAGTGATAGCTGGATTTGAATCAAGGAGAAACCTAAGCATTACAAGACAGATCTACTGATGGGTCGAGATCTCCTTGGCGCATGATCAGATCTGTAAATCTGTTAGTCTGGGGTATACTTGAAGTCTGAAAAATATCTATACCCGCAGGACCACAGGTGCGACACAGTGCAGGTGCAGAGAACCGCAGGGCAGACAAGGCACAGGTGCGAAGAACCGCAGACCAGTCAAGGCACAGGTGCGAAGACCTGCAGACCTGTCAAGGCGTAGGTGCAGAAGTTCACAGGTTTTGCACACCGCAGGTGCGAATTTCGCAGGATAGACACAGTGTGGGCGCGGAGACCCGCAAATTCGACACAGATAAGGCGCGGATGTGTGCAGGTTACTATTGGTGAAGTTGCGGACTTTTTCTTGAAATATTGTTTAGCTGCTTTTGCTTATTACTGCAGTGTTCAGGGTTCTGAATTGTTTACTGGTATTGTGTTCTGAGAAGTTATTGATTCATTAGTTGCACAAGGAAGTTGGTTAATTGTAGATCTATTTGATGTTTGATTGATATTCATGGATCCAATCTAAAAATTCATGAAACGTGGTCCTTGAGGGAAAAGAGAAGGTTGTAGCCTTCTACAAGTTGAAGCCTGTGTACTGGTATAAGACTGCACCAGTACAAAATCATTGTAAAAAGAAGTTTCTAATTGAAAGAAGATAGAGACATATTGCAGCAAGTGGTTTTCACCCACATTGGGTTTCCACCTTATATCTTGTGTTCTTTGGTGTGACTGTTTTCTCTATTCTTGTTTACTATTATATGGTTCTGACACACAGATTAATAATCCACATCTGAAGAATATATTAAATTATAAGTCTATAAGGTATACACAAGTTTCATTAGTAAGATCTGCAAATATTTGTATGAATTGAAAAGAGTTTGATAACACTGATTAACCCCCCCCCCCCAGTATTATTTCCAACAATTGGTATCAGAGCAGGTCCTTCAGGAAAATCTTGATCGCTTGAAGGAAGATCTATCATCATGAGCAACTACGAGAAAGAAGCATATATCAGGCCACCGATTTTTTATGGGAGCAACTTCGTCTATTGGAAGGTAAGAATCACTGCTTATCTTCAATCTCTTGGTACAGAAGTTTGGGATATTGTGGAAACAGGATACGCATTTCCTTCAACAACTCCTACAGATGCAACTTTTAAGAAGCAGTATGAAACAAATGCAAAGGTTGTCAATACTCTATTAGGAAGTCTATCTCAATCAGAATTTGTCAAGGTGATGCAGCTCAAAAGCGCAAAAGAAATATGGGACAAGATCGTTTTGAGCTATGAAGGAGATGAACAGGTAAAACGAGCAAAATTACAAACTCTTAGAATTCAATATGAAAGTCTCAGAATGCATAATGATGAAAGTGTGGCTAGCTATTTCCTATGTATAGATGAGATCGTAAATTGTATGAAAAACTTGGGTGAAGAAATAAAAGAAGTGGTTTTGGTTGAAAGGGTTCTAAGATCTTTATCTCCTAAGTTTGATTCAAAATTTTCTGCCATAGAAGAAAAGCAAAATCTACAGAGCCTTACCATGTCACAGTTGCACAGAATTCTAACAGCTTACGAAATGAGAAAAGGAGGACCGTCAGACAGAAGAGAAGCTGCATTCAAGACTTCAGGAAAAGGAGATTACTATGAGTCAGAAGATGAGGAAGAATCAAATTTTGTCGAGAACCTCCAACGGGGATCTGGAAGATTCAGAGGTAAGCTGCCTTTCAAATGCTTTGCTTGTGGAAGAGTCGGTCATTATGTTGCAAAATGTCCTCATAAAGATAAACTAGACAAAGGTAAGGAACCTGTTAGATGGAACAGAAAACCGAATGTAAATAAGAAGAGCTATTACACTCATGAGGACAGTGATGGATTGTCAAATGGTGATGAAGAAGAACCAGGTAATGATGATAGACTTTTGATGGCTTTTGAAGATGATGATTTCTTGGATGCTACAAATGAAGAAGGGTTTTATGAAGAAATCTCTAAACTTAAAGTTAGTTAAGAGGAAAATAATATGATTATAGATACTCTAACATTCCAAATTTCTGAAAAATATAAACATAATGAAGAGTTAGAATGTGAAATTGTGGGACCTAGAAAAGAAATTGAGAAAACAAAAGCCCTTAATCTCAGATTTGCTAAAGGATCTGAAACTCTAGATGAGATTATCAAAGTGCAGCGTTCTCCTCTAATCAAGACAGGTCTCGGATATTCCGAAGAAGCATCTCAAGCTCAGAAGCAAGCACAGAATCCATCCACCTCCAAAATTTATCTTGATGCAGCAAGGAGAAGTGAACAAGTGGACAATCGACAGCAAAAGCATAATGCAGATCAGCAAGTAAATCGGGGGCAATTTACTTCAAGAATGAATAGAAGCCTCAACAGATCACAAGGAAATCATTCTCAATTTGGCTCAAGAATGGATGGAAGCTATAATCGTATGGGTGGTAGATTTGATAATCGCAGGAATTTCTTCAATGGCCAATGTTTCTCTTGTCATAACTTTGGTCATAAAGTTGCTCAATGTGTTGCCTACAAGACCATCATGACTAGGGAAGCTCAAAAACAAAGGAGTATGATAGGAATCATGAAAAGAACCTACAATAACTTCTTTTCTCTTGAAAATGAAATAGAATGCTCTATATGTAACAACTTCAGTCATGAAGATTCTGAATGCAGGAGCAGGTTTCAGCAAGCAACTCAGAAGGAGCAAGCTTCATTGAGTTCCAAAATATGGAAAAAGAAAGAAGCGCAACCGGAAAGATGTGGGATAGCCTTATATGCAGAAGGACAAGAAAATCAATGGTACATCGACAGTGGTTGCTCGAAACATATGACAGGTGATAGAGAGAAACTTCAGTCATATAGTGCCTTAGAAAAGGAAAAGAAGGTTTCATTTGGAAATGACACCCCTGCATACATAAAAGGTAAAGGCTCTGTTCGTTTGAAAGAAAAGCTCAAGGCTGAAAATGTTATGTATGTTGATGGCTTAAAGCATAATCTATTGAGTGTCAGTCAAATGTGTGATCAAGGAACGGAGGTAATATTTCGATCAAATGGATGTATTGTTCGTGAGATTGATACAGGAAAAATAGTGATCAGAGGCATTAGAACTCCAAATAACTTATACGTACTCAAGGGAGGACAACAACAATGCTATTTAAGCAAGAATGATGAACAAGGGCTATGGCACAGAAGACCGGGGCATCTTAGCTTCTCTCAGATAAGGAAAGCATGCAAATATCAGGCAGTTCGGGATCTTCCTGATATTAGAATTCCAGACAATACAATATGAAAATCATGTCAAATTGGTAAGCAAACCAGAACTAATTTCCCTGAGAAGGAAGGATCAGCTAGCAGGCCACTTGAACTTGTCCACACTGATATATGTGGTCCAACTAGGAAGAGGTCACCTCGAGGAGAAGAGTATTTCATATTGTTCATTGTCAATTTTTCAAGGATGTGTTGGATAGGACTCATGAAGTATAAAGATGAAGCTTTCGAAAAATTCAATTCATTCAAAGCTTTGGTTGAAAACCAATCAAATCGTAGAATCAAATGCCTCGGATCTTATTGAGGAGGGGAATTTACCTCGGATTATTTTTTTGATTTTTGTGAAGAATGTGGAATCAGAAGGGAGTTTTCTGCTACAAGGACTCCTCAACAAAATGGAGTAGTGGAAAGGATGAACAGAACGGTTCAACAAATGGCCCGTGCTATGCTTGATGAGTCTAGAACTCCCACAACCTTCTGGGATGAAGCCACATTTGTCGTTGTTACTATTCTCAACAAGACAAATGTCCGGGTAAACAGCAGTCAGACTCCTCATGAACTTTGGTACGGTAAGACTCCCATGGTTAAATACTTCAAAATATTTGGAAGAAAATGCTACATTAAAAGGACTAATGAAAATCTTGGCAAGTTTGAACCTAGAGCAGATGAAGGCATTCTACTTGGCTACTCTCCGCACAGCAAAGCTTACAAATGTTACAACAAAAGACTTGGTAAAATTGTTGAAAGCATTGATGTAGTGGTTAATGAAGAAGGAAACACTCCTAGGCAGGTAAAATCTGAAGATTTTGAAAAAGACTATCCATCAACATCAAATCAGATTCATGACGAAGAAGAAACCCATGAGGCACCAGAAGAACAGATAAGGATAGAAGAAAAGACTCCATCCAGATATGTTCAAAAGAATCATCCAGAATCTCAAATTTTGGGGCGGAAAGAGGCAGGTGTGCAAACAAGAAGAACCATTTTAGAACCTTCAAGCTATCTAGCACTGCTCTCCTCCACTGAACCGCAAAATGTAAGAGAGGCTTGCAAAGATGAATGCTGGGTCAAGGCCATGGAGGAATAACTCAAGCAGATTGAAAAGAATAACACTTGGGAGTTGGTTCCTAGACCAAAAGACAAGAATATCATAGGGACAAAATGGATTTTCAAAAATAAGCTAAATGAAAATGGGGATGTGGTTAGAAATAAGGCAAGACTTGTTTGTAAAGGATATGCACAATAAGAAGGCATAGAATTTGAAGAAAATTTTGCTCCAGTTTCCAGACTTGAGGCTATAAGAATGTTCCTTGCTCTCTCTAGCTTTCAGAAGTTCAAAGTATTTCAAATGGACGTAAAATCTACCTTTCTGAATGGAGACTTAAACGAAGAAGTATATATTGAACAACCAGATGGGTTTATTTTTGGAAATGATCCAAAACTTGTATGCAGGCTCAAAAAGGCTCTCTATGGCCTTAAACAGGCTCCAAGGGCGTGGTATTATCGGTTGGATAAGTACCTCCATCAACAAGGTTTTATAAAGGGATCAACTGATAGCAATCTGTATATAAAAATTGACAATGATAAGTTGCTAATACTTGTTGTGTATGTTGATGATATCATCTTTGGTAGCAATGAAGAAGACATGAGTCAAAATTTTGCCTTGGTGACGCAGAAAGAGTTTGAAATGTCCATGCTTGGTGAGCTCACATATTTTCTTGGTTTACAAGTCCAACAAAACAAAGATGGCATTTTTTTATCACAAACCAAATATCTCAAGCAGATCTTGAAAAAATATGGGATGGAGGATTCGAAACCAATATGTACCCCTATGGTGACAGGATGCATCCTCAGCGCAAATGATGAATTGGCAGTAGTACATCAACCAACCTATAGATCCATGATTGGTAGTCTGTTCTATCTAACTGGTACCTGACCAGACATTATGCATGCAGTGGGAATAGTTGGAAGGTTTCAGGCAAATCCAAAGGAAACTCATCTTCAAGCAGTTAAGAGAATTTTCAAGTATCTTAAGGAACTCAAAACTATGGCTTATGGTATCCTAGAGGTATAGATCTCACACTTCATGCATACACAGAGGCGGATTGAGCAGGAAGCGTGGATGATAGGAAAAGCACTAGTGGTGGTGCATTCTTCATGGGTCCTAGATTAGTATCTTGGTTCAGCAAGAAACAAAGCTCTATTGCATTATCTACAGCTGAAGCAGAATATGTAGCTGCTGCATCTTGTTGCACACAACTCCTTTGGATGATGTAAACATTGCAAGATCTTCAAATCACTTGTACTCCACCTATCTCCATTTTTTGTGATAATACAAGTGAAATCAGTGTTTCAAAGAATCATGTCATGCATTCAAAGACTAAGCACATGCCGATCAAGTATCATTTTCTCCGAGAACAAGTGGTTGAACAAAAGGTCAAATTGGAGTATGTTCCCTCCAAGGAACAAGTTGTTGATATCCTCACCAAACCACTACCCAGGGAGACCTTTGAATACCTCAGACAAAAGCTGGGGGTAGTTGATGCATCATCTTGTTGTTGAATCTTGTCTGGTTCAAAGACTGTTGTACGCAAGTTTCATATGGGATATACGCGTACATATGCTGGTGTACGTGGGTGCAGTCGACTTGAAGAAAAACTGATATGGGTCTGTCAGAGACCTTCTGGCACAGGTTCAGGGGGAGCATATATTCTTCTAATAATGCATTGTTGGTATTATCATAGAGGATCTTGGTTCAGTTTTTTTTTTATTTCAGGAAGAGAAAGTGCAGAAGGAGAACATGGATTCTAATTTGAATAATGATTGACAGATGCTGCTAATGTTTTGTCTCTATTTCTTTTGTTAAGGTCATGTAACGGCCTATTTTGGTTGCCCCACTATGCCTGGGATGGATAATGTAGTGTGCTTATTATATCATGTATCCCCATTTGGTTAGGAGTTGTATGTATGAGTCTTTGGTGATAGGAAGGTCAATTATGATGTGTACAGTCACATTTGTTTTGTAGAACATCTTCTTGCAGATCTTGCCTATATGTCAGGGGAGCTTGGAAATCACAGCAGAGTAGACATTTCAGCGTGCATTCAGGGGGAGCATAACCCTTGGCCCTTGATGTCAAAGGGGGAGGAAAGACCTTGAGTGACTTTGGGTTGCCATCAAGTCCAAAGGGGGAGATTGTTGGCATTATGACACAGGTTTGGCTCGATGACATAAGTGTTGTCCTTGATGGCAACTCACTCAAGTAGCAGATCACAAGTTTTAGGCTCTCAGAATGGTAGAAAATGGCAGGTTTGCGGGTTCCTGTTCACAAAGCTGCGGTCATCGGCAGGTTCCGCAGGCGCGCAGAACAAAAGGTGCAGATATGTTCGCAAGTGTACCGAACAAAAAGTGCAGTCGTAAAGTACACACACTTTCATGCAGAGAAAATCGCGCGCACGTGGGAAATCTTATGGATGGTCCATGGTATTTGTCCGACGTTTTTGATCCTATGGTTTTGGTCTGTGGTTTTGCTTCTAAAGTATTGAACCCAGGTTTTGGGTCCCTTGTATTGGGTTTCTATGGTTTTGGTCCATGGTTTGAGTAAGGGCTTGTCTATAAAAAAGAAAGGAGATCATTTGGCTGAGCACTCAAGTGTTGAATATCTTAAGAAGAGCAAGATCTGAAATTCTGGTGATCGATTGGTGAGTGATAGTTGGATTTGAATCAAGGAGAAACCTGAGCATTACAAGACAGATCTACTGATGGGTCGAGATCTCCTTGGCGCATGATCAGATCTGTAAATCTATTAGTCTGGGGTATACTTGAAGTCTGAAAAATATCTATACCCGCAGGACCGCAGGTGCGACACGGTGCAGGTGCGGAGAACCGCAGGGCAGACAAGGCACAGGTGCGGAGAACCGCAGGCTAGTCAAGGCGCAGGTGCGGAGACCCGCAGGCCTGTCAAGGCGCAGGTGCGGAGGTTCGCAGGTTTTTCACACCGCAGGTGCGAAGTTCACAGGACAGACACAGTGTGGGCGCGGAGACCCGCAGATTCGACACAGATAAGGCGCGGATGTGCGCAGGTTACTATTGGTGAAGTTGCGGACTTTTTCTTGAAATATTGTTTAGCTGCTTTTGCTTATTACTGCAGTGTTCAGGGTTCTGAATTGTTTACTGGTACTGTGTTCTGAGAAGTTATTGATTCAGTAGTTGCACAAGGAAGTTGGTTAATTGCAGATCTATTTGATGTTTGATTGATATTCATGGATCCAGTCTGAAAATTCATGAAATGTGGTCCTTGAGGGAAAAGAGAAGGTTGTAGCCTTCTGCAGGTTGAAGCCTGCGTACTGGTATAAGACTGCACCAATACAGAATCATTGTAAAAAGAAGTTTCTAATTGAAAGAAGATAGAGACATATTGTAGCAGGTGGTTTTCACCCACATTGGGTTTCCACCTTATATCTTGTGTTCTTTGGTGTGACTGTTTTCTCTATTCTTGTTTACTGTTATATGGTTCTGACACATAGATTAATAATCCACATCTGAAGAATATATTAAATTATAAGTCTGGAAGGTATACGCAAGTTTCATTAGTAAGATCTGCAAATATTTGTATAAATTGAAAAGAGTTTGATAATACTGATTCACCCCCCCCCCCCTCTTAGTATTATTTCCAATAGGATCTTCCACCCCAAGATCCTACGGCCCTCACCCATATCGTGCTCGTTCATCTCCTGACCTTTACCGGCCCGAGAGCATGCGATATGGGCGGTATTGCTCGGTCCCCCTTGGTTTACATGGCAGGACCGTGTTAAGTCGCGTGCTCTCGAGAAAATACCACCCATCGCTCAAAAGCGATGTGATGGCTCCCTAAACCGCCTCCCCGCCCAATGCAAAAACCATCCACTGTTCATAAAAAATTTCCGCGCCAATTTTCTAACCGTTCCTGGTTAAAAGCCTGCAGAACCCCATTTTCACTCTTTTCACGCATTTTCTCTCCAAAAGCATTCTGGCCTCTCCTGCGCCCCCGAGCTTCTGCAACCAGTTCTGACCACCAATTGCATCCCGAACATGTTTCAAAAGCCCAGTTCAGCCCTCTAGTGCACAATTGAAGCCATAGAAACCTCTACATCCACCATTCAAAATTAGTTTGCAACCTGAACCATAAATTCCATGTATTTTGACACGAAACCAGAACGACCCTCTCAAATTCAAAAGTATACAGTAAATTCAAGAAATAACTAATTGAATTTAATAAATTTCCATTGAATTGAGAGTATTTCCCCTCAAATACCAAAAACCCCTATCTGGCAAACTGCTAATACCCTATCCCTGTACTAGAGTTGCCAAGACTCCATTTTCACAAGTTGTATAAGCCCAATTCCCTCATTTTATCACAAACATGGCTACCCAAACCTCTTTGAATGTCAGACAGGTCTCAACCCCTCACGTGGAAATTTACCATTTGGCCCTAGCAGACAGGGATTTCCAAATTAAACACACAGCCACTCCAAGCCACCTTCTGAGAATCCACTGTTAGGCTAAGGATAGGTTCCTAAACCATGCTGATGACATCAAACTTTGGGAATCCAATTAGCCCAAGTATACATTCCTAGAATTTCACCCATTCCCAGACATAGTACATTTTTGTCATGCCTGTTATGTTCCAAGCCATAGGGCTATTGAGGCATTAAACCATGAGATATTATTCACCATTACTGTTGAGTCCATCAACCAGATGCTGCAAATCTAGCCTAGTCCTAATCTAACTCCTTTGTCCATTGGAAACCTGTTGGACCTGTACATCAGACTGGACCCAGTCAAAATCAAACAAATTTTCCAAAATTTCATCATTGAGGAGAGTCATACTCCCCAAGACATCCTGCCCTATGCTGCCACTATTTTTTCAGAGACTGGCAAGAGAATAATCACCGTGCTCTCATGCATCATAGGATACACATCAGATGAGCATGTGGATGAGGTCATCATGGCCTTCTGTTGTGGTAAAAACACAACCCCCCCATTTTTGAAATGAACACATCAATAATGGGGACCCTTTCTATAAAATTTTTGGCTAAACACCTTTTTGGATTTTTATTTAGTTGATTGTCCTACGCTTTTGTTAATTTTTCGTTTTCTTTGGATTCTTGTTTTGATTGCTTTGTTAGAATCAATTTTTTTATAGGCTTCCCATTGATGCTTGTTTCGCCTCATTTGGTCAACTGGTTTGAAAATGGCACGTCTTTGAAGTCTCATCATTTATCTAGCCTGGGTTAAAAATGCATAAAATGTAGAATATTGCAGTTTATAAATAAATTAGCTCAATAATGCATTTATTTTAAATATTAACCCCTAGTTAGTTCTTACTAACATTTTTAATTTTTTTTACTTATGCGGCCAAATCATTAATTATCGGGATTGTTAAGAAATTCACTCCAATTTCCAAATCAAATCCTAATCTCGAAAAACCCAAACATTCAAGTGGCTATAGTTTATTTTTATTATTTTTATTTATTCTTCAAGTGGCTGTAGTTTATTTTTTTCATTTATTTTCTAAGTGGCTGTAGTTTAGAAACTTATATTCATAAAAATAAAACAAAAACAAAAATTTATTTTTAAAATTAAATTTTAAATTAATTAATATATTAAATATAATTAATTAAATTAAATTAAAATTTAAAACAAAAAAATATATAATAAAAATTGTTCCGATCGCATCGGGGCTTTTAATCGGATCGGAAGTTTTGTTCTATACACATTTTAAAAAGTTTCGATACACATTATACCCCCGATGTAGGTTTTAACCCTGTACAGAAATTACCTGCATACGAATTCTTAAACAAAGAAAATAAACAATGCGAGAGCATAACCCATAAAACACATATGCAGAGATATTTTTCCCTGGATCCCAAAACCGGGACTACCAGCTTGATTTTTCATTATGTTCCTTTCAATGTTACAATACATATTTATACATGCCGAAGCATCCAATACCATGGACCGAAAACCATCGCGTCTAATACCATGGACCGAAAACCATCGCGTCCAAAAAACATGTGCAAAAATCATGCACAAAACCATAGGTGGGTCCGCCCAACCTAACATATGGTCCAAAACCAAAATTTTCCGGGGCGCTACCCTGGACCCCATAAAATGGGGTTACGGGTGCCCTTCAAACCCCCTATTAACTACGTGGAAAGAATATAACACAACCCAACAATCTCCCACTTGTTGTTTTCTTTCCACAGGGGGCCACAGGAGAGCTTAGTCATTTTTTTCAGCCCTGAGATTCCCATTTCTTCTCTACACCAAGAGAACTTCTCAGAGCTCACAGATTTTGTCAATGCATCTACAGTATTCTTCAAAGTGTCCACCTTTACCAGCAACACCTTTCTGTCTTCTATCATATCCCTCACAAAGTGATACTGAACATCAATGTGCTTTGTCTTTGAATGATAAGCAGGGTTCTTTGCCAAGAAAATTTCACTTTGGCTGTCACAGTCTATTCTTATAGCTCCCTGTACTAACCCCATACTTGAACACAATCTCTGCAACCAAACTGCTTCCTTGCTTGCATGAGTGGCTGCCATGTATTCTGCCTCTGTAGTTGATAGTGCCACTACAGATTGTTTCTTACTCATCCAACTGACTGCACCTCCAAATAGGTTAAACACATACCCACTTGTAGATCTTCTCTGATCCAGATCTCCAGCCCAGTCTGCATCAACAAAGCCATGAATATCCAACACTCTATCCAATCCTGGTCTTCCTTGGTAGCACAAACCATAATCACTAGTGCCACGCAAATACCTGAAAACCCGCTTCACTGATGTCCAGTTCTCCTTCCCAAGTTTTGACATAAACCTGCTCAATACTCCCACTGCATGTGCAATGTCTGGTCTAGTACAGACCATTGCATACATCAGGCTACCCACTGCACTTGCATATGGAACACGAGACATGTCCTCTTCCTCTTCTTGTGTCTTGGGACACTGTTCAGCAGATAACCTCACACCTACAAGAATAGGGACCTTCACCGGTTTACTATCCTGCATATTAAACCTCTGTAGTATTGTCTCGACATACTTCCTCTGGTTTAACCAGAGCTTCCTCTTTGGCCGATCTCTTTTAATTTCCATGCCCAAAATATAGTTTGCAACACCAAGATCTTTCATGTCAAATTTGGAGGACAATTGGGTCTTCAAATCCTGGATAATTTCTTTGTCATTTCTAACCAGCAACATATCATCCACATACAAGACCAGATAAATAACACGGTCACCAATTAATTTAAAATACACACAATGATCTGTTTTGCTTCTGGTGAAGCCAAGTCCCCGTATAAATGTATCAAATTTCTGATACCACATCCTTGGTGACTGTTTTAACCCATACAGAGACTTCTTTAACTTGCATACCAGTTCTTTCTTACCCTTCACCGCAAAGCCTTAAAGTTGCTTCATGTAGATTTCCTCTTCCAAATCCCCGTGAAGAAATGTTGTCTTCACATCCATCTGTTCTACCTCAAAATCAAAAGCAGCAGCAACAGAAAAAAGTAATCTAATAGAAGTTACCTTGGCAACAGGAGAAAAAATATCACCAAAATCAATTCCCGGCACCTGGGAATAATATTTCTCCACCTTTCCTTCTGCATTTGTCTTCTTCTTGAACACCCATTTGCTGCCAATGGGTTTCCTTCCAGCCGGCAACTCTACCAGATCCCAAGCCTCATTTTTGTGCAAAGATGCCATTTCATCAACCATGGCCTCTTTCCAGACTTTTCCATCCTCTGAATCCACTGCTTCCTTCACAGTTATGGGATCATCATCAGTAACAGACAAAGAAAAAGCAGATGGACTATACCTTTTTGGTTGCCTTCTTTCTCGAACTGATCTTCTGACAGCCGGAGTTTGTGGCTCTTCATCTTTTGATTCCTCCTCTGCTACAGAGTCTGATTCTTCCTCCATTGGCTCAAACTCTATCTTCTCAGGTTACTTTGGTTGGACTTCATGTTGAATAACATCTTTTACCTCTCTAAACACCACATCTCGGCTGTACACAACCTTCCATGTGACTGGGTTCCAAAGCTTATAACCCTTTAAACCATCCTTATACCCAATAAAGATGCACTTTTCAGATTTACTATCCGACTTGGTTCGTTTCTCCTTTGGAACATGTACATATGCATCACATCCAAATACCCTTAGATGTGAAAGAGAGGGTTTCTTACTAGTCCATACTTCTTGTAGAGTCTTATCCTCCAACGCTGATGAAGGTGATCTGTTGATCAGATAACATGCAGTATCCACCGCCTCTGCCCAGAATTCATGTCCTAACCCGGCACCACTGAGCATGCTTCTTGCCCTTTCCATAAACGTCTTGTTCATTCTTTCTGTGACTCCATTTTGCTGAGGTGTATATGGAGTAGTCTTCTGTCGTGCTATACCACACTTCTTACAAAATTCTTCAAATTCCTTGCTGCAAAATTCTCCACCATTATCTGTCCTCAGCACCTTTATCTTCTTCTCTGTCTGATTTTCCACCAGAGCCTTAAATTCTTTAAACCTGTCAAAGACTTCAGATTTCTTCTTAAGAAAATATATCCATGTATTCCTTGAGAAGTCATCTATGAATGATACATAGTACACAGACTTACCCAGTGATGGAACCTTCACAGGTCCAAACACTTCACTGTGCACAAGCTCTAATATATGTTTCGTCCTCTTACCACCAGAGGGGAAACTCACCCGATTCTGCTTCCCATATACACAATTTTCACAGAAATCAAAATCCAGAGAGCTATTATTCATACCTTCTACCATACCTTTACCATGAAGTATTCGAAGGTCCTTCTCTCCAATATGTCCAAGCCTTTGATGCCACAACATGGTCTTCTCTCCAGAGACCACTAGATTTTCTACTCCATTTTCAGGAACCATAGAACTATTGCACCCATCAACAACAGTGCTACCTTGCAGCTTGTACAGAGTTCCAATCCGAACTCCCCGCATCAATATCAGTGCTCCTCGAACCATCTTGCAGGTATCTTTCTCGAACACTGTCTTTACACCTGCATCATCCAACTTGCTTACAGAAATCAGATTTCTGGCAATGCAGGAATATGTAGAACACCCAGAAGTGTTCTAACCCTTCCACCTTGCAACTTCAACTTTACTTTTCCCCGACCAATGATTCTAGCCTTCCTATCATCTCCTAAGAAGACATCATCACCATCGTATTTCTCATACTCGCAGAACCACTCTCTATGGGGAGTGAAGTGAAAGGATGCACCTGAGTCAATCAACCATGCCTCATGATCTACATGTGTACTTGAAGAAGCCAAGTACACATCCCCACCTTCATCTGAGGTGGTTTTCGCCTCTGCAGAAGGAGCATCATCAGATCCCTTTCCTTTATCAGGAGCTTTAGATTTACAATCCCTTCTGAAGTGCCCTTCCTTTCCACATTTCCAGCACACCACCTTTGTAGGTTTTCCTGAAGATTTAGATCTCCCTCTAGATTTAGATCTCCCACTCGATGACTTATTTTTGTTTCTGTTCTGGGACCGTCCTCGTACAGACAAGGCATCACCATTCTGGTTGTCCATATTTTTCCATCTCATCTCCTCCGTCAGCAAGGCTGAGACTATTTCATCAAACTGCAAAGCAGTTGCATTGCTACCTATTGCAATAACCAGACTATCCCACGAATCTGGTAGAGAACACAACAGACTGATGCACTTATCTTCATCTGAAATTTTAATATCAACAGATAATAACTGACTTACCACAGTGTTAAATGCATTCAGATGCTCTGTCACCGAGTCTCCATCTTTCATCCTCAGGTTATACAGCTTTTTCCGCAGGAATAGTTTATTCACCAGAGACTTAGATTGGTACAAAGTCCCTAACCTGACCCACAAAGCCTTTGCCGTAGCTTCCCCTGATACATTCAACAATACTGAATCTGAGACACACAATCGTATTATGCTTTTTGCCTTCCGATCCAACTTCTTCCATTCTTCATCGGTCACTCCCGATGGTTTAGTACCCGGATCTACCGCGATCCACTGATCTTTATCCACCAACAAATCCTCCATCTTGAGTTTCCACAACTCAAAATTCTGACCATTGAACTTCTCAATCTCTATCTTTCCACTGCTCACCATCTTCTTTCACCACCAGAATCGATCTCGCAGATCTCCCACTGAACAGGGTCTACCACAGGCCCGAGCGAAACCCCTCAGCAACAAAGGCGTCCCCTTGAAGCCAAAACAACTCTGATACGAAATGTAGGTTTTAACCATGTACAGAAATTACCTGCATACGAATTCTTAAACAAAGAAAATAAACAATGCGAGAGCATAACCCATAAAACACATATGCACAGATATTTTTCCCTGGATCCCAAAACCGGGACTACCAGCTTGATTTTTCATTATGTTCCTTTCAATGTTACAATACATATTTATACATGCCGAAGCATTCAATACCATGGACCGAAAACCATCGCGTCCAATACGATGGACCGAAAACCATCGCGTCCAAAAAACATCTGCGAAAATCATGCACAAAACCATAGGTGGGTCCGCCAAAGTGGGGTTACGAGTGCCCTTCAAACCCCCTATTAACTACGTGGAAAGAATATAACACAACCCAACACCCGATGCGATATCGGATCGGGATTTCGCATTGTAATAAAACCCCGATACAATATCCTCCCGATTCGCCGATACAAAGGGACTGAAGGGCATTAACTAAAAGTTTTAAAATTCAATTGTTTGAGTTTTGATGCGATTACTCCATCGCATCGGAAACCATCAATGCATATAAGTTCTATGCCCCCCGACCGAAAGCTGTTCCCGATCCGATAATTCAAAACATTGACTTTCTCCATACGTTGCTTTAAAATGGTTATGTGTTAACATAAAGTGAGAATAAGTTTAGTTTAAGTATTTAAATATTCAATATAGTATGGTGAGAATAAGTTAGTTTAAAATAATGTTTAAATATTTAATATATTAAATTTTAAAATTAGATAAATTAGTTAATATATAGAATTTAATTAATTTAATCAAATTAAAATTTAATTATTAAATATTTAAAGTTAATTAGTTTATAAATAAATAGATTATATTAATTAGTTAGATTAAGATTAACTAATGATAGTTTATTAATTAATTAGTTTAGTTCATAATTAAGAATTAAATTAGAATTAATTATTAGATAATTAGAATTCTAATTTAAGATTAGATTTTTAATTAAAATTTTAATTTTTAGCCCAGCAACAGAATTTCCAGATTTATGCCAGATTTCATCCATCAACTTTGGAGGCTCATAGATTGAGTTATACTTGGCCAAATGAGGCCGGCTCATTGGAAAGATAAAATCAAGGAGAATATTTCTGAGGAGATTTCATTAATAGATTTGGTCATTTATTGGGTCAAAAATCAGGCAGAAGATCAAGTTCCGAATTTTAAAAAACAAAATCAATTTTCGGAGTTTTATTTTCATTGGTCTAAGCCTCTTCTAATTGCAGATTCACTCGTCAATGATATCCTTGGCCAATCAAACCATTGGATGCATCAATAGAAAGCTTACATTTTATTTTCAATTATTTATTTAATAGAATTTGATTGGATTTGATTTAAATGGTGGCAATCCCATTTTGATTTTATGGTTGCATTTTAATTTATTTTGATTTCTTCTTGCAGGAAAACAGTAGAAGAGATATGGAGAAAATGGTTTCAATCAATAAGAATTCTCCAACAATTAAAGATCAGAATTTTGAGCAAGTAAAATTGGATTTAGCAGATTTCTCTTCAACAAACTCTTCTCTCAAAAATTCCTTTGCAAATAGTATAAATAATAGATTGCAGAATGTATTAGGGGCTGCTCTCCTCTGCAATTCTAGACTTCTAAAAGCACTACTGTAATAGGAATTTAGAGTTGTAGGAGAAAGGAGAGAAAATCTCAGATCTGGGGATTATTGAGGATTTTTCCTTTGTATCTTGAATTATGTATGAGGGGCAGAGTTTGCACTATTGTGGCCCTAGTTTTGAAGACAGAAGTTCAAGCAATGTAAATGACTGTTGAAGACCAAGATCAGAGAAATGGATGCAATAAATTGATATTTTTAATACTACTGTTTCAAATATCAGTTTCATTTTTATGGTAACATGAATGTCTCATTTTATTCATGTTTGTGCACTATTGTCAACATGGGTAATTTGTTTCAATATTGTTATTAGGTATCTCTGTTCTTATGAATTAAAATCTGATTTTTGAGTAACTATTTACTCACAAATCTGCCTTATAAAACTGATTTGTTGAATGGTAATGTGTTGTGAACTATTTCCACATATCATTATTCAATTATTGGATTTATTGATTTGATAATCAATATCATTTTTGTGAACTACTTCCTGGAATGTTGTTGGTTTATTATTTCAAGTTATAAGGTCTTAATAGGATGTGTTTTGGTAACCATAATATCAGTTAATTGAACTACTTCATTAACTTGATATTCATTATAAACAAGACATATTTAAATCCCAATACTTTAATTATCTTGCTCTTAGTTGGGTTAGATCTATATCTGCCTAATTAAGATAGGATTTAGATTAGTTTCTTTTGCTTGCATTATAGAATAAGCTTGCATTTAGAGTAAATTCTACATTCTTTTAAGTCATCTCCTCAAGGAGGCAAAACTTTAGTTATGGCTTGGCTGAACCCAAATCAGCTTAAGGGTCATTCTCTTGCCTGAGTAGCAAGAAGAAGTGATCTGATATCCCTGTCTATTGGTAGGTAAAGATACATCATAAACCAATAGCAATAGGGAGAAGGTAACTGGACCTAGTTAAACCAGTCGGAGCCACCACACCAAACGGAAAAGGAGTTGCTTTAAGGTCCGGACCGGGTGGTTATCCCCCAATGTTGTTGCAGCAATTTTCGAGGCATCAACATTTTTGGCGCTAGAAGGAGGGCCTGAGAAATTTGTCTATTGGAGTCTTTTCAATTTTAACATTTTGTTTATGGCTCCTCTTAAACTTCCAATTTGGAGTTGTATCCATGGACGTGCAACCTCCAATACCCCACTCGAAGTGGTAAGACCCTTGTCTCAGGTAAAATTCAATGGTAAGATAAATTCTTCTGCTTTTAACCATGTCTTTCAATTTATTCAAAACATTTCAAATTATGATTTTCAAGGAATTGATGAAGGCATCTTATGCATAATTTTTACTCTTACATTTGCGGCAAAAGCCAGAAGCTGGTGTAGAACTCTTCCAGTTGCTTCAATCCACAGCTGGGATCAATTTGTTACAATTTTCATTTGTAAATTCGACAGCTATGATTATGAACAGGTATGTGAAGAAATTGAATATCTACGTAGGTTTGAAAATGAGTCTGTTAATGATTTTAATATTCGATTTCACTTGAATTGTTTAAGATTTAAAGATGAAGATAAACCTACGGAAGAAGAATCATTAGATTGGTTTGAATATATTTGTTCTCTTCCACCCATTCCCAATCCATATGAAATTAATTCAAGCTTTGTTCCATCCCCTTCCAATATAAATGAGAGTCCCAATTTGGATGTGCAAATAAATGGTGATGAAGTGGTTTCACAAAGCTTGGAAAATATTTCCATTCAAATGCAAGAAGACAACAACAACAATTTTGGAGAAAAAGCCGCCTTGAAATCTGAAAGCTACTTTGAAGTAAATTCGGAAAATCAAATCGCAAATCAGCAAGTACAACCAGCAATCAAAATGCAAACTGCTGTACAAATTTCTGAATTTCTCCATGATGAGCAAATGCCAAAATCAGAGCAGCAAAGTAGCGTTCTTCAAGAAAGCATACGCACGCAAAGGAATGATCTGCAATCTGAAATTTACAATGAGCATAATGCACAAGAGTTCTCAAACAGAGACAGTTTTAAATGCATTGTTTCAGGTTCACATTTTTCCCTTTATCCTGATATTTTTAATGATGGTAATATTTTTCCTCTTGGTATTAATGATATTTCATAAATTAAAGAGGGTGATTTAAATGAATTACTATTAAATTTTTATCAAGATAAAGAAACAATAATTGATCATTCTTTTGCCACTAATGAACATGAGATTTTTGTTCCTCCTTGTTTTGGTATATTGGATGAAATCGAAGGGAATTCCAGACAATATTGTGAGGTCATTTATGATGATTACTCTGACATTGAGGATGTTGATTTCTATTCTTCTCAAGAGAATCCTCATGATAAAATTCAAATAACATCTGAGGATGAGGAACGCTTCAATTTAGGAATTATCCCAACTAATCCTCATTTTAGAGCAGTGAATTATCTTCATGATTTCACCATTCAAGAAAACATTCCAATTTATGATTCATATGAGGATCGAACTCCAATTCCTATTCATAATCATAGTTCGTTTTCTATTTCACAAGTTGGAATTCGAAATTACCCAAATTTCATAATTCTAGCCAATCCTTGTGAAAGAGAAATTATTTCAAAACAATCTCAATTGTGTTGTAGCATTAGTTGTACAAATGGTGATTTCATTTTAGTTTTTCTTTCACAGTTATTTTGTTTAAATTTAGATTTATTTTCTGATTTTATTTTGCAAAATTTTCACACTTTTCGCTGGCATATTGAACACCTTACTATCAAACACTCAATTGATGCATTGCCCGATTGTGAAATTGAAATTTCATATTATAATCATGAGCATCAAAAGATATTAATATTTCAATTTCAATCAATGCTAACGTTTCATCAAAAGCTTCTATTTTTTCAAAGACAATGTCAACAAGAAAATGCATTTTTGCAATCTGGCCAGCGATTCAATTCAATTAATAATTTTTCATTTCATTTGAAAGATTTCCATCCATTTTTCATTAATTCATTTGAAAAATATTTGGAAATTTTTCTCTCAAAGGAAATGGTTAATAGCTTAACATTTGTACATAACACTAACAATTTTTTTCAGGCCTTTGAATTTAAAAGCTTATCTTCACAATCTGGCCTGTTATCTCTTCCTTTGAACATTTCTCAATCCTTAATAGAAATCCATCCAGATTTTTATGATCCAATTGGTAGTCAATTGGAAAGGAAATTTCAAGAGAAAGAGATTTTAATTAAGTTCCTAACAATAACTGTACATTTTGATTTCATATTTAATTTTCTTAGTTTAATTAGATTTGTATTTTTATTACTAACATTTGAACTGTACATAAACACAAGAATAAAAATGAGAAAATGGCTACACTGGAAATATGACTATACCTAGTCATTTTCATGTATATGGTTAGAATAGGAGTAGAATTAATTTAGTTAGCTTGTTTTATGTAGTTAATTTATTTGCAATAGTTCTGTAGATTAAAAAATTAAAACAAAGCAATCAGCCTTCTCATACATGTTCAGTGGAAACATTTTTCCTTATCAGAAAATTTTAATTCTTGCTTTCCTTTTTGAAATTTCTTATAGCGATATCTCTACTCTGCCTATTTTGAATAATGTCTTGATTAAATTCAATTAAAGTTGCACTTGGTATCGATTGCCTCAAAGCCACTTTTCTTCATTTCGGGATTTCCTTCTAAGATTTTCTTTTGAAATTTATATGGTAAGGATTTGAGGATAAAAAAGCTTCATGATCTCATTATCCCATGAAATGTATAACTGTCTATGATAAGCTTAATTCTAACTCAATTATTAGTAGTCAGTCTAATCTTTTGCGGTAATCATATGAAATTCATATTACTCGAAATTTGTTAAGGATGTCCATTCTGCTCTGTGCACACATTCAAATCTGTGTTGATATTTTTCCACAATTAGTGGCTTTATCCCATTCTGATCTTTAGTTGATGCTGCAATACGCATCATATTTATTTACTAAAGGCATTATTAAATAGTCACTATAACAATACAGATTCTTCTCAAGTTATTCAGAATAAGCAGAGATAATAAATTGTTGTTTCAATGCAAAAGGGGAGCCTATTTTTATATTTATTTCTGGTAAATTTTATATTTCCTGAACATGAATAAATAGATTTTATTTAGGCTGATTGCACATTCCGATTTAGAATAAATAATGAGACAATTTTGAACAAAGTTAAAATTTTAATCGAATGAAAGATTTGAAGATTTATGAGGTAAAAGCTATAGACAATTTCCTTCCAGGTACGCATCTACAAGTTCATTTTCATCTCTTATTAGTTCCTCTTTTCCTTAGCTTATTTTTTATTCTTGTTCTGTTTTATTTGCAGGTTTTCATTTGCTATCAAAACTTGAAGTAAGCAGCAAACCCATTTCAAATTTGCAACAGGCTCAGGGAAATTTTATTTGTGATGCATTAGAATGTGAACATTTTTTTTTAATTTTGCTTTCATTGATCATTTCAATTTAATTTTAATATTGCTGATGCTACGGTGAATACATATTCGCAATACTACCATCGCGCTCATCTTCGTCAATAATTTTATTCCAATATTACATCATCTACCTCACAACCATTTGTAGCATCTGAAGTAGCACTTAGCATTTTTGATAATAAATTGATGATCTGAGACCTCCTCGCTCATATGCCATATCGCATTTCACATATCGGAGCTTTGCAGTTGAAGTATACTTCCATTATCGTGAATCGCCGATCTCTGATAATCGACTTTACCGATATTGCGATAAACACATAATTCTGGACCCGATATGAAATTCAAATCAAAGTCATAAAATTATCGCGTCCGTTTAATCGCAATAATGGTAAGAGCATAACTTTTAAAGGGCCGATGTCTCGGATCCGATATGTTATCAAATTTTCATCATAAAATTATCGGGTCCACTTTTCATCGCATATCGGCGTATTGAGAATTGTTACATCATGCACTTAAGATTGCCGATCACGATTGCCGATTAGCCATGTCATTCATCGCATATCGGCATCGCAAGAATCATATTGTGTTACATCGGGTACCAAAAGTCCACTCATCACCGATATCGCAATCATCTCATCGCATTTTTATTTATGCTCATATCATATCTCGGAATCTGCGATGTGCGATGTGGGAAGCACAGTGTAAATATGCCCCGACCCCCGATATAATATTTCTTTAATGATGCGATCGCTTCATCTCATAGCACAACTTCTCATCGCATGTTTTCATATCAGCGATTTGCCATTGCAACCTTTGATGCGAGAACTTCCAATGCATGCCTCTAAGCCATTAACATTTAATAAGTATATGGCATAGCAATAAAGTTGAAGTCTTGCAAATTAAACTTGAAGCATGGTGAAGAAACATGTTATGGGAATCATCCGATACAGCGATATGTTATTTTAAAAGCAAGCTTGGGAAACCACTATGGGAAAAAAGCAATTGTTGACAAAATTGCAGCATACAAAAATCATTTCAATTTCTCATACATTTTAGTTTTAAATATATAATTCCATAATTTAAAATGGAATTCAAGACCTCTCTATCTTCATATTTGAATTCTATTATCTTCGATTTGGTCTTGATTTTGGATTTTATCAAATCATAGAGTTTATATAAAACTTATAATATTTTGAGAAACAGTCATTACTGTAAATTCTCATTCTCATTTCTGATGCATTTGTTTTAATTTCAACTCCCTTGAGCATTAAGCATTCCATTTTTACATTTTACTGCTTGCTTTAGTGTAAATAAAATAAATAATGATTTTGGGTTACAGGATTTTGGTTAGTTTGACTTCTTCATGTTTTTAATGTTAATTAAAATAAGAAGTCAGCTAGTTTGGAGAAACTGATACCTTTCGGGTAAGATCAAAAGAAATTATCCAATGATAAGATTCATGTACCCACTTTCATTAATTTCCATTTCGTTACTTTAGTTTCAGTTTTGTTTTTGCTGATAAAAATTAAAAAAAACAAAAAACAAAAAAAAAAAAAAAAAATATATATATATATATATATATATGTTTTACAGTTCTCCATTTGAAGCTTTCAATCCTCTGCCGAATCAGATTTTCGGAGTCTTATACTCTTCTCCTGGCTTTATTTCAAGAAGCAGCGATAATCTTCATCAAAACAGCTATACGAGGAAGTTTCTGAACCTTTAGTTTGTTTCTTTAAGCATTCCTTTTATTAGAAAATGATTAAGATGATGCTTTGAAACAAGAAGAATAATATAAGACACAAAAGTTTTCATTGTGGCTGAACTTTATCATCGCTGCTATTCAAAAAAGCCTAAAACACTCACAACCCTGCAAGGTATGATTTACCCAATCTCGACCTGAGAATGATTGATTACACGATTATTTTCTTTCTCTTCTTATTGTTGAGACATTGATATAAACATTCTTGTTTGAGTTTATCTTTTAAAAAAAAACTTGGATTTTCCTTTCCACTTTAAAAAAAAAAATTAAAAAAAAAAAAAAAAAATTCATTTTTGTTTTGTTTGCTGATTTCTTTTCTCACTTTAGCATAAGAATTCTTTTCTTTTGGTTTTCAGTTTTGATTTTGGTGACTTTGCCGTGATTTATATGGAAGACCTTCTTTTTACCTAACTATGGTCAACATTCATGGAGAAAAATTGTTAATAGTCACCTATTAGCTTTTTCTTAAATCTCTTAGTAGAGTTTGATTTTATTATTATAAAGGTAAACATACTTAAGGAAGAGATACCAATCAAGAGAAGTTGGCAAAGTATCAAATTTCTTTTTCATCAAATTGTAATCATTTTGAGATTTCAAAATTTCATTAGGATCTTTCAGAGTTCTATTATCAGTCAAGAAAAGTTATTTTTAACCAAGTAAAGACACTTTACAGCAAAGCACATTTAACTCTGAAATTGTCATTCTTAACTCTTAAGGAGTCAATGATTCTCCCTATCCCAAAGAGTCTTATTTTTCTAGAGTATAATCCAGAAATATATTTAAACTTAAAAGATGAGAGGTCTCATCATGAGCCTGCTTACCATGATCATAGGGGAAAAATAGGCGGACATTACCAACACTGCTAAACAAACCAGGGTAATGGCTTATGATTGCAAACAATTATAAGACAAGGGGTCTCATCACAAGCCAGCTTGTTTAGTCCGACTATAACTAGTGAATGGCATTGTCAACTATCTGGCCACCAAACCAGGACAATGGCTTTTAAGAGAAATAAAAATAAAAATTCAAAGAAAATAAACATATATAAATGGATTTATCTCTAGATCAATAATTCTTAAAACAGATGGGATTTTGAACCATTTATGATTAAAAGGTAACTCTGTCGAAACTGTAAATGTTTGCTGGCAGCAGTGGCTCTACCTATGACAAAGGAGTATATTTTAAAAGCTAAGCTGTAAAGTGACCCCTGCTTTATCTCTACAACTAATTAAGGACTGATATAGAATTTTGAAATATTTTAATTTATGAGAAGTTTTAAGAAAAATAACAGTTAGATGATTCTTGCTTTTATTCAGACTAATGAACCTAGTCAAGCATTTCAAGCATAATTTTATCTTCTTTAATTATTTTTATTTTAATTTTAGGAAAATCTTATTCATATCAAACAGAGATAACTGGTTCTTCTCCCGTGTGTCGCCATTGTTGTGGTAAAAACACAACCCCCCCATTTTTGAAATGAACACATCAATAATGGGGACCCTTTCTATAAAAATTTTGGCTAAACACCTTTTTGGATTTTTATTTAGTTGATTGCCCTACGCTTTTGTTAATTTTTCGTTTTCTTTGGATTCTTGTTTTGATTGCTTTGTTAGAATCAATTTTTTATAAGCTTCCCATTGACGCTTGTTTCGCCTCATTTGGTCAACTGGTTTGAAAATGGCACGCCTTTGAAGTCTCATCATTTATCTAGCCTGGGTTAAAATGCATAAAATGTAGAATATTGCAGTTTGTAAATAAATTAGCTCAATAATGCATTTATTTTAAATATTAACCCCTAGTTAGTTCTTACTAACATTTTTAATTTTTTTTACTTATGCGGCCAAATCATTAATTATCGGGATTGTTAATAAATTCACTCCAATTTCCAAATCAAATCCTAATCTCGAAAAACCCAAACATTCAAGTGGCTGTAGTTTATTTTTATTATTTTTATTTATTCTTCAAGTGGCTGTAGTTTATTTTTTTTCATTTATTTTCTAAGTGGCTGTAGTTTAGAAACTTATATTCATAAAAATAAAACAAAAATAAAAATTTATGTTTAAAATTAAATTTTAAATTAATTAATATATTAAATATAATTAATTTAATTAAATTAAAATTTAAAACAAAAAATATATATAATAAAAATTGTTCCGATTGCATCGGGGCTTTTAATCGGATCGGAAGTTTTGTTCGGAACACATTTTAAAATCGGATCGAGATTTCGCATTGTAATAAAACCCCGATACAATATCCTCCTGATTCGCCGATACAAAAGGACTAAAGGGCATTAACTAAAAGTTTTAAAATTCAATTGTTTGAGTTTTGATGTGATTACTCCATCGCATCGAAAACCATCAATGCATATAAGTTCTATGCCCCCGACCGAAAGCTGTTCCCGGTCCGATAAGTCAAAACATTGATTTTCTCCATACGTTGCTTTAAAATGGTTATGTGTTAACATAAAGTGATAATAGGTTTAATTTAAAGTATTTAAATATTCAATATAGTATGGTGAGAATAAGTTAGTTTAAAATAATGTTTAAATATTTAATATATTAAATTTTAAAATTAGATAAATTAGTTAATATATAGAATTTAATTAATTTAATCAAATTAAAATTTAATTATTAAATATTTAAAGTTAATTAGTTTATAAATAAATAGATTATATTAATTAGTTAGATTAAGATTAATTAATAATAGTTTATTAATTAATTAGTTTAGTTCATAATTAAGAATTAAATTAGAATTAATTATTAGATAATTAGAATTCTAATTTAAGATTAGATTTTTAATTAAAATTTTAATTTTTAGCCCAGCAACAGAATTTCCAGATTTATGCCAGATTTCATCCATCAACTTTGGAGGCTCATAGATTGAGTTATACTTGGCCAAATGAGGCCCAGGACGGCTCATTGGAAAGATAAAATCAAGGAGAATATTTTTGAGGAGATTTCATTAACAGATTTGGTCATTTATTGGGTCAAAAATCAGGCAGAAGATCAAGTTCCGAATTTTAAAAAACAAAATCAATTTTCTGAGTTTTATTTTCATTGGTCTAAGCCTCTTCTAATTGCAGATTCACTCGTCAATGATATCCTTGGCCAATCAAACCATTACATGCATCAATAGAAAACTTACATTTTATTTTCAATTATTTATTTAATAGAATTTGATTGGATTTGATTTAAATGCTGGCAATGCCATTTTGATTTTATGGTTGCATTTTAATTTATTTTGATTTCTTCTTGCAGGAAAACAGTAGAAGAGATATGGAGAAAAGGATTTCAATCAATAAGAATGCTCCAACAATTAAAGATCAGAATTTTGAGCAAGTAAAATTGGATTTAGCAGATTTCTCTTCAACAAAATCTTCTCTCAAAAATTCCTTTGCAAATAGTATAAATAATAGATTGCAGAATGTAATAGGGGCTGCTCTCCTCTGCAATTCTAGACTTCTAAAAGCACTACTGCAATAGGAATTTAGAGTTGTAGGAGAGAGGAGAGAAAATATCATATATGGGGATTATTGAGGATTTTTCCTTTGTATCTTGAATTATGTATGAGGGGCAGAGTTTGCACTATTGTGGCCCTAGTTTTGAAGACAGAAGTTCAAGCAATGTAAAGGATTGTTGAAGACCAAGATCAGAGAAATGGATGCAATAAATTGGTATTTTTAATACTACTGTTTCAAATATCAGTTTCATTTTTATGGTAACATGAATGTCTCATTTTATTCATGTTTGTGCACTATTGTCAACATGGGTAATTTGTTTCAATATTGTTATTAGGTATCTCTGTTCTTATGAATTAAAATCTAATTTTTGAGTAACTATTTACTCACAAATCTGTCTTATAAAACTGATTTGTTGAATGGTAATGTGTTGTGAACTATTTCCACATATCATTATTGGATTATTGGATTTATTGATTTGATAATCAATATCATTTTTGTGAACTACTTCCTGGAATGTTGTTGGTTTATTATTTTAAGTTATAAGGTCTTAATAGGATGTGTTTTGGTAACCATAATATCAGTTAATTGAACTACTTCATTAATTTGATATTCATTATAAACAAGACATATTTAAATCCCAATACTTTAATTATCTTGCTCTTACTTGGGTTAGATCTATATCCACCTAATTAAGATAGGATTTAGATTAGTTTCTTTTGCTTGCATTATAGAATAAGCTTGCATTTAGAGTAAATTCTACATTCTTTTAAGTCCTCTCTTCAAGGAGGCAAAACTTTAGTTATGGCTTGGCTGAACCCAAATCAGCTTAAGGGTCATTCTCTTGCCTGATTAGCAAGAAGAAGTGATCTGATATCCCTGTCTATTGGTAGGTAAAGATACATCATAAACCAATAGCAATAGGGAGAAGGTAACTGGACTTAGTTAAACCAGTCGGAGCCACCACACCAAACGGAAAAGGAGCTGCTTTAAGGTCCGGACCGGGTGGTTATCCACCAATGTTGTTGCAGCGATTTTCGAGGCATCAACACCTTCTTATCCATTTTCACTCCAGGCAAGCCTCTTGTTATTATGTATGATTATGCCCAGTTCATTGTAGACAGAATGCGTGAACAGTTCACTAGATTGCCCACTGAAAGAGTATTCAAATACTCTTCAATGTTATTTTATATGTTCTTGTATTACCAGATAGATAAGTTCTCTTTGAGGATCCAGAAATTGGACACCAAGGGAAAGGAGAGATCAGTCATCTATTGGACACACTTGGTCCACAAGTTTTCTACATCATTCACCTACAAAGACTTCATAGAATCTTTTGTGTACCCAGTCATGAACATGCTGAATTCTAAGAATCAGCCCAAATATCTAGAGATTATTGCAATTGGCCAAGAACATCAAGGTGGGAGATTAGTACTTGTACCAAAACCACACTGAGATCAGGATTTATGGTTGTGATCTAGCCCCCTACAAGTTGCCTAGATACCTCCCTATGAGGATATTTTCTCTTGAGTACTTCGGGAAAATCATCAGCTCTAATGAGATCCACTTCCTAGATTATAGGAGAAAACACAGTTCAATGTGAAGAACCAAATGGGCCCATTTATTTGCAACAACAAAGAGGTTGGACCAGAGGCCGACAGGTTACTTCAACTAATGAAATTCAAAAACAGTTTCATCTGGCACTATGACCCTCATGAGGTCATAAACAAGGTGAGACTCAAGGTCAAGTTGGGAGCATAAATCCACCACCCAAGGCCTGACACTAAACAGTATGTTAACTAGGATGAGTGGGTGGAGAACACTTTGATTGACATGGACAACACTGTTGTGGATATAGAGAATACAATTATTGATTTGGAGAGACAATTTGATCACAACTCTTTCCTGCAGGTTCCAGAGCAAGGAGGGCCAATGAACATTCCTCCTATCATACAGACTCCAGTAAATGAGGAGAAGAATATTAAAGGAGCACTGATGAGGCATCTAGCTTTGCCATGGAGACTACTGATGAGCTTATTGAGCCAAGCAAGAGGCCCAAGTTGAATCCTGTCTTTGAACAGGAGGATAACATTGCATCAAAAGAAACAATTGACACTAAGGTAATGGGACAAAAAGGTAAAGAAGCAGCTTCATCAGAGGAAACATAGCAGCCATCAACCTCCAACACACAGATGATAGGTAGATAGCCGAGTATGGAGATCTCTTCCTATGTCAGGAGAGCTGACAAGGAAAAGGACATAAAAGACAGATTTAAAGAGATAAAGATAAGGAACGAGAGACTAAAGGCAGAGACATATGCCCAATACCTCAAGTTCACACCACCAAACCAGACTAGACTGGTGTCATCCTTTGACATCAAAGAAGGAAAAATGCAAGTCTCATTCTTGCGGCCCATTGTACACCAATCAAAGACCTCAGTAGACTACAAGAAGATGAATTTTGAGGTCTTGGCCAAGGCTGTTCATCACATTGATCAGATCGAATTTCACAAGTAGGCTGGAGAAATGATATACTCCACCCTCACAGCAAAAGCCATGGTTGCTTACAAGTTGTAGGATTAAATGGACAGTGTAACAGCTCAGTACAAATTGGAGAGAGCCTCTTCACATGCTAAAGACACCAGGATAAATTCCTTGGAGGACTTGGTTATTGAACTGGGCCATGACCCAAGTGATGTAAAAGCCACAGAGAAGCTGATCAAAAAGAAGAATGAGGACATAGCAGCCCTCAAGAAACAGCTCAAGTTGCCTCATTTGCAGCACCCACAGACAAAAGAACTCCTATAAAGCCAGACCAAACATGAGGAAATGATGGACTTAGTGCTACAGTGGAATGACCAGTTAAAGGAGATGGAGAAGGTGTTGGATATCTTGATCCAGCTCAAACAAGCTAGTATTGATAATGCTCCTACAACTGTCATTCCAACAGTGACCACATTTCTACCTTCTACTTTGGCAGCAGCATTAGTTCCCACTGCTCCAATGGCCACTGCACTATCAACATCTGCACAAACTACATCAGCAACAGGCTCAATAGTAACAGCCTTCACAAGTGATGAAGCAAACAAGCTGGTCAAAGCAATGGAAGAAATGTCCATTCAGATCAATGAGATGAACAAACGGAAGGAGAAAGTCAACAACCTGGAGACAGATTGCAAACTTGCCCAGATCATGCATAAAGAAGAACAACAAAAGGCTACAAGGATGAATGAAAGGATAAAAAACCTGGAAAAAGAATTGACATTGATTGAAACTATAGGTAAGGCTAAAGAGAAACTGTGGGCCAATATCATTGACTCTATCAATGATATTTGGCCATCTATCCAGGTCATTTTTTAGCAGATTTATTTAATAAAGCAGGCTATAGAAGCCATTGAAAGGGTTAAAACAGAACTTGGAGATATGCAAGAGGAAGCAGCAAGGATCATCCATTTCCTAAACTCCAAGAATAAGTATGAACTGAAATAACTGGAGATACCTGATAGGACAAGTACAATTTTGGAAGTCAGAAGAGTCCTCACCACGAGGAATTTGATGTTGAATTTAGAAGATAAGTGTCAGAACATGCAACTAGGCATTGACAGGTTCATGGCTAAGTTTGAACTTTTGAAGGAAAAGGGATTATCTAATCCCTTAGTAATAAATGACAAGTTAATGACATAGGCAGATTACAATAAGAAGATTAAGGAAGTCGCCAAAGAACAGGTAATCACTTCATCCATGAAGGGCATGCCAACAGGCAAGGTGTTGTACCAAACTTTTGAAAACTTTTTTTACCTCTAGCATGAGGTAAAACACTTGTTTATTAAGAAGCCCACTTTTGCCAAATATACAGAGGCAAATGAAATATACAGAAAAATGCTCAATATTCAATTACCAAATGAAGAAAGATGGGAAAAACTGAATGATTTACTGTATTAAATACACAGCAAAAAGTGAAACATCACAATAAAAGGATATTGACAGGTCAGAAAGGTTAAAGAGTTTCAGGTGAAAGGTTAAAGTAAAACAGAACATCCAGTGTGAAGACCAAATAGCCAAGCAGCATAAAGGGCAAAAGATCAAAGAGCAAAGCCAGCAGAACCTTAATAATAGGGACATCAAGCAGCAGTTCAATAGCTATCTCTATCTTCTTGCAAGAAGATATTTCTTTTTTCCTAGATTAGTTCTCAATGCAGTTTGAGATATTTTGTAATTCCTTTTGTATAAATACTTCAAAATTCGAAGTATTATGGTGGATTATTTTACATTTGTAGAGTTATTTTGATCTTAAACCTAAGGGTGATTGTACCATTTTCAAGTCAATAGACTGGATCAAGTAATAAAAGCATTTCGCTACAAGATTCATGAGATGAGCCATTTGCAATGAAGTATCTTCTTTGTGTGATTTTGTTACCTTCTTATGTGTTTCATAATCTTAAATGTATTCTAAATTTAAATGAATTAACTGGACATATCACTCAGAAATTGTTTAAGTACGCTTTGTTTTGCATAGTTAGTCATTTACATGTTTTCCTCTGATACCCGGATTTGAGAACCCTTAATTGATCTCCCATCCCGGTTGAATTCTTTCATTCCTTCCAGAGTCCGGCCTAGGGAACCCTTAATTGCTCTCTGTATTTGATTTGAAACCATTCCACCATTTAGCCTTTGAGATCTGTAGTAACTCATCTATCTTGCCCTGTAGACAATGTTTTTAGAACTGAATCCAGTCTTGTTTGTCTGACATCCGACTCCATAGCACAATGGTAGAAGCAAACCTCTTTTCATCTAAGTAAAGTGATCCCACCACCAAATTTCAAAACAAAACCCAAGTGCAAGTAATAACTAGCCTAAAATCATCTTAACTAAAACAGAGTTAAATTATAAAGAGAGAACCTTCTCTGAGCATTAGGAAGGCTAGGTCTTGATCTCCAAAAGTGGTTTGTGGTTACCTTTGACTTTTATTTCTTCATTAACTTCAAAACGAATATCAGAGCGATAACAATTATAAGTCAATATTTTCAGGTAATTTAAACACTAATAAAATTTGCATGATAAGATTAAGTGGGGCATTACATATAGATATGGTGTTGGTCCAAGAAGATGATATGGGGATTGAACATCCCATTTATTATTTCAGTCGAAACCTCAATGATACTAAGATCGGGTATACTCATGTGGAAAAGTTAGCTTTAGCGGTCGTTCAATCCAGCCATAGATTTCGCCATTACATCTTGCTTCGCAAAACTACGGTCATTTTGGATTGCAACCCTATGAAATACATATTGTCACGTCAATCGCTGGGGGGGGAATACTCTATGTGGATCATTATTCTCCAAGATTTTGATCTGGAATTCATCAAATCCTAGTCGAATAAATCCTTAGTTTTTTTCGAGATAATGTGCGATCTCCCTTCCCTTGATGATAAATCTACATTTGAAGATTCCATCTTATACGAGTCATTGTTCTTGATCTCATCATCTGACCCATGGTATGGATATTTTCTCATCTATCTCCAAACCTAGAATTTTCTTCATAATACATCTTGCTCAAACCAGCGACGTATTTGGTACCAATTCCAAAACTATGTGATTATCGGCGACACCCTTTATTGTCGTGGTATCAATACGATTTTATGGAGGTTCCTCACTCTTGATGAGGCTGAGAAAGTCTTGAATGAATTCCACTCGTGGGCATCCGGTGGACATTTATCTGGTTATGCTACGCAAAAAATCTTACGCGTCGGTTACTTTTGGCCCACCATTTTCCATGATTGTATCCTCGTAGTCCAGAAATGTCATGCATGCTAGATATATGATCGAAAATTTCGCACTCCACCTAATTCAATTCATCTCGTTGTCATCATTGGTCCCTTTGCGAAATGGGGCATCGATTTTATGACATGTAACCTTCACTCAGTCGGGGCACATGGCTACATCATTGTCGATGTTCACTACTTTACTAAGTGGGCCAAAGCAATGCCTACATTCAATAATACCAGCAAAACGACTGCATACTTTTTCTTCAACCACATGATTTCTAGGTTTTATGTTGCGCAAGAAATAGTAACGGATCTCACATGAAAAATCCACTCCCTATTATCCTCAGGTTAATGGACAAGTTGAGGCAATTAACAAAGTTCTTAAGACTATGCTTAATGTATCATAGGGATCCACAAATCGGACTGGAACTTGCTTCTCTTTATTTCCTTGTGGGAAGATCAAACCTCAGTTAGGACTGCTACTGGATTCACACCCTTCCATTTGGTGTATGTTCTGGAAGTGATCCTCCCTATCGAATGCAAAATTCCATTGTTGAAACTAGATATCGAACTTCTTCCTTCTACTTCCACAAAGGAGGATCATCTTTTACATCTGACTCGTTTGGATGAACCCCAATGCGATTTCATGTTAGCCAATGAAGCCCATACAAGGTGCATCAAAGCGTAATATGACAAAAGTGTCAAGCCTAGAGTCTTCTCGGAAGGAAGTCTGGTTCTCTTATATGACCAAGAGGCCGACAAGTTAGGTTGAGAAAATTTCATGCCTATGTGGTTGGTCCCATACTTTGTCAAGTGAGTCATTCCAAAAGGGTCTTATGAGTTATTAGATCTCGATGGAGTTCCACTAATGCAGCCTAAAAATGGGTTGTACCTCAAAAATACTATGCTTGATCCCATGCATGGTACATTGTGTACATAATATCTATAGGTGTGTTGAGTGTGTGTTTTAGAGTTTCCAATGGTTTTTGTTGATTCTATTTACCTTTGGATTGCATATTTCAACCTCTCTCGAACTACATATTTCTTATGCAGATGGTGCTAGCCATAGTACTTGGAACCTATCCTTGGCCTGATGGGCTATCCTTGCTCTGAATGGCAAGCTAGTGAGTATGTAAGGGATTTGCATTAGTCGCTTGACTAACAACATCGTTGAGTATATTGCAGTGGTTGAGCTACTTTCTGATGTTATTTCACATGGTATCTGTCGTATAGTCATTAGGGTTGACTCACAGCTCATAGTAATACAACTTGCGAATATTTATTCAGTGAGAAATCCCACCACCGTTTGCATGGTTTTGAGAGTGCGTCTTCTCGAAATACATTTCAATTTCATACGATATGAACATATTTCTAGAAATCCGAACACATTAGCAGATGCCCTAGCTAATTTTTCTTTAGATCGACATTTTCAAAGAATGTAAATAAATTTCTATTCACATCACGTCATATTGAAAGCAAAATAGGAACTAGGAAACACTAAAAATATATTTATATATATTAAGTTTTGTTTTACAAAATGTATGCCCCGAGACACATATGGCTACATTGTCCATATAAAAACTACATGCAAAACATCTAAGTAGATAAATCAATGATGCTCATGATAAAACGACACTGCACGAGCTATCTTGTGCAATAATCCACCAATACTATTAGGCACTCTGATAGTGTGTCGCTGAAGTCGAAAGGGAAGCTCATCAACCATGGTCTCATCAATCCCATGTGTCAGTCCTTCCATGTGGTGCTCCACCTCTGATAGGATCTCTGTTACATCAGGATCTCGTACCGCATCCCGTCCTACTGTAGTGACCTGTATTGGTCCCACTGCCTCCTCTTATGGTTGTCTCTCTGTGCGACAAAGATATGTAGCACCTATTGGTCGAATAGGTCCCATGTGTACATGAAAAAATCAAATAGTTTAGTCTCAAGAACATCAAAAAACAAAAAAAAAAACAAAATTGTAAAACTTTCAAAAAATTAATGGTTGAAGTATCTTACCTAAAGCATCCCATTGCTCACCCTCAGGCAAATCGATCTCAAGATCATCACAGAAATCCATCCCTGCGTAACGATAATCATTGATGTTGATGAACTGCCTGCGTAGCCATCCAAAGAAGGCTGGTAAAAATTTGATCACTGATGGACCTGCATGTTGGCTCATGTGTTCTATCCACCTCCTCATTCATGGGGTCCTCAGATCGATGGGCTCAAGTACAATCTGTTGAGGGTGCAATAATGGCACCAACTCTAGAGTAAAAGAGACTAAGATCACACCACAATCGTAGTTCTTCAGCTTTCCCACCTGTTATCGGGAAATCTAGTGTCTATGCAGAGCTGCTAGTCCCACTAAGGCTGGTAGCTACCTTAGAAACAAACAAACTAAAACCACTTACGTTTTCCTTTATGAGAAGTAGATAAGAGGGGAATAAAGGAGACCAACCTCTGTCTTGCGCTTGGTTCCTTGCTTGATTCCTCTCCTTCTGATACATCTTTGCCACTCGCTTCCTCATCTACCCAGCTTCAAAGACCACCTGTAGAATCAAAGCAGCATAACACTATCCAAGAACATAGATCTACTATCATAAACAATATAGGACCAGATATATATTGACCACACAAATGCATATATCATCAATCATACAAGAATGTGGAGGAAAACTTGAATAGATTTATTAATAATCAAGAATAGAAAAGAGGATTAAAACCAATTTTTCTGACCCAACATCATCCTCTCAGCAAGAAATCCCTTCTTCACCTCATGAAAAGCTTAGATCACCCAACACTATGATGTTACACCAAGAAACTAGTAGCACTTCCTTACAAGATACAAAATTCTAGCCTCTAGATCTCTGGGATGAGGGATCCATATATAGATGTTTGCAAGGGGGCTGAGTCAGCTTTTGAGATTTTATTAGTGTCCTCTCTCTGATAGTTCTTGATTCCACTTGGTGATCAGGAACTCAGGACCAAGTGTCGTAAAATGGTCAAAAATGGAAGTGTTCAAAACTGGTTTGAACCTGAACGACCGGATAGAGCTCGTCTTCCTAATTCTGGCGGCACAAACGGTTTGTAAAATGGTCGTCGTGTGAGAAAGTTATGCCAAAAGGAAGAATTGCCCAATAACATTGAAATTTTGAATTTTTTCAAAAAAAACTTAAAAGAGAATATTCCCAGAATATTATTTTTCGCGCAGCGAATGGCAAGCTGCCACATGGCAGGCCCGGAGGCCACCACGTGGCCCAAGGTGACGTCAGCAGCATGGCGTATTTCAAAAATTTGTTTGCCATTTCGACGGATTGAACCTGTGACCTGTTAGGCACCAACCAAACGCCTTACCGTTAGGCCACAACAGCAGATCTTGAATGATGGGCGGCAGACATTTAATATGAAGTTTAAATGTAGTTGGAGTGGGCCCTAAGGGGGCCAGCCCTAATCTCCAGCCCCCATTCCATATGCCCTTACGCCCAAAACCGTGGGCCTAGACCCTTAACCGCTGGCACGAAATCCAATGTAAACCACCAGCCCGATTTTTCCGGTCATATGCGGGATTTACTGGCCGTTAACTGACAGTCAAGTTGGCGGAAATTTTGGCGGAGCGCCAAATTTGGGCGGACCCGCCATATTTGGCGGGCCTAACTGGCTCCAACTAAAGTTATCTGGAGTTTTTGTAGGGGCAACTGGCAGTTGGGAGTAAATGGCCATAACTTTGGCTAGAAAAGTTTGTTTTGGACGAATTTTTTTTTTTGGGGGGGCTCTTCGACCTTCTGAAGCCATTGGCATAGGTTTCATAGCCATCTGAAGTTTTTTGCAGGTGTTTTAGCTTCATGGAAGTTCCAGGAGCCACTAGGGCCAAATCAGTTTGGGAGCTGCATTGGGAATTGTGCAGCCATTGAATGTGGAACGAAGGTCATTCCTGAAGGTTTTCAACATTATGAATCCATTTCTACAGCTCGTTTTGGCTGTTGAGGCATTCTTCTCGCTGTTTAGCTTCAGGGAAGCTTTCAAGGCCACGAGGGCCATTTCAGTGCTTGAGCTGTTTGGGGGCTATGTTCATCCATTTTTGGTGATTCAAAAGCCTATGTCTGCTATTTTCGACCTTCTGAGTCTAATGGCAGAGGTTTTAGAACCAATTGAGGTCATCTTCACCTCAAAATTCTCCATGCAAGTTTAAAGGACCACCAGGGCCAATTGGGGAAAGTACTGTATAAGGTACAATTTCACTGTTTAGTGCTTGGGAAAGAGCATGTTTAGCTAATTCCTATCTTCTGATTCTGTATTTACAGTCAGATATGTCTTTAGATACACTCATATTCTTGTATTAGCCTTTGTAGCATTTTTAATACAAGAGGACAACCCTAGCTTGAGAGGCTTGGTTCAGCAGATGTAGCCCAAGAGGGGTGAACTGCTTTATCATTTTGATGTCTTTATTTGCTTAAGATGATATGCTAAGCAAAACTGATATAAAGTGTTAAACAACAAATATACATAACTTGCATACACACATAATCACCTATTCAGCTGCAGAAAGTTATTTATCTTATTTCGCAAGACATCAAACTTCAAGTATGTGTATGTCAAAGACTTCTAAGTGTTTACTTCATTATTTCTTTAGGCAGAGCCTGTAGAGGGCCAGGCAGCCTCTGGAACTCATCCTCTCTTTAGAGGTGACATGTCCGGTGAATGCCCCTACAGTCTATCTCTGTATAAGAAATAAGAATTTTTCACCTTTTCAGAGGTCACTTGGAGTGTATAGCTCACATTTGAAATTATGGGAAATGGATACCTTGCACCCTTAAACAAGTACATTCCATTTTCAGATCACTTGGAGATTGATGATCTCTTACTCATCCCTGGGTGAATGCAGAGAGGCAAGTGTCACAGGAGAAGTTTCTAGAAGATTCCATGATCCTCCACCTTGCAAATTGACTTTTCCATTTGTCCACTCTCGCCCATCGCACCCCATAAAAGGGCCTTTTAGTATGCATCGCACCTCCCGTGTGCATTTAGGTGGGATGCAGCGCACTTTGACCATGGAGCAGGTGAGATGGTCCAATTTTGACCAGTTCAGAGTAGCTTTTCATGGAGAACTTCTGGGAGATGATGTAATCAGGTGACCTTGTTCTTTTAGGGGTTGGAACAACACTTTTAGGGACTTGAGAGCCCTTGGTTTATGGAAATTTATGATTGGGGTTGCAGTGCCAAAAAATGTCTATAACAGTTGCCCCCTAAAGCATGAGGTCGTTAATCTTCTTTTTTTTTATGTCGGGTGAAATGCTTTATCATGAGGATCCGAAGTTTTTTCAAGCTGGAAGGCGACCTGTAATAAGATACAATACAATACATTATCTTCATAATATTTTCATGATCTAGCTGAGGCGGGCATTCCCATGCTCAACTTTATAAATTCATTTTCATGTACATAAGACAGACAATAGTCTGAGTGCAGACTGATGATTCTGGTAGAGCCATCATCCCTTGGATTGGATGATTATCTGTGTAGTAATGATGTACATTTGATGTCTTTATTTTCCTAAATAAATATCGTAGCCCGGATGGATGAAACTAGATCCGGGGTCTTCAATCTCGTTTGACCTTCACTCAAAGTACAAGTCAATCCATGTGAGAGATGTTCTAGAGTCGAACATGGAAAGACATCGCTTGATTACCAGCCAATGATGTAAGCTGTTAACAGGCGCGAGAGGAATCACCGATAATGATGATGACCCTCAAGGTACTACAGTACAATTCACGTGGTGTGGATAAGGGACTTGGCGTCAAACAGCACGTAAAATCTTTCGGTCGAAGGCCATTGATGTAAACTTGTCGCCGGAAGTGAGAAACTTGCCATTGAGGCATGCAAGCTTCAAAGTACTGAAAGGGTTGTTCCTAGATCGACTTCCTGGATAATGAGTTGATGTCAACAAGAAGCGATCCGTCATAGGAGGGCCTTAGTGAATCCCCCATCAATGACACAGAACGGAGCAAATTATTTTAATGGAGGTGAAAACGATCTGATGATATAAGGTTTAGGGTGGTGGTCATGAAAGAATGGAGCGTAAATGTATTGCAGTGGATGAGACACAGGTGAATTCTTTGAGCGACTTATCTTGAACATATCGGCGACACTGACATGATGGATTGGTAGCGTTAACCCCAAATGTGGATGGTGTGACGGACCCATGGTGATGTGACCAGTGAACGGAACAACCCAACCCGACTCGGATGTGGAGTGAAAGTGTCATGTTCAAGAGCGACTTGCTACCAATAAAGTTTCTTCAAGTTTTCTTCCCAATTTTTCCCCAGTCATTGCTAACCAGTACCTCTTTATTTTTTTCAAGCTTGAGGAGGATAACATATGTTTGTTCTATAATTTGCCCTTAGGGCAAACCCATCGCTATGTTTTTACGAGCCTAGCGATAGTGAAACTCGTTCTTGTCTATATGGACAAGTTTGTCGCTATTTGGTTTTAACGATTTTAACAACAAACATAACTTGGTCCTTTTCAATTTTAGAGAGTTTGAAAAAGGGACATAAAGAAAACTCCAATAATCCTTTTTTGTCATATAATCCCTTGAGTCCGAAAAAGTATAAAACAATACAAAAGGGATGAATTTTCGGTACTTTTAATGAGCCGAACAAAGCAAGCGCTCGATCTTTTTGTGTAATAATCCCTCAAGTCCAAAAAGATTAAAATCTAAAGCAGGGATAGCACTTCCGGTCACTTTAACAAGCTAGAGAGGCCAATTGCTCGGTAATCTTTTCATATTTTATGAGTCAGTTGAAAAGAGCTTAAAGGAGACTCGTTTTTTGATGAACGAGTGATAAATTCGGGTAGCAGCTATTTCCAGGTAAGGTTTGGAATTTTCCAATCACGGCAGTGTCACAAGGATGGCTAACAGGATCACTCTTTGCAGTTGTTCCTCAAAAAGGGTAAACAATCAAATGGAGGTGAATTATTGGCCAATACAGAGTGGAGGTGATGATGAGAACACGACCAAGGCTTCAAAGGCTGATGATAATACATTCATGATGGTTATTTACCGGAAATTGGTTCATTTTTTAATAAGCTTAACCTCTGGGGGAACATTTGCTCATTGCTTATGTTTATTTTTTAACGAGCTTGAATTCCGCGTTAAAACTACTCGAACCAGTCATGTAATAAGGATGTCTCATTTAAAATGGCATTTTTTCAAAGCTTTGCCCCAGATCTTTTCTTTATGCAAGTTAGGAAATGACCAATCCTACGAATTTAGAGGTTAGAGGACCTACAAATTTAAAAAAGTAAATGGTCACTCTTCGCTTGCACGCCAAAATGTTTGCATGCCCCCAGGTATAGCGAAAAATTTCCAGGTTACCAAAGATTTTTCTATCCATACTTCAGGCGAAACACTTCCTCGGTGATGTCTACCGAAATAAACAAAGGTGAGTGGCGCAACTGGCTCCCCCCACATAACTTTGATGAAGGAATCTTATTCCAGTCTAATTTCATAAACTAGTCATATATCCTTCGTGGAAACCTACCCTATACCCAAGGTTTTCCTGTCGAAACAGGCCAGGGTGCATGCCCCCTGGGTTTCAGCCATGTCCTCCGAATCACTCGCGCTCATCAGGTGGATGGACTGGGGATTGATGAGACATTCCTTGCGTGAAAAGACCATTCAGGGATGGTATTTGACTATTTGTGATGTGTGAACCGGGGAATGAAAGCTGGTCTACGAGCTTGACCACTCTTCCTTCATGCGGAAAACACATTACTCTAAAGAGTGAGGAGACAATGGCTCCCATGCAATAAATATAGTCACGTCCAAGGAGTAGATTATAATCCAGGGGTCCTTGGACTACCATTACGTTCATGTGAACGGTTTTCCTTCTCAATGTTATCGGCACATTGGGAAGGATCCCTAACAGTCGACTGGTTCCTTTGTCAAAGCCTGTTAGATTTCTCATTTCAGGCAAAAGCGATGGCGAACCAAGTGCTTTCCAAGCAATTGAGGAAAGGATACTCATAGAAGCCCCTTCATCTATGATGATACCAGCCATGACCATTCTATATATTTGAGCAATGATTCGAAATGGTACACTAGCCGGTAAGCGGGGTCTGCCTAGTAGATTCCAATTGAAGGAAACAACTAGGTTGCTTGGAGGTGGGGCCGAATAGACGGCCAGATATGATTCTGACGAACTTCCTTCCTATGGTAAAGGAATGGGTAGACTGCCCCCATGTTCATCGGAGTCTGTGCTTACGAAGAGAATTTGGACGGTGTCGTTCTTGTTCTGTCCGGTAAATGTATCATCTGAAGATGGATCCTCTGAAGGCAAGACCGGGTCAACTACCGCCTCGACCTTTTGACTTTCATCTGGTGTGGATTCAGATGGTTTATCTTCAATGATAGACGCTTCGGCCGACCACAATGGCGTGTCAGCCGGATTTTCAACTAGTGACAGACTTGGCAAGAGTTTCTTATATCTAGGAGGAAGTCGTAACGGTGAAACCGGACGGTCGTCCAAAACTCTTTTAGCCTCGTCTAAGAAGGGACAACGGTGGACGGCATGATCGCCTTCACATAGTTTACAAGGAAATTTACATTTTCCTTTTTGTCTAGGGGCTTCACTTTCACTAGTTGACGATGTATTTTCAACATGATCATCAGAGGTTGATGACACCGGATTGTGCAAACGAGGAGACCAGTCCCTTAAGATCCGAGGGATGCAAGGACAATCTCGATGATAGTGGTCTCCTTTGCAAATGACACATGGCGATTTAGGCCTGTATGGTGCAGTGTGTTGATTTTCGCTAGATGATGCCTGGTCGCCCCTTTTCGCCTTTGGCTCCTTCTTCTTCTTCTCTTTCTTCTTCTCAGTTACTTGATTTTTGGCTTTACTAGCTTGATCAAGCGAAGAGGAAGGAGGAGAGGGAGAACTGGACGAAGTAGAAGGTTGGGGGGTAACTTTGGTATCATTTAGTCGCTGACTTGATTTTTCAAGAATCACGGTGTTCTGAACGACGGAGGTCGAGAAGAGCCATACAGGCAAGCCGATTGTCAATCCTGGAAGCGACAATGTGGCCATATGGGGTGCACCAACATCTCCCCAAGAGGAGAAAGGACTAGAATTTCCTCCAATGGGAAATCCTTGGTTGGTGGACTCCATTTTTCTCAACCTAAGACTAATGTAGGAAAGGTGATGTTTATTCCGATTAAAATAAATTTTAGACGCTTTGACACAACTTGCTTTTTCAATTTTTAAGAGTCGAGAAAAAACAAAAGATGACACTAGTCGCCTTTGGTTTTTAATGAGCTTGAAGTGACAAGTGCTCAGATGGACCTTTTCTTTTAAGGAGTCTAAAAAGGAACGAAAGAGACTACTTTGGAAATCTAGACAGAGGGATTACCAAAATAATCGCAAAACTGCAGAATACTTTTTACGGTACGGCAGTCAATCTTCCCCAATTCAGTGTTCAGTGCATTGCGATCGATAGGGAAGCAGACACGGCTTCCTATGGATAAAGGATAAAGCCTATTGTGATCTCCCAATATATACTCAACGGTACGTGGGAGCACAAGTCTGTACTGGCACTTATCGTCTCAAAGTGGAGGAATCACCCAACCAGCAATGAAAACAACAGTTACCAGGCTTTACGACGCCGGAATACGTCTCTAGCCTAGACTTCTAAATGTTGTGCGTTAGGTTCCAAAGCATTTTTTGATTCATTAAATTTATTTTACAGTTGATCTTGCTTAAGAAATTTGCCTTTCAGGTTCACCGCGTGATGTAGATGTACAACTCCTAAAATGCAATCTAAGATGATAAACAATCATTTAATCTTCTTTTTGCAATGAAAATCCTAGCTACTAAGGAAAGAGAGATGATATTATTTCAACATAGAGCAGAGAGCACACACTATATGCACTGTCCTAAATCAAACCAACAAATAGTATAAATGCAAATGCACATGAATGTATTTGTTTTCAGCCTTCTTAATGTGTGAAAGATAAAAAGAAAGCTAAGAGCAAATCTGAATTATTTTTCAAAGTGACATTACAAAATGAAGACAATGACGACACTTTGCGATTTGGAATTGAAAACTTGCTTTCGACACTTGAAAAACTACTAATTCAAATAAAATACAAGAGTAACAGTGTAATCGACTATCAAGAACAATCGGATTCTCTTCTATGACTGAAAATGACACTTGCGACACTTTCAAATCAAGAAACGACAGTTCAATTACGCTACTTCTTTGTAAAAGAGAACTGAAAATGGATCACAATACATAAAAACATTTACAGTTCTTTGCACAATGGAGGCGGAATAATGGTAAGGAAGGGGGTTCCAATAGAGGTATACTGACTACAGATAGCAAAACTCCTGAATAGAGTTGAAAAGAGTGAACACAGAAACCAAAATCTAAGAGCAGAAGAGGTCTTGTCTGATTAGCACACCTGTAACACAAGGAAAGTGAGATGCAGCGCACCTACTACACACGGGAAGTGCGATGCATCCAGATTCCAAAGAAGAGACAGTGCGATGGTCCAGGGACAAGACTTCAACTGGGTTCTGGGTCACATTTTGTAGCTCAGTTCAGGGATTTAGGCCGAGCAAGTGGTAATCAATAAATAAATCACAGGGGTAAATTTAAGGAGGTTACTAAAGCCACCACGAGGGCAGTTAGAGAGTTTGTAAATCAATTGTTCAGTTCATAAACAAAACCCAGAGATAGACTGAAGCAGCATTGATCTACTTTGCACTTGCATAGCAAATGCAGTTCGAAGGCTAGCTGGCTTGACTTCAGGCTTCGTCTGTAAGTTTATAAAGCAAACAAATATAGACAAACAAATAATCTTAGTGGAGTCGCCATTTTGTTATCAGGAAATCTAGTGTCTATGCAGAGCTGCTAGTCCCACTAAGGCTGGTAGCTACCTTAGAAACAAACAAACTAAAACCACTTTCATTTTCATTTATGAGAAGTAGATAAGAGGGGAATAAAGGAGACCAACCTCTGTCTTGTGCTTGGTTCCTTGCTTGATTCCTCTCCCTTCTAATAGATCTTTGCCACTCGCTTCCTCGTCTACCCAGCTTCAAGGAGCACCTGTAGAATCAAAGCAGCATAACACTATCCAAGAACATAGATCTACTATCATAAACAATATAGGACCAGATATATATTGACCACACAAATGCATATATCATCAATCATACAAGAATGCGGAGGAAAACTTGAATAGCTTTATTAACAATCAAGAATAGCAAAGAGGATTACAACCAATTGTTCTGACCCAGCATCATCCTCTCAGCAAGAAAGCCCTTCTTCACCTCATGAAAAGCTTAGATCACCCAACACTATGATGTTACACCAAGAAACCAGCAGCACTTCCTTACAAGATACAAAATTCCAGCCTCTGGATCTCTGGGATGAGGGATCCATATATAGATGTTTTCAAGGGGGGTGAGTAAGCTTTGGAGATTTGATTAGTGTCCTCTCTCTGATAGTTCTTGATTCCACTTGGAGATTGATGATCTCTTACTCATCCCTGGGCGAATGCAGAGAGGCAAGTGTCACAGGAGAAGTTTCTGGAAGATTCCATGATCCTCCACCTTGTAGATTGACCTTGCCATTTGTCCACTCTCACCCATCGCACCCATAGAAGGGATTTTCAGTATGCATCGCACCTCCCGTGTGCATTTAGGTGGGATGCAGTGCACTTTGACCATGGAGCAGGTGAGATGGTCCAATTTTGACCAGTTCTGAGTAGTTTTTCATGGAGAACTTCTGGGAGATGATGTAGTCATCTGACCTTGTTCTTTTAGGGGTTGGAACAACACTTTTAGGGACTTAAGAGCCCTTGGTTTATGGACATTTATGATTGGGGTTGCAGTGCCCAAAAATGTCTATAACACCACCTTCCCTTTAGTAAGTTATTCCTTCAAATTGACCAAGACATCCTCACTCCAATTGAATATTGTCAACTCTCGACACTCTATCCCATACTGCATGTATGATTTTCTTGCTACATGTAGTGTTGAGTTGCCTACCAATATTTTGATAATGAACAAGATTGTTCTTAGAGGTAATTGGATTACACCCTTTATGTTGATATTTCCATCCCTAGTAGGAAGGGCTCGAGGTCTACAATAGGTAGAAATATAGTCTTTCACCATCTCGTCACCACTTCTTCCACCTAGAAGAGAGACGGGGGCACCTTGCTTTGACAATCCTGTCAGAAAGTAAATATCCTCTACCTATATCTCGAGAAGATTCTCCCCAAACCTAAATGCATGTGCCTGAATATCCCATGAATGGATAAGGTACTTCAACAACTCCATTTGTTGCCTCATACCAGGAAGCCAGAAGAATTTCAATAACCCACAATTTTTGAGCACCTGGATGGTAGCGGGGTTGTTTGCTGCATTCAAATCTTGTTCCTCATGTTCTCTTTCTCGCCAGATGAATTCCATTTTGTGCTAATGGGTACCTAAAACATCAACAAGGAATCCATTAGGCTCTTTCCCATGCAAAAAACTTGACAAAATTTGAGGCAAAACTGAAAGACAACTTAGGAAAATGTGCCCAATGCACCCTAACAATGTTTACTAGAGAGTTGCACCTCTGCCTGTAGTGTTCCTCTGCCTAGGTGCAACGCAATTTTTGACACAGTGGGGTGTGTTGATCCCAGGGGGTTTTTTATGAACCCTAGGGGCCTCAAAACCTTAAAAATTTTGCATGAAAACACAAAAATGGACCGTAGAATGATAGAGAAAGGTTTTATTTCCTACCTAGAAGTGATGACACTTGAAGTGGTTCCCTGGATTGGCTGCAATCATATGAACCAAATTGAGGGCAAAAGGGGTCCAAACACTCACTATTGAAGGTAAAATGTGAAATGGTAAAAATGACAAGTCATTTTGAATATTTATGGTCATTTGCTTGTTATTTTATTCATTTTTAGTATTTTGACCTATATATGCTTCATTTTTACAATGAAACATGTATGTTTAATACTTCTTGTGGTGTTTTGAGCAGGTTGACAGCTGTTAGCAGGTTTTCATTATGTTTGGATAGGTTACTTTGACCATAGAGTACACTTTTATCTCTTTTTCGGGCTCTTTAAACTTATGAAAAAGGAACCCCCTGGAGTCCTCTTTCAACTCTTTTCAAACACAAAATATGAAAATATTGTTGAGAACTTGTCTTTTCTAACTCATTAAAGTAAATGAAAATACGTCCACCCAGTATAAGTGTAACCCTTTTTCCGGACTAAGATAGACTAACTATGAAAAAGTAATACCTTATTCGAACATGGATGAGAGGTTCTCTTGGGTATTTTTTCCTACCTTTTCGGACTTAAGGGAATACCTATGAAAAGGGACATTTGGATTTTTATTTTTTGCCTCTTTTTCAAACTCTCTAAACATGAAAAAGATGTCAAATTTTACCTTCGCTTGACTTGTCGAAAATGACAAGGTCAAGCCACTCCTTCTTAGGGTTCGTTAAATATACTTAGAGGGATTCATTTGAAGGATGAACTTACATATCAAGGATATGTTATCCTCCTTAAGCTTGTTAAAAAATAAAGAGGTACTAACTAGTATGGTTGGGGAAATTGGGAAAACAAGGGATTTCATTTTTCTAATGGCAGCAAGTCGCTCTTAAACACGACACTCTTCCACTTCATCTCGGTGGTTGTTGGGTTGGGTAATCTACTTATCTTTTGTTTATCATACCTTTTTTCAGAGCCTCCATTTCGATTTTGGGTCAATGCTGCCAACTCCATTAAATGTCGTCGGTGAGTTCAAGAGAAGTCATTCAGTTGATCTCTGCTACAATACTTTTAAGCCTTCATTTCATTTCTACATTTCCCGATCGAGTTCCATGTCAATATCATTCTAATCATTATGTCTCAATTATGATACCTATTTCGTGTCGTTGATGGGAGATACATCATGGCCCTCCTGTGACTGGTCACTTCTTGTTGACATCATCACATCATCCAGGAAGTTGACTTAGAAACACCCCTTGGTACCTTGGTGCTTGCATACATCCATGACAAGTTTCCTTGCTCTCAGCAACAGGTTTACATCAATGGCATTCGACTCAAAGATTATGTGTGGTGTTCAGCATCAACTCATTCATTCACACCACACAGTTTGTATTATAGTACCTTGAGATCCATTAACATCATCAGTGGTTTCTCTTGCATCTGCTAACAGCTTACATCATTGGCCAGTAATCAGATGGTGTCTACCATGTTTGACTCCAACTCATTGATTCACATGGTTAGACTCATACATTGGTTGGTCGTATGAACGAGATAGAAGACCCTGGATCTAGTTTCATCCATCCAGGCTACGATTTCAGGAGTTATACAAAGATCACAATGTATGATGGTCATGATCATATAGACAGTCATCCAGTAATGGGTCTACGAGTTGCATCTGTGGATGCGTATTTTGATCATTGTACATGTTATGTTAGCTTATGAGCTTAGTATGGGTGTGTCTCCCTCAGCAAACAAAGATTTCATGTTGTAAATGTATTGTAAGAGATGAAGATCATCAATTGTCCTTGATGCCTACTTGTCAGAAGGTAAAGCACTTCAGTCATCAGTCATCATCTCTGACTTTTCGCTTTAGGGGCGATTTTGTTATAGGCCATTTTGTCACATCTGATCAATGAGCCTCCTAATGGGATCAAAAAACATCCTATTCCCCCTTATCACCATCTTACACAAAGCCCTAAGCATGTACCTTTCATTTCCCAGAGTTTTAGTGCTAAAACGCTTCATCTAAGCCAGTTTGAGGAACAACATTCCCTGTAAGCCTACTAGGGTGTGCTCACTAGCAGGTTGCTCCACTATGGCCTGCTTTAGTCACCAGCAAGTTAGTCCCCTTTGCACCTGCGTTGGTTATGTAAATCCAGGAGAATGATCAAGATTCTAGAAGCTTACTCTTCTAGGAGTTTCCATAAGTTGTTTCAACTAAATACCTTGGATAAAACATTCAGATCCTATCATTCCTAACATTGAAGTTTTCTCCACTTATCCTTTGATCTTATCCCTCCATCAAAGGTGGATCTCAAACCCTACATTGGTAATTGGATAAGAACTCCCAACTTACCTTACTTCTCTATATATTACCATCCTTCTATGCGGTTGGGGGTTGGATTTTGGAGAGTGATTCTACCTTTATGTTGTTGTAGTCAGTGGTCATCAACTCATGCATTTAGGGTGATTGGAGGTGCATATTGTGACAAGGAAAGGACAAGTTAACAACTTAGAGGAGCTCTTATACAAGATCAACTGCTACTTATGGTTGTAATCTCCTTCCATTTATATTAATGCAAAGAATTCATTTCTTTCCTATATGTGATGTTTTTATTTCACTTATTTCGATACCATGTTGATCGATTGAATGTACTTCAATGATACTGCATAGATCTCGTAGTCTCTTAGCTTGTGTTATCTGATTGTGCAGGTTCTAATTTTGGAAATCGGAGCTGGAATTGGAGCTTCTAAGCTAAAGAAGGAGTGAAGTGTATGAAGGATTCCAGGTAGGCCTCAGTCCATCATCTATTTACTTTAAGGAAAAGCATTGTGTTCCTTGTCACTCTGTTGTTCTAGGTTAGCCACTGACCTAGGGGAGATACTTTTTTCCGCAATCATAAATCCCATATAACACTTGCCAAAGATGGATATGGAACATTGCTAGCAAAACACTTAAAGGAAATATTATTTATCTACCCATTATAAAACTTGATATTTGAGTTGTGTTGGCACAATATTGAAGTACATGACATAACCCATCAAGAGTCACAAGAAAATAATGAAAATAGTTCTTAGATATGTAGAAGGAATATTGACTTAAGGATTGGAATTTTCTCAATATGGGGGGAAGTCGTAGTTAGTTGAATCTAGTAACTAATTGGGTTAGATGCATTGATGACATAAAATCCATATCTAGGTCCACTTTTCATATTTGGTTCAACATTATTAGTTAGATGAATAAGAAGAAATGTACATTGATTGTTTCATATTTAATAGAGGCTAAGTAGAAAGGCACATTGAATGCAATACATGAAAGAGTTTGGCTAAAGATAATTCTTAATTGTTATTGACTTGGTTGGGGAAGAACCTATTTTTTGTTCTATGACAATGAAGATGTTATTTAACTAGAGAAGAATTTATGTATTCACCATGCCAATAAGCATATTGAAGCTCATGTTTAGTGTTTGAGACAACTACAATAAGATGGCATAAAATGATTTAACTATTGAAATATGTTTGAACAATTACATAATATGTTTGAGTGATAAATATGGGAGAAAGAGATGTGGGGTTACCTACTTGGTGTCCATCTCCCCTCCTCTAGAATCCATAAATAATTAACTATGAAAGTTGAGGGAACAATGGTTTATGCAATCTAGGCGTAGTAGAGTCTACATATCCATTTTATTTGGTAGTGATCCAAGTTGGATAACAATGTTATTTTTCATCCATATTAATGCTTTTAGAGTGTAAAAATTTGAGGAGTTGGCTCACGGGACCATTTTTACCAGTGGGTCCCAATTTGGCAAATTTGGGTTTAAAACCTTTCAGAGGTCGTTTGAGGCATTTAATGAATTCTTTGGTGTCCAAAAACTCTCACTTGTACCAAAACACCTAGAACTATTTTACACTTAGATACCTTTCCAATGGCACAGGAATAACCTTAAACTAATTCTACATGCAAAAGTTCTACCACCCAAAGTTAACCTTCCTATTTTGTCTGCCACAATTCGAGAGAATGCCACATAAGCCCCATTACTCATGGAAAATGGAATATCCATGTGATCATGAAGAATAATATTAGAGAAGAGTTGATTTGTAACTCATATTGAGGGTTGAATGGGTAAAATTTAACCCCTAGTTGACTATCAAGCTATGTTATAACCAGGCCACTAGGAGCAAAAGGGGTCAATTATATTCTAGTGCATTTGTTCCACAATTGAGCAAAGTAATTGACAATGGATAGAGATATTTTTGTTATGTAACATCCCAGGTGCCACATCTCTCACTCCTTTGCATTTGTACCATTTCCATTTAGAGGAAGAGAGAGCATAACAACCTCACCTTCTAGTTGGGCTTTCTTTGAACTAGTTTCCCAAGTAATATCTAGTGTAATTGTGGTTGTGTGTCTGATTGTTCTATTCTTTCTCTAATTTCCAAATTTATATATTGGATGCATAAAAAAGGAGTAGTTCTATAAAATCCAAGGAAAATAAACCCTCATAGTATATATTTTTGGACTTTCATAAATCTTTATTAGATATGTTGTGATAAGATGTCCATTAGAATATTCACATAAATTAATGAATCATATTGGTACAAAGTTAAGTTCATATGGTTATATTATGGGTAGTTGCAAGGGATCCATATCGATTAAGCAGAAAGTCATAAAACCCTAACCATGCATGATGAATATGTTAATAACCCTCTAGATCTAACAGAGGAGAGATTTGCAAGGCTAGAAGAGAAGGTCCTGGATGTTAGTCATAATATGAACCTCCTCATGGTGGATTTGACAAATAAGCTTGGAATCAGAAAAGACAAAGGTTCCAACTCAAAGGTCAAATTAGAGGGAAAATTGGGGGATCATGAAGAACCAGAGAAGGATTCTAAGAGAGAACTCGAAAACGAATAGCCCAGTTTGAGTTCCATGAGCCATTCACAATACCTATTCAAGATGAAAGTGAAGGTCCAAATCAATCCATATAGGGAATATTGATGCTTCGAAATTAAATCATTGGTTGAAAAAGTTATATGTTTATTTTAACATTCATCACATAGAGGAAGAAAAAAACATTTATTCTACCTTTTTGAAATTAGAAGGTCATGCCTTCACCTGGTGGGATAGCCACATAGAAACACTACATATAGAGGGGGATCCTCCATTTGACTAAGTGGGAGGATTTCAAACCTTTCACAAATTCCTATTTCTACCTTATCAGGTATGTGGAGAACTAGTGGATCCAGTGGCATAACTTCAAGAAGAGAAAAGGGCAAAGTGTACATCAGTGCACCACAAAATTCAAGATGGAAATAATGTTGAGTACCTCTCCCAAGAACTCAAATATACTCCTCAAGCATCTGGGGTTTATACATAGCCATCTAAAATAGTAATTGATGTTGTTCAAACTCAAAACAATGTATGGGGATTTTGTACAATCACGATACCTCGAAAACATAGGCCAAAAGAAAGGGAAATAAAATGGGTCGAAGTAGAAGGAACACCAGCAAGCTTCCAAAGAAGGGAAGAAGGAATGGAAAGTGGGGGGAGGACAAAAATACAATAGCCACAAAAACTAGTGCAAAGATACCAACAACCACTATAACTAGTGTAACATTGATGGTCATAAAGAGGATAAGTACAAGAAATTCCAATTAGAACTCAACCCAAAGAATTGGAAGAAAAATGTGAAGAATAAAAATGTCATAACCACAATTTGAGTAATTAGGTGGGAATCAGCTCAAACATGGATGAGAAATGCATTAGTGTAGAAGGGGGTAAATCTAAGTATCCTTGAGCAACAAAAAGAGAAGGAGATGACCAAACTCTTCCAAATAAATATATAAGTCAAGAAGATGAAAATTGATTTTTTTTTCAACTTAGGATCACAAGTGAATCTCATTGCAACAGAGTTGGTGAATCTCATTGCACATATAAATTGGGATGGGTAAACACAAATGTACAAATAAAGGTAAACAAACAATGCAAAATCAAATTCATTATTAGTGATGATTTAATTGATGAATTAGAACTAGATGTAGTTCCACTTGATGTATGTGGAGTGGTGTTTGGAAGTCCTTATATATACATGTAGGATTCAATGTTCATGTAGAGATCCAACCAATCTTGCCTCATCAAGGATGGAGAGTCCTTCACCATCAATACGCACAGGTGCAAGTCCAAAAATTCACTTGTAAGTGCCAACCAAGCTAAGAAACTAATTAATTCTAGAAAGAAGTGTGTTATATTGATTTTAAGAGAAACTCAGTATATAAACGAGTCAATGAGAGCAAAGGAATCCTTATAGGGGTGTGCTAAGGAATAGACAAACCAACTAGACAAGTTTCTACATGCATACAGGAGATTGTCCTGGGAGCCTAAAGGGATACCACCTAAGAGGGAAGTGGAGCATGAGAACTAAATATTTTCATACTCTACATTACCAAACATGAAGCTATATAGGAAGTCCCTAATAGAAATAAACAAACTGAAGAAGAAATTGCAATTGCTACTAGAGTAGGTTGTTAGTTGACCAAGTACCTAACCATGTGGCTCACCTGTCATAATTGGGCCTAATAAGGATAGGACTTGGAGAATTTGCATTTATTACATGGTTTTGAAAAAAATAACGCTCAAGAATAGGTAACCTCTACCAAGGATGGATGATCTATTAGACTAGTTGTAGCAATCAAAATACTTCACAAAGTTGGACTTAAAATTAGGATATCACCAAGGTTGAGTCAGAGAAAAATATACCTCGAAACCTACCTTCAAAACTAGACAAGGTTTGTATGAGTAGTTAGCCATATTTTTTGGTTTATGAAATGTACTAGCTACATTCATGGGGTTAATGAATATCATTTTACCCTTTTCTAGATTCATTTGTTATTGCTTATTTGGATGATATATTTATATACAATGATACCAAGGAGAAGAACATATCACATTTGATGTAGGCGATAGAGACATTAAAGAAGCACCAATTGCTGGAAAATCTCACAAAATGTATTTTTGTACAATATTCTTTGGTGTATTTAGGATTTGTAATTGGTGGAGGAGAGTTGAAGATAGATCTTGCGAATATGAGGTCATCATGAAGTTTTCATTTCTTATCAATGTTTTTGAGGTTGGGAGTTTTGTTAGGAAACACAATACTCAAGGAAATTCATAGCCACATTTTTAGCAATAAAACACAATTCCACACCATAATAGCAAGTGCCAAGGGTTTCTAATGTGAAAGGGCTAGTATAAGGCCTTTGAGGAGTTAAAGAGAAAAATTAGTCAAGCACCAATTCTTGCATTACTGAGCTTACAATATCCCTTTGAAGTGGAGACAGATGCGATTAGGTATGCCATGGGGTGGTGTACATGTACGGAGGAAGCCTTGTATGCTAAAATTATGAGGTATTTCATGGGGTGATTCTCAACTACCCTACCTATGAAAATGAGCTTTATGCCTTGGTACAAGATGTTAAAAAGTGGAAACACTATTTTATGGGAAAGGAGATAGTAATCCACATAAATCACCAACCACTATAGTACCTACAAGCCAAGAATAAGTTACAATAGATTAAGCATTACAAGTAGTTGAGGTTTCTACAATAGTTTCATTTAGTGAGCATGTACAAGAAGGGAAGCACAAAAAAGTTGGAGAACATGTTTTTAAGGCCATCCACATCAAATATAAAAACTTTGGGAACTTGTATGCACATTGAACCTTTCACTCATGATGCATCCACATCAAATATCAAAACTTTGGGAACTTGTATGCACATTGAACCTTTCACTCATGATGCATATAGAGAGGCATACACAAAGGATGAGGACTTCAAGGAGGTGTTTTAGAAATTACAGAGGAAGAATCATGTGCACTATGATGATAGCACAATTGAATAGCATCTCCAGAATGGTTACTCTACATGCTAGACAAGTTATGTGTTCTTAAAGGTGAGTGACTGTAATTAGTAAAAGAGGCTCACACCTCCAAGGTTACAAAGCTTTTTCATATAGGGAAGAGATTGGCCAAGTTATAGAGGTATGTGTATGTTAATTCCTATATATGCCCCATGTTAACCCTAAAACCCATTATCTCCTATATATATATATATATACTAACGAGACCTAGTCTTAAGATCATCAAATATTCCCCGATTGGGGTGTGAAAAAGTTGGAGGCTCGCTTGGGTTTGATTGATATGACATAGCCTTTATTAGTTTGGGATGGTGGGTGGTATCCCCCACACTCTCACACGCTTATTCATTATGAGAACATGAAACATCGCATATCATGGAAGATCCATGATGTGAAGGTTGGTAATCCTCGGCGCCTACAGGTGGTCGGAGCGGAGATGGAGTTAAGATCATTTGTCGGGCATATAAACTCAAGTCCTCATCTTCTTAGGGAGCCTAAGTTTGATGTTTATATGTTCGTGTCACGAAGAACGTGAGAGGTATACCCAGTTGCTACCTCTATATCTTGGGTTGGGGGTTGCTACTCGTGATAAGCCTCGCATCCAAAGGGGAAAGGAAACACTGGTTAAATTAGAAATTTTTGTGACTAGTAATATTGGCCTTCTTGACTATGTAATGTTGATTTCTATATTTTTTGGCAACATCCTTTCTCGCATGGGCATGTTTACTGGTTTCTGGTTTTTTCTCATGATGTTTCCTCTACATGTTGATAATTAGGTTCCCTGTTTTAAGCTTGAATTTTCTGGGCAAGCCCTATGGAGAGCAAGGTTTATGGTAAATGATCAGGGCTGATTCTATGGACTTAGGGCTCAAGGGTGCATGGGGGACACCATTTTTATTCTGGTGGTACCTCCCACTCCTAAAAGGTTACTGTTTATGTATGCTTTCTGGATCGAGTGGTGGAATTCTAAAATGGATGCAGAGTCGTCCAGCGTTTAATTTGTTTTTCTGATCATACATTAAGTTAATGCTTATATTTTGGGTGGTTCTCTTTATAAATCATATTCTAGGTCCACCTACGTTGTATCCACTTTTGGCCTTTGTACAGTGGGCTAGTTTATGAGTGAGGGAATGTGAGAGAAGGGTGAAGAAAGGGGACCCAACCTTGGCATATATGGTGAAGTCATAGCCTCATGGTGGAGCCTCGGGCCAAGGTAGAAGGGGCCACAGAAACCAGGAAGGAAAAGGTAAAGAATTTGGTTCATCTTCCGATCTGATTGCACGGCAGAGGGATCGAAAAATGAACTCTGAGATTCTTCAGGTGACAGTTTATAAATACTGCGAAGGGAGCCCGGTGCAAGTGAAACAATTGATCGTGACCTGGGAGGCAAAGTTGAATTTGAAATTTGAGCTTGAACTGCCAGCAAAATATTTGGGGGAGTTAATCATGGACCCTAAGTACACTCACGGCCATCTCACCTTGTTTAGACAGTCTGTCCATCTCTACTAGTTAATGAAATGCATAGTGGCCAAAGAAATGGTTGCGACCACCAACACAACAGCACAAAGTGAGCCCAAGCCGAGCCTTTGAGACATTCAAAAAGAGCTCCAGCTTATTCAACTTCAGTTGCAGAATCAAAACGCTTGCCTAGGCCACATTGAGCAACATATCCCATGTTTGTTGCAATCTGAATTGTCAGGATCAAGTCTTAAAGATCCTGATCTAGTAGAATCATTAGATGATTAGTTGGTCAAATTTATCCCTGTTAATTTTGGCTTAATTTTGGTTGTAAATGTCGGGTAGAATTTATGTTTTCCGTGTTATGCTTACTAGTTGGTTTACATATTATCAACCTTATAAGCCTTGGTTAAATAGACTCAAACTATTAATGTTTTGGATGGCTTATAATGTGATTCGATGGCCAACAGACCTGGTTTCCCACTAGGAAATTTGAGGCCACCGAACGACTTATATATTTCTAACTTGCATGTTTATAGATGAATGAATGAAAGGTATTGCTAAGCTTACAAAAAAAAGATCATCAAATATTGTCTTGTACATTATATTCATTGTAAAAAGAGGGTTCAACATCAAAGAGGATTGTAATTATGGTTACTTATATTTTTCAAGGTGCAAGTTTCTTAACATTTGGTAATAGAGCTCATGATCCTAGGGTTTTGCTACTTCAAATAAGCGATCGTGGAATTTTCGCTATAACATTTTTTCTAGGATGTTTCAGAAGGTGAAACTTGGAGAATATTGATGAGAGATATTAATTACATTTGGCTCAAATTTCATATCTTGGTTATCCATATATTTAGATATATGCTCAAAGAAACTTAGGGTTCCTGAATGCTCTTGAAATCATCTTCAAATAGGCCAGTTTAGAATTTTTGCTATTTTTTTTCTTGGATATTTCAAGAAGTGAAACTTGGAGCATATTGAGGAGGAATCTAAATGAACATCTAGTTCAAAGAAAAAAACAAAACAAAAATAGCTATAGTTTCAGATATATTCTCTACAAAAATTTAAGGTTCCTGAGTGCTCCTGAAATCAATTTCAAACTAGTATGGAATTTTTGTAATAATTTTTTTTTTGGGAGGTTTCAAATAGTGAAATTTGGATCATATTCAAGAGAAATCTCAAGGAAAATTTATTTCCAATTTCATAATTTGTTTCACTATACTTTTATATTTATACCCTATGGAAGTTAGAGTTTGTGAACAATCCTAAAATAAATTTTAAATAGGTCAAATTGGTATTTTTGCTATATATTTTTTCTAGGAATTTTCAAACTGTGAAATATTCAAGGATTTCAAGAGACATACATAAGTACCTTAGGTACAAATTTAGAATTATATTTGAATAATTGGACATGTGGCACATTATACAATTTTTCTCATGGGAAGAGACCAAAATTCAACAAGTTTTGGGAAAAGTTACCATAACTTGCACTTGGCACATCAAATTCTAGTCACACATGTGGAATTGTATCAAAGCATATCAGAATATTACATGTCACTGTTTTAGATCTAGAAGGACTCAAATCTCATAGATATATCAAGAAAAACTTCAACCATTTAGATATTCTCCAAATTAAGGTTTTAAAGGTACACAACTTACAAGTAACCCAACTGTATATTAGAAGATCCCAATTGTTTTTGGTGAATGAAAGTTGTGATAAAGAGGCGTGTTATCATTATTTTCTACCATGCCTCCAAAGAAAACTACTACACCAATTAAAGCTATTGAGGGATCATCCTTGACTCGCAAATGAAGTGAAGACTTAGAATTTAGGTTATTTTAATTATAGAATAAAGTTAATGAAATGGATGGTAGTATGTTGGAAAAGGTGGATTTATTAGGTTCTCACGAAAAAATTAAAAGAGAAATGGAAAATATAAATGGAAATAAAGAAAGAATATAAAATAATATAAATGAAATAAGGAAGAAATAGAAAAGAAGATGAATGAAAATATACAAACAGAAATAAAGAATTACAAACATTATATTAAAATATCTCCCTAAAAGGGGTGGAGATCCAAGGACATAATGAACATAACATAAGGAGAAGTATAGTGTTGAGAAGTAATCTCATATGGGGAGTATATTATCACGATTGGAGAGAAAAAATATAGAATCACATAACCATAATCATGAATTTTTCAATCCAAGATCCACATCATCAAGGATTCAAGTTAGCATTAAGGAACTACTACATTCTGAAGATTGATGAGGAAGTATAATGGTAATGATCCTATAAAATGGATATTTTAGATGGATCAATACTTTGATCTACACCAAATGGCATCCCTACAAAAGGTAAATATTGCATCCATTTTTTAAGAACAAGATCAACATGTATGGTATCAATGGATTTATGAAAGGAAAATTGGTTTTGTTATATCTTGGTCCATTTTTACAGAGGAATTGATAGCACATTATGGCTATATTAATAGCAATACATTCTTTAATCAATTGGTAAATCTTTGACAAAGTTCCAGCTATAGAGCACATTCAACAATTCCAAAAGTTGAGTCTTAGAGTAAAGAATATTTTAGAGGATAATTTGTTAGACCTATTTATGGGAACTTTAAAGGAAATCATCCAACATGAGGTGTGTCTCTTTGAACCTAAATCTCTAGAGCATGCTTTTAGTCTGGAAAGGAAATTTGAAAGTAAAATATGGCCACTAGAAAATTGGTCATTAATAACTGTAGAGAAAATCATGGTCGCTCTCCTGAACGCACAAGGTTGAATTCTCAACAAATGGATTAAAGAAGAGAAAAGGGGCTATGTTTAAACTGTGAAAGTAAATATAGTAAGGGGCATAAATTCAATGAGAATAAATTATTCTACATAGAGTCTGAAGATGAAGAACATCAATAAGTGGAAACCTCATAAGATCTAGAGTTAGAAGAGACTGCTCAACAATCTCTTGTCATGCAATGGCCAACATCAATACTCCACAAACCCTCGAGATAGAAGGATATATAAAATAGTAAAAGGTAAAAGTATTGATTCATTTAGGTAGTATCCATGACTTCATCAATTACAAATTGGAAAAAATTATTAATTTATTTTTATATCCACCACTAGAATTTTAAGTAATGATTGCAGACTGAGGTACCATAAAAATCTTACGGAAGTCCCATAATATTAGGTTGAATATGGGGTAGTCTTTATTAGTTATTCCCATGATTGCAATGAAAATGAGTGGTTTTGATGTTGTGTTATGGGTCCAATGGTTACAGTCAATGGGAATATTAGTTGAAATAACCCTGGGTCGATTTTCCATGTAAATGGAAGGACAATATAGAGGAAAAAATAAGACCAAGGCCATGGGACACATTCCAAGATTAATGGAGGGAAAAACATTAAAGTAGGTATTAATTGTCGTTAATTAATGGCTATGGAAATTGGCATTGGCATTGGCAAAAGGAAAAAGGCAATAAATAGCAATTTAATCTAAGAAATAAAGGAAAATAGGAGAAAAGAAAGATGAAGAGACAGAAATATGCATGCAAGGGAAATTAGAGAGAAAATAAATGAAAATAAAATAAAAGAGGAAAAGGAAAGGAAGAGACACTAGATATCAATGATAAAAAGTCATCTGAGAAATAATTGGAATCTTTTGATCAGTTTTAGAAATCATACTCCAAGAAAGAAAGAGAGAGAGAGAGAGAGAGAGAGAGAGAGAGAGAGAGAGAGAGAGAGAGAGAGAGAGAGAGAGAGAGAGGAGGGAGAAGGAAGAACAAGCAAGGAAGCAAGCAAGCAAAGGACAAGCAAAGGAAAGAAAAGGAGCACAAGGAGAAGATTGGAAGAGCAGATACAATAGGAAGATTTTGCAGGCAACAGGTTGCATGTGTGATTTCATTGCTGGTATTTGAATTTGTGGTGCATGCATTTGGTTTACATGATTATTTTGTTGTCATTGGCATGGGATTTTCCTAGATTGATAGTGGTTACAATATTTCCCTTCTAATTCATGTATAGCCATGGTGTGATGGGATTATTTCTTGTTTGAGCTTTGGATTTGGGTGAGGTGGTCTCAGAAAAGTTCCAAGGGTTGGAGGTGGAGATGGTTTTCTCTGGAAATCCCTTGACAGGTGGGTGGAGACAAGAAAATTCCTCTGGGTATGGTGAAGAAATTTTGAGGCATCCAAGATTGTATTGGTTTGGTGATTTCTGGACTGGTTTAGGTTAAATCACTATGGTTGAGGATTAAGGTGGTTTAGCCTCTAGATGCCCTTGTTGGTTTTGTTTTGGTTTATCCCATGAGATCCCACATTCATGCTTGGAATATAGCACAGGGGTGATTGGTTGGAAGAGATATTTGGTTCAGCTCAATCTATGGTCAGGTAGTACATGGAAGTCCTTGACTTGGTTGGCATTTGCATATGTTATTGTGTGTTGATCCTTATTGATATTAATGAGCATATTTTTTTATTTTATGTATGGTTTTATGACTGGTTTGTCATGGTTCTATTATGGTTAAATGTTGGTTACATGCATGGTATATTTCTCATAATATAATGTGCTCTAGTTATGGACCCATCCCATGGTTTTACGGACTCTTAGTTATTTTGTAAGAATGCATGAGCTAATGTGTGTTATTGCAGCTAGTAATAGAGATAAGAAAGCCTTCTTGATGATTTTTTGATGAACTTAATGAATTCATGCATTCATGATCTACAGGTACCTTGTCTACCAAGTGTTTGTCTAAATGATTTTCATGTATTTGATAATTCTGAGTAGGAATAAGGCCAAGAATAGTAAATGAAGACTCCTATAGGTTAATGACAAAGTTTTGGAAGATTCTTGGTAGTTTTGGGCAGTTTCCCTAGAGCTAGCCCTGAAAACCGGAACTGGGATTCTTGCCACAATCTCTTAACTAAAAAATTTCAGTTTTAGTCACATGGAGGACATCCTGTGTGTGTGGATGGATCCTTCTAGCCGTATGAACAGCTTTGCATTCTTGCAATTGGGTTGTGAGGTGATTAAAAATGGTAGTTCCAGTCTAGGAAAAGTTGATAAGTATGTTTTGCTTGACATCTGGATGATCTGGCGTTCTTGGGAGTTGCAGTAAAGATTAAAGTTAGTAGGCCCCACTTCCATAACTGGAACTTGGATGTTGGGTCATGCATATTAACTCTTGGCTCATGTTTACCCTTGAGAGCTTGTAAAAGTGGGTAAATTTGGGGTGGTGGGTTACAATGGCCCTTAATTTTTAAGATCTTTTCATAATATTTTTGTTAGAAGGAAATAAAATCAAGATTAGAGGTATCCAAGGGAAACCCAGTAAAGCGATAAGCTCTAATAGCATGACAATTGCTATAAAAAAAATGGACACCAAGGTGTAATTGCATAATTGTGTTCATTATATGTTCAAACATCTATATTCTCTACACTAGTGGATCTCCAAAAAGTTATCAGCAATCATTATAAGTTATTTGGAGATATGCTTAGGGGTCTTCCAACTACCTGAGGTAGCTAGGTTCATAAGAGGATGCATGCTTTGTTGTACCAGCAAGCTTAGTAGAAGGAAACAAGCCCTATACCATCCCTAACTTATACCACTCGTCCTTAGGATATAATTTCCATGGAATTTTTGGGAGGTTTACTAACAATCCAGAAGGGACATGGTACCTATTCATGGTATTTGATAGGTTCAATGAGATATGTGTTATTTTTCCCTATAAAAGACATTAGTAAGTGAGAAACATTGAACTTGTTATCTGGACAAGTACAGATGCTCTTTGGGATACCAAGGAACATAATTTTAGATAGGGACACAATATTTCTAAATGCATTTTGGACTAAATTATGGAACAAGATGGAGGGGAAGTTGAAGAGGTATACAAAATTCCATCCACAGTTAAATGGGCAAATAGAAGTAGTTAATAGGACTTTGATGCAACTTTTGAGGGGTTACAATAAGAAGCATTTGAATACTTGGGATGAAATATATATACAACAATCTCATAACAAGGCAATACACACTTCTATTGGTAAGCCCCTGTTTGAAACTTGTTTTGGATATTTTCCACCTTTACCTTTTGATATTCAATGCAGAGTACGAGGAGTGAGGGATGATATTACAAGGGAATCCTTAAGAGTACAAAAAATTATTAAGAATATAAATAAGATCCATCTAAAAGTACAAGAGATGTTATAGAGATCACAAGAAAAATTCAAGGCCGGGCATGATCAACAGAGAATAGAGAAGTCATTCATAGCAGGAGACAAAGAATGGTTACATTTGAACAAGGAGAGGCAAGAGGATCCCCACAAAGCAATTAAGCCTATATGATATACTTCCTTTGAGATACTGGAAAGGGTGGGAGATAATTCCTATTGACTCATTATACCCCAATACATGTGCATCTACTCAATAGTGAATGTCAAAAATCTAAAACTTTATGAGCCTTCCATGTTGAATTAGGAAGAGGAATGAGTCTTAAATTTTGTAAAGGATTTGGCACTATAGTCTCAGATATAGTTGATACATGACACCATTTTGCAGAAGATGTTTGAAACTATAAGTCAAAGGAAACATGACCTTTGGCAGACCGTGTTGAAAGGAAAATTAAAAGGCGGGGCTAAATGGTACTGCAAGGAGAAGGTAGAGTTCCTCACCTCCTTCAATAAAAGATTTGGGAAAATAAGCCTCCCATAGTGGGGAGTTATGATCTGGATTGGATAATTATATTATTTTTCATTCATCTTAATGCTTTTAGAGTGGAAAAATGGGATTAATTAGCTCCAAAATACCATTTTTACTTGTGGGTCACAGTTTAGTGAAATGGAGTTTAAAACCTTCTAGAGGTAGTCTGAGGAATTTAATTTTTTTTGGGTTCCAAAAAATATCACTTTTCTAGACCCCCTAGTTCTAGTGTACACTTAGATACCTTTCCAATGGCATAAAAATGACCTCAAAAGAAGTTCATATGCAAAATTCATGTCACCCAAAAGTTGACCTTCTTGTTTTATCCATAATCATTCGAGAGTATGCCACGTTAGCCCTATTACTCATGGAAAATGGGCTAGCTACGTGACCATGAAGAATAATATAAGAGTCTATTCTTAACTCATATTGAGGGTTGAATTTGTCAAATTTAACCCCTAGTTGGCTATTGGGCTATGTTATAATCGGGCCACTAGGAGAAAAAGGGGTTGATTCTATTCTAGTGAAATTTCTTCCATAATTGACTGGAGTGGATAAGAGTGGGTAGAGAGGGTATAACAAATATGGTTTGTATTATGTAGCATCCCACAAACCATAGGTTTCAGTCCTTTATATTTGCACCATTTCCATTCAAAGAAAGAGAGAGTAGTTTAGCCTCACCTTCTCGCTGGGTTTTCTACCGAAAAGGGTTTATTAGGTCATATCTTGGGTTATTGTGGCTTTGTACGTGATTTCTATATTTTTTCTTAATTTTCACATTTTATATATTGCATGCATAAATACAAAAAATAATTTAATAAATCCAAAAAGTCTAAGGAACATTCATCCTCATAGTATATATTTTCAGACTTCTGTATATCTTTATCAATTCTGTTGTGACGAACTATATAGTGGAATATCTATGGAAGTTTATAGATTAAAAAGGGGAAATAGCTCAAATTGGTTAGTGTTTTGCAACTTGTATAACAATAACTTCCATTATTGTATATATTTATTAAAATAAAGGTGATGAGGCTCATCAATGGGTAAATTATATGGACCTTAATGCACCTCCAGCTTACTAAAATCAACTTTTCTCATAATTCTTTACATGTTTTAATTATATTTTGCTTAATGAGGAGAGTAAGGATGAGATGTCATGTCTAGTGGTCTAATGTGCATTGGTTACAGGTTTTGGAGCAAATTTTGGCTAATTAAAGTGCAAGAACTCGAATGAGACAAGCAAGAGGGATTCTAGGAGATAGGATCTCCCTCCTTAACTCCTCACTCACTTGAAGATTCCTCAATCAAATCTCATCAGCTCGGAGTTGCAAGAAGCCGAGTCATGAGGATCATTGGCAGCCAAGCCAGTGACAGTTGAAGACCAGTTGATCTCGAGATTGGGAGCCAAGCCTCCCTAAATTTAAGGAAGTTGTTGGTAACTTTAGTTGTATAAATAAAGAGGCCTAGAGCCTCATTAGGATTCAGATTTTTTGTTCAAGATAGCTAAGCAGCATTTTCGAGTTGAAGCATTGTAACTGAGCACTCTTGTGTATTTTTAATATTTTAATGAAAATGAGAAGCATTCCCTTGATCCAACACTGATTTGAATTAGAGGGTTGAAGCTCTTGGGTTAGGGCCCAACCCTAGCAGCATAGGTTCCTCTTTTTGTAGATGTATGCTTAGATTATACTCATAGTTAGTTGTTGAACTGATTTTGGTGTTGTTAATTTGCAAGTATTGGTAGGGTTAATTAGTTTGCTTCCATTTGTGAATAGTTCTAACAGTAGCATTGTAGTGACAAGAAGATATTCCAGAAAGGTTTTCAGCAAGTGGTTTCCACCTCATTTCTCCCTTTCAGGGATCATGATTTGAGGAACACTTCCCATACAGCCCAAAAAACAGAATTCTTGCTTTTCTGCATAATCTAGGGTTTCTTGATAATTAGGTCATTATATTTTAGTTTCGTAGGATAAGTTGCAATTGGCATTTCTGATCTCTTAGGTTTTGTATTGATTTCACAGTGCTTTTGTATTGATTTCAATCACTTAGCAAATAAATGGTAACAACTATGTTTTCTTCTATTGAATAAACCCTTCTTGTTTATAGATGAATTTATTTATAAATGAAAACAATGATGTGTGTTGTTGCAAGAGATTCTACATTGCAGGGAGACCTCATCTCATTAGCCTCATCCAAGCCATATCCACCCATGATTGCCAAAAGTCACTAAGGTCTCAATTCGAATTCTTGTTTTATAAGGAAAAATTGCCATTTCCATTGAGCAAATCCAACCATCTTAAAGCCTTTGCTTGAATTTTGAGTAGTGTCTGCCACTCCCATGCCTTATTCCCTCCTTATTCACCTTTACCAAGCTCCATCCCACCTTCTATACCACTCGCTAAGCTTTCTTCTTGTTCCTATAGTAAAACAGGGAACCCTATAGGAGAACTAGTACATCTTGTAGACATCCTGTAGGAAATCCTGTAGCAGCCTGTTTTGAGCCCGAATTGAGAAAAATCATCACTAAAGCCAGGATTAGGCCCCTACTTGACCTCCAAGCCATCAAAACCATTGTACCCCTCTTCCTCCACACCTGTCTCCCCTACCAAAGAATAAGGAAAGATTAGCATTTACATTTATAAAGCAGAAATATTAAAAAAATGAGTTCTTTTATATTTACTCATGCACACAGTAGTTAGTACTCTCTAGATCAGATTTCATGCTTAGATTAGTTAAAACCTCGTATTTGTTAAAGTAGGGTTAAAGTAGGGTTCTTTTGCAAGAAGGGTGTGCTAACAAGTAGATAGACGATTTCATGTTACTTTGCAAGCATTTCTTTAGTCTTTCATTCTTGAAATTAGACAACATTTCGTTTCTCTCAATTAGGGTAAATTTCCCCTCTGCAGTTGGTAATCAGACTTATTCTAGTCAATAAAAGGATGGTTTGAGAAACCCTAGTCATCTATCACCCCAGCTAAGCAGTGACAAGAGTAGACCAATTACATCTATTTGTGTATACAGCATTGTCACCTCCAAGTTTGTATGAACCCTGGGTTGATGAAGTAAAGTCGGCAGCCCCAGGAGTTGCAGCATCCTTGCTGCAATACTGGTGCTCATCACTTTTTGGCGTCGTTACCTAGGAGGTGTCTAAGTAGATCTAATTTTTTATTTCTTTCTTCGTTTTCTTATCTCTCATTCTGCAATTAGTTCCATTCAGAAAATAGGTGCAATTTAGTTATGTTTTCTTTCAATTCTGCAAGTAGTTTAAAACTTACAAAACACAAAAAAAAACACTCCTTTCATGCCTTGTAGGAATAGAGATAACTTAGGAAAATTTCTGCCAAATACCCCCACCACTTAAAACAACCAACCTTCCCTCCTCTTCGGTGGTTGTGAGCTAGATGACCCCTTAGGTGAACAACCATAAAAATTTTAAGAGCCTGTAAGGGAAGAAGAAGAAATCATTCCACCAACTGACATAATGGCTGAAAATAGAAATGAAAGGGGAGATAGAGAAAGAGTTGAGGGTGCTTTTCCCATCAGAGAAACTAATGGGGATGCTAATATGAAAAACATAAGCCCCTCTGCTCTTCCTCACTTCCATGGCCTGACCTTAGAAGATCCAGATACTTTTTTGTTTGAGTTTGTTATCATATGTAGAACTTATGATTACACCTCTGATGATCAAAAGTTGAAATTATTCCCATCCACTCTCAAGGATGTAGCCCTGCACTGGTTCATGGGTTTACCTAGGGATAATATCACCACTTGGGCTCAGATGCAACAAGCCTTCAACAACAAGTATAGGGACTACTGCAGGTCCAAAGATACCAAAGAGGAAATTTTTAGAATGACCTTGGGACATGATGAATATTTAGAGGATTATGAGGAAAGATTCCAACTCAGCTACAAAAGGGCTAGGTGCACCCTTGATCCTAAATCACTTAAGTTAGTCCTTCTCAGGGGGGTCAGGGAAGATCTCCTAGAAACCCTAAACTTGTTGTCAGGAGGGGACATCTACTAGTTACCCTATGATGATATCAAGACAGTTTTCAAGAATCATTCTAGGGTAGCTAGAAAGAAGGGTAGGGTTAGTCAAGCGATGGTGAGTTCATCCTCTTCCAATACATCCATAAAAAGTGAAATTGGGAACATGTTGGAAGAATTTAAGAGTGAAATGTTGCAAACCCTTTCTCTGCAAATGGACACTATGCAGATCAAAAGGAAGCAGGAGGAAGCAGAGAGAGAATTAGCCATCTTCTACCCTAGATGCACAAGGAGGCACCCCAGGAATGAATGTTCATTGAACCTTATATAAATCTACTCAGTTTGTGAGAAAAACCACTCCATAGACAAGTGCCCTTCTCTACCTGGATTAAAATTTGTGTATCAGGGAAACGAAGGGGTGACTGGACAACTCTGCTACATAAATCAAAGGAGGCCTCATGGACCTCAACCATACTAGCAGGGAATGCAAGGTTCATCCTATTCATATTACAAACCTAATCAAAACACATCCATTCCCCCTTGGTTCCCCCCTTCCCATCCTTCTTGGTCTACACCTTTTCCCTGGTCTTTTGCACCTCAATACCATTCCCAATCGGCCAACCAACCATTTCAGCCATATACTCCTCCACGACCTCAGTGGAGTGAACCACTATTATAGAAATTTTTGGGCCCTACAACCCCAAGCATGAAATGTCCATAAACCAAGGGCTCCTAAGTCCCTAAAAGTGTTGTTCTAACCCCTAAAGGAACAAGGTCAACAGATTACAGCTTCTCCCAGAAGTTCCCCATGAGAAACTGCTCAGAATTGGTCAAAACAAGATCATTGCAGCTGCTCCACTGGCTAAGTGCGTTGCATCTCACCCAAATACATTGTGAGGGTGCGTTGCATTTCAAAAGTCCCTTCTGTGGGGTGCGATGGGCGAGAAATGAAAAATGGCAGTGTCATTCCGCGAGGTGGAGAGGCAATGGAAGCTTCCAGAATCTTCTCCTGTGACACTTGCCTCACTGAATTCTACCAAGGATGAGTAAGAGGCCATCAGTCTCCAAGTGGAAGCAAGAACTATCAGAGAGAAGACACTAATCAAATCACAAGCTGACTCATCCCCCTTACAGATATCTATATATGGATCCCTCATCCCAGAGATCCAGAGGCTGGAATTTTGCATATTGTAAGGAATTGTTGTTGGTTTCTTGAGACAAACATCAGATTGTTGGGTGATCTAAGCTTTGTTTGAGGTGAAGAGGGGCTTCTTTGCTAGGAGGTTGATGTTGGGTCGGAACAACTGGTTGTAACTCCTCCTGGTTATTTTCTTGTTTATCAATAAAAGTTATTTGAGTTTTCCTCCATGCTTTTGGATCATTGATGCTTGTTACATTTGTATGGTCAATTTAGATCTGATCCTAGATTGTTTATGATTATAGATTCATGTCTTTGTATAGTGCTATGCTTCTGTGATCTTACAGGTACTTTGTGAAGCTGGGCGTGCAAGGGAGTAGGTAGCTAAGGACTATCAAAGAAGAGAGGGATCGAATCAAGAGATTAGCGCAAGACAGAGGTTGGTATTTCTGTTCCTCTCTATCTATAATTCATAAAGGAAAAACAAAAGTAGCTTTTCTCTGTTTGTTTCTAAGGCAACTATCACACCTTAGTGGGATAGAGCAGTTCTATATAGACACTTTTCCCTGTAACAAAATGGCGACTCCGCTGGGGAGCTAATTAGTTTGTTTGTTTATCATTCTTTGTTGTCTATTTCATAAACTTACAAGTAGCATTCGAACTGCATTTTCCATAACAAATGCAAAGTAGACAACTGCTACTTCAATCCATCTACCGGATCTGTTTATGATTTAAACAACTGATTCACAAACTATCCGATTGGCCTTGTGATAGCTCTTAGATCCTCCTTAGATCTACCCCTGATTGCTGCATTACTGATTGCTTTTTGCTCGGCCAAAACCCAAGAACTGAACTGCAAACTGGAACCCGAACAGAGTCTTGTTTCTGGCCCAGCGTAGGTACTGTTCAGAGATTCTGAATTTCAACGCACTTCCCGAGTGGACAACCTGCGCTGCATTTCAGATTCTCTGTTTTACAGGTGCGCTGATCAGACTAGCTCTGTGCAGTTGTGGCTTCTGTGATTCATTCTTTCCAGTTCTATTCCTGAATTTTGCTACCTGTGATCAGTATATGTCTGTTTGAAACCCCTTTTCCTTACTGTTATTCCACCTCCTTTGTACAATATAACTATAGATGTTTTTGTGTGTTTGTTGAGTCATTTACAGTTCTCCTTTGCAAAAGTAGCGTAATCTTACTATCGCCCTTTGATTTGAAACTGTCGCAAGTGTCGATTTCAATCGTAGGAAAAAGTTTAATTGTTGTTGATGGTCGATTATCCTGTTACTATTGCTTTTGGTCTGAATTTGTAATTTTCTAGTGTCGAGAACGAGTATTCATTTCAAAATCGTAAGGTGTGGTAATCGTCTCCATTTTTTGATTTCGAAAAGAAACTTGTTGATATTTGTCGCTTGAAAAGAAATTCAGATTTGTGCATCAACTTTCTTTTTAGCATTCATATACTAAGAAAGTCGAAAACAAATACATGCATGTGCATTTGCATATAGACAGTCTAATTGGCTTGATTTAGGAAAGTGCATTTAGAGTGTGCTCTTTGCTCTTTGTGAAAAGGCTTTGTCTTTCTTTTCCTTAGTAGCTAGGATTTTCATTGCACAAAGAAGATAAAAAGTTTGTTGATCATCTTAGATTGCATTTTAGGAATTACATATACATCTCGTGGTGAACCCAAAAGGAAAACTTCATAAACAAGATCAACTTAAAATAAATTCAATGAATCTAACAACGCTTTGGAACTTAACGCACAACATTTAGAAGTCTAGGCTAGAAACGTATTCCGGCGTCATAAAGCCTGGTAACTGTTGTTCTCAATGATGGTTGGGTGATTCCTCCACTTTGAGACGATAAGTGCCAGTACAGACTTGTGCTCCCACGTACCGTCGAGTATATTTTGGGAGACCCCAATAGGCTTAATCCTTTATCCATAGGAAGCCGTGTCTGTCGCCCTATCGATCGCAATGCACTGAACACAGCATTCGGGAAGATTGACTGCCGTACCGTAAAAAGCATTCTGCAATTTTGTGATTGGTTTGGTAATCCCTCTACCTAGATTTCCAGAGCAGTCCCTTTCGTTCCTTTTCAGACTCCTTAACAGAAAAGGTCCATCTGAGCACTTGTCACTTCAGGCTCATTAAAAATCGAAGGCGACTAGAGTCATCTTTTGTTTTTTCTCGACTCTTAAAAATTGAAAAAACAAGTTGTGTCAAAGCGTCTAAAATTCATCTAATTCGGAAACATATTTCCCCTTTATTTTTAGTTGATCGAGTAATCCGCAATGGTGGAAGAAAGTCAATCGAAATCGCTAGAAAATATTTTGGATAGACTAGATATGTCTGAACAACCGTCGACATCCAGGACTGTGTCATCCGACGCAGCAGCAGCAGAGCCTCCTGCTTCGACTCCAACAATGTTCACCGGTATACCATCTGTCCCGGAAAGTTATCAACAACAAGCCGGAGTCCAATCAGGGACTGTTTCGACGACATGGTCAGTTCCTATTTCTTCATCCGGATTATCATCTGGTATTTCTTATGTTGAAACTCAACAAATCGATCCAATGTGTATTCAAAGGCCAATATACCCTTTAAGTACTGGACCATATGGAGGGCAGTATGCCTTTTCATTGTTCTCTCCCAGAGGACAACCATGTGGGAGTTTACAACAAAGTTCAGGTCAAACTGGAATTACATCCAGCGGTTGGGTACCAATACTGCCTCAGCAACCAAGGGTTGTATATTCAATGCAACCAGTCCACCCTGTGTCGAATATTCCCACTATACCTGCTATGGTGACTGCGTCGCAAGTACAAGCGCTGCCTGTTGTATGTCAACCCCAAGTTTCTCAAGTTGCAATACAACAGCATCTTGTCTCAATGACTCAATCACAACCTCAAGTTAGTGCCTCCTTATCTGGAGCGACTCAGGCTCAAACAAGTACTATGACTCCTCATCTTGGTCAATCATCCATTATTGTACAACAACAAATGGTCCAACAACCAGGGCTGGTTCAATCTCAACAATCGCAATTCCAGCAATCATATCAAGGACCTGAGCAACAAGTCTTTGTAAGTAATGGGCAACCGCATTTCCAAAGCGGTTATCAACAACCATATTAATATAATGGTTATGCCCATCAACCTTGTCAAAGTTGCCAGCATCAAATGCATTATGTTGGCATGCAAAGACCCACTGCTCAGGTGATTCCATCTTATCCTGGGTATGCTTCGCCTAACCTGAATCAACAGTTGCCCTTTGTAGCAACTCTAGAATTACCAGATCTAAACCAGGTGACGAATGATCCAATTGCTTATGCCCCTTGGTGGCCAGCGATTCCGCATAAACTTCCGTCAGATATTCTTAAATTTAATGGAAATCCGGGTGAAGATCCGTCGAATCATGTGATGACCTTTCATCTGTGGTGTTCGTCAAACACCCTAAACGATGATTCGATTAGGCTTCGCCTTTTTCAGAGGATGTTAACTGGTCCAGCAGCAAAATAGTATATCGAATTGCCTAGAGCTTCATTTGACAACTTCAGTACCCTAGCCACGACCTTTTTAACCCATTTTCAGTTACCGATAAGGTACGAAACGGGAACGGAACTTCTTACCAATTTCAAACAGACAACGGCCACTCACATATCTGATCATATTCATGAGTGGTGACATCGTCGCAAAATGGTAAAAACATATGTTCTTGATCAGCTGCTAGTTGAATGGTTTATTAAGTCATTATTACCTTCTATCACAGAAGATGTGGAAAAGGGAGGAGTCGTCACTGAAGAGCAAGTTATTTCTCGTGCGCAATATTTAGACTTGATTTATACTTAGTCTGGCATGCTCTACGATAAAATCCCTGACGCTCCCAGACCAGAATTTTCTGTTCCTCCTCCTCCTAAATCAAACAATGACTCTCATGCCGGCGATGGCGTGATTGGCACAACAGACACGAAATCGACAAAGGCTACATCTAAAAAGGCCTGTAAGATTTCTAGTCAAAATGCAAATGAGGAACTTCTTGCCTCGGAAGTAAATCCCGTGTCGACCGACACGGGTAAACAACTAAAGCAACCAGGGGGAAAGAAGAAAAAGAAAGGGAAAAAAAAAGAAGCAGGATGAGTCATCTCTTGAAAAAGCTTCTGCAAACACTTATGGGCAAAGGAAACCCCCTGCGGGGTGTCATATATGCGATGAGGATCATCGGACGAGAGATTGTCCACATAAAGCTGAAGTTAAGAAACTCTTTAAGAGTTCAAAAACCTCAGCAGTATTGACTGATTCGTGTCCAAACCCGGGAACCAAACTGGTTGCTAATCAAAATGCTTCTCGATCTCAAGTGCTTATGTTGTCTATCTCAAAGCAGCAAAATGATGCTTTGACAAGGAATAAAGATTACATGAATCCACAGCTGTCGAATAACAAGGCTAATGAACAACCTAGTAGTTCGACAACAACTTTGACCAAAGTTGTGTCACCCATCATTCTTGAGCCAATGATAAATCTGCCAAAGGGAGTAGTACACAAATCGACATTTAATCCTCATGCCAAAGTAGCACAGAATTATAATATAGTAGAGGACCTGGCCCAATCGTCGTCCGCTATGTCGACACTTGAGGTACCGCAGAATTTCCCCTCCCAAAAGCAGGATCTATTATCAGCAGTAGGTGGGATTGACCCAATGAATTCCAATCTTGTGGCCTTTGATCATAAAGGATATGACCCTCAGTTTCCAGCTCAACTAGCTTTCCGTATTCAAGTGAAAGCCCTCAACAAAGTTGTTCATCGAACAATTATTGATGAGGGGGCATCTACATGTATTATGTCGATGAGTTGCTGGAAAAATTTAGGCTCACCACCCTTGTCGAGATCGTCAACGATGTTAAAATCATTTGATGGATGATCATACACTCCATACGGGATTTTAAGTAACTTGCAAGTTGAACTGGGGGGCAAACAGTAGAAATTGATGTTGAAGTAATCGACGGCAACCTCGATTACAACATCCTACTGGGAAGGCCCTGGATATATGCCATGGCCGCAGTTGTGTCGACCTACTTCAAGAAGATTTCATTTCCATTCCACGGAGGAATTACAATCGTCGACCAACAAACATTTCTCCCAACAATTCACAAGTTATGGGAAGCATTCCAATGATCCATGGAAGAAATCATTCGCTTCAAAATATTGGAGTAAGCCTCCTAAAATACCCTGCCTTAAAGGGTACTTTTTCCCTACCGTCTCCGAGTAATTTGGAGGAAGTGGCCATAGTGGAAACCTACAATATGAAATCTTCTATATCTAATGAATTCGGAAGATTCCTAAACATTTTGTCAGCATGGATCATCGCCATTTTAGAAATATTGTAGCAATCAATTTTCTTGGCTTGGGGGGCAAACCCAAATCAACGCTCATCGAGTGTTTGGATAGATAGGTCTAAGGAATATGGCACCTCTTCAATGATGATAGGAGAGGCACCATGGGAAGATTACCACCATCGCTCCCATCTTCCAGATTACCACGAAGATTATTCCAGCAACCTTAATCATCCATCAGTTTTTGATTTTCTATCAAATACTGTAAATACGGTGGATTTTGAGGATGGTTATTATCTTGTGTCGACCTCGTTAAAAAATGAAACAAGGAGATGAGGATAGTTCTTTTACTGTGTCAACCTCATTAAAAAATGAAACGACACCCTTTCCAAATCGAGTCTTTGATTACGATCTCGTAAAATCAAAATCGAGTCTTTCGAAGATCTCGAAGGTAAACCTTCATTCCAACCACCAAGATGAATGCAATGAAGCTTGGGGGGCATGCACCTCGATTTGCGTTATTATGCTAGAGGCATGCTGGGGGCATGCAAACTTATCACGAGCAATGTTACCGCAGGGTTCAAGCTCATTAAAAAATAAACCCGCCACGAGCAGTGTTATTGCAGGGTTCAAGATCATTAAAAAATAAACCCGCCACGAGCAGTGTTACTGCAAGGTTCAAGCTAATTAAAAATAAACCCGCCACGAGCAGTGTTACTGCAGGGTTCAAGCTCGTTAAAAAATAAACCCGCATCAAGCAGTTTTAGCACATAGTTCAAGCTCATTAAAAAATAAACATAAGACATGAGCAAATGTTTCCCCCCGCGTTTAAGCTCGTTAAAAAATGAACTATTCCTCGGTAAATAACCATCGTGAATGTAGTACTTCAGCCGTTAAAGCCTTAGTCATGTTTGCACCGTCACCTCCACTTTTTCATTGGCCGATCATTCACCTCCATTTGATTGTTTACCCATTTTGAGGAACAACTGCGAAGAGTGATTTCACTAGCCATCCTTGTGACACTGCCGTGATTGGAAAATTCCAACCCTTACCTAGAATCAGTTGCTACCCATTTTATCACTCGTTCCTCAAAAGACGAGTCTCCTTTAAGCTCTTTTCAACTGACTCGTAAAATATGAAAATATTGCCGAGCCATTGGCCTCTCCAGCTCGTTAAAGGGACAGGAAGTGCTATCCCTCCTCTAGATTTTAGTCTTTTTGGACCTGAGGGATTATTACACAAAAAGATCGAGCGCTTGTTTTGTTCGGCTCGTTAAAAGTATCGAAAATCCATCCCTTCTGTATTGTTTTATACTTTTTCGGACTTAAGGGATTAGATGACGAAAAAAGAATTTTGGAGTTACCTTTACGTTCCTTTTCAAACTCTCTAAAATTGAAAAGGACCGAGTTATCTTTGTCGTTAAACTCGTTAAAAAGATTAATAGCGAAAAACTTGTCTATAGACGAGAACGAGTTTCACTATCGCTAGGCTCGTTAAAACATAGCGATGGGTTTGCCCGAAGGGCAAATTATAGAACAAGAATATGTTATCCTCCTCAAGCTTGACAAAAATAAAGAGGTACTGGTCAGCAATGACTGGGGAAAATTGGGAAGAAAACTTGAAGAAACTTTGTTGGTAGCAAGTCGCTCTTGAACATGACACTTCCACTCCGTGTTCGAGTCAGGTTGGGTTGTTTCATTCATTGGTCACATCACCATGGTCACTCCATACCATCCACATTTGGGTTTAATGCTACCAATCCATCACATCAGTGTCGCCGATATGTTCAAGAGAAGTCATTCAGAGAATTCACCTGTGTCTCACCCACTACCATACATTATACCCCATTCTTTCATGACCGCCACCCTGAACCTTATATCACCAGATCGTTTTCACCTCCATTAAAATCATTTGCTCTGTTCTGTGTCATTGATGTGGGATTCATTAAGGCCCTCCTATGACAGATCATTTCTTGTCGACATCAGCTCATTATCCAAGAAGTTGATCTAGGAACACCCCATTCAGTACTTTGAAGCTTGCATGCCCCAATGGCAAGTTTCTCACTTCCGACGATAGGTTTACATCAATGGCCTTCGACTGAAAGATTTTGCGTGGTGTTCGACGCCAAGTCGCCAAGTCCTTTATTCACACCACATGAATTGTACTGCAGTACCTTGAGGGTCATTATCATTATCGATGATTCCTCTCGCGCTTGTTAACAGTTTACATCATTGACTGGTAATCAAGCGATGTCTTTCCATGTTCGACTTCAAAACATTTCTCACATGGATCGACTTGTACTTCGAGTGAAGATCGAACGAGATTGAAGACCCCGGATCTAGTTTCATCCATTCGGGCTGCGATATATATTCAAGGAAATAAAGACATTAAATGTACATCATTGCTACACAGATAATCATCCACTCAAAAGGATGATGGCTCTATCAGAATCATCAGTCTACACTCAGACGATTGTCTGTCCTATGTACATGAAAATGAATTTATAAAGTTGAGCATGGGAATGCCCACCTCAGCTAAATCATGAAAATAGTATGAAGATAATGTATTGTATTGTATCTTATTACAGGTCTCCTCCCAGCATTGAAAGAACTTCGGATCCTCATAATAAATCATTTCACTCGACACCAAAAGATTAACGGCCTCATACTTTAGGGGGCAACTGTTATAGACATTTTTGGGCCCTACAACCCCAAGCATGAAATGTCCATAAACCAAGGGCTCCTAAGTCCCTAAAAGTTTTGTTATAACCCCTAAAGGAACAAGGTCAATAGATTACAGCTTCTCCCAGAAGTTCCCCATGAGAAACTACTCAGAAATGGTCAAAACAGGATCATTGCAGCTGCTCCACTGGATAAGTGTGTTGCATCTCACCCAAATACACTGTGAGGGTGTGTTGCATTTCAAAAGTCCCTTCTGTGGGGTGCGATGGGCGAGAAATGACAAATGCCAGTGTCATTCCGCGAGGTGGAGAGGCAATGGAAGCTTCCAGAATCTTCTCCTGTGACACTTGCCTCACTGAATTCGACCAAGGATGAGTAAGAGGCCATCAGTCTCCAAGTGGAAGCAAGAACTATCAGAGAGAAGACACTAATCAAATCACAAGTTGACTCATCCCCCTTACAGATATCTATATATGGATCCCTCATCCCAGAGATCCAGAGGCTGGAATTTTGCATATTGTAAGGAATTGTTGTTGGTTTCTTGAGACAAACATCAGATTGTTGGGTGATCTAAGCTTTGTTTGAGGTGAAGAGGGGCTTCTTTGCTGGGAGATTGATGCTGGGTCGGAACAACTGGTTGTAACTCCTCCTGGCTCTTTTCTTGTTTATCAATAAAAGCTATTTGAGTTTTCCTCCATGCTTTTGTATCATTGATGCTTGTTACATTTGTATGGTCAATTTACATCTGATCCTAGATTGTTTATGATTATAGATCCATGTCTTTGTATAGTGATATGCTTTTGTGATCCTACAGGTACTTTGTGAAGCTGGGCATGCAAGGGAGTAGGTAGCTGAGCACTATCAAAGAAGAGAGGGATCGAATCAAGAGATTAGCACAAGACAGAGGTTGGTCTTTCTGTTCCTCTCTATCTATAATTCATAAAGGAAAAACAAAAGTAGCTTTTCTCTATTTGTTTCTAAGGCAGCTGTCACACCTTAGTGGGATAGAGCAGTTCTATATAGACACTTTTCCCTGTAACAACCACCCCAGGGGTAGAGGCCCCCATACAACCAAGCTCTCGCTCTATTTCCTTCACCTCCATCTCAACCGCAGCTCCTACACCCTGATCCACCGAAAATGTTGAAAATAGCAAAAAGAAATGTTAAACATAGAATCCAGAATATTCCAATTTTAATTTTTCCTTGAATTAAAATTGAGAATTAAAATTCAAATTTAGTCTCACTAGCTGCTTCAAAAATTAATTAATTAATTAATTAATGATGGATTAATTAATTGGAGAAATTCAAGCTAGAAGTCTTTGTAAAGTCATGCAACAATTATCCCTTAAATTAAGGATATTATCCCTTAATTAAGGAGATAAGGATGAGTTGTATTTGAGTTGTGATTAGTTAGCTGAGTTAACTAAGTTATGTCCATTTAATTAGTTCCAAACAGTTTGAGGAACTAATTGTGAGTTTAGTCAGTTGATGCATGCATGCACTCAACCAGTGTACTCTAGATAACTGAAGATTCCCTCGTCAAAAACTCATGCATGTTTGTTTTGAGAAAGACCCAGTTGAGCTAAATGTCAAGGACAGGTTACTATCAGTTTCATGTGTTTTCCTATAAAGGAAACTCATCCATGCAGTCAAGGTAAGGTCCTTGAGGATTGTGCAGTTCTGACAGGGTGTAGGATCAGTGTGAGTGACCAGTCTTCCACTTGTTAACAGGAGGATCACCTAGAGAAACTCCACAAGGAAATAGGAGCTTGGAGGGTAGAGAGGAAGGCTTGTGAAAAGCTTTGACTTCCTGTGAGCATCCAAGAGGATTGTACTGAGAGCTGGCTAGCTGTGAGAGCTAAGGCTTTGTGTAATTCTGATGGATTTCCACCTTGTATGATAATACAGATAGTGGGGTTTTTAGCTGAGGCTTTCCCCCAAGTATTTTAATGTGTATTATGCATTGATTCTTCTTCTTCTTGTTATATGTGTTCAGCTCGATCTTGCTCAATCTTTTAGCTTCCGCAAATTGATAGTAGAAGTAGGTTATAGTATTTTGCTTTGGTTATATTGCATTATCGGGTTAATCTAAAGTCAGATTTTGTACATAGGTCTCATAGAGAGATTTATAGAGAATTTACAAAATTTCGACATAAACAACCTCAGATGCCTGCCTAACCAAACCCAAACCCGAGCAACAGACAAGAACATCAAGTCTATAGTGGAGAAACATCCTACACTGCCTATGTTGTGGAAACTCATGAAATTAACCTTAGGTCTGGGAGAGTGCTTCCAGATAACCAACCTCCATCTTGATCTGATATTCACTCTATGAGTGCCATCAGTTAAAGATTCATTAAATTAAAGTATTACAGACTCATGTGCTAGTGTGTGTGTGTTCTGTGTTATTGAAACAACAGATCGATCAGAATGCCAATACACAGAAAATGAAATGGAAAGACAACAGAGAAATACAGTAAGCAACACAAAGACACAAACAGTTTTAATAAGGAGTTCACCCTATCCTCCAGGGCTACGTCTCCTGTCCAGCGTCAGTGGTGGCCTTGTTTTATTCTGTCTTTTAGCAGAGAAAATTACAATACAAGGACTCAATATGAGTTCTCCTAAAGCAGATTTTGCTTGGCAGGGTGGTTCTTGGAATCCCAAAGCCACTCGGAGTACACAGACTCTTCTTCTTCCTACCAACTCTATGACCCTTGATCTACAGTGGAAAGAGCCAAATGTGATGCTCAGTCCGGACAGATTCCTCTATGGGAAGGCTTGAATCTTCAAGCTCTCTAGTGCTCAACCCTGCCTATGGTCCGCTCGGCCTTCTGTCTCTTCTGCTTGGCTTTATTGTTCTCTTTGTTCAGTCCTCCTCTCAGGGTTCACTGTTCACTGTCTCTCTTGGTCGCATGGACTCTTCTCAATTCAGATTCCAAACCAACTCTCTTACCCATTCGACTCTCTTTGTTCATGGCTTTAGCCATTCAATCCCTATGCCTATTCGGTTCCTCTTCTGCCTGTGTCAACTCACCTTCTGCAGCTGCGCTTGGAATTCCTTGTGTTCGGCGTCATCATGAATGCTCAGGGAGTGGCCACTTGTCCTCCTCTAAATGGTGCCAGTGTGCTTCGTCGGTTCGTTTCTTCAGTTACACCGTGGATGCGTTCTTCCTCCACTGTGGCAGTCAAACAGATTCCAAATCTCTTTAGAATGCGGCTTAATTCCCTATTGATTCCACTTCTTTCCATCAGGCGCAATCTCAGCCATCTGATCTGGGCCCTCCAGATCCGACACCATACGCACGTTTTGCGTTCTTGACTTGCTTAACCGATAGTGTGTGATCAACGGTGGTTTTCTCTCACCTCCGCCTGCCATGCGTCGATCGGTGTATGAAATCACTCCACTCCTATCCAAAACCTCTTACCATTCAAGGGCACCCCGATCAAAACCACCGGTTTCTAGAGCGCGGGTCCCACCTTTGTACTTTAGCACTTTTAACTTTTCCCGCCCATGGTCCTCTAGTTCCCCCACACGACTGGATGCTCAGGCTTTCCCATTTTGGCCCTGTTCGCTTCGCGCATCAAAAACTTCGCCCTTTTCCCATTCCGGGGCTCCCAGGGGCTACTTTGGCCTCCTGCGCGTCTCCATGGGCCTCGGTCAACGCGCTTTGACCGAGGTCCTCGTCGTTCCACGTCGGCTGCCATGGCCACTGGTTCAGGGTGTTTTTGATACTATTTTGGATTTCATTAGAGATTTATTCGTCCTAATTCAGTCATGGTTCTTGACAGTCTTTCTATGGATCCAATTCGGATCATGGCCTCCCTACTGAAAAAGCTTTTGGGCCACCAAAATTTGGTTTTCAAACATCGATTATGTGAGGATATTGTTTCTTCACTTGTCCAATCTCAATCCACTTTGTGCTGCTTGGCTTTGAACCTTTGAGCCCAATCCTGAGGTACTCAACTTCTCCCCTGCGCGTTGTCCCCACCTTCCTATCCAGCACTGTGTCTTCCTGCAACTCATTGAGGTATTCAGGTAGCAGGTCATCAATAAAAGGCAATCGAATTTGCTCTTTAGGGTCCTCAATCATTGAAGGTTCAAACAATCTCAAACAATCTGCATTTACGACTGAGTAGATGTGCATGTAAGCTAGTAGATCAAGGCGAAACGCATTTTCACCAATCTTCTCAAGTATCCTGAAAGGTCCATACCTGATAGGCTTTAGCTTTTTACCTTCACCTTGCATCCTGTCCTTGATTATATACAGCCAAACTTGGTCTCCAACTTGAAAACTATGCTCCATCTGATGCTTATCATGCCTAGCCTTATACTTGGCCTGGCTCCTTTCCAGCTGTTCCTGTACTGCCTGATGGATCTCCTAGATCTGTTCAATGAACCTGGTTGTCTTATCCACATCACTATGCCCATCAACCATGGTATCTTTACCAAAGACAAAATCCAAAGGGGACCTTGGTGTGAAACCAAAGCAAGTCTCAAAAGGAGATCTCTGTGTAGAAGAGTGTTTGGCTCTGTTGTAAGCATGCTGCACATAACACAAGTGTTCATCCCAAAGCTTAGGATGTTTACTGCAATATCCTCTCAGTAACTGGATCACAGTCATGTTTACTACTTCTGTCTGGCCATCTGTTTGTGGATGAAAAGTTGTGATTTTCTTCAACTTGGTGTCCATCAGTTCCCACAGATTAGACCAAAACTTCCCCACAAATCAGGTGTCTCGATCAAATACAATGGAAGTGGGTAATCCGAAATGAACCCATACATGTTCAAAGAACAATTTTGCAGTCTGTTCAGCTGTGACCTGTTTACTACAAGGTATCAAAATGCACATTTTGCTGAACCTATCCACAAAAACATATAGATAATCATGACCTTTTCTAGATTTAGGCAGTTCTCCTACAAAGTCCATGGAAACACTCTCCCAAGGGTGAGAAGGGACTGGCAATGGAGTGTACAAGCCTAGTTTTCTATTGTTGGGCTTGCTTTTAGCACACATGGCACACCCTCTTACATATCTAGAAACTGTCTCATTCATTTTCGTCCAATAGCAGAATCTTTGCAGTTGTGCAACTGTTTTGCTTACCCCCAAAGTGACCTGATATCAGAGAAGTGTGTGCTTCTCTAATTATCTTTATCCTTTCAGTTTGTGGAATGTAGAGTTTCCCACAATGGTATAAGAGTCGGTCCTTTATATGATAGTCCAATTCTTCTACTCTTTTGCCTTGACTCAAAGTTGCATATACATCTTTAAAATCCATATCCTGAGCATATTGTTCTATATAGCTTTCATGTAGTATAGAATTATGCTTAAGTATGGTAGATTCATTTATAATGGGTCTAGATAACATGTCTGCAACCTTGTTATGTATGCCCTTTTTATATCTGATGACTAAGTGAAACTATTGTAGAAAACCCATCCACCTGTAATGTCTTGATTGTTGCAACTTAGTTTGGGAGTGTAGATATTGGAGTGGCTGGTGATAAGTATGTATTACTATCTCTTTTCCCATTAAATAATGTTTCCACTTCTTCACACTCTAAACTAATGCATACAATTCTTTATCATATATAGGATAGTTAACTACTGCAGGATTAAAAGTCTCAGAATGATAGCATATGGTTTTGTCGTGTTGTGTCAACACTGCTCCCATGGCATAGTCACTGGCATCAATTTGGATCTCAAATGGTCTCTGCAAATCTGGCAGTGCTAGTACAGGTGTTTTACTTATTTTTTCTTTCAAGGTGTCGAAGGCTTTTTGATGTTTGCCTCCCCACTGAAACACCTTATTCAATCCTGCTAAAGCATGTAAGGGAGCTGCAATCATGGAGAAGTTAGAGATGAACTTCCTCCAATATTGTTTTTCTCCTAAGAAGCTTCTCACTTCTGTAGTAGACCTAGGTTTAGGCCAGTTTACAATGACTTCCACTTTAGAGGTATCTATTTTCAATTCACCTCCCCCTACTATGTGACCCAAGTAGTTTAGAGATGTTTTTCCAAATTCACATTTTGAGAGTTTAACATAAAGTTTTTCTCTTTTCAAAACATCTAATTTCTGCTTAACATGCTTTAAATGTTCTTCCCACGTTTTACTAAAAATCAGAATGTCATCCAGATACACAATAACAAAATCATCAAGAAAAGGTCGGAGTACATCATTCATTAATCTCATGAAAGTAGCAGGAGCATTAGTTAAGCCAAAAGGCATAACTAGCCTTTCATACAATCCCTGCTTTGTTTTGAAAGCAGTCTTCCATGCATCTTGCTCTGCAACTCTGACCTAATGGTATCCACTGTGCAAATCCAGCTTGGTGAAATAAACAGCTTCTTTTAATTGATCTAAGAGATCATTATGCGAGGAATGGAATAACGATTCTTGATTGTTATCTTATTCGGTGCTCGGTAATCAATGCTTTTTCTCCACGAGCCATCTTTCTTTCTCACCAAAATTATTGGTGACCCACATGGTGATGTGCTAGGCCTAATGAAGCCCTTCTCGAGCAACTCCTGCACCTGCTTCTTGATTTCAGCATTCTCTAAAGCAGACAACCTGTACATCCCAATGTTAGGCAATGGAACATCTTGCTGCAAAATAATATCATGTACTATTCCCTTTTTGGGTGGTAGACCTTTAGGTTCTTGAAACAAGACGTCATACTCTGAAAAAACCCTTTCTATATCATCTTGTTGTTCAGCATTACAGCCCTCAAATACATTGGTTTTATCAGGTTTATTTTCCTTTACAACCATCAGTAAGAATTGTTTGCATGAATTAATCATTCTTTTCATCTGCCTTGAGTTTATGAGTGTATAGTTATTCTTGAGCTTATGAGCTCTTACAAAGTATTCGATTCCATCTTTAACTAGTAGATACTTGTTCTCAGCTCTATAGAAAATAGTCTTTCTATTGTACAAGTAAGGACTTCCTAAAACAATTCCACATATATCCAAAGGAATTATGTCTAACTCAACCTCATCTACAAATGCTAACCCAAAAGAAAACTTGAGTTTGCACTGTCTAGTCACTTGTAGTTGTGGTTTATCATTCAACTATCCTAATGGGTATGGATTCTTGTGAGGTGTAGTTGCTAATCCAAATTTCTTTACGATTGCTTCAGAAATAAAATTTACTTGAGAGCCACTATCAAACAAAGTATCAATCTTTTGATTTTTGGAAATAACTCGAATATGGAAAAGCTCATGTCTTTTCCTCTCATTTTCTTCATCAATAATAGATTGAGCAGAATTACTAGTAGATGCTTCAGAATTCTTACCTTTTATACCTGTGGCTGCTATGGTTGCTTCATCTCCCAAGTCTAACCCCAAATCTCTCTGAATAGTTGTAGTTGTCTTCTTCTTCTTGCCCTCGGACTTCTTAGGTCTCAGCTATGGATGCAGAATCCAACAATGCTCATCATCATGCCCCTCCTTTTTACAGTGAGTGCATGAAGCTTTGGCTTTCTGTGCAATGTTAGCCTTCCTTGCTTTCCACTTCTGTTTTCTTTTCTCCTTGCTTTTGCTTACAGTGGGTTGGGATGGTCCCCCAACTTCTGGATTGCCATTCTTTCCTCTAGCCTCTAGATGAGTAGCTTGTACAGATACCTCTTCTATACCAGTGGGATTAAACATGAGGATGGTATGCCTCATGTAGTTGTGTAAACCACCAATGTACTTCAAAAGAGTCTCTGGTGAGTCTAGTGAGATACCCAACGTCAATTCTCTCTTTCTGAACTCTTGAGTATACCCCTGTACACTTTTCCCCTTCAACTGCCCAAGAGTTTGCCAACTCATCATGGCCTGCTACATGTAGGCCAATGGATATAACTGTTTCCTGATTGCAGAAACGAAGTCACTCTAGACAGAGATGGTCTTACCATGGCTTTTCATATCAGCTTGGGTTCTACCTTCCCACAAAACCAAGGCAGTGCCTCCTAGGCATAGGCTTTCCAGCTAAATCTTACTCTTGTCTAAGTTTATGTTCTGTACCATGCAATACACATCAATTTGTCTAATCCAATTGTCTAATTTTTCAACATTTAGCTCTCCATCATATATAGGAAAATCAAATTTAACATCTAACTTAATCAAAGATGCTTTCTTATCATGTACAGGGCTATTAGGATGTGTGAGAAAGTTTTCCTCTTTCCCTTTTCCTTTGGAGTTGTCATGGAAGTGAGACTCATATTTTACTTTCTCTTGCTTAGAGCCGGATGCATCTTCCACCTTTTTCTTTCTGAAGTCTCGGTACATTTCTTCAACCATGGACTTCATAGCTAGGAAACTCTCTATGAATTGAGGGCCTGGCCCCATAGAACTTTCTTCTGACATGGTCTTTCGAGGATAGACTCTCCCAATTTCAGGATTAGTTTCCACCAACTCTCCTTCTCCTAATTTTAGCTTTGATCTTGTGAGCATTCACAGTTATACCAACACAAGCTTGTCTAAGCTTACAACCTTACTTCTCTGATACCACTTGATCTGATATTCACTCTATGAGTTCCATCAGTTAAAGATTCATTAAATTAAAGGTATTACAGACTCATGTGCTGGTGTGTGTGTTCTATGTTATTGAAACAACGGATCGATCAGATTTCCAATACACAAAAAATGAAATGGAAAGACAGCAGAGAAATATAGTAAGCAACACAAAGACACAAACAGTTTTAATAAGGAGTTCACCCTATCCTCCAAGGCTAAATCTCTGGTCCAGCTTCAGTGGTGGCCTTGTTTTATTGTGTCTTTCAACAGAGAAAATTACAATACAGGGACTCAATATTAGTTCTCCTGAAGCAGATTTTGCTTTCTTGGAATCCCCAAGCCACTCGGAGTACACAGACTTTTCTTCTTCCTACCAGCTCTATGACCCTTGGTCTACAGTGGAAAGAGCCAAATGTGATGCTCAGTCCGGATAGATTCCTCTATGGGAAGGCTTGAATCTTCAAGCTCTCTGGTGCTCGACGCTGCCTGTGGTCAGCTCGGCCCTCTGTCTCTTCTGCTTGGCTTTACTGTTCTCTGTGTTCAGTCCTCCTCTCAGGGTTCACTGTTCACTGTCTCTCTTGGTCGCTTGGACTCTTCTCAATTCAGATTCCAAATCAACTCTCTTACCTGTTCGACTATCTTTGTTCATGGCTTTAGCCATTCAATCCCTATGCTTGTTCGGTTCCTCTTCCGCCTTTGTCGACTCACCTTCTGCAGCTGCGCTTGGATTTCCCTGTGTTCGGTGTCATCATGAATGCTCAGGTAGTGGCCATTTGTCCTCCTCTAAATGGTGCTAGCATGCTTCATCAGTTTTTTTCTTCAGCTATGCCATGGATGCGTTCTTCCTCCACCATGGCGGTCAAACGGATTCAAAATCTCTTTAGAACATGGCTTAATTCCCTGTTGATTCTGCTTCTTTCCATCAGGCGCATTCTCAGCCGTCCGATCTGGGCCCTCCAGATCCGACGCCATATGCACATTTCATGCAGTTGACTTGCTCGACTGATAGCGTGCGATCAACGACGGTTTTCTCTCCCCTCCACCTGCCACGCGTCGATTGGTGTATGGAATCGCTCCGCTCCTGTCCAAAACCTCTTACCATTCAAGGGTGCCCCGATCAAAACCGCCAATTTCCAAAGCGTTGGTCCCGCCTTTGTACTTAGTGCTTTTACCTTTTCCCACCCGCAGTCCTCCAGTTCCCCCACGCGATCGGGTGCTCAGGGTTTCCCATTTTGGCCCTGTTCGCGTAGCTTAGCATGATTAGCGCTAATCGTGCATCAAAAACTTTGCCCTTTTCCCATTCCGGGGCTCCCAGGGGCTACTTTGGCCTCCTGCACGGTCTCCATGGGCCTCGATCAGCGTGCTTTGACCTAGGTCCTCGTCAGCTACCATGGCCACTGGTTCAGGGTGTTTTTTATACTGTTTTGGATTTCATTAGAGATTTATTTGTCCTGATTCAGTCATGGTTCTTGACAGTCTTTCTATGGATCCAATTCGGATCACATCTCCACCTAGGGAGTGTGAGGAGGAAAGAGAGGAAAGTGTACCTACAGTGAATCCACCCCCCTTTCCTGAAATGTTAACCCATCCTATCCAGCACACTCCAAAAGAGACTAACCTTCTAAGTGAGTTGAAAAAATTGTATGTCAAAATCTCACTTCTCCAAGCTATCAAAGATGTCCCCATCTACAACAAGTTGATCAAGAGAAGTGTTTCAAACATCTGGGAAGAGGAAAGAAAGACACCCCTACCATTAATTTCATTGGACCATTGTCCGACTTAATGTTGAGGCGAGTAATTTACCCAAAGTATCTAGATCATGGGAGTCCTGTAGTAGATGTACACATCGATGGCACCATTGTTCCCCATACCTTGATTGATCTTGGGGTTGCCACCAATGTGATGACTAAGGACACTATGCTCAAGTTGAATCTCTAGGAATCCTTAAGGAAGACTGTGATAGTCTTGCAGCTTATAGACCAATCCACTGTAGCTCCTGAGGGAATTGTTGAGGATGTGATGGTCTCCATTGATTCCTAGGAATACCCTACTAATTTCTTAGTTCTCCAACATCAGACCAAATTCAGTGGTTATCCTCTCATCCTTGGGAGGCATTGGTTAGCCACTGTCGATGCCTACATTGGAAATATGACCACTAAAAATGGGGATCTATCCAAACAATTGGTCTTGTAGCCTCCTACTCAACCATCCCTAGAGCATGACTTACCTTTATGGCTAGAAGAGGAGGAAGAATATGAAGTCTACTCTTCCCCAATCTATACCTAGAAGCTACCATAGGAGGGGGCCAGCCTAATGAAGATGACCTGATTGAACACATCCTCCAAAACCAATCTCCCAAAACCATGTCTCTGGAGGAAGTAGTAAAGGAAGCCAAAGGCGACCCTCAGATTGACCTATGCTCAGCTAACTCAAACCCTACTCGTGTCAAGACAACCCTGAAAGAGCATTGAAAATCAACCCCTCTCTCTGTTGATCCAGGTGGATCTTTAGATACGATGGCATGGAAACTTAGAAATCAAAGTGATTGGAATGAATTCAACTCAAGACCAGAATGTAGATCTCGTTATTCTAATTCCAACGACGCAAACGGTACTTCAATCCGAGTCCGAATGATGAAGTTATTGCAAAAATAAGGGTTCTTCAATCCTTAATAAAAAGAGGAATTTCCTTTAGAAACGGGTCTGAAAGCCTTAAAGTAAAATCGCAATCAGCAGTTGCATGAGGGCAGACTTAAGCATTGGACCATGGAACCTCTGATCGCTGATCTCCGATCAGATTGGATTGGTGGATCAGAGGCAATTGCAATCGGCGGTCATATATATATCTATGCTTATATCGGCGATCGGGCAGTCGGATCGGCAATACACTGATCAGCGGAACCATTATCGGGGTGATATATGAGCAGGACCGACGCGATTGGCCGACACCGATATCGGTGATCGGCAATCGATGGTCGGCCCTTCCCTGTGAACAGGACCTATGGACCAGCGAAACGCCGATTGCGACTTCAATGCGGACCTGATACGAGTTATATGCCCGATTTAATAATATTTGAAATCCGGGTGAACAGTTTTGGTGGATTTCTTAGTGTATTCGGGATTTTTGAAGTGTTATCGTTTTAAACGATAAGAGGCCATTTCCAGGGAATGGTTACACCCGCCAATACTTCCACTCTACCAACCTCTCTTATTAACTAGGCAAGCCCCGATTTAAAAGGGATCTTGTCCAAAAATCCATTATAAAATGGATCAAGGGAAGAGCACGGGAGGAGGCGTTTTTTTTTATGGTTGCAACATGCTTTTTCACAGAGGCTGAGAGCATCTATTGCGCTATTTTTCTAGTCCCTTCTACGGCTACGGGAAGCTTTGGTGCTGCACACCACTCCATCTCAGGCATTCATTTCATAGCCATCAGGCAGATTGGAGGTATAAGCCTCCCCATTGTTGAGCTGGGCCCGGAGACATAGTCCAAAGTGGACGAACTCCATTATCAAGCCTTATTGTTCTCTTTTGTGCCTTTTATATGCTTTCTTCTTCTTTTCATATCTGCACATTTATTTGTTAAGCTAAAATTTTATATGCAATTTTGTTCTACACATCTATAAGCGAAAACATCTTGGATCAAGTGGTATCAGAGCATGGCTTTTTAGATGTGAATTGCATGTTTGTATGCTAACAAGAGGTAGGCTTCAAAGAGGTGAAGGGAATCTAGAACCTTTCGATCCAGAGGCAGGGCGTGCACCTCGAAGAAGAAACATGGCTAAAGAGGAAGCTCGTATTGAAGAGGAGCGCAATTTCAGAAAGACTTTCTACTCAATGGCAGAGAATATCAGTCAGCTAGTTATAAGACTGGAAAAAGTTGAAGAGAGGAATCCAGAAGGACAAGGTTCAGCACATGGGAATGATGGAGAAGAACCCCCTCCTTCTCCTTCTGGTGGTGAAGGTTCTTCTTCCCCACACCACCATAATCAGAGAAATCCAAAGGATGCATCGAAGAAACCTTTTTTTAAATTAGATGTTAAATTTGATCTTCCTGTGTTTTATGGTGAAAGTAACACAGAAAAGCTTAACAATTGGATCAGGCAAATTGAGGTTTATTGCAGGATTTAGCAAATCGTAGAGGATGAGATGAAAATCTAGCTGGCCTCTCTACGGCTGGGCAGCACAGCTCTCGTTTGGTGGGAGAGTTAATTGCAGAGCAGTAAAAATGTGGGTAAGCTCTTTTCCTCATTGTCTGCTTTTACTTCTGTGTTAAAGGAACAATTTTATCACTTCGGATACAAATAGAAAGCTTTGATGAATTGGACATATTTAAGGCAAGTCAAAGGGTAGGACGTTCAGAGTTTTATGGAAGAATTTAGGAAGCAAGCACTGAATTTGGGTATTGCACTAGATACACCTGAAGTTGTAACTAATTATATTGGCTCACTGCATAGTTATATTCAGCATTCATTATTGTTGTTTGAACCAACCACTATTGACACAACTAGTGTGAAAGCAATTCATATTGAGAACAGGGGCAAGAACGAAAGAGAGGACCAATCCCAAAAGCCACCATTCAAACCTCCCAATGGCAAATCCAAAGCGAAATGGAAAGGGAAGGAGAAGAAAACAGTAGCAGCCAAAGAAGGAGAGAGGCCTTATTACAATCATTGCAAGAAAGAAGGCCACGATGATGATCATTGTTGGAAGCAGCACCCAGAGAAATGCCCAAAGAAGTATGGAGGAAAAGGGAAGCAGAAAATAGTGGCAGCAGCACAGCAAGACCTTGGATCAGATTCAGGAGATGAAGCGCTGGTCACAGCAGCAGGAACAAAAGGTACCTTTGTACCTCCTATTGATTCTAAATCATAGGGAAGCACCAGTTTTGTAGATGAGTCCATTTCAAATTATAGAAAAAGGATTGAATTATTTCATATCAGAGTAGTAGTAAACCATACCAAAGTAGAAACTCTGTTTGATACGGGGTCCCAAGCAAATTTAATTGTCGAATCCCTGGTAAAGAAGCTAGGCTTAGAAACAAAACCACACCCAAAGCCTTACCCTCTGGGATGGATACATGATAAAGCTAAATTGGATGTAACCCAGCAATGCAAGGTAAAATTTGTGATTGCTTCTAAGCTGGTAGATGAAGTAGAGATGGATGTTATACCATTGGACATTTGTGGCATGGTATTGGGGAGCCCCTACCTATATGACAGAAAAGCTGTCTTTTTCCGCCATGAAAATAAATACCACATCACTAATGATGGGATAGAGTACATAGTGTGGGTTCATCAAAACAAAATTAACGCCATCCTCGTAAGCATTGGGTAGATGAAACATTTGGTGAACTCCAGCAAGGCATGCATGCTTATGGTCATCAGGGAAAAGGAGGTCGAATTCGCAGACGCATTCCAAGGCTGTGATGGTAAGCATAAATAGGAGTTGATGGATTTAATTGTTGATTATAATGTATTATTTCAGGAGTCATGGGGACTACCTCCACAGAGGGAGATCCAACACGAGATCCAACTGTTGTATGATGCCCCTCTACCGAATATCGGCATGTACATAATGTCAGCAATTGAAATGGAGGAGATCAAGTGTCAAGTACAGGAATTTCTCAACCAAGGCGTGATCATGCAGGTCACTGATTATTCTAGTACCCAAGAAGGACGGCAGCTGGAGGATGTGCATAGACTACCACGCGCTCAACAAAATATCAGTAAAAAATCACTATCCCCTCCCACGCATAGATGATTTATTGGATCAATTAAAAAATGTTGTATATTTCACAAAATTGGATCTATGCGGTGGCTATCACCAGGTCCGAATTACAGAGCAGGACATGTGGAAAACTACTTTCAAAACCAAGTAGGGGTTGTTCGAATGGATGGTAATGCCATTCGGGCTTTACAACGCTCTAGCCACCTTTATGCGGGTTATGAATAATACATTTCAGCCCTTCATTGATGAGTTTGTTCTTGTATATTTAGATGATATAATAGTTTTCAGCAAGAGTTGGTTTGAACATATGGGTCATGTAAAGAAAGTGCTTGATGTGCTGAAGAAAGAAAAAATATTTGTAAAATTGTCAAAGTGTGAGTTCGGGAAAACCTCTTTGGGTTACCTAGGTCATATTGTTGGTCATGGTCAGTTGAAAATTGAGCTCGCTAAAGTTGAAGCAATTGTAAATTAGCCTAAGCCTACTAGTGTAACTGAGGTTTGTAGCTTTCTAGGTGTAGTCCAATATTGGAGGAGATTTATTGCTAATTTCTATGTTATTGCAGCACCTTTGCACAAATTGACAAGTCAGAAGTCCTTTGAAACATTGAAGGAAAAAATTAGCACCGCGCCAGTCTTAGCCTTAGCCGGTCTCCAATATCCATTTGAGATCGAAACCGATGCCAGCGGTTATGCCACGGGAGTTGTACTAATGTAGCAAAAGAAGCCAATTTGTTACCATTCTGAGAAGTTTTCTCAAGTCATGATAAACTATCCCACCTATGACAAGGAGCTTTATGCCTTGGTGTAGAGTGTGAAAAAGTGGAAACACTACCTGATCGGCAAGGAGACCATCATCCATACAAATCATCAGCCCTTGCAGTACCTTCAGTCACAAACCAAGTTGCCACAAACTCATCATTTGAAGTGGATTGTCTTTCTTCAACAGTTTCCTCTTGTAATAAATTATAAGAAGGGCACTAGCAATAAAGTGGTTGATATGCTATCTCGCCTCCTATTTTTGCTTCTGTTATTTTGCATAATGCTTCGTTGTCTTTTGAAAGTTATGTTGAACAATACACTAACGATGATGACTTTAAGAAGGTTTATGCAAAACTAACCCATGGTTCACAGGTGGACAACTATCACTTGCAGGGGAAATTTTTGTATCACCTTGGTAAATTATGTATTCCCACAGGAGAAAAAGTGCATGTAATTCGAGAGGCCCACACCTCTCTTGTGTCTAGACACTTTGGTGTCGAGAAGACTTTATGTCGTGTACAAAGATTTTGTTTTTTGCCTCATATGAAAAACATTGTGACTCGCTATGTAAAGGGTTGTGTGATGTGTTCTATTTCAAAGCCCTCTAATAGAAAACTTGGGCTCTACACACCACTCCCTATTCCGAGTCGTCCATGGGAAAGTGTGTCAATGGAATTTGTAGGAGGTCTACCTTTGTCTAGGAAGGGTCACGTCTATTTGTATGTCTTCGTTGACCAGTTTAGAAAAATGTGTATTTTTATGCCTTGTAAAAAGTAGATTACTGCAGAGCAGACTGCTTCTCTCTTCTTTCAGTATGTTTGGATCCACTTTGGATTACCCACATCAATTGTGTCGGATCGAGACTCTCACTTCCTTGGAGAGTTCTGGACTAGCTTGTGGAGGGTGATGGACACCAAACTGAAAAGGAGCACGACATTTCACCCCCAAAACGATGGGCAGACAGAGGTTGTTAATCGTACCGTCGTACATCTATTACGAGGTTATTGTGGGAAGCATCCCAAGTTGTGGGATGAACATCTCACCTCTATACAGCATTCCGATAACCGAGCAGTGCATTCATCGACATAGCATTCACCATTCGCGACATGCTTTGATTACCTGCCAAAGGACCCTTTAGACACGGTCTTTGGAAGGGAGGATGGCTCCAGTGGACGTAACAATAAAGACAAAGCTCAACAGTTCATTCAACGAATCCAAATGATTCACCAAGCAGTGCAAGAACAGTTGGAAAAGAGTCAAGCCCATTACAAGGCTCGACATGATAAACACCGAGTTGACCATCAATTCCAAGTGGGTGATAAGATGTGGTTCCACATCAGCAAAGACAGGATGAAGGGAGAAGGAAAGAAGCTGTGGCCAATTTGGTATGGACCATTCACCATATTGGAGAATATTGGGAATAATGCCTTTCGTCTTGACTTGCTGGTTTATATGTAGATGTACTCAGTAGTGAATGTGGAGAACGTGAAGCTGTATGAACCTCCTTTGATCACGAACATTGATGAGGTGGGCAAAGTTCCTACCGTCGATGATTTTTCACCTGAATATATCGATGAGTTGTCCAAAGACATCATCCTTGATAAAAGAACTAGGACTTCACAGCGAGGATATATAGAATACCTTCGAGTTGGATTCAAGGGAATGCATCCCAGCAAGGCCATATGGCTGGAGAAAAAGAAAGTGAGAGCACAGTACCCTCACTTGCCAATTGACTAATGAAAAGCTTTTGGCTGTCCAAAATCTCCTCAATGGAGAGGATTGATCCAGGTGTATCTTCAGATACAATGGCATGGAAAATCAAAAATCAAAGTGATCGTAATGAAGTCAACTCAATATTAAAATGTAGATCTCATCGTTCTAATTCTAACGACGCAAATGGTACTTCAATCCGAGTTTGAATGATGAAGTTATTACAAAAAGAAGGGTTCTTCAATCCTTAAGAAAAAGAGGAATTTCCTTTAGAAATGGGTCTTAAAGCCTTAAAGGAAAATCGCAATCGGAGGTCGCATAAGGGTGGAATTAGGCATTGGACCATGGAACCTCCAATTGCTGATCTCCAATCAGATTGGATCGATGGATCGGAGGCAATCGCAATCGACGGTCATATATATATCTATGCTTATATTGGCAATCGGGCAGTCAGATCGACAATACACCGATCAACAAAACCATTATCGGGGTGACATATGAGCGGGACCGACGCGATAGGCCCTTCCCCGTAAACAGGACCTATGGACCATCGAAACGCCGATTGCGACTTTAGCATGGACCCGATACAGGTTATATGCCCGATTTAATAATATTTGAAATCCGGGTGAACGGTTTTGGCAGATTTCTTAGTGTCTTCGGGATTTTTGAAGTGTTATCATTTTAAATGATAAGAGGCCATTTCCAGGGAACGGTTGCTTCTAGGCCCCTATACTACTAGTGTAACCCCTTATTGTTATTAGTATAACCCACTTATTATATTGATGTACCCATGTAGTGCCCATATTGTTACTATTGTGCCCCATAGAAGCCCACTATTGTTATTATTGTTCCCTTACATTATTATTGTTATGTCGGCTCTGATTACGTTATAACCCCTTAGACTCCTATATATAGAAAGGAGGTCTTTTCATTTGTATCATCCAAGAATTGTTCATTTATGTAATGTAAAGGAGGTTTCCCCCTCAAAGAGGCTGAATTCTAAGGTGTTGATCTATCTTTTCTATCTTTTCTTGAGCCGGTTTCATAACATTTGGTATCAGAGCTTTGGATTCTAGGGTTTCGCTGCTCCAAACAGGTCATCGTGGAATTTTCGCTATAACGTTTTTTCTGCGATGTTTCAGACGTTGCAAAAAAACCGATTTGAGAAGAAATCGTGCTGAACCTTGGGTCCAAATTTCAGAGCTTTTCACACGATATTTGAGGAGATATGATCTGAGGAAGTTGGTCTTTTTGCAGACTCCTAAATTACATTCAAAACAGGTGACCTGGGGAAAATCGTCATAACTTTCTCTCTGGAGATCGGATTGAAATTTCGTAAGAAGGTCCAAAAAGAGGACGGACTATAGTTTCTTGTGTGCATGTTTCAGATCCAAAGGTCGAAACAGTGACTTGTGGCACGTCGTACAAGTTCGCTCTACTGAACTAGTCTATAAGCAAGTCACTGTGAAGAGATTTCACATAACTCTTCCTTGGAGAATCCAATTTGGGTCAGACTTGTGGCATTGGAAAGAGGACACAGAGGGATACTACAGCTCACAAATTCAGAAGTAGATGATTGGAAAGTACAGAGATACATCAGAGGCAATATCGAGCTCCTACAAAGTGAAAAAAGGTGTGTAGATTTTCTTAAATTTTTGCTTAAGCTTGGTTTGAAAATTTATTTTGAAGGAATTCAAAGGGCATAGTAGAGCATTATTATCGGTAATTGATGCCTCGAGGAAAGAAAATTCAAAAACCTAGTAAGGAACCTGAAAGCTCTAGCATGACTCATGAAGAAGAGGAAGAAATGCAACATGATATATCAAAATTACAAGACCAAGTGCAACAACTGTCCCTTGCACAAAAAGGAACAGAATCTAAGGTGGATGGTTTAAAGAAATATGTAGAAGCTAATATGGATAGTTTAAAGAAAGGTGTAGAAGCTAAGATGGATTGTTTAAAGAAAGGCGTAGAAGCTAAGATGATTGACGTGGAAGCTAAGATGGATGATTTGAAGATAAATTTGAAGACAGACATGGACGAATTGAAGATAAATATGAATAAGTTGCTACAAGAAATGGTCCCTAAGGGTGAAAGGGTACTAAAGGAAACTCATGATGAGAACAAAAGAAATGTTAATCATGATTCCATAGACGCTAATGTTGGATCGAGACTCACCATATTCCAAAAATCGATATGAGGAAGTTTGATGGCAAGGATCCTGCCACATGGATATTACAGATGGAGCAATTCTTCGATCTCAATAATGTGCAAAACACACAAAAGATACGTATGGCATTTGGAACCAAATAAGTTTGTATGGTATCAATGGCTTTGCTCTCGTAAACCATTTATCACTTGGGAAATTTTTACGGAAGAATTGATAGCACATTATGAGGATACAAAAAGCAACACTTTTTTTAGCCAATTGATAAGTCTCAAACAAAAGGGTTCAATAATGGAGCACATTGAGGAGTTCCAAAAATTGAACATAAGGGTAAAAGATATTCCAGAAGAGCATAGGATTGATGTGTTCATAGGGTCTTTAAAGGATAATATCCAACATGATGTTCGCCTTTGGGAATCTGATACATTAGAGAAGGCATTCAGGTTAGCAAGAAAAATGGAAAGCAAAATTATGGCAACCAGGAAGCATACCACTCACAACTATAAAGATAGAAGTGTTGTTTCCCCTAGTCTTCCACGACCTATAAGGTTGACACCACAACAATTGGAAGAGAAAAGAGCAAAAGGGATTTGTTACAGTTGTGATAGCAAATACACTAAAGGTCATAATTGTGATGAGAAGAAATTATTTTACATAGATTATGAAGAGCAAGAATAAAAGGATCAAGAAACATCAAAAGAAGAGTATATACACCAGGAACCAACCCTAGAGAAAGAAGAAATGAATCTGACCATATCTTGTGAAGCATTGGCAAGAATTACCACTCCTCAAACTCTCAAGATTGAAGGACAGAGCAAGAAGAAAAAAGTTCAAGTGAAATATCACATCGAGAAAGAAGAAATGAATCCAACCATATCTTGTAATGCATTGGCCGGAATTACCACTCCTCAAATTATCAAGATAGAAGGACATATCAAGAAGAAAAATGTTCAAGAAGTGAAAGATCACATCGAGCATCAACAACAAATTCTCCAACTTTTAAAGGATAACGCCACTTCAGTGCAAAATCAAACAAAACAACAGGTAGATCAACATCGTAGTGAAAAATGTTTTGATGTAGGTGATTGGGTATTTTTACTGCTACATCTCAAGCAAGCTATTTATGAGAAGGAAACGTTGGCAATACTACATGAACTTAAAAAAATGGCGACCTTACCGAATGGGAAGATTCTTCAAGGATGAGGATGTGGAAGCATTGTTTTGTGCTATTTATATTATCCAACTAGATTGGATAAACGAAGCAAGGGATGAATGGAAGAAGGACGAAGAAGTATGGCCACTTATTCAAAAGTTGCAGAAGATCCCAATTCAAACAATATTGCTAGAAATTGAAGAGGAAGGAAAAATCATATTGGAACCTGGAGCAGTCACAGAAACAAGAACCCGACAGCTACAAAATCGATCAATTTCAGAGTATCTCATCAAGTGGAAGAACTTACCCATAGAATATTCCACATGGGAGGACAAGAATTTTATACAGAAGCATCAAGAACTACTCAAGCGTTGAGGACAACGCTTTTTGAAGGAGAGGGGCATGCTAGGCCCCTATACTACTAGTGTAACCCCTTATTGTTATTAGTATAACCCACTTATTATATTGATGTACCCATGTAGTGCCCATATTGTTGGTAGTGCCCATATTGTTACTATTGTGCCCCATAGAAGCCCACTATTGTTCTTATTTTTCCCTTACATTATTATTGTTATGTCGGCTCTGATTATGTTATAACCCCTTAGACTCCTATATATAGAAAGGAGGTATTTTCATTTGTATCATCCGAGAATTGTTCATTTATGAAATGTAAAGGAGGTTGCCCCCTCGAAGAGGCTGAATTCTAAGGCGTTGATCTATCTTTTCTATCTTTTCTTGAGTTGGTTTCATAACAGTTGCACCCGCCGATACTTCCACTCTACCAACCTCGCTTATTAACCAGGCAAGCCCCGATTTAAAGGGGATCTTGTCCGAAAATCCATTATAAATGGGATCGAGGGAAGAGCACAGGAGGAGGCATTTTTTTAATGGTTGTAGCACATTGTTTCGCAAAGGTCAGGAGCATATGTTGAGTTGTTTTTCCAGTCCCTTCTACAGCTGCGGGAAGCTTTGGCGCTGCACACCACTCCATCTCAGGCATTCATTTCATAGCCATCAGGAAGATTGGAGGTATAAGCCTCTTTATGGACAGATTGATAAATGTAATTCTGTTTATTCATGCCATTTAATAAGAAAGGCCTCCCCATTGTTGAGTTGGGCCCAGAGACGTAGTCCAAATTGGACAAACTCCGTTATCAAGCCTTGGTGTTCTCTTTTGTGCCTTTTATATGCTTTCTTCTTCTTTTCATATGTGCACATTTATGTGTTAAGCTGCAATTTTATATACAATTCTTTTCTATACATCTATAAGCGAAAACATCCTAAATCATCTGTACACCAAGAAGAGGAGTTATGTAACATGTTAAGAGAGCATTTGGATGCCTTTGCTTGGAATTACAAAGTAATGAATGGATTGCACCCTTCGGTGTGTACTCACCACATTTACATAAAGGAAGGTTGCAAGTCAGTCCACCAACCCTAGAGGAAAATGAATCCAACCCTCAAGGATATAGTCAAAGAGGAACTGCAAAAATTGTTGGATGCAGTATTCATTTACCCCATTTCGGATAGTGAGTGGGTGTTTCCTCTAGTTCTAGTTCCAAAGAAAAATGGAAAGTGGAGGATCTGTGTGGATTACTGAGAGCTAAACAAAGCCACAAAAAAGGACCATTTCCCTCTACCTTTCATTGACCAAGTATTAGATGGTATGGCAGGAAAGAAGTTATTCTCTTTCCTGGATGGATTCAGCTGTTACAATCAAATCTAGATCATCTTAGAGGACCAAGATAAAACCACCTTCACCTATCCTTGGGGAACTTTTATTTATAGGGTCCTTCCTTTTGGTTTCTGCAATGCCCCTTACCACTTTCTAGAGAGCAGTCATGAGCATCTTTGCAGAGCTAGTCCATGATTCAGTACAAACTTATATGGATTATTTTACCCCCTATGGGTGTGATTTCTTAGAGTCTCTCTCTAACCTGGGAAAGGTGTTAAAAAAATGCACTGAAATGAACTTATCCATTAGTCCCGAAAAATGTGAATTCTTAATGATTGCAGGGACTGTTCTAGGTCACTCAATATCCCAGGAAGGATTGTAAGTAGACCCAAATAAAATAGCCATCATAAAAAGGGTCCCTACTCCACAGAAGTAGAGGGATGTCAGAAGTTTCTTAGGTTTAGCCAGATATTATAAGAGATTTATAAAATATTTCAGCAAGGTAGCCTTGCCCTTATTTGGATTATTGGCCAAAGACTCCAAATTTTTATGGTCAGAAAACTGCTAAGAGGCCCTAGAAACCCTAAAGGAAAAGTTAACTACTACACCTATTCTTTGAGGCCCAAATTGGGCTCTTCCTTTTCACATTCATGCTAATGCCTCTCACAAAGCTATAGGAGCAGCTCTAGGCCAAATAGATGACAAACTACCTTATGCCATTTACTTCATCAGCAAGAATCTGTCCAAAGCCAAGTTGAACTACACAGTAATTGAAAAAGAGCTCCTAGTCGTTGTCCATACATTGAATAAATTTAGGCATTACATTACTGGTTACCATACATTTGTACATACCAACCATGTTGCCATTAAATATCTGATGAACAAATTTGATGTAAATGCTCGGATTATTAGATGGTTACTTTTATTACAACAATTTGATCTAACTATTATTGATAAGCCTAGCAGAGAGAATGTAGTTGCAGATTTTCTATCCCAATTGACTTTGCCTGCAAGTGAGGAAGGAATGGTTGATGACCAACTACCATATGAAAATTTATTCACCATTTCGGTTCTCTCTCCATGGTTTACGGACATAGAAAACTACTTAATATCTGCACAGTTCCCCCCAAATTTGTCCTCCAAGGAAAATAGCAGAATCATAAGAAAGAGCGCCCCATTCACTTGGATTGGGGGAAATCTCTTCAAGATGGGTCCAGATCAAATTCTAAGAAGATGTGTCATGGAGGAGGAATTTTTGACATCCTTCTAGCCTGTCATGATGGGCCTTGTGGAGGTCACTTTGCAGCTAAAAGGACAACATTCAAGGTACTACAAGTTGGCTATTACTAGCCCACTCTCCACCAAGATGTAAAAGGGTATGCCAGCCAATGTGATTGGAGCCAAAGGATAGGGAAACCTACCCCCAAGGATGAAATTCCTCTGCAACCTCAAGTGACTTTCGAGCCATTTGACAAGTGGGGAATGGATTTCATTGGGCCCATTGAACCTCCATCCAGATAGAAGAAGTACATCATTGTGTGCACCGACTACTTAACAAAGTGGGTTGAAGCCAAAGCTATCAAGGTAGCCACAGAAGAAAAAGTGGCTGAATTCTTGAGGGAGAATGTGTTTTATAAGTTTGGATACCTTAGAGTATTGGTCACTGATCAAGGCGATCAATTTATATCCCACATGATTGAGAATATGTTAAGCCAACATAAGATCAAGCACAGAAAGTCCACTCCTTACCACCCACGGGCTAATGGGCAAGTAGAAGTCACCAATCAAGCATTGGAAATCATTCTAACCAAAGTGATTAGCAGCAGTAGAAAGGATTGGGCAGACAGATTGGTGGAGGCCACCTGGGCCTACAATACTACTTGGAAGACCACCACTGGCTTCACTCCTTATGAGTTGGTCTATGGGAAGAAAGCCATGTTGTCCATTGAATTTGAATACAACACCTTAAGGATGGCAGCACAATTGGATCTAGATGTCACAAGGGCACGAAAAGAAATATTTCTCCAGCTGAATGGGTTAGATGAATTTAGGATGCAGACCCTCCTGCACATAGAAGTGACTCAAGTACAAAGGAAAATCTAGCATGACAGAAATATCAAGGAAAAATTGTTTCAAGAAGTCGATTGGGCCATGTTGTATGACTCCCAGTACAAAGATTTCAAAGGAAAGTTAATGACTAGATGGTTGGGACCATATGTGATAGAAAATTTCCATGATAATGGCGTTGTTCAAATAAGAATCATTGGTGCAGAAGGTATCCCTTTTCTTGTCAATTGGTGCAGGTTAAAAGTCTACAAAAATCCCTTATCAAAGCAGGAATTCTTTAGTAGCATCAGCAAGGCAGTGATGGTGATTGAAGGAATCTCGACTTCCACCTCACCAAGTTCTTAAACAAAACAAAACAAAAAAATTAAAAAAAATTAAAAAATAAAGAGACCCTGGTGAAGACCTCCATGAGGCACCTGAGTCCAACTTTTGGGTTGAAAATCTCTTGAAGGTAGCCCAAGAGTATTACAAAAAAATCTCTAGGTGAAAACCTCTTTTGAGGCACCCAGGGTAGGCAACAAGGATGAAAACCTCCTTCGAGGCAGCCTAGTTATCTTTCAAAAAAAAAAGGAAAAGAAAATAAAGAAATAAAACATACAAAAATAATGGCAAGGACCTCACACCTGCCACTCATAACAATTCTGTTTTTGCAGGTTTGCAAGAAGATGATGAGCACAGGATACAAAGGGAAGAAATCCCTACAACAAACTATGTTTTCCTTCATCCATTTCATCTCCTCCATAATCCCCATGTTCTTCCATCCATACTCAACTCCAAATTCCAATTCCAAGCAATTTTGTGTTTTCTACAGGATTTCCTGTAATTACTACAGGAGTTTCCTGTAGGTATTATAGGAGGTCTTGAAAAAGTACAGGAAGGGTAGTCCAATGGAAAAATGGTGACATAGGCCTGTTTTGGAATATGAAAAGAGTCATTGACTTCACCACACCTCAGTCAACACCCTTCACGACCATGTCACCCATGTGTCCATAAAAAATAAAAAATAAAAAAATAAAATAAAAAATAATAAAATTTAAAAAAAAAAAAAAAAAAAAAAATCAAGTTAGAAAATAAGAAAAAGAAGATAACATCAAAAAGGGGCATGCCAACAACAGCCTACCTCACCTGCCACTCCATAATCACATCTTCCACTCATTTCAATACCCATTCAACTTCATAGTAGAGAAAATATGCAGAGATTCAAGAAAAACGCAGCTACAGGACATCCTGTAGACATCTTGTAGGAAATTTTGTAGCATCCCATTCCATAAAAAAGGACCACAGCAACTCCAACCCACTTCCAGCACAATGGCTACAGGTATAATGAAGCTCCTCCAGAGCTCAGCAGCAACAAAAGCTGGTACCTATACATCATGAAAGAAACAAACCATCAACAAAAGAAGGAAAAACAGTTGAGAATATGCAACTAGGTCAAGAACAACAAATTGACACCACTCTCCAGCATGCATCAGCAAGGCAAAGGACCAACATGTATGTCATCTCACCAATACTCCCTCATAGGTACGAATATGATTAAATTGTAGGAATATGTAGGAAGTTGATTTTATAAGCGAAGGTGGCCAGTTAACTTGGCCACCCTCAGTCCGATAACAAAAAGTAAAGGGTTAGTCAACTGCACACATGGCAAGGTCACATCAAAAAAAGGGAATGAATCGAAAAAGTGGTTAAGTTACAGTGAATAAAAGTGGGAGATGATTACGAGGAAAGGTGGTATGATGAACTTGTAGTGGGACCAATGGTCCGAAAAGAGGTATTTGTACTCGTCTAACTAACACATCAACCAAAAAAATCATCCACAAATAGAAATAATCACTGACTCCCATGCGAAGTATTGGTTATTTCGACAATCTGAAGGCAGAGGTAACCTCGAGGAGTCATCAAAGGAAAAATTTACTCTCGACCTCCCTGCAGTGAGCACCTACAGGAAAAATTCAGTACCTACAGCAAACAAGAGCACCTACAGGAAAGCTACAGGATACATGATCTGTAGTTGAATTTTAGTTTTACTGTGTTAATTTCAACTTCATATATAAAAACAAATGCTTTCCAATTGCTTCATGTGCATAGGTTCCCTTATGGTGTTTGTGAACAGAAACAGGTAAATTTTATCAAGTTTTATGTTAAGTTCATGATCATATTAAGATGAAAATGAAGTGTCGAACAACAACGAGTAAATGAACAACAAACCATCAAGAAGTACTCTTAACACAGTGTTTTGATAAAGGAATTCACCCCTCCTGGGCTACATCTCCTTGGTCCAGCATCCCTAGCTTAGGCCTTTGTATTTGCTCAAAATATAAGAAAGTATAGTTTACAAATCTCTACATCTCTTGAAATCTGCTTCAATGGACTCAGAGCCTCCAAAAAACCCAAAAATGACCCTTCGAGCTCTTTAATTAGACTCTGGATGATCTAGGCTTGACCTCCTCCTTTGGTGGCCCTGGGCTTCATTAAACTTCAACATGGAAAAATCACGTTCAGAGCCTCAAAATCATCTAGGAACACCTTTTCCTGATCTCCATTTGGTCAAATTTTTCCCAAGATATGGTCAAAACTGTTTTCCCTAGTAATCCTCCACTAAAACTCGAGGAACTCCAGTTAACTCCACTAAACTGGAGTTTTTGCCAAATTAGGGGGCTCCGCCAAAATCACTGCCGAATTAACCTGGAATTTAATTAATATTAAGACGGATTAATTAAATACTAATCTGTGATTAGCGCTAACACCTGCACAGTTATGGCTAATCGTTAGCCTAACTACTAGTGGTCTCTGCAATGGTAGTCACATGTCATGGTCTATCTGGCGGTTAGTTGCATTATCTGCACGGTTCTTAAACCATATACCTGGCGGTTATCGTAGAACTATTTACATGCCACAGTTAAGGTGTGTTGGTCGTTAAGCTGGCGGTTTTCATTACCATTGAGCTAAGGTTGGATAATCGTTTGATATCACCATTGACGTGTTCACATGGGGAGGGCTAGCCCTTTTAACCACCAACTCAAACTTTAGTACATTTCAAATATGCATTGTTTGCTATACATGTTAAGAACTAATTTGTAGTGGAGAGGGTTAAGCACTTTGGTCTATGGAGAGGAGGTCATGAGGTCAAACCCTCACGCCTCCATAAAATTTTGGTCCACTGCGCCGAGCCCAAGCTTGCCACTTGTCCCTCCTCATTGGACCACCTTCAAACCAATGAAATCTTGCCACGTCACCACACTTGCAATCAACCACAAAATGACACTTGTCATAACCTGGTTGGACCATTGACCAAATTTGACCCTGCTTAGTCACCTAACACATCAGGATTACGGACGGTTGACTGTGCAGTGAATGGGCATTTTTTTTGCAAAATTTCTTCTATTTGGCAAAGTAGTCAGTGGAATCTATCTTCCTCATACGAACTCTGTTTTGAACGAAATGAGTTGCGTTGGGATCGTTTTGACGATATGGATGTGGTCATTCAGCATTTGATCGATTCTGAGCACTTTGATTTTTGAGTTAATTCTTTCCCCTAATCCAGATTCTGATCAATACAAAGAGAATTATCACACAGTGTTGTAGGTGCACACCGAGGGACATCAATTCAAGAATTCTCATCACCAAATCATAGCAAAGAAGGTAGGTGCCACACCTTTGTGTTTTTCATTTGTAGGGAAAAAAAAGGAAATAAATCCTCATTTCTTTTAAGTATTTGCTATACGCATAGAGATAGATAGATTTCTGTGAAAGTTAATGAAGGGTAAACTTCAAACCCTCATAACCAACAAAAGTTCTTAAACTATAGCCACCAAAACCTCATTCAGACAAAAAAAATTCCATAAAAATATGACAGGGGGTTTCAACTAAAGAGAGCCCATAAGCACAACTAGAATACACCAGCATCCTCCTATGATAAAAATCTTTACAAGGCATCAATGGATGGGGTTCTTTGAGCTAATGAGGGGATACGATGATGATGTGGCTAGGGATTTTGTAATGTCACTCATACCTCTAGCTAGAGCTAGTGCCACTGATGTAGTGAGGGGTTCGTTAGTATCAATCACCCCTGAGAGTATTTGCAGGATAAATAAACTCCCCCTAGGATTGCAATGGAGAACACTCTTGCCAAGAAAGGATTTTTCTTGGAAGGAGAAGAACCAATTGAATACAAAAATGGGGTTAGAAGGGAAAGCATTCCATATCCTTGGAATGAAGTAAGTTATCACATCATCAAGTATATTTCCTGTGAAGGTAGATACAGTGTAGTGTATGGGTACCATTTTAGACTCCTCCATGAGCTAATATTTGGAGGGGAGACACCTCCTCATAATAGACTTAGTGTACCTTACTTTTTTTTACAATCAATAATAGACATGAGCATCAAGGTACAAGAAGGGAAACATCAGCAGCTAGCACATCATGGGTTGATCAAACTCATCCTGGAAGATGCTCTAAACAATTTGAGAATCCCTATTACATGGTCAACATTTGCAGACATGAAGGAAGAAGATGAAATTCAAGCCATTGAGTATGACAGAAGCCCTACTTCTAGTGAGGGAGAAGAAGAAAAAGAGCATGAAAAAGAGGAGGCAGAAATAGATGAGACAAAGGATGAAGTACAAAAGGATGAACAAAATTTTGAAAAACAGAGCAGGGAAGAAGAGGAATCACCAAGGGTGTCTCCGGAGCCTACAAAGAAGGAGGCAACAACTGCTTTAACTGCCCTAAGTACACCTATCAAATCAAAGGGAAAGAGATAGAGGCAAACTCCCCTTTACTTCAGAACAAGGAAGAGCACCCAGATAAAACAAGGGAGACCTAAAACCCTACCAAGATTTTGATTATCATAGAGGACTCACTAAAATAACAAGAGGAATTAGTCCCTCTAGAGAAGAAGGAAGAAGAAGAAACATCAAAACAAGATTCTCCTAGATCACCAATCACCTATGTTAGGAGACCTGTCACTAGGTCAACCTCAACAAAACAAGTTAAACAACCTTTGACCCCTTCACAAAAAGGGAAAGGTCTCCTACAAGAAACATAGACAGAACTACAAGAAGCAAAAACAGTCCTACAGGAAACCCTGTCAAAACTGCAGGAAACATAGAAAAAAGATCAAGAAAGGATGCAAGGGCAAAGGGAAGGAAAAGAAGCATAAATTACTAAAGAAACAATAGAGGGAGAGTCCCAGGAGCTGAAGGAGCCTAGTCCATAGCCAAACCTCAGCTCCTACTACAGATTCATTGAAGGGGGTAGGGTGATCCCACAAAAATTTGTCATTCCTATATTCTTTGAACTTGAAAAAGAGAGAGCAAGGACACATCAATGGATGCAAATTGCTAAATCAAAAGGGGTGGAGGATGTAGGCCACATGGAAGAGAAGCTGCAAGAAATGGGAAGAGAATTAAGTAGCATAAGAGACAGGGGAAAAATGGTGAAAACTCAATTAGAGGCTGAGAACACATGGCTAAGAAAGCAACTACAGGAAAAGGAAGGCCAATTGAAAACTATGGCAAGTCTATCCATGAAGGCAATTCAATGCAGGATACCAATGAAATCATATGCCTTATACCTAAAAGAACAATGGCTGCAATTTCAAATAAAAACCCTAGAACAAAGTGGAACTATGCCTTTCCAAGACTACATGCAGTTCATTGACCTCTGTGACCAAAGCACCCTGGAGGATAGAGCAAAGATATCTGAATTCTACCTACACAATTTGGCTCTGACATATTTAAATGTGTGGGACCCCAACCCAAATCTAGGGGACTTACAACTAATGGCCTTAGCATCTTAGATGAATTATGAGTAAGCCATAGCTACAGAAATAAAAAGGGTATTGGCAAGAGAAGAAGCAGAACCCCTTTTCATCAAAGTAGAACAACCTATCTCAATGGTTGTCATTAGGACCCACAACCTCATTTCCAATGATCCCAAGCTTGCACCAAGATACCTTGATGTAGAAGAACAAGCAATCACTCATTTTGAAGACATGTTGAGATTGCTAGGGGATGAGAGCCAACAATCCTGCCAAAGGAGATGGAACACCTTACCCTACAGCCTAAAGATCAAACAATATCATTCTCCTAACAGAATGAGGTATGCACTAGAAAGAACCCCAATGTATAAGCAAGCATTAAAAAGACTTAAAGTCAACTGGATTGGATTGAAACTTAGTCCACCATTTCTTTTAGGTATGTTAGAGGGGAGAAAGGAAGAAGAAGAAATAAAGCAGTGGGAGGAGATAGTGAAGAATGTAGGGTTTTATCCACAAGAGGAGGAGACTACAACAGAAGCCTAGAATGTCAAGGAGGCCATCAAAGCAATGAAAGACATGGATATAGATTGAGTTTCTCAGAGGATGAGAAACATTTTCAGTAGGGCGGTGATGATGAGGCTCATCAATGGGTAAATTATATGGACCTTAATGCACCTCCAGCTTACTAAAATCAACTTTTCTCATAATTCTTTACATGTTTTAATTATATTTTGCTTAATGAGAAGAGTAAAGATGAGATGTCATGTCTAGTGGTCTAATGTGCATTGATTGCAGGTTTTGGAGCAAATTTTGGCTAATTAAAGTGCAGGAACTCAAATGAGACAAGAAAGATGGATTCTAGGAGATAGGATCTCCCTCCTTAACTCCTCACTCACTCGAAGATTCCTCAATCAAATCTCATCAGCTCGGAGTTGCAAGCAGTCAAGTCATGAGGATCATTGGCAGCCAAGCCAGTGACAGTTGAAGACTAGTTGATCTCGAGATTGGAAGCCAAGCCTCCCTAAATTTAAGGAAGTTGTTGGTAACTTCAATTGTATAAATAAAGATGCCTAGAGCCTCATTAGGATTCAGATTTTTTGTTCAAGATAGCTAAGCAGCATTTTTGAGTTGAAGCATTGTAATTGAGCACTCTTGTGTATTTTTTATATTTTAATGAAAATGAGAAGCATTCCCTTGATCCAGCACTGAGTTGACTCAGAGGGCTGAAGCTCTTGGGTTAGGGCCCAACCCTAGCAGTAGAGGTTCCTCTTTTTGTAAATGTATGTGTTACGCAGTAATTTGTCACTGTCTCCCTGTCAGTCTCCCTACTGTCTCATGAAATCAAATGCACCATGCTCATGCTCTCTAAACTGGCCAAATGACCCACTTTGCCAAAGTTTATTGCATCAGCGCGTCTGTTATTAAAATAACCGCGCTGACGGGCGGCTTATAGTCTAACTGGTGCGCTGCCAGCGCGGAAGCACACGGGTTTCCCGCGCTGGTCGAATTTTATGCGCCAGCGCATCCTATGAAAGTATCGAGCCGCGCTGACACAGTCTGCTCTGTTTATGTGATGCGCTGTCAGCGCGTCAGTCCAGTGTTACACCCGCGCTGATCCAGTTTGGGCGAATTTGTTCCAACAGCCAGCCTTCCAGATGGTTCCAGGCCTGGTTGTTAGCCTTGTGAGTGTCGCCCTCCTTTCTATGGCATGTCTGTTCGTCATTTGGAACCACCTTCCTTGAAGATAAGCTTGTCCTCCCACCATTCATGGAGACTCCTTCTCTATTTAAACCTCCACCATTACCATGAGCAGCTAGTTTGGATAGTGTGGAATTCATAGTGCTTGGATTGCTGCTGCTAGTAGGTAGTTGGTGTGACAAGTGTGGTTTTGTTAGAGGGAGCTTAAGGAAGGTTGTGAGTATTGCTTGTGTGAGAGAGAGCTTCTTGTGTTGGGAGAATCCACTTCCAAGGGTGAATGCTTAAGAGACTTGCTGGCTGGACCCTCAAGAGAAGGACTCAGCGTCAGAACTTTGGTTGTACCTTTCTCTGTTATTGATTTAATAATAGATGACTACTGTTATGGTTCCATTCTCATTTGTCTTGTGATGGTTAATGTGAATTACATCCTTTCTGACTGATGTATAATTTCTTTTATTAGATTTCACGCTTGTGTTTGTCTTTCTCTTCGTGTGTGCAGGTATCTATTCGCGGGGATCGCGGAAGATTGTGACCGGCCAAGGCGAAGGAGCGAGAGCGACATCTCTTCATCAAACAATAGCGTTGGAATCCAAGTAGGTGTTCTTTGCCTCTCTTTTAATTGCAATTAGGAACTTGCACAGTAGCATTGATTGATTGTTGCTAGTCCCATTCTGGGCTAGTAGGGATCGCCTCTATCCGTAGAGGGGATTTACCTCTCCAACAGTATGCTTAGATTATACTCATAGTTAGTTGTTGAACTAATTTTGGTGTTGTTAATTTGCAAGTATTGGTAGGGTTAATTAGTTTGCTTCCATTTGTGAATAGTTCTAACAATAGCATCATAGTGACAAGAAGATATTCCAGAAAGGCTGTCAGCAAGTGGTTTCCACCTCATTTCTCCCTTTCAGGGATCATGATTTAAGGAACACTTCCCATACAACCCAAAAAATAGAATTCTTGTTTTTCTACATAATCTAGGGTTTCTTTATAATTAGGTCATTATCTTTTAGTTTCATAGGATAAGTTTCAATTGGTATTTCTGATCTCTTAGGTTTTATATTGATTTCACAGTGCTTTTGTATTGATTTCAAGCACTTCCATTCATGAACTTTGCAAATAAATGGTAACAACTCTGTTTTCTTCTATTGAATAAACCCTTCTTGTTTATAGATGAATTTATGTATAAATAAAAACAATGATGTGTGTTGTTACAGGAGCTTCTACGTTGCAGGGTCTCATTAGCCTCATCCAAGCCATATCCACCCATGATTTCCAAAAGTCACTAAGGTCTCAATTCGAATTCTTGTTTTATAAGGAAAAATTACCATTTCGATTGAGCAAATCCAGCCATCTTAAAGCCTTTACTTGAGTTCTGAGTAGTGTCTACCACTCCCAAGCCTTATTCCCTCCTTATTCACCTTTCCCAAGCTCCATCCCACCTTCTAGACCACTCCCTAAGCTTTCGGCCTGTTCCTGTAGTAAAATAGGGGATCCTATAGGAGAACTAGTACATCCTGTAGCAGCCTGTTTTGAGCTCGAATTGATAAAAATCATCATTGAAGCCAGGATTAGGCCCCTACTTGACCTCCAAGCCATCAAAACCATTATACCCCTCTTCCTCCACGCGTGTCTCCCCTGCCAAAGAATAAGGAAAGATTAGCATTTACATTTATAAAGCAAAAATATTAAAAAAAGAAGTTCTTTTATGTTTACTCATGCACACAACAGTTAGTACTCTCTAGATCAAATTTCATGCTTAGATTAGTTAAAACCTCACATGTGCTAAAGTAGGGTTAAAGTAGGTTTATTTTGCAAGCAAGGTGTGTTAACAAGTAGATAGAGGATTTCATGTTACTTTGCAAGCATTTTTTCAGTCTTTCATTCTTGCAATTAGGCAGCATTTCTTTTCTCTCAATTAGGGTAAATTTCCCCTCTCCAGTTGGTAATCAGACTTCTTCTAATCAATATAAGGCTCGCTTGAGAAACCCTAGTGGTATATCACCCAACTAAGTAGTGACAAGAGTAGACCAATTACATATATTTGTGTATACAACAATGTCACCTCCAAGTTTGTATGAACCCAGGTTTGATGAAGTAAAGTCGGTAGTCCCAGGAGTTGCAACATCCTTACTGCAATACTGGTGCTCATCAAAAGGGACCCCTCTTTTTTGTAAATATTGCTTGTATTTTAAAATATTTCAACATTTACCAAGGCATTACCTTAATTCATTTTGTAATTATAAAACATTGTAAATAAAGGGAAAAAAAACTCAAATTTTCTAAATAATTCACCTTTTTATTTCTTCGTTGTAAGTCAGCAAAAACTGGGACTTTCTTGAATAATCGTTGCTTTAAAAAAATTGGCATCTCTATTCCCCACACATATCTTTGTTTATTTGTTAAAACCTCAAAACATAACCTTTCACATATTCTTTTTGTTTTGAAAAAATGTCAAATTTTAGTTATATTGGTATGTTTGCACTCGGTGTTTTCTTAATGTTCATTATTCCGAAAACATTAGTGTTCTAGTGTCTCGATATGAATTTACGTCGCTATATATTGTTACATGTGGTAATTAACACATACTGGAATGTTGATATCTTCCTATAAAAATAATCATTTTTAATTAAATGTCGGTATTCTGACATCCTTGAATAATGGAATTGATATGTTAATCAACAAGTTTTTAACAATGATTAATGGTAATATTGGCATATCAGATATTTTATAACTATCAATTTCACAACAAATCTCAATATTGTAATATACCAATATGGTGAGTTACCATGCCACCTCATTCTCTAACGATGAATTATCAACTAACATGCGGTATATGCTTATGTGTAATTTTCCATGTGGCACTTGTTTTTATACCTATTGTAGCCCAAAAATGACTTAGTTGCTTGAAATGTGTCTTCCACCTGGCAGTGTTACATCATCAATTTTGTTTGTGTGACTTCATCATGCACTTAAAAGCTCTGGTATGCATATAGCGAAACATCAGAACATTTCACAAATGATATGTTTATAAAAATCATAGTATTTGTTATCTCACTGTTAGATACTTCTCACAAAATTGGCATAAAATACAGAAATTGGATCAAGATTGTAGAATTCTTGGAGAAGGGTGATTTTTTAGATGAATATTAAAGGTTTTTGATGGTTTTAAAATATTCATATCTCAACTTTTCACAAGGTTGTAGTCATACATACCCTCATTTAATACACATACATAATACATTGGACTATTTCCCATGTCAATGTTAAAAAAAGGACTATTGTAAACAATAAGAGACAGATTGTTGGGTCATTTAGGTTAGAAGACTTAGAAGACTTAGAGAAGATTAATAAATTTCCCAAAACAGAGATTAAATTTGATGACTAGTTTGTTAAAGCTTTTATGGAAGCATAGGTCACCAAATGCAAATATATATGGCATAACCTATTAGGAATGGTGGTTTGATGATGTTAAATTTAAAGTCGAAGCAAAAGAGTTATACCCTATTTAACAATTGAAGGTTTCCCCATCAACAATTGTTGTGATGTTGTGCAAACTCTACAAGGAACCTAATTCATTATAGTTCAAATTAGAATGGGTTCCTTTACTTCATCGAGTATTAGATAAAGGAATAATTTTTAATTGGGAAATAACCTTAGCAAACAAGTTACATAGATAGGTTCAAAAGTTTTTAAATGCCCCTCATTATTTCACTCCTCAGTTTTTCATGTTTGTTTGTTTATTTATTAGACGCAATTTATGCAAGAACCCCCCTTCCCTTAATGAACTAGAGTTGGTCACCAAATCAATAACCTATTCATAGCTATTGCAACAAACTTTGGGATTTACAAATAAAAGAGCCTTTTTGTGAAATTTATAATAATTCCATGATTATGTTGCATCAACTCTTATTATCGCAAAACACCTCCTAGATTTACAAGTGATGCTATTGTATAAATTTCAACCATAGGATATTGGTATATTGATGATACTTTTTCTTATATAGGGATTTATGGATGTGAGGGTCCTCCACATGCTCTTCCAAAGTATGCCCCTAACAAGTTGATTCTTAGAGGAATTTCTTATCATAGAATCAATATAGGAATTGCAATAACATTAATTACTACTTCAAAAAGAGTATGGCCTTCATTCCTAATCAAATTGGGAATATATACTCTATAAGATATTGAACATGCTAAAGGTGAATCAATAACTCTTGAGACTATTATGTTTGCATATATAGTTTTTAAAAGGTGTGATCCTAAACGAATTGTACAAGACCAATACAAAACTTTAAAAGGTTTCAAGGCATATATCCATGAGGATTTTCCTTTTGATGAAGTATTTAAGGGACTCCAATCTTATGAAGAAGTCATCATTAGAATTCAAGAACTCCTAAAAGGTCTTGAAAAGGTTTCAGGCAATATATCCATGAGGATTTTTCTTTTGATGAAGTATTAAAGGGAGTCTTATGAAGAAGCTACGTTAGAATTCAAGAAATCCTAGAAGGTTCTAAAAGAAATGAACTTTCAAGTTTCCAACGACATAGGAAAATAACCTGAGTGAGTGAATTTTTAATTTAACAACAACCTTGACAAACCAAAAGGAATAACAATTGCAAGAAGACCAGTTGTAGGTAGAGCAGTTACAGACAAAAAATATATAAACTAATAAACTGCAAAAAGAGAAAATACAAGTAGAGAGCATATAAGTTGGAAAATTGTAGGTAGAACAACCTTAGGTTGATGAGTCACATTCTAAAAAAATGCAGCTTGAGAAATCTCAACAACAGAAAGATCAAAGTATATAAGATCAAGATATAGAGTCACATACACTAGGAAAAATAATACTAAGAAAGAACAATTAGAAGAGATTGCAAGGGTTATTACAACCACTACAATTAGAAAGGCTCCCTTGCGAACATGTCTAGGTATATTTTCTCCCGAGGTTTTTTATGCATATTCCATTGAACTAGTGGAGGAGGAAGTTGTTCCTTTGAGTGAGTATTTCTTCAGTAGTGCAAGGAAATTTATTATTAAAGGGAGGCCAAATAAAAGGAAAATGAAACAAATGGAAGAACCTTCCTCAAAGAAGGTTATTATATGGGATGCATCAAAATTAAATCAAGAAGAATTTGCAGATGAAGTTGAAGATTTGATTGGTGCTTATTCCCATGACAATAAATGGTCTTTTGGTGAACTTAAAGACACCATAAGGAAACAACAAGAAAAAAAAATCAATTTTCTTGCAGATAGGTTGCAACAACAAAATCTCTTATTGAAATTGAGCATCATTAACATATTGACATCCTCAAATAACAATAGCAAGTTCAATTTTAATATTTTGAAAGATGATTGAAACAAAAAATGCACAACTATAAGAAACATTTACAAAGACAATTGTATATAACACAGTTGAAAAAGATAAAAAAATAAATAAATCAATTACTCATTCAAAACAACTATGGCAAAAATAATTAGAGCTAGAATTTCGTAAGTAAGCTTTGAAATCAAATGAACAACAAAAAGAGTCTTAGGAAGAATTCTACCAAAAGTTAAGCCAGATTTAAAAATATCATCAAAGTTGTAATGGATTCTCCAATATAATCACAAGATACATTTGAGAAATTAAAGAGTTGGCAAGCTAAATATATATCAACTCTAGTTAGTATTATGAGGATTTCAAAAGAGGAAAAACTCAAAACTTAGATTGCTCTATATAACTAGCTATGTAACCTGAACTTTGGACCTAACCTAATTATAGGTTTAAACTTAATATTACTCAAATCTTTGGGATAGTGCAGTTGATACCATTATTGAATTCAACAAGCCAAATGTACATTTTCTCAGGGAAATTTTTTTCAGTGAATCATGTATTACTAATATATAACAACAAAGGAGTGAAATTGATGGACTATGCAGTCTATTAATCAGTTTCTTGTTAATTTGTTGACATGTTTTAAGATGATAAACAAATTTTTTTCAAAACATCGTGGAGAAATTATTGTTATTGCTGGCAAGGTTTACTGTCTCTAGATTACCGTGGATGGATAAACTTCAACATTATCTCACATATCTTGAAGGTTTATTCTCAATGGAAGACTTATATTGACATATCGATAAGCAAATCTTTACAAATCAAAGAGAAAACCCCTAATTTATGTAACAATATTTTCTTATTTTGGAAACACTCTATCTTTCTCCTTATCACTCAGGCAGATAAGGAGGCATTTTCTGTTTGTAAATGTTTGTAATTAGGAACAAGGATTGGAAATTTTGTATTCATATTCATATTAGTTTGAATTACAATTTATGAAAAAAAAAAATTAATGAATCGAAACTTTTGCAATTTGATCATCATATGAGTTACATTTTTGTGAGTTATACAACTTATAAAATTGCAATAATTTGTGAAATTTTACTCATTTTTGTGAGTTATACAACTTATAAAATTGCAATAATTTGTGAAATTTTATTTTCCATATTTTCATATTGATTTATTAATTTATCAATAAAAATAAGTTCATAATTTCTATTTTAGTGATTCCTCACGTACAGTAAATCTTGTTTTATGCCATATTGAATTTCTTCTCTTTTACACACATAAAAATCTTTGTTATATATTTGTTGATTTATACTTAGCTCATGATCCGAGCTAGGATAGATACATAAATATAATACATTACTTTTATTATATATTATTTTTTATTATATTACTAGATATTTAGATAATAAATTAGATTTAATTTATTCCTCTCAGCAAATTTGGAATTCAATTTCCCTGTTGTAGGTGGTCAATCGAGCCCACGTTTTTGGTAAGGAACTATCATACCAAACTAGAGGCAATCTAGTTGGAACTAATCATGAGATAGTTTTCTATCCATCAGTTTATAGAAGAATTTATCCGCCTATCAACAGTGTCATGTTAGCAATGTAAGGACCTTTAGACCTTTTGGGAGAAGTGATGAATGAGTATATTTCATAAGAATGCTGGGAATGAACAGAACTTATTTTTCATTATAAAGGAATGTTGGAAATATTAATGAAAATTATAAACACGTAGAAGAATGTCAATAAAAGGTGAATGGATAGTTAGACAGACATTGTTATGTAGTTAAGTGAATATCAAGAAGGCACAAAGTTATTTGGTACACGTAAAATTCAAAGACATGAAGACATATATTTTGACATGGCTTAGCATGGGGAGGAAAGCACAATACATTGTCATGCAGTAAATAGTTGGGCTAGTTATGGCATTAAACTTATGGTTAGTTGGGCTAGTTATGGCATTAAACTTATGGTTTATCATGTAAGTTAAAGTTGACCATTAAATTTAAAGGTGGTAGTGTAATTGTTGTTAGGTTTAAAGCTAAAAAATAAATTAATGGTTAGAAAGGATAATTAATAATTTGATCAAAATTAATCAACAAAGTCTCTACATATACATTTATTATTATTGAATGTGAACAATTTAGACATTGTTGAATTGAGACTTCTGTGATCCATAATAGTTATAAGAATAGCTTAGGCGTAAATCACATATAGAAAGACCTTTGTCGACGCGTTTCGAGCCAGCGAGTAGAAAGACCTTTGTCGACGCGTTTCGAGCCAGCAAGTGTGGCTCATCGTCAGGACAAGTTGAAGAAAACAGATCCAGCTTTGCGTGTTAAATAGTCAGAGCAGGGCCTCCAACAGCTATCTAGATTAACGGCTAGCTTTGACTTAGGGACAGTCAAAAAGTCAAAATGATTATTTTAAGGAAGATAGTAATGACCATACCTATATAAAAAATATAATTATATAACTGAAATAATTTAAGAAGGGGTTTACATTAATAATTCGTTAAAATGTATAATTTAATAATTAAAAAATTTTACTAAATGGGAATTAGTTACATTGAAGACCCAACTTATCTATAAATAAGGTAAATATAATTAAATAAAATAAATAGTAATAATAAAAATCAGCAAATAAATAAATAATAATAATATATATTCCTTAATAGATAAATAAAATTAATAAATTAAAGTGTATAATATATAAAATAATATTAAAAAAAAAAAAAATTACGAAAAACTAATCAAATAAATAATAATAATAAGAAATAAGTAAATAAATATTTGTTATAACAATAATAATTAGGGAAAAGGGGAAGACTCAACAATAAAAATAAGCAAATAAAAATAATAATAATATATATTCGTTAATAGACAAATAATTAATATATATATATATATATATATATATATATATATATATATATATATAAAATAATAATAATAAATAAATAAATAAATATTAGCTAAGATAATAGATACCAATAGCACCCAAGGAAAAAATGAGCGACACAAAATAAATAGGAGACGGACTGGAAAGAGTCTGTCTCCTGTTTTTTTTTATATATATTATTTTATATATTATACACTTTAATTTATTAATTTTATTTATCTATTAAGGAATATATATTATTATTATTTATTTATTTGCTGATTTTTATTATTACTATTTATTTTATTTAATTATATTTACCTTATTTATAGATAAGTTGGGTCTTCAATGTAACTAATTCCTATTTAGTAAAAAATTTTAATTATTAAATTATACATTCTAACGAATTATTAATGTAAACCTCTTCTTAAATTATTTCAGTTATATAATTATATTTTTTATATAGGTATGGTCATTACTATCTTCCTTAAAATAATCATTTTGACTTTTTGAATGTCCCTAAGTCAAAGCTAGCCGTTAATCTAGATAGTTGTTGGAGGCCCTGCTCTGACTATTTAACACGCAAAGTTGGATATGTTTTCTTCAACTTGTCCTGACAATGAGCCACACTTGCTGGCTCGAAACGCGTCGACAAAGGTCTTTCTATATGTGATTTACGCCGAAGCTATTCTTATAATTTAGACATTATGAGTAATATAAGTTGTTCATATTATTAGTCTCTACCTCTGTCACTGACTTTGCATTTTTCCCTGTGTTTTTTCAATTTTAACCAAAGTTTCATGAAAATGTTGAATATTTTGATTTTCCGTAAATTAAAAAATAATTTTCCAATTTTCTGAAAATCTTATTTCTAATTTTCTATTGGCTTAGAAAGCTCTGATGGCACATAATTCCCTTGATCGAGGGAATTTTAATTTTGGTATTTGTTTTGACAAATCATTTAAAAATAAAAATAAAACTAAATTTGTGAATGGTCATTCCATTGGTAAGTGCTTCTACATTGACGTGATTGCAGGTCCTTTATGTAAGCAAGGGGGCTAAACAATTGTGAGAAGGAACTGTGTGGAGGAAGCAGGTCCTTTAAATAAGCAAGGGGTTGAACAATTGTGCAAAAGAATCTTCCCAACTCAAACGCAACATTATTCCCAAACATGACCAAATCTATTTCAACTGTTGTATAAGTATTATCTATCTCATTTTCACTTTACAACTATTTTTAATTCACTTAGCCTCAATCCATCTCAACTCTGTTATTGTTATTTTTGTTCGATGAATCAGATAAAGTGTCTAAACTAAAAGTTCCCAAAACCATTTCTTCATTTCAAGGCAAGAATGAAGCCTCCAACCTGAAGAACAACCATTTAAAGTTCTAAAATTACAAAGAAAATTTGAATTGTAGAAGAAGAAACCACTGAAAATGGAAAATCTTGAACACCAAGCTCTAAACAGTAGACAACGTAAATGCTTGACAAGTAGCCAAATTTACAAGCTTCCCAGAAAAAGTATGCAGCTGAAAATTTGGGATTTGACTTGTTCGCTCTATCAAACCATTGCACGGACTCACAAATATTTTATTTGTCTGGCTAGTAATATCTGTGTGCGCGGAGGAGCCAATGTGAGGAGGTAATATTCATTTGCAGAAGAGCCCATGTAGAAGAACAACCAGTTGTGCATGCATCCCAGTCCCAGACCTTTAACTAATCCACACTTTTTTTCCAATCTCATATGTTTGCAACATATCATTTTTGTACGAACCAACTACATTGTCCTCCCCAACGAATGCATACATCGTCCTCACATTCCCAGTTACCTCTTTAGCAATCCCCCTAGCCTTAATGTAAGCATGTCGACTCCGGCTCATAAGATTCGTCACAAGTAAATGCATACAGACCCCTGAGAGTGCAATGAAAGCAACAATTTTTAACGTGACCAAACTGAGTTTCCACATCGTCGAGAAACACACTGCAAATCCAATAATGAATCGGGTGATGAAATGAAAAAAATCCCAACCTTCTCAGAAATGGCATCCTGCACTATAATAATGCCATTGGTGGTTGCAGACACCACCTCCCCACTTGTGGCATTAATTTCAAAAAACTCACGTCTTGATTCAGCATGGCTCGCATGTGTGCTAGTCGCATTCGAGTAGCCTTCCATTCTCGAGTATACATCCAACAATCCACCTCGGTCCATGATGAGATTATATCTACAACTTCCAAATAAACAAAATACAGAGCGTAATGGGAAACCTTCCATAAACACCGGGAGGACCCAAATAAGCAAGCTCGAGACAATTAATGAGCTTCCCAAAGAAAATGAACTAGAAGGGCACTAATGCCTCGTGTGCACAATCTCCCACAAGGCCAATCTCCATTAAAAGATAATCCCAACCATCCATAAATGAGAAATTATTTTAGAACACTAATTTCTGTTTTTTATTCGATGTGTGGAGGCGGTGACTCGAGTTTAAATTCGAATTCTTCTATTCAACGAAGATCAAAGATTTCTCTAATTTACTATCACTTTATTATCACACATTTAACATTGATTTTTTCACATATATAGTTAGCTTAATTTTTTATTTTTTAAGTTTGGGAGGACTATATCTTCATCATCATGTCTAATATATCACCACGATCTAGGTGGGGAATTGACTCAGTGACTTCAAATCAAGGAGTGTCTTAACAAATCCAAGACCTCGTAGACATATATAATTTATTTAATTAAAAACAATTTATCTAAGAATATAAAATATTTAGAATGTTAAGTCAACAATATATCATTAGTTATTTGATGTTCAAAAGTAAACATATGATTAACCATAATGGATGAATGTATGATAGAGTCTCTTGTTATGTATGATAGAGTGTCTTGTAATGATATATTGGGTTAAAGAACTGCTGCTGTGCGCGCGCGCGCGCGCCTGAGCCTGCCTTCGAACCTGCCTGCCTGCCTGCTTCAGCTTGATCGACCATCATCATGGATCCTCCGGATCCGCCTGGTGGGGATCCGGAGCTACAGCGAGCCTTCTCAAATCTGGTTAAATCTCTCCCCCAGCAAAGACCTAGACCAACAGCAACGAAATTTGTGAAGAAGCTAGATATTTTACAGGAAGTTCATTTGCCTCCGACCATTCCTCGCATGGCAGCCATTTCCTTAGCAGAGAAAGGATTAATCGGGCAATTTACAGGACTATGGCCTTCTCCCAAAACAGTGCAAAGGTGGGTTGAACGGAACTGGTCGGACAAGATCCAAGGCAAAATATCCATCAGATTCTGTGGTAGAGGATACTTCACCTTTCATTTCGAAACTAAGGAGGACAAGGATCTAATCTTCAGAAACGGGCCTTACTTTATGGACTCCAGGGGTCTCTATCTCAACAAATGGACCCCGGATTTCGATCCAGAGCTAGACATTCCAAGCGCAGTTCCAGTCTGGGTCAGGCTGCCCCATCTTCCTCTTCACTGCTGGGGCGACGATTCGGTCAAAGCAATAGGAAACGCGGTCGGAAAATACATAGACCGCAGTGAACCCAAAGACAACATGCAGGCCTGTGCGCGGATTTGTGTTGAAGTTGATCTGGGGCGTGGACTGCCGGAAGCCATCAAACTGAAGGTAGACGACTGGTGCCACATTCAGCAGCTGGATTATGAACAGATCCCCTTCAAATGCAAGGTATGTCACGAATACAGACATTTTGCAAATAGATGTACTAAAATCATAAATGTAGAAACAGAAGAGCAAGAAGGGCAATGGGAAACTGTTAAAAGGAAAAAATCATCACCCCCTCAGAAACCATCGGACTCTGAAGCCCCTGGGCCTTCCCACCAACACCCCTCCAATCATCATTCAGCCCACCAGCTTCCTTCCTCTTCCTCCCAGCAACCTCCTCTCCATCACCCCTCCTCTCCCCCTCGATCTGCGGATCCTTCCATTCCTCCATCTTCTAATCCATTCGCATCTCTCACTGAGGAAGATTCCGACCCCTCATCTGATCCTCCTCTCCATCCCTCTCCCCCTCACATTTCTCAACCCTCCCCTGATACCCCCTCCGCTAGAATAACCAGAAGTTCTTCAAAGGATCATGGAGCGCCCAGTGATGTCCCCAAAAAAGGGCCTGGCAGAAAATCGGCCAAACAGCAGAGAGAAGAAAGTACTCAGAAAGATATCGCCATGGGCTCTCAGACTCCTATAGAATCCTTCATTCTTGGACACTCGGATAAAGAAAATAATAACAAAGGCAAAGAGAGGCGAGCACCTCTCCATGTAACTGGTAAATCATGATGAAAATGCTATCCTGGAACAGTAGGGGACTAGGGCACCCCTCCAAGATAGCAGCCCTTAAGGATTTAATCCAAAGTGAAAAGCCTGAAATCGTCCTTGTTCAAGAAACAAAGCAAGATCAATCTGAAATTAATAGAGTCATCAGCCAGCAAAAGCGTTACAGTGGTTGTGCAAGTGAAGCAAGAGGAGCCTCAGGTGGCATCCTAACAATGTGGGACAGTAACAAATGGAGCTGCAAATCCAGCTGCAAATCCACCAAAATACATCAGAACTAGATCAGTGTTAATCTAGAAAGCAAGGAAGATGGATCAACGGTAAAAATCTACAATATTTATGCACCGAATCAATACAGGGAGAAAGAAGTGTGCTGGAACACTTTGGAAACAAATATAGAAGAAGAGCAGGACAACAATCTCATTCTTGCAGGGGACTTCAATTTGGTTTTGCATGCCAACGAAAAAAGAGGGGGAAACTTCAACCCAGACCCTTTCAGAAATCGACTTGAGAACATTATGCAGGAGCAAGATCTGATTGATATCAAACCCAAGAACCGCAGGTATACCTGGAGCAACAGACGATTAGGAGCTGGCAACATCATGGAGCGCCTTGACAGGTTCCTCATAAATATAACATATCTGTCCACCTTCACTACTGGCCAGTCAAACATTCTTAATGTCTCCGCCTCTGATCATTATCCAATAATACTTACTCTGCACAGTCATTGCCAGCTAGGACCACTTCCTTTCAAATATTGCTCTCTCTGGAATCGTATCCCTGCAGCAAAAGACGCGGTGTGGCAGGCTTGGACCCAACATGTGGAAGGCTCCCCGACTTATATCTGGGAGACAAAATTAAAGAGAACAAGACAGGCTTTAAAAAACTGGGCAAAGAGCAATTACCAAGAGCCCGAGTTGAGTAAAAAGAAAATTAAGAAAGATCTTGAGGAAGTGCAGCAAAATATTGAAGTCTTTGGGCTTTCCCAGCAAGCCAAAGAGAACGAAATAAGACTTTATACCCAGCTGAGACAAACTATAAGGGATGAAGAAACTAAATGGAGACTGAAGTCAAGGCAGCTGTGGCTGCACGAGGGAGACAAAAATACTTCATATTTCCATAAGCAGGCTACAATTAGAAAGGTTCGAAATACTGTGAGCACAATTAGGGATAACGAGGGGAATAGCTACAACACCCAGGATTCCATAAAAGAAGCAGCCACCAATCACTTCAAAAACCTTTTGACAGAGGAAAAAAGTGAGGAGGATTACACAAGTTTACTTCAGCACATGCCTAAAGAAGTCACCCAAGAAACAAACAGCAAGCTCACGCAAGAAGTAGAAGAAGAAGAAGTTCAAAAAGCAATATGGAGTCTTCACCCAGACAAAGCTCCAGGACCTGATGGGTTTCCAATCAGTTTTTACAGAGAGTACTGGCAGATGATCAAAAAAGATCTTTTAAAGATGATACGCTGGGTTTTACAGAAAGGCAAAATGGGGGGACTCACCAACTCAACCCATCTAGCCTTAATTCCAAAAGAGAACAGACCCTCCACCTTCTCAAGGTTTCGACCAATATCCTTATGCAATTCTGCATACAAAATAATTACAAAAATTCTGTCAACCAGGCTTAAGCCTTATCTCTCCTCTTTGATCTCAGAAAACCAAGGGGGCTTTCTCCCCAATAGGCACATCTCTGACTCCATCCTTCTTGTGCAAGAGGCCATTCACTCAAGCATAAGCCGAAAGGAGAAAGGGTTTGTCCTAAAGCTGGATCTTGCCAATGCCTTTGATAGGGTTAGGCACTCCTTTCTGTTTGCAGTCCTTCATAAAATGGGATTTGACCCCTCCTTCATCAATATGATCAAAGCCTGCATATCGAACCCATGGCTTTCCCCACTAATCAATGGGAGACCTTGTGCTACATTCCAATCCTCTCGAGGCCTTAGACAAGGCTGTCCCCTGTCCCCTTATTTATTTATCCTCATGGCTGAGTCTCTGAGCAAAACCTTGGATTTCAATCGAAGAATAGGCCTAATCACTGGCATCAAATTTGAGCAAGGTACAAAGAACATCAACCATTCCCAATTTGTTGATGATACCCTCTTGATTGGAGGGGCGTCCATCACTATTGCAAGGCGCTTCAAGAAGATATTAGATCAATTCATGGAATACTCAGGAGGGAAGGTTAATCAGTTAAAAAGTTGTATTTATGGTTGGAACACATCAGATCACACCATCCACAGCATTGCAAAAATTCTAGGAGTCTCATACAAGCTAAACTGGAACCACTTCACATATCTAGGGATGCCGGTAAGTATGGGACCACTGAAGGCTGATACTTGGAACGAAATCCTTGACAAAATAAAGAGAAAAATCCAACAATGGGGATCTATGTGGCTGAACCCAGCAGGACGCCTGGTACTACTAAAATCAGGTTTGGCCTCTCTACCTATTTATCGTTTCTCTTTGTACCAAGCTCCAATGGTCTTCCACCAAAAAATGGAAAGAGCTCTTAGGCATTTTCTCTGGCAAGGAGGGAAAACGGAAAAAAAAAAAAAGTTCAATCTGGTCAGTTGGAAGAATGTCATTCAATCTCAGGAGAAAGGAGGACTTGGAATAAGATCTCCAAAACTGTTGAACTTAGCTCTTGGAGCTAAAATAATTTGGAGAATGATCTCAGGGGTCACAGCCTGGTGGAAGACGGTTCTTGAAGCAAAATACCTGAACAGCACTAGGCAACAACTCCTGGACACTAATATTCCCAATAGAGACAGCACAAAAATTTGGCAGCTCTGCAAGAAAGCCATACCCTTTATGTCACAGAATACTTCAAAGGTCCCAGGAGGAGGGAGCAGCATCAATTTTTCCACTGACCGCATATTAGGACAGCTTCCCATTGGATCAAAAATGGAGGCAATTCCTGCCATAAACTGGCTTAATAATAGAGGTATATGGAGCTTAGCCCAAATATCGCAATGGGATAATCACTCTCAGGCATGGACAGGTTGGAAATTACCAGATTACCCCAGAGAGATAGAGGCAAGCATCACAACTTTCAAGAACCTTCTACACAATAAAGCTCCGACTCAAAAAGGCAAGCAAGATGGCTACCGTTGGGACCCAACGGGAACCCAATACACGGCCAAAGCTGGTCACCAACACCTTTGTGACAGCACCTTTCCACAGGAAGTATGGAGCCAATGGAAATTGGTTTGGAGAGCAGAAGCACCCCCTAAAGTCAAATTCTTTTTTTGGCTCCTCCTGAAAGGGAAGATACTAACAGCAGAAAATTTAAGAAAAAGGGGTATAATGGGACCGTCAAGATGCCCAAATTGTTGTAAAGCAGAAGAAACAATACAACACCTGTTTATAGATTGCCAGGTTGCTGAAGAATGCTGGAGACAGATGGCCACAATTGGGGAAATTACATGGGAGCCCAAGACAACTATTGCAGAAACTGTCTATAATTGGAAAAAAAATTGTCCATGGAAAGAGAAGAAGAGCAACTTGACGCAAAGGATATGGAACACCATACCTTTGACCCTTCTCTGGCGCATCTGGTTGGCAAGAAACGGGAAGGTCTTTCAAGAGAAAGGATGCAATACCAGAGTCATGTGTCATAAGGCAAAGAATTTAGCGGTGGAGGCAATTATAGCCCACACTCAAGGCAAGATCGAGGCTACCAACTACAGCATCGAAGAAAGAAATTTGATCAGCTATGCCCAAGGGATTATAACTAGCACTCAGGAATCAAGACAAGAAAGGATTCAACCGAAAGAGACAAGCAGTGTCTGGAAGCTGAGGTTAAAGGAAGCGGAATTTGCAATCTGGTTGGGTAACTGTAATAGGTTCTACATGTTCTTTGATGGCACCTCAAAATCAAATCCAGGCCAAGCAGGTGCAGGGGGTCTTATCTGCAATGCTAACGGCGAGACAATTCTTCAATTTGAATGGGGATTGGGAGAGTTATCCAATAACAGGGCAGAGGGATTGGCTCTGTATCAGGGTCTCACTCAACTGATCAAGATAGGAATAAAGAAAGTAATAGTCTTTGGCGATTCAGCAATAATCATTAGGCTCATGGCTCTGAGGCAGAGCACGCCAAACATTCTATTGCAACAGATAAATTGTAGGAATCAGATTCTCCACGACCTACTAGAAGAAGTCCGCTACTATCACATACTCCGTGGACTGAATAAGGAAGCTGACAAGTGTGCCAACAGGGCATGTGATCGCGCCAAAGGCAATCTTCGCTGTAATAACACATCATCCCTCCAACTGTTACCATGAACATTATGCAGCTAGTCAACGCCTGGTGTACCGTAGTTAATAGAATCTATGACTGCAGGCAAGCAATCAGTGCAGGGGACAGAGTAGGTATGGTAGATAGGACTTATATCAGAATTCAGATAAGGAGATCTATTCAGCGCATGGGAATCGGGCATCGTGCAGGGGAAAATCGTCCTAACAATCAGATCTTCGATACAGGCCAAGATATGCATCGGACGGTGTGGTGGATTATTGGGAGACGCAGGGCTCATTCCCGCCATCACAGCTTGTCGAAAATGCCTTTATATGCCCCGGGTATCACAAGCCATCTTCCCATAGGAGATATCTGTGCTCACAGTTATAAGAGCGGAGTTGCTTCTGCATCTCTTCAAGTAGCTCGAGGTAGTCACTTTAAGGCCCCTGCGCGCACGGTGACAGCTACCAGTAGCAAGCAAAGAATCCAGAGACATCGTGTTAAGAAAGAGATCAGCACAGACAAGTATTTTCCAGTGACAATGGAGCGTCCAGAACAATGCTTCCACTGCAGGGATTTACAAGCAGAGTTTGAAGAAGTCCGAGCGCAGCAACGAGCCCTGGAGGAACAAGTGCGAAGTTTGGAAGCAAGACTTGAGGAGCAGTGCAAAATTATCCATGAGAAATACAGGGCTGAGATGAACCTCTTCTTACACAGAGTCCATTCCTTGCATGAACAGTTTAGCAGTCTGAGTAATAGATGTAGCCATGCTGAAGAAAAGATATCTATCCTCAAGTACATGATGGACAAAAAGTTCAAAGATGCAACATCCTCTTCTAGTGCAAAGCAGAACGAACCAGATCTAGACCCAGAAGCGTCCACAGCAAGGAAGATTAGTCATATTGACATAGATTAGATATGGTTTGTAAGTGTAAATTTTGGGGCCTGCAGTTCGTAAGGATTTATAGTAGTACTAGAAGCTATAGAGGCAGGATAACTAAAGTAAGGATCAAGGAAAGGAATCTTTTTGTAATTCCTTGGATCCAGAATGCTCAGGATGCATTATATGTATGGCAAACTGCCTTTTTCTTTTCAGATTAATATATAGCAACCGAACTTTGTCTCAAAAAAAAATGATATATTGGGTTAAAATATTAAGTAGTGGATAATGGCTCCCAAGGTAGGATAATGGATTGATGGGACATTTGGGAATGGGAATACGAGAAGTGACAAGAACCATAAACATTGCATCCGCCAAACACATAGATATAAAGTGTGAACATGTAAAAGATACAATTATTTCAATATATATTGTTGCAAGTGTAACTTGCTCACGAAAAAAGATGCAACCTCAATTAATTTACCTTTAGAATGCTCTATAACGACAGTCTCCACCCATCGTTAACACCTCCTCTCATGGAAACATAATCCTCTTTTACATATTAGGATTCACACTAAAGTTGAGGCAAAATGATTTATACGGCACATATAGTGTCTGTATGAATAAAAATAGGCATATTTTATTGTAATTTTCAGTAAAGAAATAACTTATTGGATTCTATCATATGTCCACTATCGGAACTTATTTATATCAACATTTTCTCCAATACTAAAAGAAACGTGTTTCCTCTCTTTTCTTAGGGGATTGCGGAGTCGGAGAGAGGTCAAATGTAATGGCCCCTAGTTGAATTTTCATGTAAATAAAATAAAACCAAGGTCATGGGACATGTATTCCAAGTTGAATGTTGGGAAAACATTATTGTGGGCATCACTTGTGATTAATTAATGGCTATGGTAATTGACAAATGCATTGGAAAAGGAAAAGGGGCAATAATTAGCGTTTAATTATGGAAATAAAGAAAAATAGGAGAAAAGGAAGGTGAAGAGACACAGATTTGCATGCAATGGAAATTAGAGGGAAAATGAAGAAAATAGAGGTCTCAATGATAAAAAGGCTTCAGAGAAACAATTGCTAGATTTTGTTAGTTTTTTAATAGTTTTGTGGTGCAGCTCTAGTTCATTCTCTCGTTCTCTCATATTCTTGTGCACTTAGAGAAATCTTGGAGCATTCTTGGAGCACTCTAGTATTCACTTGGATTGGGGAAAGAATGCAAAGGAAAGTAGGAAAGCGCAAGGAGACAGTTGGATCAGCAACTACAACTGGATTTCTTTCCAAGTAACATGTTGCATGTGTGATTTCTTTGTTGATTTTTGGATGCATGGTATATGCATGTGATTCCTTGATTACGTGTTGTCATTGGCATGGATATTTTCCTAGATTGAAAATGGTTTCAACCTTGCCTTGCCATTTACTAGATATCCATGGTATTGGGGGTTTCCAACTTGTTTTTCTGATTGGCGCTCAAGTTCCTTATGGTTGTGGGTTGGAACAAACGTTGTGGAATCCATGGAATAACTTGGGTTGAGTTACTAGTTCCTGGAATTGTTGGTTGGGACAAACACTCTAGAGCCCTTGGTGGGTTGAGTTACTAGTTCCTAGAGCCATGGTTGGAGCAAATGCTTTGGAGACCCGGAAGGATGTGGGTTGAGTTACTAGTTCCTAGAGCCGTGGTTGGAGTAAACGCTCTGGAGACCCGGAAGGATGTGAGTTGAGTTACTAGTTCTTGGAACCCTAGACAACTTGGGTAGAGGTTGATCTGGTTGATGTTAATGATTTCCAGACCATGGAGGTGGAAGCATTGTGGTTGAGGGTTGAGGTGATTCGGTCTTTGGAAGCCCTGGTTGGTTTTGTTTGGTTTATTCCATGAGACCCCACATTCATTCTTGGAATATGGCATGGGGGTGATTGATTGAAAGAGTGATTTGGTTCAACCCAATTTATGGTCGAGTTGTACGTGGAAGTCCCTGACTTGGTTGGAATTTTCATATGTTAATAAGATTTATTTTCCTATTGTGATTTATGAGCACTTGTACTGGTTATTATATTGACATTATGGTTGATTTTTCATGGTTTCTATGTTAGCTATATGATATATTTTATCTATGGCTCTTCACAGGTTTGATAAATCATTGAATGGTTGATGAATGCATAGCCTACCAAGTGTTATTGCAACTAGATAGGGAGGGTTTAGAACCTTCTTGATGATTCTCATATAGAGACTATCAATTTATGATCAGAATGCATTCATGACCTGTAGGTTACATGTTTGTCATATGTTTGATGAAATGTTTGTTATGGATTAGGCATCTTTTAATCAAGTTCTTGCTTGAGTTTTGATTGGATGGCTTTGTCATTACCTTTGATTGCATTCTGGAAAGTTACATGAAATTTTGGGCAGTGGTCTGCAGGCTAGCCTGAAAAGGTGGCATAGATCATGGAACCGCATGCTCAGAACTGGAGGAAATGGATCATAACTGCATGGAAGCAAGCCTGTGAGTATGGTTATAGGCTTCCAATCGCATGGATGCAGTGCCAAGGGTGTGGTTATGGAGTTAGGTCAGAGAAAAAGGGTTCCAACTCAGGGATTGATCACCTGGGGTGGTTTTCCATCTCTTGAGTGATCTATAGTCCTTGTGGGATGTCAATAAGTACTCAGATTGTAGGCCCCACTTCCTTAACTGGAACTTGGAGGTTGAGTCATGTCGTAGCGACACTCATCTCATATTTACCCTCAAAAGCTTGTGAATTTGGGTAAATGTGGCAGGAGATGTTACATCAAATTATTTGTATTCAACTTCCCTCTTCTATTGATTTCTCTTGCATTCGGGCTCATTGAAATTTGTCCATCTTTAATGGAGTGTAGACTATGGGCATATGCAATCTAGATCTGAAAAGTGATTGGTTCATTTCATTTAGCTCATGATCTTTGCGAGGAAGCGATATGGGGATATCCACTAACAGTGCTATGGATAACTTAATAACTTTGGTAAACAAGATACAAAGGGTTGGCACAATGCTCGGTGATCATGGTGAAGAGAACACTTTGTCGACTAATTATTTGTAGATTTCTATGGTGTGGTTTTTGCTCTGGGCTCGGATATTCCACAGTATGCATTTTTATATTGTCTACTTTTCGAGTCTAGACCAAGACTCATCCTCAAGACTAAATCTACAAAGAATAGGAATGGGCGTTATAAATATGTTATGGAGTGTTGTCAAAGTGGGGAGCCGACCAGCTCAAAGTGAATAATCACTTATTTTATTAAAACATAATTTTAATTCATTTTTTATTATTATGTCATATAATTTATAAATTTTTATATATTCTATTTTATTTTTATTTTTATAATGATTAATGCCTTAATTTCTTTGTTCATTTGCATTTTTTTATCTAAGTTATATTATACTCACTTTTTTTCCCAGGAAGAAAAATCGTAATTTCCATTAACATAGAAAATTACATGGTGTAAATGCCATAGGCATATGTTGTAAAGTGACCATGGTCAGCTATGAACTGTTGCAAACTAATATAAAAACCTACAAAAAACCCTTGTCGGGTATACTGATAGTGTTCATATACAATGTTATTTACATATCCAAAACTGATTCATAAATATTAACACAAAAAGATGTCGGATCCGTAGCTTGTTTTCCCTCTGTATATCCTGGTCCATATAAGGTCTATGATAGTATTGATAGATCTGTGTAGGAGTATGCTCTCTAATCAGCCATTCTCCTTGAGGATGATGCGTTTCGGCTTTCGATACCCTGTCTGCACATGCATTGTGTTCCCTGTAGATATGAGTGCAAGAAACAAGATCAAATTGTGATTTTAGAAATAATACATCATCCAATATTGTTCTGAGTGTATATGCATAGCATGATGTAATGCAATTGAACCAGTTTATGACAATCTTTAAATCCCCAAATATTTGTAGTTGTCTGCAATTTTTGAAAATAGCAAAATGTAAGAGATGGCGAAGGGTGATGAGCTATGCATAATTGTTAGTGCCATCTCCCAACCCCAAGCATATGTGGTAAAAATGTGTTTCAAATATATGTAGTATGATGCCTCCACCGCAGCCCTGTTCTTGTGCTGCTCCATCAGAATAGGCCCAAGGTTTCTCTTTATCAATGACTTCTAGTATAATGTTTCTTGTCCAGGTAACTTGTGCCTCTTCCGGGATTTCTAAGTAGCTCTTACAGATCTTTGGAATGATCTGAGTCCAAACAATTTGTTTCCCCTGAAAGATAATACTGTTTCTGCAAATCCAAATGTGCAAGGACACTATGAGAGGTAAGTTCCTAGCTTTCGGGTGTGTTGCAAAATCCCACCATCTGTTCCAGGCCGTATTCATATCATCCCCGGTCCATGTGATTGGTATATTAAGAAGTTGGAAGGCCTGTGTCCAAACTTGCTGAGTAGTGGGGTAGGTGAGGAATAGGTGATTGGTTGATTCCTCTTCTGCTCTACACAGAACACACCATGTAGGTCCTGGAAATGCCCGTTTCCTGAGATTTGTTCCAGCCGGGGTTTTGTCTGAAATGATATTCCACATGAATAATCAGGAGCGAGGAGGACCATGTAGCTTCCAGATATTTTGCAACCAGATTTTCATTGATTATGGTTTGTATCTTGCATGAATTATTGAATATTTTTCCTTTGGGGTATAGGTCCCATGTTTTGTAAGTCATCATAGCAACTCATCTGGCTCATCCCTTATTCTCACATGGGATTCAGTTAAGGCAATCAAGTAGGTCCTCCATGCCATGTGCCACTAAGCTGGAATATTCAGTGTCGTCCCTGATAACCAAGCTTTCTGGTATATTGTTGAGTTGAGAGGATCCCCAATTTGAGCCATGTTGACAATATCCCTTTGTTTAAGGATGGTTGTAGGGGCCTGATTCTTATTATTAGAGTCTCAATCTATTATACACTAACAGATCTATTTTCCTACTGTTTTAAAAGTTAAAAAAAAAAAAAGAACGTGTTGACCTTCTTACATAGATTTAAACATTTAACATCTTATCACTTTACCATAAGAAACATAAATTAAGGTGAGCATTCCATTGATATCAACTTAACAAGAGTGGTCCATGGAAAATACCTGTTCTGGCAGTTGATGATGATACCTTTGTGTTATAGTTCCTGCTGAACGCTCTTTCTCACAGACCCAACCGGATTTACCTCCCAGCCAACTAGGAAATAAGTTCCTAGCCCAGGAAACATCCACAGGTTCCCTAGCCCTCCGTGCCCAAGTCCAACCAGATATAGTGTGTCCTCAAGAAGAATGTGCAAAACTAGATAATGATACTTTCCTCCTCTCAAACCCAAGAAACCTCCACAGGTTTCCAAGGTCTCCCAAAATCATGACAAGGCCAAACAATCACAACCAACCCCCACAATCCTAAGCAAGACTCCCACCCCCCTTTTCTTCCTTCCCCCTTCCCTTTTTATACCCTCCTTCCCTTCTCCATCTCAACCACCTCTCATTAATGTCATTAACTTCTCATCCAACCTTACAATTGACTTCTCTTCTCCCAAGTAAGCTAGGGGTACATTTGGAAATGTGACATGAATATAAAATTGAGAATTTAATGGGAAAGGATCATGTCTTCTCCCAAGTAAATCTGAAAAGTACATTTGGGAATGTGAGGTGAATATATATATATATATATATATATAATTAAATGGAGAGGACTATGTCTTCTCCCAAGTAAATGTGAGGGTACATTGGGGAACGTGAGATGTAATTACATGGAGAGAACCATGTCTTCTCCTTAGTAAATGTGAGGGTACATTGGGGAATGTGAAATGAATATATATATTGATAATAAGATGGAGAGGACTATGTCTTCTCCCAAGTAAATGTGAGGGTACATTGGGGAATGTGAGATGTAATTACATGGAGAGGACCATGTCTTCTCCTTAGTAAATGTGAGGGTACATTGGGTAATGTGAAATGAATACATATATTTTGAAATAATGGAAGGAGACCATATCCTACCTAATATTCAATTTGAGAAGGTAAGTGGGGAATTTGAATAATGGAAATCATGAATTTTATATTAGACCAATATTTCTCAATATTTTTAGATAATGTAAACATTAACAAAATTTGTAGGATAAGATTTAAGTGGGGCATTACATACACCCCTCCTTCAGAGAACTTCGTCCCGAAGTTAGAATGAATGATGCAAGGAGTTTGAAAGCATAGAAACCAGAGAGAGTTATAGCAATATAATCAGATAAGTCCGACAATGGAATTTCTTCCCATCAAGAGTCTCAAACTGGTCTATATCCTCCTATCCACCCTGGCCTACTTCCATTCCCACCCTATCCATCCTCTGTTGCTTTATCAGTGGCAACGGCCATACTAACCACTAATAAAACCGACATGGTGGAAGCGTCGAATACATCGACCTAACTTCCCCAGTAGGCAACTGGAAATCGTCATCACACGTCTAGGGGAGCGTGTCCACCACTGCCCTCCCACGATTCCAGGTTTCGGAGGATACACGGTGGGAAATGCCTCCACCCCTCCTGCAGAACTAGGGTTAATACCCTAATACAGACCACACTACAGAGCTGGTTGGACTTGTCATCGAATAATCCAGTCAGGTCGTCTTGCCACCTGTCATTTGCATTTTTTTCTCGTGTCATAAGAGTGCATATCAAGTAGATACCAAATGAAGTAAAATAATGTACATTATACCTTCCTCATGAGATGTCTCATCCTTCCCTCTTGGCTATCACATAGTTCTTTTCCCCTGTGGGTTAGCTCTCATTCATGCATTTATATAACAACAAGACATATAATCATCACATTACTAAGTCTAGTATCCATGTGTCAATCTAGGAATTCTCGCTAAGTCATTCATTTAAATAAATCATATCCACTTGAGCTATATATGAACCAAAATAATTCTGATAAGTTACGCACTAGATAGTCCATCACTAAGTGAGTCATACATGTAGTCCATACATCAACCATTTCTATCATTAATATCAAATCTATCAACTGATTCATATAAGTAGTTTTATGTGTCAACCAAATGCATCAATATTACATAATGTTCATAAATAAATAACATGGAAATTTGATCTTAACATAGGTAGCTATCTAAGTCAAAATAGGCATCACAGATGCTCAAAAAGTGAGGGGTAGTCACGATGCATAGTCTATGCATCCTCCCAGGTAGCAGATCCTGGGCTATACTTGTCCCACTCGACCTTAACTTGGTCCACCGTGCGACGTCTGAGCTGTCGAACCCTACGGTCCAATATGCGTAATGGTTCTACCATTACGGTTCCCATGTCCGAGACCTGCAAGTCCTGCCAATCCAGTTTGTGAGATTCATCAGAAACATAATGTCATAAAACAGATACATGAAAAACATCATGAGTTTTATGCAAATGGGGCGGCAGTACAAGACGATAGGCAACTGGTCCAATCTTCTCTTTGATCCTAAAAGGTCCTACGGACCGAGGTGACAATTTCGTTCCCTTCCCAAACCGGATGGTGCTTTTGTTGGGCTGGATATGAATAAAAACTTGGTCCCCTACTTCATAGCTGCGATCAATCCTATGTGAATCAGCATAACTCTTCTGTCTATCTTGTGCTTCCTTTAACCTTTGCCGAACCTGCTTTACCTGCTCCTCCATTTCTTGAACTAATTCTGGGCCAACTATCACTCGGTCCTCCAACTTTTACCAACTCAATGGCGTCCTGCAAGGTCTTCCATATAGACCTTGATAAGGAGGCATCCTGATTGAACTGTGATAACTGTTATTATAGGAAAACTCTACCAATGGTAAGTACCTTTCCCACTGAGTCTGATTATCCATGACGTACATCCTAAGCATGTCCTCCAGAACCTGATTTACTCTTTCGGTCTACCCATCTGTTTCTGGATGATATGCAGTGCTTAGGTTTAACTGAGTTCCCAGTGCTGACTACAAACTTGTCCAAAACCTAGATGTAAATCGGGAGTCTCTATCAGAAATGATCTTTGTGGGCAATCCGTGCAGTCGGATAACTTCATTGACAAACACTCGCGCCACATCCGTAACATCGTAAGTGTCCCTTACTGGGATGAAATGGGCACTTTTGGTCAATTTATCAACTATAACCAATATAGCATTATGCCTCTGGGAAGTGAGTGGCAAACCCACCACAAAATCCATGGAAATTACTTCCCATTTAGATGTAGGGATGTCATGAGGTTGTAGGAGTCCTGCTGGATGGCGATGATCAGCCTTCACTCGCTGACATTCAAGACATTTGGCGACAAACTGGACTATGTCATGCTTCATGCCTACCCAAAAGAAGAGTTTCCTTGCATCTGCGTACATCTTCTTTACCCCAGGATGTGCACAATAGACTGCTCTATGAGACTCTCCGAGGATGGTTTCTCTTATACCCCCTTCCTTAGGTACGTACATTCTCCCTTGGAATCTCAATAGCCCATCTGGTTCAAGGACATATCCTTCAAACTTTGGTTCTATTTGTTTCCCATTTTGGATAGCTGAGATGAATTTTAAATACCAACTATCTTCAAAGAGTTTCTCCAATATCCGCTCCCTTAAATTTACCTTTAAGGCTACTAGGGAGAAAGTTCGTGGCCTCCTGCTTAGTGCATCCGCCACTACATTTTCCTTTCCTTTGATGTATGAGATTTCAAAATCATACTCACTCATGAATTCGCTCCATCGCCTTCGTCTGGCGTTCATATCCCTTTGAGTGAAGAGATGCTTTAGGCTTTGATGATCTGTTCCTAACTCAAATCTTCTCCCAATGAGGTAGTGTCTCCATAGCTTCAAGGCTAACATCACTGCTGCCAATTCTAAGTCGTGCGTAGCATAGAACTCTTCATGCTTCTTCAATTTTCTAGAAGCGTAAGCTATTACTCCGCCTTCTTGCATCAATACTGCACCCAATCCCTGCGTCGAAGCATCGGTGCAGACAGTGAAGTCTTTTCTCATGTCTGGTACTTGAAGGATCGGTGCACAAGTTAGTAACCTCTTCAGCTCTGTGAATGCAGTGCCACATTCATTTGTCCATTCATACCTAACCCCCTTTCGCTGTAATGTGGTGATGGGTTTTGCAATCCTTGAAAACCCTTCCACAAACTTGCGATAATACCCAGCTAGCCCCATAAAACTATGTACCTCATGGGCATTTTTTGGTGCTGGCCAATCCATTATGGCCTTCACCTTTTCCGGGTCAACTGAAATCCCTTCTCCTGAAACGATGTGCCCAAGGTAATGGACTTTCTTCTGAAAGAAGGAACACTTTGACAATTTCCCATACAATTAATTCTCCCTTAAACAAGTTAATACTACCCTTAGGTGCTTTTCATGCTCCTTTTCATTCTTGGAATATATAAGAATGTCATCAAGGAATACTTGCACGAATTGGTCCAAATACTTCCTGAACACACCATTCATGAGGCTCATGAATACTGTTGGTGCATTGGTTAAACTGAATGGAACAACTACGAACTCATAGTGCCCAAATCGAGTTCGAAATGCAGTTTTTGAGATGTCTTCCTCCTTTATCCTCAATTGGTGGTACCCAGATCGTAGATCGATTTTTGAGAAGACTGCTGCCCCCTTCATTTGATCAAATAAGTAATCTATTCGAGGTATTGGGTACCTATTATTTATCATGGCTCTGTTTAAGTCTCTATAATCTATGCATAGGCGCAGGGAACCATCCTTCTTCTTGACAAAAATTACTGGTGCACCCCAAGGGGAAATACTTGGTTTGATCAATCCCAAGTCTAAGAGCTCCTTTAACTGCATCTGCAACTCACAAAGCTCTGGAGTTGTCATCCTATAGGGTGTCTTAGATATTGGTTCTGCACCTGGTTTCAGATCAATGGTGAAATCAATCTCTCTTACAGGAGGTAATCCAGGCAATTCCTTTGGAAAAACATCCTTGAATTCAGCCAAAACTGGATGTTGATCCAAGGAAGGTCCTTTCTGGTCACTCACAGTCTTGACCAAATACAGTTTGCAAACTTGTCTGAGACAACGTCTTACCTTCATCATGGATATGAATTGTAGGGACACTCCCCTCTTGATTCCACAAATCTCAATTGGCCTACCTTCATCATCTAAACAGATCACCTTCTTCTTGAAACAGTCTACCAAAGCTCGATGAGCTTCTAGCCAGTCCATTCCAACAATTACATCATACGTTCCCAATGCTGTGACATATGCCTTCAACTTAGTCATACACACCCCGAGGTTTACCTGACATTGGTCAACACTAGGCCCTACTGCTTGTTTTATTCCAGAAGCCATCTCAACTTGTTTAAAGTCATCGTGCTCATAGGTTGCCAACCCACATTTTTCTAATGCAACTGGTGAAATGAAACTATCTGTAGCACCAGAGTCAAACAAAATTTTAACTTTTACTTTGTTTATCATGCCTGAGGTTTCTACCACGGCAGACTGGTGTTCAAATTGCTGATTGTCAACTGCGGCATAGATTCGGTGGTGGCTACCTGCTCCCCCCATTGGTTCTTTTCCCTCTCTTCTGTTGTTACTGGTTCAAAACTCTGGGCTGTCCCACTGGTAATGAGGTCCTCCGCATCCCCAACAAGTGATGCGTGGTGGACCTTGAACCGAATGTTGTGGAGTTCTTTGGAAAGAGTTTCTTCCCCTGGAACCCCTACCCCCACTTGTTGTTCCTCGCCTATGACTTTGATTTGTATGCGCCCTTGAAACTATGGGTGAAGCTGCACTAGAAACCATTGAAATTCCTATTGTTGGTGTTCTAGGTATAACCCTGTTTCCTTATGGTGTGGCCTCCGACTTTCCCCCCTTGGGAAGGTACAAGGGGCCTTCCCCATAAACCCTGTTTGATGTGGAAAGATGGCTCTGCCTTCACCCTTTAAATCTAGGTGTTCTTCGACATAACGAGCCTATTCTATAGCTTCTGCAACTGAGGATGGTTTCCACATCCGTACCATTGCCCTAATCTTAGGTCTCAATCCATACATAAAACGATCCGCTTGGCGCTAGTCAGTATCCATGTAGGAAACGTACTTGACCAATTCCATAAATCGAATTTCATATTCTTCTACAGTACGACCTCCCTGTATCGGGGCATGGAAGGCTCCTACCTGTTGTTCTTCATAATATGTTGGTAGGTACTTCTTCCTGAACCTCTCCTCAAACAATTCCCAAGTAACTGTGTCTGGAGTGAGGTGTAGTTGACGCTCCAAGTTACCCCACCAATTCAGAGCACTATCTCTGATTTGGAATATTGCTATTTTGGCTTTTGAATTGGAATTGTAATCCCTTAGTGCGAAACACCTTCCCATCCCCTCTAACCAGGCTTCTGCACGCTCACTAGCACAACCTCCTACAAATTCTGGGAGTTTAATCTTCTGGAGCTCTCTATTAATGTCCTCAGCTAGAGGTCTTCTATCATAATCTCTAGATCCCTCGGGGTTCCCTAACCCTGATGAAGGGTGTTCCCCTTCCATTTCATTTGTTTGGCGTCCTCTTAAGGTTTCATCAATTTCTTCCAAGGAACGCAGGATGAGAGTCAATTCTGGTGAAGGTAATGGGTTATTTGAAGGAGGTCCTTGTGAAGACTCTCCAAGCCCTTGGTTCCTTCGTGTTTTCACCATTTTGATTTGTTCAAAATCTGCGTGATATCTAAGACTTATTAGCATTATTCCTAACATTTTCTACCACATTCTAGATAGTCCATAGAGAACCCTAAGCAATAGATCAATTCAAGTTATGCAAGTTACTTCTTAGCCACAAAATTAAACTTTAGAACATGTTGATCTGTTTATTTTGGGAAGGCTGCATTTGTGTTTACTTCGATATTTATGCATTTAAATAACTTTGTTTATGCAAAGAACAAGTAGGAGATAGTAAACCAAAAAATGCAGTAAAGGTTCTGATGTGTTAGATTCAAAAATTTTCACAGAATGCATGTTTAACATTTATCTCAGCTACATGTAATATTGGGTTTGGGCATTAAACTTCATGCAAAAACTTGAAACTGAGTAAGGGCTACAGAAAATGATTTTCTTCATTTATGAATGTCTAAAGTGGGCCCCAATTGGGGGTCATAGATATCTACATTCATGTTTACCAAGGTATTTTAATAGTCATTGATTATGTGAACTAATATTTTATTGCACAAAGTGGAAAAACCCTAACCCAGCTCCAACTCCAAGAGGGTGAAGAGAAGATTATAAAACATTCACAAGAGTATTTTCTTCTAGAAAGGAGTTTTCCCTTAAAAAAAATTGGGAGTTGACTCTCCCTCATCTTTCCTTCTACGTGTTTCATTCCATTAGGTTTTCCATATACGATTTACAACAAGAGAATGTAGTATTGATAACTTTCTATATCCTTCCATGAGTCCCCATCATATTATAGTACTAGAGGAATAAAATTTATGTTTTTGCATTTATTTATTTTTATTTATTTTTTTGATAAATAAACAGAAAAATTAAGATAAAAGGATGAGGGAACCGGTGATATTAACAACTGTACAGTGCTATTTAGTGGCAAAAAAATTTTCAAATCTTACATGGTATATATTTAAAATAAATGAAATTGGAATCTAATACCCATTCCTATGATTTTTCCTTTATTAAATAATAGAAAATTAATAATTGGTATCTTCTGCGTACTAAATAAGGAATGGAAGCGATGAAGTCTCCAAAGCTCCCAGAATCATACTTATGTGTTAATAACAAAATAAATTTGTTTCTAGATTTACGACCCCTCTGAAAACATTGTAGACACATGAAATACCTACTTTGGCACTAGTGGTTGTACTTGTGTTCGTATGTTGAGGAAGACGAGCTCTTAGCCAAGCAGAAGCAGTTTTAGGACGTACTCCAAGACAATGTTGCATCTTCAACTCGTGAGTAATAATTTTAAAATTGTTTTTATTATTATAAAAATTTGGATATATTTATTTATCCAGCCTCCCTTAACTCACTTGTTAGTTTCCACTATCTGAGGGATATTTAAAATCAAAACCTTAAAAGTTAACATTAAAAAGTATGGAAAGCAGTGTACATTAATCTAGGGATCAATTGAAGAGCACATAAATCAGAGAATGTGGATTGAGGGCATAAAATGAGCAGTGTCGTTCAAAATCCTGGTGACCAAATTCACATTAAAGGGCATTCTATTCTAGAACATAAGCTCCAGCCCCCTCCTTAGTTTTTTTGTATTCCGAAGAAACTTGCCTCTTGTGAGTATCGCACTTGAACTTACTTTTGCCATGACCACAAAATTTTCTATCTTCGTAGCGTATTGAATGTCAAGAAATAAACTATCTTCAGTGTTTTGTATTATATTAAAGTTTCTATTTTCATGATGTATCACACGGAAGCAAAGTTTCCATATTTGTGGTGTATCGCATGAGAATAATATTTCCATTTCATTGTGTATCACAGCTCAACAGTGTTTCTATTTTCTCCTTCATATGGCACCAAAATATTTTTAGCGCTGGTATTTTTATCTTTTATGTGTATCTTTTAATTTTGGTAATATTCATTTTGTATTTTATCTGTTCTCATTTTTTGAAATTATAGCCATATTCTTAAATTGCTCTTAAGCAGTATAAACTCAAAGCACAAACTAGATAAGAGAATCGAAATTACAAATAGAAAAAATCACTACAGTTTTGACTGATTCTTGAGCAAGCTTGACCATGTCTGGCGAGTATCAGAAGTCTAGCGAGTTTGACTAAATTTCACCAAGTCATGCCAAGTTTGGGAAAAGCTTCACAGCATTCCAGCGAGATGAGTGAAGTTGGTGAGCTTCCTGAGTAATTGGTGAGCCCTGTTACTTCGATCATGGCCAGTGATACTTGGTATATGGGAAAATAGACATCATTCAATCCAAGAGATGTAAGTACCATAGAACACTACATTAATTTTGTTTCCAATTTTTTCTCCTTTTCTTTGTGGAAACATGAGTCTTGTAATACAAAATTACAAGAAACTACATCAAGTACAATAAAGAAACTTACTCCCACTGCCAACCTAGGTCAGGAGGGCAAGCATATATGGCAGCCCCATATCAGTATCTCTCATATAGTTTCCAGGAAATATGGATATTAGGAGAGATTTGTATTGTCAGTTCATCCAAAATTCTGTGAAATACAATCCTACAGTTAGTAAATTTGTTACAGTCAAAGGTGGATTACATCTTATTCACCTTAGCAATGAAAGGATCTTTTTCCTGAGAACCGAGTAAAAAGGTTGGGCAACTAATGATTACAGAGCGAGGTCCCCTAACAGAACCACCCTTCAGTGACTTAGAAGGAAAACTGGGGAGATGTGTTGAAATTTTTTCATAAGGATCTTGCAAAACCACAATCCCAAAATATATGTTTCATGTCTTTTCTGCTATCGGTAGGGCCCGCCCTAGATAAAATGTGCTTGTTGGCTAGCCCTCATGGGTATCTCCATAAGCCATCAATCCTTTTGAGCCATTCTCCTTCTGGATCACTGCCTTTCTGTCTCTTGTGAAGTTTACCAATCGCCGAAGACATTACTCTATTGCACCTGTAAAGAGTGCAGTTGTTATATCTGAAAATTTAAATAGGTCCTCATTCTCTCCTTCCAACTTGGTTCACTACAACCAAAGGCCTCTTTGAATCTGTCTCCTGGATATAAAATAGAAGTGATAACCATGATAAGGACCCTCTCTTTTCCGTGAAGTGCCAATTTTCTGGATAGATCTGTCGAAGAATACCGATCTCCTATAATAATGCCCAGGAGGTCAACCCAAGATTACAAATTCTTGGTTAGCAATTTTTCCCAGTTCTTAAGAGTGAGCTACGAGAACCCATTGAATTCTATCAAAGTTCAAAGTGTGGGGGCACTGGAGACAACTTGCCATAATTTCCAGATCGGTTTTTAACATAGAAAAGTCTTGACTCAAAATGTCAGAAACATTGTAAGCCATATCTGTAAGACTAAGTCTCCTCATTAATCTAAATATATAGGGTACAGTACTAGTTCTAACTTCTGAGTCATGAGAAACACGAGTGTGGGATGCTGGACTAAATCTATCCAAAAATACTTCTCAAACCCCCTATATCTTTCTTTATTGTGCAAAAAATCTCACAATGATAGAGGTGGAGCCTGCCTCTCAGCTGGTTTGCCCCCAAAGATAATTGTGCAAAATGTGCTATAGCTTGGAATAATTAGGATCTGTAAGGAACTGACGTGATGGCTAATAGACGCTCAGAGAAGCTTAAGTCTTGAAACCAACTACAAGTGAAACATCTCTATTCTATCCATAGTTAGCTCAGATGTCTGTAACTGATACAGTGCATTGTTCGGAAATTTTTGTTCTGTTGCCAGAATCAGTCATGTTGGCTCAGAAGACGTGACATAACGCAGGAGTACCTGAGAGGGCCATTTTTAGTTTCTCAAGGAAATGTGGGGCTCAGTGGTTTTCAAATTGACAAATAACGAAAAGAATTGAAAATAAACTGACAGCAAGTTTCAATACAACTCTTGGTACCCCAGAGGGCCGTCAATTTTCAAGAAAGAATCCTGCTTTGTGGCCTGTCAATGAGTATACATGGTATGGCTGTAAAAACAAGAGAAAAGATAGGGTCATTGTTTTCAGTGGATTGAATATTTCGGCAAATTGCTTCTATTAAACAGATTGTAAAGATAATCTGTTGCTTTATTTATAGTTCTATGGAGGTTTTGACTAAAGGAAATTGTGATTAACGCCTGTCTTTTGCTTTGTTAGACATCCAAAAATATATGATATAGCAAACTTCAGTTACAGTGAAAATACATTTAGCGGGCTCGGTTATGGATAAAACATTGACTAATTCACAGCACACATTTGTTCGACTTGGCGTGTTCGTAAAATCATTGGATTAAAGAAGGTTACTAGAGTATTCTGATGAAGTAGCAGTTAATAGGGTTTAATGCAAAGGGGACTTCACTCCCATGCATATTTCTTTCTCCACCAACACAACCACGAGCTAACAGGTTCTCAGATCATCAGAGAGAACAGCTCTGGAGTGTATAAAATCAAACGCGCAGAAATTAAAACATCAAAAACACAGACAAGAAGATTTACTTCATGAAACTGCCTTAATACGCCTTTCAATTGAACTATAGAATTTTTTTTTGGTGTATATATATATATATATATATATATATATATATATATATTCGCATTTTTTTTCTTTTTTTTTTTATCTGTGAAAGTTACATTTACAGTGTGATTTCCTATTCTCGACTTTTACAGGCCCACTGGTCAGCGGAGCTTATAGTGCTCATCAACATTAAACACACACAGATATGTTACCTTTCTGCTGCTTAGGCTTCTTTTATCAATCTCAGAATGTTTTTCAACTTTCTCTGTTTTGTTATATCCCTTCTTCTTTTTCCCGTTTAGCAAAGCTGGCTGGATTGGGTCTTCTTTCACTGAGCCTTTGCACTAGCGTTTTCTTCTAAACATCTGAATTGCCTTTTTTTTTTTCCTGGTTTTTTTTTTTCTTTTTAAGTAAAATCCAGCATCAACCTAAAAATTATAGAAGTGGATTGGTTCATAGGTCTCAGTGTTTGAACTTGGCTCTGATACCAAGTGTAGGGGCCTGATTCCTATTATTAGAGTCTCAATCTATTATACACTAACAGATCTATTTTCCTACTGTTTTAAAAGTAAAAAAAAAAAAAAAAATTGTTGACCTTCTTACATAGATTTAAACATTTAACATCTTATCACTTTATCATAAGCAACATCAATTAAGGTGACCATTCCATTGATATCAACTTAACAAGAGTGGTCCATGGAAAATACTTGTTCCAGCGGTTGATGATGATACCTTTGTCTTATAGTTCCTGTTGAACGCTCTTTCTCACCGACCCAACCGGATTTACCTCCCAGGCAACTAGGAAATAAATTCCTAGCCCAGGAAACCTCCACAGGTTCCCTAGCCCTCTGTGCCCAAGTCCAACCAGATATAGTGTGTCCTCAAGAAGAATGTGAAAAACTAGATAATGATACTTTCCTCCTCTCAAACCCAAGAAACCTCCACATGTTTCCAAGGTCTCCCAAAATCATGACAAGGCCAAACAATCACAACCAACCCCCACAATCCTAAGCAAGACTCCCACCCCCCTTTTCTTCCTTCCCTCTTCCCTTTTTATACCCTCCTTCCCTTCTCCATCTCAACCACCTCTCATTAATGTCATTAACTTCTCATCCATCCTTACAATTGACTTCTCTTCTCCCAAGTAAGCTAGGGGTACATTTGGAAATGTGACATGAATATAAAATTGAGAATTTAATGGGAAATGATCATGTCTTCTCCCAAGTAAATCTGAAAAGTATATTTGGGAATGTGAGGTGAATATATATATATATTGATAATTAAATGGAGAGGACTATGTCTTCTCCCAAGTAAATGTGAGGGTACATTGGGGAATGTGAGATATAATTACATGGAGAGGACCATGTCTTCTCCTTAGTAAATGTGAGAGTACATTGGGGAATGTGAAATGAATATATATATTGATAATAAGATGGAGAGGACTATGTCTTCTCCCAAGTAAATGTGAGGGTACATTGGGGAATGTGAGATATAATTACATGGAGAGGACCATGTCTTCTCCTTAGTAAATGTGAGGGTACATTGGGTAATGTGAAATGAATACATATATTTTGAAATAATGGAAGGAGACCATATCCTACCTAATATTCAATTTGAGAAGGTAAGTGGGGAATTTGAATAATGGAAATCACGAATTTTATATTAGACCAATATTTCTCAATATTTTTAGATAATGTAAACATTAACAAAATTTGTAGGATAAGATTTAAGTGGGGCATTACAATGGCAGTCAAGTCCGGTGGAAGGAGATGGGAGTTCCCACACCCAATCCATGGGTCAATCCCAATACGGGCCGACCCACCATTACCAGTCCTCCATATGAGTCCCCTTCTAATGATGGGGAGGGTATTTATTATAGCCCTCCAAATTATTGATATACCCTTTCTGTTCCAAGATGGTAGTCTTAGCCAATCCAGCATTGAGAACGGTCAGATGTATTTGTATGTGATCACCTCCGACCATAGGCTCCTGTGTTTCGTGAGCAGCCATCCAAGTTTGGCTGCAAGAGCCTGTGCAAAGGCAGATAGGTTTTTTAAGCCCTAGCCTCCCCATTTTTTGGGGATATCAATGCTGCTCCAATTGACCCAAGCATATAGTTTCCTCTCCTTATGTCCCTTCCATAAGAATTGGCAGCATATTCTTTTTATCCTTTGTATAATTCCTTGAGGAATCCAGGCCAGGGACATCCAGTATACCAATGTGGCTTCAAGTACTGATTTGATAAGCACCAGTCTGCCAGCCCTGGATAGTAGTCGATGGCTCCATATGTTTAATCTTCTTTCCACCTTTGCAATCAACCATGTCCAGTCTGTTATTTTGTATCCCTCTGATTTTATCCTAAATCCCAAGTACTTCAGTCCATCCTCCAGGGCCTAATTCCGAAAAGGGAAGTTTTGGAGAGCAAGGTTGGTTTCTTGTTGAGTACATTCTGATAAGGATATAGTGGATTTGACCTTATTAATTTCCATCCCTATGGCAGAGCTGAATAACCTCAGTATCCCCGTGAGAGTGGTGATGTCCTAAATTCTCCCATCAAGAAATATGAGGATGCCATCTACAAAGAGTATATGTGATAATATGCATTGATCCATAATCTTGAGGCCCTTAAACCGCCCCTCACGCTTCTCCGATGCAATATTTTTTCTAAGGCCTTCCATGACCAATAGGAATAGCAGTGGGGATAGGGGCAATCCTTACCTGAGTCCCTGCTCCGCTTGAAAGGAGTGGGAGGTTGATCCATTGATTAAAATTGCAAAGGATACTGAAGTAATACAACACATAATCTGTCTGATAAAGTTTGGTGGAAACCCCAGATGAGTGAGTAACATTTGAAGGTATAGCCAGTTGACCTGGTCAAAAGCCTTTGAGAGGTCAATTTTTAGCATCACTCCTTTGAGTTTCTTCAGTTTGATAGAGTGGAGGACCTCTTGTGCCGTGCCAATGGCCTTGTGGATTTGTCAATTTTGCAGAAAGGGATGTGATCCGACAGGGTCGATTTAATACGATTAGCTGTAATCTTAGCAATAATCTTATAAAGGCAGTTGCATAGGGATATAGGCTTGAAATCATTTAAGGATAGCAGGGAATCTAGCTTGGGAATTAGGGCAAAAAAGGTGGAGTTTATAGGCTCATGCATTCTGCCCAGGATATGGCTTTTTTCGACCACTTCAAGAAGGTTAGGACCAATGATATCGAAGAAGGTAAGGTAGAACTCCACCGACCATCCATCCGGCCCTAGACTTTTATCCTTTTTTAACCACTTCAGAGTGCTCTCCAATTCCCCCAAAGTGATAAGTTTATTGAGTTCCTCCAACAAGTCAGGCTCCAAAAATCTAGGAAAGTGCCCTACGATTCGGATGATATCAGCAAGTGTAGCTCCTGGAGGAACTTTGAACAGCTGATTGAAGTGTGCAATGCCCATCTGTGTTAGTTGTGGATGTGTATTAGCTATCTGTCCCTGATCCGAGGGCATCTGCCAAATAGTGTTGCTATATTTTCTTCCATTTGCAAATTTGTGGGAGAATTTAGTGTTACCGTCCCCAGCTTGTAAAGAGATAGCCCTGCTTCTGAATCTCCAAGTTTCTTCCTAGTCCTGTAGAATTTTTTATCTCTGGGATTCCAACTCCATTAGGTGTAATTTTGCTTCAATGGAATTGAAGCCTCTACCTTGTTCATCCGTTAAAATGGCCAACTGGTTTTCAATGTCAGTTAGGGTGTGCTCCTCCCTAGTTTTTTTATTTTTGACCCAATCGATAGAAAACTGCTAAGGTTATTCAGGTTATTGCAAAAACCTACAGCCTTCCTCTGCTTGATTGAAGGGGGATGCGATTTCCAATAATCCAAGACCATCTTGAGGTAATCAGGGTCCTTTAACCAAGTCGAATTGAACTTGTAGGGGGCTCTTGGTTTGTTAAAGGAGCCAGCCAATTCTAGATATATAGGTGAGTGATATGAAATGCCATCAGAGCCCACCCATTATCTCTAATTTGTAAGGGATACTAGCAGGTCTTCATGGATGAGATATCGATCAAGTCTTCACCCTAAGGCTGCTTCTCCAGTTCATCTATATGCCAAGTAGGCATCTTCTTATTCATAGGTACATCAATAAGACCATACTGATCCAAGAGGGAGCTCAACTGATCCGAGAGTGGATTGAGCTGCGAGTGATGACCCGAGGATTCTTTTTGTCCTATGGAAAAGTTGAGATCACCCCCTAATATAGTTGATTGATTGATCAACGGGTTATTCAGAAGCCACTTCCAGAAGACCAGTCTATGTTGATAGGAGGCATATATGTTCATTATACGAATCTATTTGCCAAATTCATCCGAAACTATGTCCATACCAAGGAATCCTTGACCGCCCCATGATGAAATCACCATGATGGATCGAGGTTTGATCCTAAGAGCAAGTCCCCCAGACCACCATGCAACATCCAGGGCTTCAAAGTGCCACCCAGACATGATACCAAGAAGGGTCTTGACAATCAGTTTGGAGGACCCCAAGGTCTCCTATAGGAAAATAATGTCACGGGGCACACTACTCAAGAGTCTCTTGAGAGCCAATTTTTTTGAGGGGCTGGCCAAGCCTTTGTAGTGTAAGGAGAGCCATTTCATCGGGGAACATTTTCGAGGGTTTCTGATGCTCTAAGCACCCAATCAATGGTGTTCTGTCAACCCTGGGCAACATCGTTCCCAGCTATTTTTATCGCTTTGGCTAATTTGGATGGTTGGCCTCTGGTGGGCTTATGATTAGAGTTATAGGGTGTAATACCCAAGCCCATCACATCAGGGATAGTCTGCTGTCAGGGACAGAGGTTGTAGGAGTGTGAGCTCGAGGTTGAGGGGGGGGATGGCAGATGTGGGCCATCCTGTCCAAGGATAATCGACGGAGTGGTAGAGAAGATAGGTGACGGAGGCTCAATCGAACATGTAATGGGAGAAGTAATTAAACATGAGGAGGATCCAGATGCTACCAAAGTGACATTTAAATGATTAAAATGTAGAGCAGTGGAGCAGGGGGGAGAGACAGTACCCGATGAAGGCGCAGCTTCTGTCACAGACCAGGATCTAGTCATAGGAGGAGAAGGACGCGACATCTGGGAGGCACTAGATGTCTGTACAGTGATCCTAGCATCATCCTTTGGATGATTCGGATCTATGGGCAACTCGTCCACCATCGATTCCTCTGTCTGACGGTGCTTCGAACCCTTAGTAGCAGCTAGATTAGAAGTCAAGAGTAGAGGGCGGTCTTTGTATAGATGTTCGACCTTATGGCAACGTCTACACTGGAATGGCACTCCTTAATAGTCCAGATTTTTCCGTCGCACGAAATGACGCCAATGCAGGGTTATCTTTTCCTCCAGCCCTACCCTAGTGTCTAGGTGAACCAGTATGCAAGTCATAGTCATGATCCCTGACGTTTCAAACGATTAATCGTGATCCAGGTAGGTGCCCAACGCGTTTCCAATGCACTTGAAAATAGTAGGGGTCCAGTATTGCAATGGAAGACCTGGCAGACGAACCCAGATCGGCCCTGCTCCTAATTGTTCCCTCTCAGGATCGAACAGAGGATCCCATCTCTTCAGCAACATAGGTGCAAGTTCAATGTGCCAGAACCGGGATAATATCCAGTCTGTGTATTCCTCCCGGTGGAAGCGGAGGGAAAACCAACCCCGCGCCAGTACACAAATGATGGGCAGATCTTTCAGTAAGGTGCCCAGATTTCCTCAGTCCAAAGTCAGAGCCTCTTAACGTTATAGTTCCGCCCGCCGACACAGCCAACCAGTACCTTCTTGGCTATGTCGTCCACTTCTCCCATCGAGAGATCTTCACCCAGTGCGAGGTTAATATCTTTGTCCCTGGCCCTAAGGCACCGACCTTTCTTGAGTTTGTCTGTTCAACGAGTTGTTGGATAATCCTTGAGCAAGCCATGAATACCTTGGTTCACAGTCTGAGGGATGGATGGGGTGGATTTAGGAGTGGGAATCTGGGAGCTAAAACATCCCAAGCGAATGGGGGTGCTAGGGTTAGGGTTAGGGCCACCAGGGTACGAAGGGCCGCTAGAAAGAGGGGGGTTTGAGAAGGGGATGGTACCTGTAAGAGGGATGCCAAATATGGACGGGAAGCCCGACGAGGCAGAGACATGGGGGAGCTGGGGGAGCAACGCATCAAAGGAGGGTGAAGATTGTAGACAAGAGCCTAATAGGTTCAGAGTCACTGGGGAAAGAGGGGGGCGATCCAACCCAGGGCCATCGTCGATATGCACGGAGGAGGAGGGATGGGGCATAGATGTACCAGGTCGACCCGGTGCGGAGGTTGAGGCTGACAGAGGTCGCCGAGTAGCAGCGAATGGTCTCGAACCCGACACGGCACGATGGTGTAGCCTGTTGACCTCGTGGGGATGAGAGTCCGTCAAGATATCCGCCTCGTCCATATCCTCGGTAACCGACAGTAAACAGAGTAACAGCTGGCAAGAGAAATGGGGGACTCAGGAACAGAGGGCACCAGGTAAACCGCTAGCTAGGTAGGTAGATTCGCAGCAGGCCCGGTGAGCCCTGAGGGCTTACCCCAGACCATCAAAATTCAGGGGACAGTGGCCCAGAATCGCCATGGATACCTCTCACGATGCTCAGCTAGGGTTTCCTCCATCGCCAACTGTCACGACAACATTTTATTAAGATAACCAAGTTATATTATACTCACTTAATATGACCCTTGGTATTATTTAATTTATTAAATTTTATGTTTTCAATGTATTGTAATAAATTTATTTTTAGCCTTATTTAATAAATTTTATTTTAATTCCATTTTTAATGAAATTTTAATTCTTTTGATTTTTATTTGTTGATATTAATACTACTTTAATCATTTGAATAGTAAAGTAATTTATGTTTTCAATGTATGTAATAAATTTTTCTCTTTTTTAATTTCATTTTAATGAAATTATAAGTTCTTTTTGTTTTGTTTTGTTGAAGAGTAGTATTAATATTATTTTACTAATAATTTGATTTTTTATTTTTTAGGTCTATGTTATAAGCTTATTGATATTATGTTTTAATCTGAATCTTAATTATACATAAAATCAAATCATGTTTTGAGATTGAATAAGTAATATCACTTGGGATTATTATTTGGGGGGAGAGAGGTAGAGCTGGGTTAACAAAGGATTAGGTCCGAGAGGGGAAAGGGGGGCCAGGTTAATAAAATTCTCAGGGGTGGAGCATGAGAGGATGAAAGGGAAATTTTAGGAGAGGAGGGGTGCGATATAGGAGATAATTGGGAGGAGCAGGGGGGAATGTGTGGAAAGATGAAGAATGGTAAGGACGATGTGAAAGGGAGTATTTTATTCATTGTGGGGGAGAAGGGAAATCCAATTTCTACTAACTTCCAAGCCTCCATCCCTATTGAGGTTGTGCGGGTGCTTGATGATTTTCGTTTGAAATGATGTTTTACATTGGCAATGACCTTTGTGTCTTCCAGGCAGATATGGTGGTTTTTCTTGCCTGCATGCTCAGCTAAAGCTGAAGAACAAGATCTTTCATTATGGATATCTTCACCATTCTCTTTAAGCCTAATCTTGACAGACCTGCTTGTTTCCCCAATGTAGTACTCTCCACAAGAGCAATTGATCATATAAACACCTTTCTGTTGGAGGAGTTCTAGGTTGTCCTTGACAGATTTCATTCTTTACTTAATGGTTGTCATGGACTTGAATGAAGTTTTGATATCTTTCCTGATGGGAACTTTAGCCAGCTTGTCAGTGACTCCACGAATATATGGAAGGTAGGCATTAGCAGTTGGGGGGTTTTCAGATTCATCTTTCTTGCTTCTAGATCTGGCTTTCTGGATGGCTTTGATGATGTCTTTATTATTGTATCCTAAGATTGTAAATACTTTTCTTAAGTAATTAATCTCTTCTTCAGTGTGGATCGCATCTAATATTCTATAGGCTCTAGAAAAGAGGGTTTGAGGCACACCCATCTTTTGAGTTGGGTGGTGGTGTAAATCTACATGAAGGTAATTATCTGTATGTGCCTTCTACTCTCTCGGATACCTTTCCATCCATAGTTGTAAAAGTACATGATGTTTTCCATGTGTCATTTCTTAAGAAGTATGTTAAACATGTTGATCATGTTATTGATTGGTCTATATTGCAAGTGGAACCAGAAGGAGAATTCCAGCCGAAACCATAATGCATTTTGCATAGAAAGATGGTCATGCCCCAGAACCGAGAAATCGAATAGGTTAAGGTGCAATGGAAGCACTTTGGGACCAATGAAGCTACATGGGAGATGGTGGATCAAATGCAGGCTATGTATCCTTCATAGTTTACCGGTTGACGCAAAGCAATTTTGGTATGGTGTTTTGGTATATGTCCTTGGTATATGTTTTGATACATGATTTGGTGATGTTTGGTATATGTTCATATGTATATGGATGTAAATACCACCATGAGCTATGTTATAAAGCTACAATAAGTGGTATGGGTGTCATGTCATTATTACGTTATATTTTTTATGTTGTCATGTTGGTTTGCTTCTAAGCAGGGTGATCATTGTAAATACTACATCGAGCTAAGTTATAAATCTCCATGGGCATTATGTTTTTCTCACAATAGTCTTGTGGTTATAGGTGTTTGTGAACACCGAGGATGGTGTTCCCCCCAAGGGGGAGGGTTATTTAACAACCCTGGTGAAAATTCCATGTAATAAAAGTAATAAAGGCAAAATAATAACCAGGTTGATGGGACACTTATTCCAAGCTGAAAATTGGGCAAGACATCCTAGTGTGAGTGTTCATTTCAGTTAATATGGCTAAGGAAATTGGCAAAGGAATGGCTAAAGCTTTGGAAAAGCAAAATGGCATTTTTGGCACATTTATTTATGAAAATAATGGAAATTAGGAGAAAAAGGAGGTGAAAGGTCACAGGTTGCTTGTGAGGAGGAAAATGAAGGATAATAATGGAAAATGAAGAGAATAGAGGCCTCATTAATAAAAAGGCTTCTAGGGATCGGGTTCACAGACTTTTTTCAGTTTAGTTTTGGAGCTCTCTCTCTATTTTCTCTCTCTCATACTCTTGGACACTTAGAGTTTCTTGGAGCACTCTTGGAGGAGTGTGGCATACTTGGATTTTTGGAGCAAGAATACAAAGGAAGAGGGGGAAGCGGAAGAGGACATCGGGATCAGCATCTACAATGGGTTTTTCTTGCAGGTACTGAGTTGCATGTTTGTTTTCCTCACTAGTTTTGGCATGCATGGCATATGCATGTGGATTATTAATCATGATTTGTCATTAACATGGAGGATTGCCTAGATTGATAGTGGATTTGCCTAACCTTTCCATTTCTTGGATAGCCATGGTGTTGTGGATTTGTTTCTTTGTTTTCTGGTTGGTTCTCATGTTTCCTTTAGCTTGGATTGAGTTATTAGTTCCTGGAAGCCCCGGTTGGACAAATGCTTTGGAAGCCCTGTAACAACTTGGATTGAGTTAGTAGTCTTGAAATCCTTGGTTGGACAAACACTCTGGAATCCCTTAGTGGGTTGAATTACTAGTCTTGAAAACCCTGGTTGGACAAACACTTTGGAACCTAACGACATTTTTGGGTTGAGTTACTAGTCCTAGAAGCCTTGGTTGGAACAAATGCTCTAGAGCCCTGGAAGGCTTGGGTAGAAACCAATCTGGTGATGGGTTTGTGATGTCTGACCATGAGGTGGAATCATTGTTTGATGGGTTGAGGTGGTTGGCCTCTAGAATCCCTGGATGGTTTTGGATTGATGCATTTTATGAGATCCCACATTCATGCTTGGAATATGGCATGGGGTTCAATGGTTGAAGAGAGATTTGGCTCAGATATTCTATGTTTGGGTGGAACGTGGTAGTCCCATCCCAAGTTTGGATTTTGCATCATCAATATGAGGCTATTTCTCCTTGTATTTCTATGAGTATTATATTGGTTTATATGTTGATCATATGGTTGTTATTTCCTTGGTATTTCTGTTACCATTATCCTGATTATGTATATGTTTTATGACAATATCTATGTATGGATCTCATCATGTTATAACTTGTAAATGGATGGATAATGTATCTATGACCTAATGGATGAAACTGCAGCTAATGTGTTGAATCATCAATGGTTCTCAATGATTCTCAGCTGAGTATGAGACCCCTATGCTTAGATTTGTTATTTACACTTGTAAAGTACATATTTTTGATATTTTTGATGAAATGCCTGTCATGGCTAGTAGGGGTTCAATCAAGGGTTTGTTCAAGTATTTACAGTTGCATCATTGTTTCCTTGTTATCTTTATGTTCTGAAGGTGTCATTCAATTCTTGGCAGTGACCTAGGCTTTGAGCCTAAAACTGTGGCTCAAATCCCGGGAATGCTTGCACAACACTGAGAAAAATAGTCCCTGGACATTGGCATGCCTTGTCATGAGAGGGTCCAAAGCCTCCTAGACACTGTCAGGCCCATAGAATAGGAGTGTCTGGGGGTCAAGTGGTCTAAAACTTCAATGGGACCCAAGGACTAGTTACCAGAAAGGTTGGGATGGTTTCTAGGAGTCATGTTGATGATGTTAAAGGTCTGTATGGTGTGTTTCTATCAGTTCCACTTCCTTAACATGAATTAGGTGTTCGAATCATATCATAGTAAATTCTCATCACATGTTTACCCTAGTTGGCCGATTACTTGGGTAGATATGGAGGAGGGTGTTTCAGAGTGGTATCAGAGCATGGTTCACCCCTCGGATTGGACGGGTTGTGTGTTGGCCATGCATTCATGCCGGTTGCATGTGTGTATCTCGTGTGGTAGGACCATGTGCTTGTTGCATTTGTATGGTATGAGTCATGGTTGTAATGATGTTTCCATGGAAATTTGATGGTGTTGTTGTCGAGTGTGTTGTTATGAGTGTGTGGTTGATTATGCATTGCTTATGCATGTTAATGTTCACATGTGGTCAAGTGTATAGTGATGTAGTCATTGTTGTCATGCATGAGGTTATGGTATGTGTAGTTGATATGGTCATGCATTGATGACTGGACTCTAGCTAGAATGATGGGTACATGGTTATATGCTTATGTGTTATGTTTCTATATGTTGTCATGATTATGTTATACATGTATCACGCTGATTTGTTGATCTTGCAGACAATATTTCCTCCCTGGACTATACTAAGGTACATTGGTTTATTGTGATTTGGTTTAGCTAACATGATATACCTTGCAGGAAGAAATATCAAAGATGACTAGCAAGATGGTAGACTACAGTTCCTAAGACTCTCCCTATGGATTAGATGAGCAGCGTGGTGTTGGGCATGTAAGTTTTAACCCCGTACAGAAATTACCTGCATACGAATTCTAAAACATAGAAAATAAACAATGCTAGAGCATAACACATATACCCAAAGATTTTCCCATGGATCCCAAAACCGGGACTACAAAATTGATTTTTCATTATATTCCTTTCAATGTTACAATACATATTTAAACATGCCAAAGCATCCAATACCATGGACCTAGAACCATCGCGTCCAAAACCATGGAAAAAAAACCATCGCATCCAAAACCATGTGTGAAAACCATGCACACTACCATAGGTAGGTCTGCCCCCCTGTGACCCCCCCACTACACAATCGGCCAACGAAGGGGGGCGGACCTCTAACCCCCCAGTTTACTACATGAGCTAATCATGGAAAGAATATAACACAACCCAACAGGGCACTCTTCTGATTTGGCAGACACATTGAGAAGCTTAAAAGCAGAAATAAGGAGTTGTAAGGCAGACAATGACATAATTATACAGGCACGGGAGAAACAAGCAGAGGTAAATGCAGTGATACTTTAGAGTTTGTTAGCTTTGCAACGACAAGGATCACTTCGAGTCAGCCATGAGAAGGAGAACAAAACTAATGGGGCATACTGTAGTAGGTCTAATGGTGGTCACGTGTTGGATAGAGATGACATGGTGAGATATGGCAATTTGTTGGACACTCCAGATAGGAGAGGGGATGGACACAGACACTATTCTAGTTCTAGTTCAAATATACTATGATCGTCATCGTTATCATCCTTATAGGAGGAGTGAGAGGGGATATTTTCTGGATGAGTTTAAGAAAGAAAATCCACCTACCTTTGATGGAGAGATGAAGAAATCACAGGATGCAGAGGCATGGTTGCTTGGTATGAGGAAGTTCTTCAGATTACATAACTATTCAGAGAACATGAAAGCCATAATAGCTACATTCAGTCTCAAAGGTAAAGCAGATATTTGGTGGGAAGACATGAAGAATGCCAGATGTATTCATGAGGAGGACTTGACTTGGAGTTAGTTTGAGAGACTATTCAAGAAGAAGTACTTATCGGAGAGATAATTTGATGATAGGGCAAAAGAGTTCTATGAGCTAAATATGGGATCGATGACAGATGAGGAGTACACTAGAAGGTTCTTGGAGCTACAAAGGTATGCACCTTACCTCAAGGAGGAGAAGGCCATGATTCAGAGATTCATTAGTGGATTGTCGATTGCATTCAAAGATAGGATTGAGCTCGATGAACCTAGATCATTGGAGGAGGCCATTCAAAAGCTAAAGCACTGTTATGAACAATCAAAGAATAGATCTGAGATGAAGCCGAACTGGAAAGGTAATGAAACAGACAAAGGAAAATGGGACAAGAAGTGAGAAAGACTTAAGGGTACGGGTAATAAAGAGAATGTAGTGCCATCTAATAAGTTCAATGCATCAAATAGAGGACAGAGATTTCGATTTGAGGAGCAGAATAGGGATGTAGTTAGAAGCCTATATAGTGTTGGACTTGTGGCAAAGATCATCGTAGGAGAGATTGTCTGTAGAATCAGGGTGGTAGGCCTCAGATATATAGTGCACAAGAGGCGCTGACTGTTAGGGATGTTCGTCAAAGCATTCCTCGTATCTATGCAATGTTGGATAATAGACAGGCAAACCATGAAGCATCTATTATTGAGATGGACGCTAAGCTTTGTGATCAAGTTGTTTCTAATTTGATTGACCCTGGATATAATTATAGTTATGTTAGTCCTAACCTGGTGGATAAGTGTGGTTTGAGTAAGGAATTGCATGCAGAGTCTTGGTTAGTGCAGTTGTTACAGGTACTAATAAGTGAGTTCACCATTGGGTAAGAACTTTTGCATTTGATTTGAATGGTATGCCTACCGCAACACATTTGAATGTATTACCGTTGGGATCATACAGTATGTTGTTGGGCATGGATTGGTTGTACCTTCATAGAAACAAGGTGGATTGTTATGAAAAAGCTATTGATTGCTTGGATGACAATGGAGAACCAAGAGTCTTATAGGGAAAGAAGAAAGCCACATTAGTTAGGATGGTAACAACTATGTAGGCAAAGTGTAGTTGCAGGATGCAGATGTTTTGAGCAGATACCAAGTTCTACAATAGTTTCATGATGTATTTCCTCGGGACATTTTAGAGTTTCCACCTCACAGGGAGGTAGATGTTTCTATTAAGTTGGTGCTAGGGGCAGCTCCAGCATCAAAGGCACCTTACATGATGAGTACACCTAAGTTGGTAGAGTTGAAGTTGTAGTTGAAGGAAATGTTGTACAAGGGATACATTAGGTGAAGTGTATCACCTTGGGGTGCATCGGTATTGTTTGTGAAGAAGAAAGATGGTACTCTAAAATTGTGCATTGATTACAGGCAGTTGAACAAAGTGACCATTAAGAATAGGTATTCGTTATTGAGGATCGATGACTTGTTCGATCAGTTGGAGGGAGCAGCACTCTTCTCGAAGATTGATTTTAGATTTGGATATCATCGGGTACGCATCAAAGAGGATGCAATTTACAAGACAACTTTCCAGACCAGGTGTTAGCCTCCTGCTGCAGCAGGTTAATCATCTTTCATGATCGACAGTTTCACATGCCAAATATGTCGTGCTATGCATGCTGCAATGCTCCATATTTTCTACAGATGGCCAACAAGTATCCATAAGAGTAGGTTGGTCTAAGGGCCACTGCTGTGTTCCAATTTTGATAAAGCAATCCATTTTTTATTTGAGGCAGTTTTTTCAGTTGGAGGTACTCAGGCTGGAGTTCACTAACATTTTTTTTTCTCATCACCCTTATTATGTAACTCCCTATTAGTTTTTCCCTCCCCCTATTAAAATCATGTATATAAATCCCCCTATGTAAATACCCCTCCCTGGCACTATAGCCATAATTATACTAAGTCCGGGAAATCTCAGTCCATCTGGGACTGTTTTTAGCCCATCCGAGTCATTGAGGAACTAGTTTGACATCTGGTCAGCTAGTAGCCTCTCCCTTAACCCTAAAAACCCCCAAAAAACCCACATTCCGCCCCTAACCCAAAGATCCCGCGCATAAACATTAACCCGCGCCTTTATTTAACCCCGCAAACCCGTTTTCCTAAGTCTATAACCCGCCGCGCATATTAAATTTGGAATATTCCTGTGAATATTCCCGCCCGTTAACCCCATATCACATCACGTCCGTCGCCAGCCATCTGATCCACAACCCCGCAGATCTACGGCTGGCGGGCATCCTTATCTCCGACGCGCCCGGCCTTTAACGTCCAGGAGTTCGGCGGTTTTGCCGCCGTACTCCCGCCACGCGTCAGGCGCCGGGCTGTGGCGGAGGCCCTCCCTCCGAAACCACCATCCCCCATAAGCGGTGCACCACATACCGCTTACCACCCAGTGACGTCACCCCCTGCACAGTCAACAGCCCACGTCACCCTCTTGTACAGTCACCCGATGAGTCACCCGCCTGCGTGGCCTCCTGCCACGTCACTGCCACGTGTCCCGCCACCGTACCTGCCACGTCATCGTCCGTACGAGATGACGTCATGCTGACGTCATCCCGCCACGTCGCCATGCTGACGTCACCCGCCGTACAATGCTGACGTCATGCTGACGTCATCAACCCTTTTTTGACGCAGAGGCGCGAAAGTCGCACTTCGGAGCCCCGGAATCGAATTCTGAGGCAGTTTTTGATGAACGATTTGCGCCTAGCGTCATCGCAAGATTTTTTGGGCCGAAATGGAGAATCTTCAGGGAATCTTTAAGGAATCTTCGCTCCATGCAGCCCCAGGAAGCCTGAAAAGGCGCAGAAATGATCAGTTTTCTTCACAGAGCATACCAAAATGATCAGAAGACAATTCCAGATGATACAGAGGCCGAACAGCAGCCATTTACTGGTGATTAGACATGCAGCACAGCAGATCAGCAGCCCAGATTTTGTCAGAGAGTATCAGCGGAAGAAAGGACGCCAGAAAGAATCAGTCATGATTTTTAGGGGCTCGAGGCACCTGAACATTGATGAAGCCCCCAGAAAATCAAATCGATAAGCATCAGCCCATCCTTGCTTTCAAATCATTGTCAAGACATTTAAGGCACCAGGACAGCAAGGAAGTATAAACCCATACCCATTTATTGCAGAAAGCACTGCAACAAGCCACCGAGGACAGCATCATTCATTCAGTTTTGACACATCGGCCCTGAGCACGGCCCGAGACATTCTTTGCATTTATTTTTAGATAGAATTAGGTCAAGTAGTCATTTTTATGACCTAATTAGGTCAAGATGTAATAAAGGAACTCTGCAGAGAGTTTTTCCCTATATATACCACCCTCTGTATAGTTTTAAGGGTTGGTCAATTGATAATTTTCGCTAGAGACTCGCTGTGTATACCTGAATTTTTCTGTAATCAAAGATTGCTTAAAGCTTGGAGAGCGAACTGTCTGTTGTTGATGAATGTGTTGAAGAGTTGAAGATGGAATTCCTGCGCTGCGGCCTGAAGCAATAAGTGCCTCTTATCTTTGTTTATGTGTTTGCCATTATCTAAATAGCAGGAAAAAAGAATAGCCTAGAATTAGTTAAATACTCTCTATGCTCAATTCCTGTTGTTTCTTGATGTTTTCTTCTGAATGAATTGGTTATGAACATTGAATTCCTCCTGGCTCATGTTTACCCCAGTTCACCTGTGCTGGCCAATTATCTAGGGATTCTTAACTGCTCCTAGGTAGCGCCTTATTGTTTCCTCCGCTAATCTGTTGGAGAGATTCTTAACTGCCTCTCTTTCTTTAGCATTCTTGCCATCCCTTGAAACCTGAAAGTTGCTTCTGCTTTAGTTATCTCGCTCCATTTTTCCCTCACTGTTATTAAGGAAAGACAGCAGCAGTTCCCCCTCCTCGACTCCACGCCCAATGGTTTGAAACATTCAGACTATACTCAGCCTCTCTACCTGAAAGTGTCAGTTTTCCCGCCAAAACTCAATCAAACCCCCTGTGCATCATAACTAGCCTAAAATCACCCCCTTCAACAAAGCTAAATCATAAAGAGAGAGCCCTCTCTAACTGTAGGCAGGCTAGGGCCTGCAGTCCAAAGTTGGTTTGTGGTTACCTCGGCCGTATCCCTTTAGGAGTCAAAAGGGACAACCTGAGTGATAACACCAGGTATGGGCATTATAAGTTTGTTGTAGTTCCATTAGGTTTGACTAATGCTCTAGCTACATTTATGTGCTTGATGAATAGTGTGTTGTGTTCGTATTTGGATAAGTTTGTTATTGTGTTCATTGATGACATATTGATATATTCTAAAAATGAGGAAGATCATGTCGAGCATTTAATAGAAGTGTTGAGGTTGTTGAGAGAGCATCAATTGTATGTTAAGCTCATCAAGTGCAGTTTTTTTCAAACTGAAGTACACTACTTGAGACACGTGGTTTCCAAGGATGGCATAGCAGTGGACCCAGAGAAGATAAGAGTTATCATGGAGTAGGCAGCTCCTAGAAATGTAGACAGGAGGTTCATTGAGAACTTCTCGCAGATTGCTTATCCTATCACATCATTGCATAGAAAAGGTAAGAAGTTTGAATGGACAGAGGAGTGTGCAGCTAGTTTTGAGAAGCTCAAGCAGTTGTTAGCACATGCACTAATGTTAAAGATTGCAGATCTGGACAAAAAATTTGTATTGTGTATAGATGCTTGCAAGAGAGGACTTGGTGTAGTCCTTATGCAGGATGGACAGGCGGTATGCTATGAGTCACAAAAGTTGAATGAGCACAAGCAGAACTACCCCACTCATGATCTTGAGTTGGCAACGATCATACATGCATTGAATATGTGGAGGAACTATCTTCTAGGAAGGAGGTTTGTATTGATGAGTGATCACAGTGGATTGCGATATCTATTTGACCAACTGAATCTAAATGGAAGGCAAGCTCGGGGGTTGGCCACGATTAGTGAGTTTTATTTTGAGATCAGGTATATCAAAGGTAAATAAAATAAGGTGGAAAATGCTTTTAACAAGCGGATACAAGTAAATCACTTAGCGATTATGAGCTCCTATGGGACAGACTTACAAGATAGGATCTTGCAAGCAAGTCAGCAGGATGACAGGTATATGGAGATTGTGCACAGGTTGCAGCAAAGTATAGGTAGTGGTACAGGTATAGGTACAGGTACATGAAGTAGTACGGGTACATATACATGTGGTAGTATAGGTATAGGTACATGCGATGGTACAAATAGTGGTACAAGTATAGGTACAGGTGTAGGTGCATAGGATGAGGACTATCATCTCACAACAGACGAATTGGTTAGAGGCAAGATATATGTGCCAGACAACAGTGAGCTCAAGAAGGTGATCTTGAGAGAGCTTCATGTGAAACCATATTGAGGTCACCCAGGCTATCAGAATAAATTTACCACTATGAATAAATTATATTATTGGCTAAATTTAAAGAGAGACATAGTAGAGTTTGTGGCTAGGTCCTTGGATTGTCAGCAAGTGAAGGCAAAGTGTAAGCATCCGCGTGGACTACTACATCCAACTCTGATTCCAAAGTGGAAATGTGATCCAGGTGGGTGTTGGTGGCCACCCACCTATCCCATTTGGACCCCCACAACTGTCTCTTTCAATTTTTCAGTTTCCTTAATTGTAGCACAATTTACTATTTTTAGCAGTTTTTCGGGTCCTGAACTTCCGGAGCCGTTTTGAGGCCCTAAATGACGTTTTTTGGGAAATCTGGGAGCACCATGGGTCCATGGAACAATATTGCTCTTCCCAAATTTGTAGTGCTCGAATAGATCTTTCTAACGAGCTATTGTATGCGTCAAAGGAAGATCAGGTGCCAAAGTTACGACCCCGAGAAGTTGATGTACCAACTTACCCAAAACGGGGCCCACAATTTGTCGTTTCATCTTCTAGGGTTAGGTTTTGGGATGTTAAGGGTTTCCATTATTTCTCAACAATAAATAGGCCTTCGAGCCTCATTGTAACATAGTTCAGAGGCATGTAGCCGCCACATCTCTTCTCAGAGATAAGCTAACATCGCCCTAGCTGGTTTATTTCCATTGCTTTTTTGTAAGCATATTTCAGTATTTTACATTAATGAAATGAAGTATTATTTCCGTTGCATCTCTGTGTTTATGGTTATCTCTGTAATTTGTTGCGTTCTTGTTTAAATCCGAATCAGTGGTATTAGAGCAGTCTGCTTTTTCTCTATTTTTCTTTGCATGTCCCCAACGAGGTCAGGATATAAGGAGTTAGGGCTTGAACTGGTCGAACCTTTGCAAAACTAGCCTGAAAAATCCCGACGGCCTCCCATGGCGGATGAAAAGAAAGACGAGGGGGTAGGAGATCCTATCAAAATCTTGCTCGAAGAAGCCCTCGGACGGCAAAAGAACGCGATGATGGATAGCTTTGCACAGATCCTTCAGCGGCTACCCAGAGGCGACGCATCGGCTTCCAACAGCTACTCTGGAAATGCCACACCATTTAAGGTACAAGTTAATTTTAAAATCCCCATCTTCGAGGGTCAAATAGACACAGATGCCGTAGATAAATGGTTAAATCTGCTAGATGGGTATTTTTCTATTCATGAATTTTCGAGTCGGGAAAATATTGTTTTTTCTCTTCTCAAAGCAGCCCCCCACGTCAAGGACTGGTGGGAAACCTACTGCGAGCAGAAGAATGAAAGTACGGGCTCACTATTTTCAGCCGCACCCACTTGGGATTCATTCCGGGATGCCGTCAAGGAGCAGTACTACCCTGTCAAAAGCTATGAGGACAAATACATCAAATGGACCACACTGTGGCAGGGAAGGGACCAAGATGTGCCAGAGTTCACAAACATTTTTCATACCCTTTGCACACAGTTGGGTATCAAGGACTCTGAGCTGCATTTGGTACTCAAATACCGCGGCTGCCTACACAGATACATCCAGGAAGAGATGGATTTCCTGAACATCTCCTCGCTCAGCACGACGTACCGATACGCTGTCAAAATCGAGTAAAAGTTCAAACAAAATAAGCGAGACTTTGGATCTGCAAATCTGAAGACCAAAGGAAAAAGCCAAGGCGGGGTGACCCAAGACAACCCGTCGAAGCCGCAAGAAAAGAACAACACCACGAAGTCAAAGAAGGACACAGGAAAGTGGTGTGAGTTCCACAAGAGTCCCACTCATAACACAAGTGAGTGTCGGACCAAGCAGTCGCTAGTGGCCGAGTTGAAGGCTTCATAATCAAATGCATGTTCTGACCCTAAGTCAGAACCTGACAACGGGAGTGGCAAAGGGAAGCAGATAATTGATGCGGAGCCTAGCATCACTGTTGCCACCATTAACATCTAGAAGAAGGAGCCCGAAGACCCAGAGGAGGGGGAGCGTCTTTTCCACCCACAGATGTGGTTGAAGGGTTCGCCACTGCAATTCATTGTCGATAGTGGCAACCAAAAGAACCTCATTTCAGCAGAGGTCATGAAGCGATTGGGCCTACCGACTACACCACACCCGCAACCGTACAGTATCGGGTGGCTTCATGAAGGACGAGATCTCAAAGTTCGCCAGCAGTGCCGCCTTCCCTACAACATCAAGCCTTTCATAGACGAGGTATTGTGTGATGTTACACGATGTTTGTGATGTACTATTAGGCCATCCATACTTGTGGAGGCAACATGCTGTGTATGAGTCAAGGCCTCATGCTGTCATTATTTCTTTGGATAATTCATTATATAGGATACCGGAGGTAGCCCCACCTACCACCACCTCTTTGATCACTGCCAAGAAAGGCGGCAAGCTCATCTCCCAGACTAGGAAATTCATTTTCTGTCTGGTTCGCTCCCAAAGTAAGGGGAAGATCATCACCACATATATGACCCCCGTGAAGGGTTCCTCCACGCAGCAGCAACAACAAAGGGATACGGTCATGACAGAACATAGAAACAAATTCTCCTCACCCACAGGGGTACCACACAAGCTTCAGGTGGGCAACAAAGTCTAGTTGCATCTACAGAAAGAACGCCTTACAAGAGCCCATCAGAAACTCCGACCACGCCGACATGGTCCTTACACCATTACCAAGGCTGCACATCATTCCTCCATTCCTTTGCCTGCACCAAGTGTTCAATGTGTACCGCCCTTGACCATGCTTCCCACCATTGCTGGACACATCCGAGATTGCAGAACAGCTCACCAGGGACCAAGCTCAGCAGATGGAGGAACTCAATGCAATGGGGACCATTGCTTCTTAAGGTGGGAGGAATGATCCAGGCCACCCATCTATCCCATTTGGACCCCCACAACTGTCTCTTTCAGTTTTTCAGTTTCCTTAATTGTAGCATGATTTATTATTTTTAGCAGTTTTTCGAGTCTTGAACTTCCGGAGCCGTTTTGAGGCCATAAACGACCTTTTTTGGGAAATCTGGGAGAAACATGGGTCCATGGATTGATGTTTCTCTTCCAAAAGTCGCAGTGCTCAGATAGATCTTTCTAATGAGCTATTGTACGCGTCAAACAAAGATCGGGTGTCAAAGTTACGACCCTAGGAATTTGATGTACCAACTTACCTAAAATGGGGCCCACAATTTGGTGTTTCATCTTCTAGGGTTAGGTTTTGGGATGTTAAACGTTTTCCATTATTTCTCAACAATAAATAGGCCTTTGAGCCTCATTGTAACACAGTTCAGAGGCATGTAGCCACCACATCTCTTCTCAGAGGTAAGCTACCATCGCCCTAGCTGGTTTATTTCCATTGTTGTTTTGTAAGCATATTTCAGTATTTTACATTAATGAAATGAAGTATTATTTCCACTGCATCTCTGTGTTTAAGGTTATCTCTGTAATTTTTTTCATTCTTGTTTAAATTTGGATCAGTAGTAGTGCGGGTACATGTACATGTGGTAGTATAGGTATAGGCACAGGTGATGGTACAAATAGTGGTACAAGTACAGGTACAGGTGGAGGTGCTCAGGATGAGGAATATCGTCTCACAATAGACGGATTGGTTAGATTTAGAGGCAAGATATATGTGCCAGACAATAGTGAGCTCAAGAAGGTGATCTTGAGAGAGTTTCATGTGAAACCATATTCAGGTCACCCAGGCTATCAGAATAAACTGACCACAGTGAATAAATTATATTATTGGTTGAATTTAAAGAGAGACATAGTAGATTTTGTGGCTAGGTGCTTGGATTGACAACAGGTGAAGGCAGAGTGTAAGCATCTGCGTGGACTGCTACATCTGACTCTGGTTCCAGAGTGGAAATAGGAGCTCATTTCCACGGACTTTATCACAGGTTTTCCGAGGACAATGAGACAACATAATTCCATCATGTTTGTTGTGGATAGGTTTACAAAGGTTGCACACTTCATTCCAGTGAAGTCTGCATTCTCAGCTAGCATTGTATCACAGGTATTCATTCGAGATGTGGTCAGATTTCATGGCGTTCTAAGGAAGATTGTGTCAGACATGGATGCAAAGTTCACTTCCAAGTTTTGGAAGGATTTATTTGCAGGTTTGGGCAAAGATTTGGCCTTCAGTACAACTTATCATCCATAGATAGATGGAAACACTGAGAAGGTCAACATGATATTAGAGGAAATTTTGAGGATGTACGCGATGCATCAGCAGCGAATGTAGGAAGAGTATCTTCCACTAGTAGAGTTCAATTACAACAATGGGTATCAAGAATCTTTAAGGATGAGTTTGTTTGAGGCATTGTATGGGTGGATTTGTAATACTCCCATCAGTTAGAGTGATCCAATTAACAGGGTGTTGATTGGACTGGAAATGTTGGCAGACATGGAGCAAGAAATGCAAGTGATCAAGAAGAATTTGAAAGCAACATAGGATAGGTAGAAGAGCTATGCAGATCGGAACAGGTTGTTTAAGGAGTTCCAGATTGGGGAATATGTGTACTTGTGCATCAAACCAAAGAATCGCTTCTTGTAGATTGGATCATGATTAGGTGATCAGTATTTACCTCAAAAATCAAAGTGCTCAGAATCGCTCAAAACCTGAATGACTACGTCTGTCTTAGCGATACGGTCCCAACGCAACTCATTTCACTCAAAACAGAGCTCATATGAGGAAGATATTGTGTTCTGTCCACTTTTCCAAACAGAGGAATTTTGCAAAAAAAAGGTAGAGTCACTGCACAGTTAGCAGTCCGTATTGTTCATGTGGCAGGTGACTGGGCAGGTCAAAAGGTTGGTCAATGACTAGTAAGGTCTCACCAAGTGGCCCAATTTTGTTGGTTTGAAAGTTGGTGAGTTGGCTTGATATTATTGGTTGGAGAAGGACCAATGAAGAGGAGACATGTGGCAAGCCCGGAGGCCGCCACATGTCCCTCCCCAAAGGCTTGCAACATTGGCGCATTGTAAAATTTTATGGGCAGGTCAGCGGAGTCGAACTCGCGACCTCACCCGCACAAGCTCCACAACATACCACTACAACACGACCATGTGACTTAACATTCAATGGTCGCAAGTTCTATTTAACATTTAAACTGTTGATGGTTGGGGGAGGAGAGGGCTAGCCCCCTCCCATGTGACCACTACTATTTAACTGTCGGCCAATGGCTAATCATAACAGCGTGCGATTGGCACTAACTACAGATCAACCCCTAATTAATCCAAGTTTATCCATTAATTAAGCGCAGTTAAGTTGGTAGAAAATTTGCAGGAGCCTCTAAATCCAACGCTAACTCCAAAATTAGCAGAGTTAACTAGATTTCCTCCATTTTTAGTGGAGAATTCCTAGGAGAAACTGTTTTGGCCATAACTTTTGCAATTTTCGACCAATTTGGGGTCAGAAATAGTCATTCCTAGATGACTTTGATGTTTTGAGCACATTGAAACAGGTTTCAAGAGTAGTAGAGCATTGTAAACATATTTGTTTTTCCATTTTGAGCTAATACAGAGGCCCAAGCCATGGAAGTTGGACCAAGAAGATGTGCCCCAGGAGGGGTGAACTCCTTCATAAAAACACTATGTTAAGTGTTCATTTTGATGGTTTGTTGTTGTTCAACATTTCATTTACATGCTATTTTTCTCATGAATTTAACGTAAAAACTTGACAAATTTACCTGTTACATTCACAAACACCATAAGGGAAACCTATGCACATGAAGCAAATGACAAGCAATTGTTTTTAATTCTAAAGTTGAAATTAGCACATCAAAACTAAAATTCAACAATAGATCCAGTTGGTATCATATCAAAGGTTATTTGTTTGATTTCTTGAGTTTTGTACAAGTAGGGTTTTAATGGTTGCAAATTTATGATGCTTACAAGGTTAAAGTTGCAGAGAGGAGAAGGGAAACTATTGGTTACAAATCCTGAGGTAATGCCCAGAAGAAGGAGAGCCACAAGGCCACAATCTCCACCCAAAGTTTCAATCCCAGTTGAACTTGAAGCACCTCAATTTTTACCTTCAATTGAGATTGAGGAGGTACAAGCAATACCAAAATATGAGCTTGAATCCAAAGCCATCATGTCTGAAGCAGGAGAGGCCGAAGATATTTCAAAAGAGGAAGCATAAAATAAATATTTCTATGACTTAACTTCCATGGTTAGAGTCCTCTTTGAAGAGAGGAATACTAGAATGGCTGGAGAGAGTTCTAAGTCCCCATATGGAGATGGAAGCTCAAAAGATCAAAAGATGAAAAGAAGGATTCAAAGGGTAATGGAGGAAAGCCTCTTCCATCTCCACCATCTTCATCATCCTCATCATCTTCATCATCCTCATCATCACAAACAACATCATCTTCCACTTCCACCACAAAAATTGTTCATACTCATTCAAAAACCCCAAAAGGAAAAAAAAACTCCCTTACTCAAATTGGAGATTAAGTTTGAACTTCCCATGTAAAATGGTGAAGTAAATGCAGATAAGTTAGACAATTGGATTTGACAATTGGAGGTTTATAGCAGAATTCAAAACCTTCAAGAAGATGACATAAATATTCAGTTGGCTTCTTTGAGGCTAGAAGGAGCAGCACTAGTTTGGTGGGAAGCAAAGACTCAAGAAGAAATGTGAATTCGTGGTAAGATATCCATTTCTTGGGTTGAATTTGTTTCTTCAATTAAAAGACGGTTTTATCCTTTAGCCTATATGCAAAAATCCATTATGAGTTGGCAAAATTTTAGGCAATTCAAGGGCCAAACAGTTCAAGGCTATACCTAGGAGTTTAAGAAAAGGGATTTGTTGTTAGGAGTAAACTTGAATTCCCAAGATACACTCTTGAAATATATTGGGGTTTACATTCCTACTTAAAACACATTATCCTTATGTTCAATCCAAGCAATTTAGATGAGGTATGTGTGTAAGCCACGCACCTTGAAGCAAGAGGAAAGAACACTCGGTAAGAGGGTAGTAAGAAGAATCCATTCAAGGGTAAGGAGAAAGAGAATGTTGGAAAATGGAAAGGAAAGAAGAATTCAAGTGTAAATAAAGAAGGGGAGAAAATTGTATGAAAACATTGTTCCAAAGCGGGGCATGATGACACCCACTGTTGGAAACTACATCCCGAACTAAGGCCTAAGAAACCAAACAATAGGGGGAAACAAAAGATGACCGCTACCAAAGAACATGATCTTGGATCCGGTTCTGGTGATGAGACCAATATTTCAGTGGTCACAAAGGGAAAATAAGCTATAGCAAGCACTAGTTCCTCACATAGTCATAACAACACTCCAAATGAAGAATCAAGGATAGAGTTGTTGCATGTAAGGGTAATCTCAAATCATAGAAAGATTGATGCATTTTTTGATAGTGGGTCACAATCGAACTTAATTTCAGAAGAATTAGTCAAAAATATTAACCTTGAAAATGTACCTCATCATAAGCCATATCCCTTGGGTTGGATAGTCAATAATACAAATTTACAGGTTACAAGGAAATGCTTATTCAGATTTTCCATTACTGAAAAATTCATTGATGAAGTTAAGTTAGATGTAGTTCCACTTGACATCTCAAGAATCATTTTGGGAAGCCCATATTTGTATGATAGGAAATTAGTATTTTATTTCCATGAGAACAAATACCAATTGCTCAAGGATGGAGTGGAGTATATTGTGAGAGCCCAATCAAAAAGTTAAACATTTATTTGGTTAATGTAGGGAAGATGAAGAGACTAGTAAATGCAAGTAAAAATTTTGTGCTTCTCATGATAAAGAAAAGAATGATATAGATTATGAATCTTTTGAAGGTTATGGTGATAAGTTAAAATCTGATTTGTTTGATGTGGTAAGTAAGCGTGGCGAGATGTTTCAGGAACCAAAGGGGTTACCTCCCAAGAGGGGAATTCAGCATCAGATACAACTGCAACAAGATGTTCCACTTCCAAACATTGGCATGTATCATATGTCGATCATGGAGAGCATGGAAATCAAGAAGCAAATTCAAGAATTATTTAACAAAGGTATCATATGCCCATCTACTTCACCATGTGGTTCACCAATTGTCTTGGTGCCAAAGAAGGACGAGACTTGGCGAATGTGTGTGGATTTCCGTGCATTGAATAAGATAACAGTAAAGAATCATTATCCACTCCCAAGAATTGATGATTTGCTTGATAAATTAAGGTATGCATCCCTGAGTTAGACTTACAAAGTGGTTGTCATCAAGTTAGAATAGTTGAAGAGGACATTTGGAAAACTGCATTTAAAACTAAACAAGGATTGTTTGAGTGGCTTGTTATGCCTTTCGGTCTTACAAATGCTCCAGCTACTTTCATGAGAGTTATGAATGATGTATTGAGACCATTTCTAGATGATTTTGTCATTGTTTACTTAGATGATATTCTCATATTCAGCAAATCCAGAGATGAACATGTCATGCATGTGAACAAAGTACTTGATGTCTTGAGAAAAGAATAGTTGTTTTTAAAGATGTCAAAGTGTGAATTTGGCAAGACTTATTTAGTGTATTTGGGACACATTGTTGGAGGAGGTGAGTTGAATATAGACCCCTCTAATATTGAGGTCATTGTGAATTGGCCCAAGCCCAAAATAGTTTCAGAGGTAAGAATATTTCTTGGGGCAGCACAATATTGGAGGAAATTTATTGCTAATTTTTCTTCCATTGCAGCTCCACTACATGCATTGAATAGTGTCAAGAAAGTCTTTCATTGGGGAGATGTACAACAAAAAGCATTTGATGCTTTAAAACAAAAGATCAGTTCAACACTAGTATTGGCTCTTCCGGATCTTAGACAACCATTTGAGATTCAAACAGATGCTAGTGATTACGCCATGGGAGCAATTCTTATGCAGCATGGTAAGCCCATTTCATTTCATTCTGAAATTTTTAATGGTGTTGTGACTAACTATCCCACTTATGACAAAGAACTTTACGCATTGGTACAAAGTGTTAAAAAATGGAAACACTACTTGATGGGGAAGGAGACCATTATCCATACCGACCATCAACCATTGCAGTACTTACAGTCACAGTCAAAGTTGCAGCAATCACGACACTTCAGATGGATGGGTTTTCTACAACAGTTTCATTTGGTTATCAAATACAAAAAGGGAATCTACAATAAGGTAGTTGATATGCTTTCTAGGCCTATTGTAAATTCATCTATTATACTCAAGCACAATTTTGTTTTACATGAAAGTTACATTGAGCAATATGCATATGATAATGACTTTCAAGATGTGTATGCAAGCTTGAGGCACACTTGGGAAAGTTATGTATTCCACAGGGAGAAAGAAATAGTATCATAAGGGAGGCACACACTTCATTGATTGCTGGAAATTTTGGTGTAGGCAAGAAAGTAGCGAATCTCCAAAGGTATTGTTATTGGCCATGCATGTTTGATAATGTATTTTGTTTCATTAGTGGATGTTCTTTGTGTGCAACAAGTAAGCCTAGCAATAGGAAACTGGGATTGTACACTCCACTTCTAGTACCTTCACGTCCATGGGAGAGTATCTCAATGGATTTTGTAGGAGGTCTTCCATTGTCAAGGAAAGGTCATGATTACTTGTATGTAGTTGTAGGCGGGTTCAGCAAGATATGTCTTCTAATGCCATGTAAAAAGAAAATTACAGCTGAACAAATAACTCGTCATTTCTTTCAAAATATTTGGGTTCATTTTGGTCTTCCTACTTCCATTGTAAGTGATCGAGATTCTCGATTTGTTGGGAATTTTTGGTCAACTTTGTGGGACATGATGGATACTAAGTTGAAGAAGAGTATAACCTTTCATCTGCAAACAGATGGACAAACCGAGGTGGTCAACAGGACAGTCATTCATCTTCTTAGAGGATATTGCAGCTAACATCCCAAGTTGTGGGATGAACCATTGCATTACATACATCATGCATACAACAAGGCAAAGCATTCTCCCACAAACATATCGCCATTTGAGGCATGTTTTCGGTACTTGACAAGATTGCCATTGGACTTCATCTTTGATAAATATGTCGCCATCGATGGTCATAGCAACATCGATAAAGCAAGGAAGTTCATTGAGTAAATTTAGTTGATACATCACACAGTGCAAAAACAGCTTGAAAAAAGTCAAAGTAGCTACAAGGCAAGGCATGGCAAACACCATGTCGATCATAAATTTCAAGTTGGTGAAGAAGTCTGGTTATATATTAGCAATGAGAGACTTCAAGGGGAATGTAAAAAGCTGCAGCCAATCCATTATGGTCCTTTTAAAATTCTGGAAAAGATTGGTAACAATGCATTTAAGCTATAATTGCCTCCTTATATGCAAATATACTCTGTTGTTAATGTTGAGAATTTGAGATTGTTTGAGCCTCCTTTGATTGATGATCAAGGAGAGCATGTTCAGCTGCCATCAATAGATGTTTTCTCGCTAGAATATCTTGATGAAATACAGCAAGATCTCATACTTGACAGAAGAACCAGAACTTCAAAGAGAGGGAATGTTGAATACCTTCGAGAAGGACTCAAGGGACAAAATCCTTCTAAGGCGAAATGGATGCAGATTGAGAAGGTGAGGGAGTTGTACCCTCACTTGCTAAACAATTGATAGTATCTTTTGGGGTCCAAAAGGCTTCTAGTGGGGAGGAATGATCAGGTGATCAATATTTAGCTCAAAAATCAAAGTGCTCATAATCGCTCAAAACCTGAACGACCATGTTCGTCTCGGCGATACGATCCCAACTCAACTTGTTTCACTCAAAACGGAGCTCGTATGAAGAAGCTATTGTGTTCTTTTCGATTTGCCAAATAGAGGAATCTTGCAAAAAAAGGTACAGTCGTTGTACATTTATTAGTCCGTACTGCTGACGTGGCAGGCGACTAGGCAGGTCAAAGGGTTGGTCAATGGCTAGTAAGGTCTCGCCAAGTGGTGCAATTTGGTTGGTATGCATGTTGGTGAGTTGGCTTGATATTATTGGATTGGAGAAGGACCAATGAAAAGGAAATATGTGGCAAGCCCGAAGGCCGCCATGTGTCCCTTCCCAAAGGCCTGGCAACATTGGCACATTATAAAATTTTATGGGCAGGTTGACAGAGTCAAACTCGCAACCTTTCCCACACAAGCTCCACAACATACCACACACCACGACCATGTGACTTAACATTCAATGGTCGTAAGTTCTATTTAACCTTTAAACCATTGACGGTTGGGGGAGGAGAGGGCCAGCCCCGTGGGCAAGCCCCCTCCCATGTGACCAGTACTGCTTAACCACTGGCCAATGACTAATCATAACCAAGCACGATTAGTGCTAACTGCGGATTAACCCCTAATTAATCCAAGTTTATCTGTTAATTAAGCACAATTAAGTTGGCAGAAAATTTGGCAGAGCCCCTAAATCCAGCGCTAACTCCAAAATTGGTGGAGTTAACTGGAGTTCCTCCAGTTTTAGTGGAGAATTCCTAGGAGAAACTGTTTTGGCCATAACTTTTGCAATCTTCAACCAATTTGGGGTCAGAAAAAGTCATTCCTAGATGATTTTGATGTTTTGAGCACATTGAAGCAAGTTTCAAGAGCAGTAGAGCATTGTAAACAACACTTTTTTCCATTTTGAGCTAACACAGAGGCCCAAGCCATGGAAGATGTACCAAGGAGATGTAGCCCAAGAGGGGTGAACTCCTTCATCAAAAAACTGTGTTAAGTGTTCATTTTGATGGATTGTTGTACATTTATTTGTTATTGTTCAACATTTCATTTACATGCTATTTTTCTCATGAATTCACAAACACCTTAAGGGAAACCTATGCACATGAAGCAAATGACAAGCAATTGTTATTAATTCTGAAGTTGAAATTAGCACAATAAAACTAACATTCAACAACAAATCAGATCATGTGCCAAACTGGCACCACGGTTTTGTGGACCCTTTAGTATTATTGAGAGAATTGGGCCAGTAGCCTGTCGACACACACTGCTTTTGACAGTGAAAGTCCACGATGTTTTCCATGTGTCATTGGTTAATAAGTATGTTAAATATGTTGATCATGTGATTGATTGGTATGTATTGCAGGTATAACCAGAAGGAGAAATCCAGCCGAAACCGCAGTGCATTATGCAGAGAAAGATGCTCATCCTCCGGAATCGAGAAATCAAGCAAGTTAAAGTGCAATGGAAGCACTTTGGGCCCGATGAAGCTACATGGGAGATGGTGGATCAGATGCAGGCTATGTATCCTTCATTGTTTGTCAGTTGAGGCAAAGCAATTTTTGTATGGTATTTTGGTATATGTCTTTGGTATATGTTTTTGATACATGTTTTGGTGATGTTTGGTATATGTACACATGTATATGGATGTAAATACCACCATTATCTATGTTATAAAGCTCCAATAAGTGGTATGGGTGCTATGTCATTATTATGTTATATTTGTTATGTTGTCATGTTGGTTTGCTTCTCAATAGGGTGATCATTGTAAATACTGCATCGTGCTAATTTATAAAGCTCTATGGGCAATATGTTTTTCTCACAACAATCTTGTGGTTATAGGTGTTTTTGAACACCGAGGATGGTGTTCCCCCAAGGGGGAGGGTTCTTTAACAACCCTGGTGAAAATTCCAAGTAATAAAAGTAATAAAGGCAAAATAATAGCCACGGTTGATGGGACACTTATTCCAAGTTGAATGTTGGACAAGACATCCTAGTGCGGGTGTTCATTTCGGTTAATATGGCTAAGGAAATTGGTAGAGTCAATAGCTAAGTCTTTGGAAAGGCAAAATGGCATTTTTCGCACATTTATTTATGAAAATAATGGAAATTAGGAGAAAAAGGAAGTGAAAGGTCACAGGTTGCATGTGAGGAGGAAAATGAAGGAAAATAATGGAAAATGAAGAAAATATAGGCTTCATTAATAAAAAGGCTTATGAGGATCAGTTCACATATTTTTTTTAGTTTATTTTTGGAGCTCTCTCTCTATTATCTCTCTCTCACATATTGTTGGACACTTACAGTTTCTTGGAGCACTCTTGGAGGAGTGTGTCATACTTGGATTTTTGGAGCAAGAAGGCAAAGGAAGAGCAGGAAAGTGCAAGAGAACATCAAGATCAGTAGCTGCAACGGGTTTTTCTTGCAAGTACTGAGTTTCATATATGTTCTCCTCACTAGTTTTGGCATGCATGGCATATGCATGTGGATTATTGGTCATGATCTATCACTGGCATGGAGGATTGCCTAGATTGACAGTGGATTTATCTAGCCTTTCCATTTCCTGGGTAGCCATGGTGTTGTGGATTTATTTCTTTTTTTTCTAGTTGGTTCTAATGTTTCCCTTAGCTTGGGTTGAGTTATTAGTTATTGGAAGCCCTGGTTGGACAAACGCTCTGGAAGCACTGTAATAGCTTGGGTTGAGTTACTAGTCATGGAAGCCCTAGTTGGACAAACGCTTTGGAATCCCTTGGTGGGTTGAGTTACTAATCTTGGAAACCCTGGTTGGAAAAACGCTCTGAAAGGCTGACAACAGTTGTGGGTTGAGTTAATAGTACTAGAATCCTTGGTTGGAACAAACACTCTGGAGCCCTTGAAGGCTTGGGTAGAGACAAATCTAGTGATGGCTTTGTGATGTCTGACTGTGAGGTGGAATCATTGTTTGATGGGTTGAGGTGGTTAACCTCTGGAATCCCTAGATGGTTTTGGATTGATGTGTTTTATGAGATCCCACATTCAGACTTGGAATATGGCACGGGGGTGAATGGCTGAAGAGAGATTTGGCTCAGTCATTCTATGGTTGGGTGGAACGTGGTAGTCCAATCCCAAGTTTGGATTTTTCATCATCAATATGAGGTTATTTCTACTTGTATTTCTATGAGTATTATACTGGTTTATATGTGGATCATATGGTTGTGATTTCCTTGGTATTTATGTTGCTATTATGTTGCCTATGTATATGTTTTATGATAGTAGCTATGTATGGCTCTCATTATGTTTTAACTTGTAAATGGATGGACAATGTATCTATTACCTAATGGATGAAACTGCAGCGAATGTGTTGAGGCATCAATGCTTCTCAGTGATTCTCAGCTAAGCATGAGACCCTTATGCTTTTATTTGTTATTTACACCTGTAGATTACATATTTGTGATATGTTTGACGAAGTTCCTATCATGGCTATTAGGGGTCTAGTCAAGGGCTTGTTCAAGTATTTGAAATTGCATCATTGTTTCCTTGTTATCTTTCTGTCATGAGGGTGTCATTCAATTCTAGGCAGTGAACTGGGTTTTGGGCCTGAAAAAGTGGCTCAAATCCTAGGGAAGCTGGCACAGCACTGAGAAAAATAGTCCCTGGACGCTAGCATGCCTTGTCATGAGAGGGTCGAGAGCCTCCCTGAAGCTATTAGGCCCATAGTATGGGAGCGTACGGGGGTCAAGTGGTCTAAAAACTCAATGGAACCCAGGGACTAATTACCAGAAAGTTTGGGATGGTTCCTAGGAGTCATGTTATTGACATTGAAGGTTTGTATGGTGTGTTTCCATTGGTTCCACTTCCTTAATGTGACTTAGGAGGTTGAATCAAATCATAGTAACTTCTCGTCACATGTTTATCCTAGTTGGTCGATAACTTGGGTAGATGTGGGAGGCGGTTGTTACAAACAGAGTGTTGCAATGGCATCGTCTTGGATTTTAAGTATGACATCCTGGAAATACAGTTGGATTCCTATGCTAAGAATTCCTTTATAGTGCTCCTTTGTCATTTCAATGAATTCTCAAGGACAACGTATCGCATAAACAGTGGATGGTCCGTTTAGGATGGTAAAGTCGTAGCAAAAAGCTATGATTAGCTCAAAATCCCAACTTGCTTTTCTGCCCAAAGTGCAGCTTGTTTTTTATCTCAAACTATTTTACCCCATCTCATCTTCACTTAGGCCCATGTGGCCACCTTTATTTCAACACTTCCATTGGGTGCGTGGTGGGATGGTCACATGCTATCAAAACATATGGCTCCTTACTAATGATGGGGAATGAACAAATGACTAAAAAGAGGGAGCAATGGTTTGCGAGTTTTCTCCCATCACGATTGTTTCATTAGTATTATATCATACCTTATCATTTCCCTATGATATTATTATAAAAAGTAATTTGATGGCTTTCACTCCACGTGTGCGGAGGACTGCAGCATTTGGAATATAAAAATATGGTGTTTTTCTGATGGAATTCATGGCAAGATGACTTAACTTGAGGTGTGTATTCCTGGATTTAATTATATATACAATAGATTGTCTTCCTGTTAATTTTGATTTATTGAGGCCTAGTTTTTCGATGGATGCACTTCGTGAGGGCTGGTTTTGCGAGGGATATTTATTTTCTTAGCAAATTGTTGCAATGGAAAATAGTGGCAAAAGTTTTTGTATTTTAGCTCTTTTGAGCCTGCATTTCACCATTGTTTTTAATGAATCTGAATGTCTTATGAAGTCGATGCCAACTCTTCGTTCTAATAATTTCTTTGACGTTAAAGCACTCGATGTAGTCGAAAATGGATTAGAAGATGACACTCACGTGAGTGACTAAAAACTTGAGATTATGTATGAAAATTTTCCTTTTCGATAACCTCGTAGCGACATGTTCCTATTAGTGACTTATCCATGATAGGATAAATATCGGCGACTCATTATTACTATTGAGATATATATTTACATATTACATATTGAAGTAATGTTTTAGCCTTTTATTTTTAACCATGAGTATCTTGTTGTTTTTGTTGTTGTTAGTGTTTTGATTTTGACAATGAACCTTTAAATGGAGTGTAGATTATGGGCATATATAATCTAGATCTCAATAGTGATTGGGTCATTTCATTTAGCATAGGATCTTGGCGAGGAAGTGATATGGGGATATCCAATAGCAGTGTTATGGATAACTTAATAACTTTGGTAAACAAGACACAAAGGGATGGCAAGAACTCTTTATTGACTCTATGGGATTCCTTTCCCCCATAACCGTCGTGGGAGGACAGAGCTCCGAGAAATCCTCTGTGCTAAAGAGCACCATTGGAAGGGATTTCTTACTGTGTATATTGGGCAATGTTACTAGACAGATGCTTGTCCTTACTTTTACGTGAAGTAGAAAATGTAACACCTTTAAGAGACCTCCGCACATATAACCATTGTGCGGAAGCTTTAATTGTGCGAAGGTGTGGAAGATGGTTCATCCTCAACACAACCCATCCTCCACACACTTTTGGATTACCAAGCATACCTTTGCACAACCCATCTTCCGCAAACTTTCGGATTACAAAAGTTGACACATGGCGTGAATTGCTTAATTGCGCTTTGCGATAAACATCATGTGTTGATAAATACTTCATTAAATTTTTACTGAATTTTAATCCAACTCATTACCACAAAATATATTTTTATTACAAGATAAGATTAACATATTTGTTTAACATTACAACTAATTGGTTAGGTGCTCGCTTTTTTACAACTAATTAGGTAAATAGGCTCTTGAATTTTTGATGAACATGAGGACAATGGATTGGAAAATTTCAAGCAAATTAAGCCCCATTCTGATGCTCGCGATATGACTACTTCCTAAACACGAGGAAATTGTTTGTACCCTTAACAAATATTGACCTACATCGTGACACGTGGACCAAGATTGTTGGACCAAGGTTGTTGGAAAAATGCCTAATTGTCTGATGCGAGCATTGTGCAAAGCACATGGGAGAAGAGGATCACATGTTTCGTTGACCCAACTTCACGCTCTCACTCATAAAAGACCCAAATTAGTAGTTGTCATGAAACCCATTTAAAAGTTTAATAAACATCTATACAATTATTTCCGTAAACATGCCCCTCACCTCTCCATGTGCTAGCAGAAAATCACCTCCCCATGTGCTTGCAGAATGAGTCGGTCCAGCAGCCCAAGAATGCGGTAGCTCAATGCTCTCCATCTCGGCAATGCATCACAACACCTTGACAACCATGAAAATGTTGGTGGAGTCCAGCCTAGAGCGTGTGAGAAGGAATTTGTGCAAAGGAAGTGTGTGCAGAGAAGATGTGAGAAGGTGGTTATGTAGACCAAGTACGTAGACCAAGTACTTGCGCAAATAGAAATGCGGGGTGAAATACAGACCTTGTTTAATTAGCTATAGAGGCAGGTACTATGTTGCATTGCAAAAGTTCCCCTTGTTGTACTATTGTATAGAGTATATGTTCAAGCCATTGGATTTTGAAATTCAATTGCATGCTAGAACATTGTTGCTATTATTGAGTGAGAACTTTGATGTTGTACATTTTTTTTTGAAATTACTATAAGTTTCTAGTTAATATTAGAACATGAAACAAGAAGTTGTAAAGTCTAACATTAATATTTTCGGCACTATTAAAGTGCGCTAACAATATCAATGTTCTATGTGAAAAGAGTGAGATGTATTAGGTCATGCAAATGGTATAAATTGCATTGATATTAGTGTTGATGTTATTGGTCATGTTTTTAATTGTAAAAAAAATTGATGTGCGAATAAATGTTTTTTAAGGTACATTAACCTTTTCTTACATAAGTAATATTAATATTAAAACAAAAAAAGTTACAAGTTAACTTGTAAACTTGTACTGTTTAAAATTGGCTTTATATTAATAAGAAATAATACAGAATAAAATTTTTCCATAAAATATTATTGTGCAGGTAAAGAGTTTTAAGATGATGATAATTAGAGATTTTGCTTTTAGATCCATCACATTAGGATTTATTCATGTCAACGTTTCAATCTTGTAGCCTAATAAGAATTTCTCTCGCTGATAAGATTTTCTCCATCTCTTTGTCCTAATGATGAACCACATTAGTTGGATCGAAACATTGATGGGAATAAATCCTAATGTGATGGGTCTAGAAGAAAAATCTCTAATTAAGACTCCTCGAAGGAGCCTTAGTTCACAAATTATGATAATTATTATAATTTAGTTTTAAAATCATGATCAAGCCAAATTCAAGGGATGTTGATAATTTGACAAGGATCAAGCCTTCGATCAAGTCAAACTAGTTGTTTTTCCACTTGGAGGGGGTCTAGAACTCTCATTTTTCTATATAAGGTCATCCAAATGATTAGAAGAGGTTGTTCAAGTTTTGAGGCTAGATCTAGCCTCTATATGCCTAGATTTGTCTTAATCGGGTCTCCATTTCTGATCTGAATTGGATCCTAGAACACTCTCTAAGTTTTCATGAACTCTTAAAAATCATGCCAAAGTTTCAAATTCTTATAAAGGTCAAGCTTATCAGATATATCCTCGTAACAGTTGCAATTTGTGATCAACGCGAAGCAACGAGGACCCTCGATCACGCGCGCAGACCGTCGGCCCATGGTAACACGCGCTGCCACAAATTAGCAAAACGGGAGGTCTTTTCGAGAAACGGGGGTGGATTCTAATATGCGATTAGCGACAAGTCACTAATTGCATATCGTAGGGCAAACCTCTCAGTGAAGAGAAGCTCCGAGCACCCGGACCTGAAATAATTATGAAACGTGGAAAATAATGCCTCGGCTCCAACGGAGTGGGATTCCACAAAACCAACAGAATATTGGAAGGGCTTTGAGCGGTAAGCGGTTTCAACCGAGTTCTGCCTGATGCCATACAGCGAGTGCCACGCGTTCTGCGGAAGAGAGAGAAAACCTCTCACATCGGATGGGTAACCATCGAGCTATTAAACTACGCGATATGAGCGACAATTATAGGATTTGGGGGGCCCAGATCAACAGTGGAGACGCGTCTTGATGGATGACCGGATTTGACAAGGTTATAGAGCAAGATCGCATGGGATTTGAAGTCCGGTATGGACGATGCGTTGGCAGAAGATTCGTGTTTCGTGGGCAATCTTGGAGCAAACGGAAATAACGACCGTTCAAACATTTCCAGTGAACCTAACACACTCATCCATTACAGAATAGGTGGCCACCTCCCTGTGAAGCATTATGCAGTGACTGTAAACGCTGAAAGAAGGGATTCGGATAGACAGAGGCAAGGAATCGGAAAGCCGAGAAGCGGAAACGAATAGTTAGGAAGCCGATGGCTTTAAAGCCACGAACTGACAGAGACAGAGCAGGCAGAGAGTTAGTTAGATGCAAAAAGATAAGAGCAGACAGAAGGAGCCAAGCTGACCTACAGAAGCAAAGGCAACATCGAGCTAGACAGAGCCAGAGAGAGTCAGAGAGTCTGTGTACTCTAGAGAAGGCTTGAGAGGTTCAAGCGAACTCCTCTGTATATGCCTGTCATGTATGAGTCTCAGATTGGGCTCATACTATTGTGACCAATAGAGGTCGAGTTTCAGTAAGTAGAGTCTGTGTACTCCAGAGGCTTGGGAGAATCCAAGTACAGTCTTGTTGATTCATATCTGCTAGGTGAGACTCAAATTGAGCTCACTGTTGTAAAAACTCTACTTTTGAAAACATAATAGAGAGGCCACCACTAAATGCTAGACCAGGAGACGTAGCCCAAGAGTATTGGGTGAACTTCTTATTAAACTTGTTGTGTTTACATGTTTGCGTGTTATGTTTTCTCTAACTGCTTCAGTGTCTGTGTATTTCGCAATCTTATCGATCCATTGCATAAAATAACATAGGCAAATCCATGCACATGAGTCTGTAATACCTTAATTGTTTATCTTATATCAATTTCAAATCAAGTGGTATCAGAGCTCTAGGTTGCTAAGGTTAGACAAGCTTGTGCTGGATTTTTTTTTTTTGTTGAACGCTAACTAGATCAAAGCTTAAATTAGGAGAAGGAGAATTGGTTGAAGCTAACCCAGAAATTGGAAGAGTCTATCCTAAGAGGAAAATGGCAGAAGAAAGTCCCTTGAAATCAGACCCCCAGTTCATGGATAGTTTCATGACCATGAGAGCCATGGTAGAGGAAATGTATAGAGAATTTAAGAAAGGTAGAGATGAAGATTCATCAAACTCCAAACAAGATAAAGGAGCAGAAGAGTCTCTCCTCAATGACCATTCTAAAGGCAAAGGGAAAGAAGAAAAGCTTCCCACACGTCCTAATAGCCCTAAAAATAAAAAAGAAGACATCTTTGATTAAATTAGATGTTAAATTTGATTTACCAATATATGATGGAGAGTTGAATGCAGAGAAGCTGGATAATTGGATTAGACAGATTGATGTGTATTGTAGGGTGCAGAGCATTGGTTTAAATAGTAGTAAGATTCAGCTGGCCAGTCTACGCCTTGGAGGCACTACCTTGGTATGGTGGGAAGGCAGGACACAAGCTGACATGAAGAAGCATGGTAAAATCCTTTCTGTCTGGTTTGAATTTGTTTCTGCAATTAAAAAATGGTTCTATCCACTAGCTTATATGCAGCAAGCCATGATGAGTTGGAAAACTCTTCGACAATTGAAAGGGAAAAGTGTACAAAGTTACACCCAAGAATTTAGGAAAAGAGCTTTGATTCTAGGAATTTCTTTAGACTCACCTGAAACTTTGCTGAAGTATATAGGTGGTATACACAACTATTTAAAGCACACCATTCTCATGTTTAATCCCACTAGCATAGATGAGGTATCTGTTCAAGCTACACATCTAGAGGCTAGAGGCAAGAATGTGAACCCAGAAGTTGGGGGATCATCAAAACCCACTGCAAGAAAGAGTAAGGAAAAGAGAAAGCAGAAATGGAAAGAGAGGAAGGCAAATGTTGTACAAAAGACCAAACCTTCGTGCACTCACTGCAAGAAGGATGGGCATGATGATGAACACTGCTGGATTCTGCATCCAGAGCTGAAACCCAAGAAGTACGATGGCAAAAAGAAGAAGACTGCTGCAGCTATTCAGAAGGATTTGGGGTCAGACTCAGGGGATGAAACAACAATCACAGCCACAGGTATAAAAGGTAAAAATTCTAAAGCATATACTAGTAATTCTGCACAATCTACTGATAATGAAGAAAATGAGAGGAAAAGACATGAGCTTTTTCATATTAGAGTTATTTCCAAGCATCAAAAGATTGATACTTTGTTTGATAGTGGCTCACAAGTAAATTTAATTTCTGAAGCAATTGTAAAGAAGTTGGGATTACTAACCACACCTCACAAGAAACCATATCCATTAGGTTGGTTATGTGATAAAGCAAAGCTACAAGTGACTAGACAATGGAAACTTAGGTTTTCTTTTGGGTCAACGTTTGTAGATGAGGTTGAGTTAGATATTGTTTCCTTGGATATATGTGGTATTGTTTTAGGAAGTCCTTACTTGTATGATAGAAAAGTTATTTTCTATAGGGCAGAAAACAAGTATCAGCTCGTTAAAGATGGAATTGAATATATTGTAAGAGCTCATAAACTCAAGGATAATTATACTCTCATAAACTCAAGGCAGATGAAAAGAATTGTAAGTTCATGCAAACAATTTTTACTAATGGTTGTAAAGGAGAGGAAACATAATAAAACCAATGTATTTGAGGGTTGTAATGCTAAACAGCAAGCTGATTTAGAAAAAGTTGTTTCAAAATATGATATACTATTTTAAGAACCTAAAGGTCTGCCACCCAAAAAGGAAATAATACATGATATTAATTTGCAGCAAGATGCTCCATTGCCTAACATCAGAATGTACAGGTTGTCTGCTTTAGAGAATGCAGAAATTAAGAAGCAGGTACAGGAGCTGCTTGAGAAAGGGTTCATAAGACCTAGCACATCACCATGTGGATCTCCAATTGTATTGGTGAGAAAGAAAGATGGCTCATGGAGAATGTGCATTGATTACCGAGCACTGAATAAGATAACGATCAAAAATCGTTATCCCCTTCCTCGTATAGATGATCTATTAGATCAGTTGAAAGAAGATGTTTACTTTTCCAAGTTGGACTTGCATAGTGGCTACCATTAGGTCAGAGTTGCAGAGCAAGATGCATGGAAGACTGCTTTCAAGACAAAACAGGGATTGTATGAGTGGTTAGTTATGCCTTTTGGTTTAACTAATGCTCCTACTACTTTCATGAGAGTAATGAATGATGTACTCAGGCCTTTTATTGATGATTTTGTCATTGTATATTTAGATGACATTCTTATATTTAGTAAAACATGGGAAGAACATTTGAAGCATGTAAAGCAGACTCTAGATGTTTTGAAAAAATAGAATCTTTATGTTAAGCTATCAAAATGTGAATTTGGCAAAAAATATTTGAATTATTTGGGTCATATTGTAGCGGGTGGTGAATTGAAGATAGATCCCTCTAAGCTTGCAGTCATTGTAAACTGGCCTAAACCCAAATCTGCTACCGAAGTTAGAAGCTTCTTAGGAGTAGTACAGTATTGGAGAAAGTTTATTTCTAACTTTTCCTTGATTGCAGCTCCCTTACATGCTTTAACAGGATTGAACAGGGTGTTTCAGTGGGGAGGAAAATAGCAGAAAGCCTTCGACACCTTAAAAGAAAAGATTAGTACAACACCAGTACTAGCATTGCCTGATCTTCAAAGACCATTCGAGATTGAAACTGATGCCCGTGACTATGCCATGGGAGCAGTGTTGATGCAGCACGGTAAACCAATATGTTATCATTCTGAGACATTTAATTCTGCGGTAGTTAATTATCCCACATATGATAAAGAATTGTATGCATTAGTACAGAGTGTGAAAAAGTGGAAACATTACCTAATGGGAAAAGAGACAGTTATACATACTGATCATCAACCACTTCAATATTTACACTCACAAACAAAGTTGCAGCAATCAAGACACTATAGGTGGATGGGTTTTCTACAACAGTTTCATCTTGTCATCAGATATAAAAAGGGAATACACAATAAAGTTGTAGATATGTTGTCCACACCAATCATAAATGCATCCACTATACTTAAGCATAATTCAATATTTCATGAAAGCTACATTAAACATTATGCTCAAGATATAGATTTTACAGATGTATATGCAACTTTAATTCATGGTAAACAAGTAGAAGAATTGGATTATCAAGTTAAGGACCAACTCTTGTATCATTTTGGAAAGTTATGCATTCCACAAACTGAAAGAGTAAAGATAATTCGAGAAGCACACACTTCTCTAATATCAGGTCACTTTGGTGTAAGTAAAACAGTTAAACAACTACAAAGATTTTGTTATTGGCCAAAAATGCATGAAACGGTTTCTAGATATGTAAGAGAGTGTACCATGTGTGCTAAAAGCAAGCCCAACAATAGAAAACTAGGCTTGTACACTCCACTACCAGTTCCTTCTCATCCTTGGGAAAGTGTTTCCATGGACTTTGTTGGGGGACTACCTAAATCTAGAAAAGGTCATGACTATCTATATGTTATTATGGATAGGTTCAGCAAAATGTGTATTTTAATACCTTGTAACAAATAGATTACAGATGAACCTTCTAGCACTTTTTTTGCTCTGCATCTCGGCTCCCGACCTGCAAACCCTCAAGCCTGCATCTTGCACGTCCTGCAGACAGCGAGTGCGCCCGCTCTCGGCCGGCCTGATCCCTGCGGGCGTGTCCACCTGGGGCTCTCCTTCATTCTGCGGGCGGACTGGTCCATGGAGGACCACACTGCTGCCTGCTAGATTTTGATAGGCCCGTTCTTAGGGCTTGCGGCCATGGAGGTGTTGGGCACTTCCCAGGTGCCTCTTCCTTCTCCTCCACCACTCTCGCCCTCTGAGGCCTTCAATCAGCTCTTGGCAGGGCTGTCAAAGAAGAAGAATCCTGAAGCTTCGAAATTTGTAAAAAAGCTGGATGATATTCCTGTGATCTCCCTTCCTCCAGAAACCCCGATCCAAGTTGCTTTGTCTTTGGTTGAACGGGCTCTCATCGGCCAGTTCACTGGGCTATGGTCGTCTCCAAAAACCACTGAGAGCTGGGTCAACAGAAACTGGGCGCCGTTGATCAAAGAAAGTGTTACCTCTTACTTTCTGGGGAGAGGATACTTTCTCTTCGAATTCACTTCAAAGGATGACAAAGATCTGATCTTCCAAAATGGCCCCTACTTCATGGGCCCTCAGGGTTTGTACCTGAACAAATGGACTCCAGATTTTGATCTGGCAGTAGATGTGCCCAAAGCAGTCCCGGTGTGGGTTAGACTCCCAAACCTCCCAGTGCATTGTTGGAATTGGGACTCCTTGATGCACATTGGAAATGCCCTGGGGAAATTTATAGATCGAGCGAACAATAAGGACCAATATGACTGTGCCAGGATCTGTGTAGAAGTAGATCTGGAGGTGGGGCTACCAGAGGCCATCAAAATAAATGTCGGAAGCTGGACGCACTTGCAGAAACTAGACTATGAGCAGTTGCCCTTCAAATGCTGGAAATGCCATGTTTATGGCCATTTCGCCAGAGGCTGCCCGACCAACAATGAGGCTGTGCAGGGGAAGGAGGACGGATGGAATCAAGTCAAGCGCCCCAAACCTTATCTCAAGACACAAAAGCTGGGAGGCCCTAATGGCAAAGGACCTCATCAGTCCTCTACTCAACAGATCCCGCCCAAACCTGCTCCAGAAAACAAGTTCGATCCTCTTAGCTCGCAATTAGAGGAAACCTCGGACGTCGCGGTCCAAAAGGAGGCAAAAGCTACTCAGGAGATCGAGAACCAAAAATCAGTCTTTCCAAGCAAAGGTACTCCCTCAGCCTCTTTTAAAGGTACAAGAGCTGAAGACTCCAAAGGTATGACTTTAGAAGATAAGGAAGAAGAGCAGGAAACGGACGAGTCAGAGGAGGAAGGAGAAATAGGAGAGTCCCAAACCTTGGTAAGAAGATCTACAAGAGGCCATAAAACTGACAGGGAAAAAAGAGAGCAGGAGACTTACAAAGATAAGCTACAGGGCAGCTAGCCAACTCTGGAAAAACTGTTAGCCTCAAAGCCTAGGATGTTGAAAAATTAGCCCCAAGGCTCCAAGGGAGCCCACCAGAAACATAAATAATGAAGGTCATCTCCTGGAATTGTAGAGGTATGGGGAGCAAAGTTAAGGAAGAAGCCATGAGAAGCCTAATAAGAATAGAAACTCCAGACATACTTCTCGTCCAGGAGACTAAGCTGGAAGACATATTCTTCCTGCAAGCAAGCAAGAAACTTTGGTTTAAAAGTGAAGTAAGAGAAATCTCTGCCCGGGGCGCCTCGGGAGGGATTAGCACTCTATGGAACGCCATCAAATTTGCAGTCATCTTTGAGGCTAGTAATACTCATTGGTTGCCGTTGAAAATGCAGAATTTGGATACCAAGGAAATCTTTTGCCTTTTCAATGTATACTCTCCAATAAATGTTGGGGAAAAAAGGATTGTTGGGATTCTATAAGGCACCAAGCAGACTTGATGAACCTGGAAAATATAATTATTGCTGGAGACCTCAATCTCACCCTTCATTCGTCTGAAAAAAGAGGAGGTAGCGCAGTTCGAGATCCGGCAAGGGAATGGGCGGAGGATCTTATGCAGGATTGGGACCTGCTGGATATCAAGCCTTCTTCCGGTAAGTACTCTTGGTCTAACAAAAGAGTAGGCCCTGGTCATATTGCTGCCAGATTAGACAGATTTTTCATTCAAAGCTCCTATCTGTTACTTGGTTTAGAACCCAGAATGCACATTCTTGCTAGTAGCATCTCGGACCATAAGCCCATAAAGCTAGAACTCCTAGCCCATCTTGATCTGGGTCCTATTCCCTTTAGATTTAGTCCCCTCTGGGTCAAGGAGCCAGAATTCATGCAAACAGTCAAGGAATGTTGGAGTCAACCTGTCAAAGGATCTCCTTTCTTTATCTGGGAGGAAAAGCTTAGAAGGGTAAAAGGAGTTCTAAAAAGATGGGTTAAAACCCTGCCCAAACCTGATACAGAAAGAAAAGCCATTAAAGCCTCTCTCGCCACTCATCAATCTCATATGGAGAATGCTATAGTCATAGAGGAATTGTTAGATCAAGAGGCCCATCTACAACAACGCTTTCATAAGGCCTGCTTAGCTAAAGAAGAATACTGGAGATTAAAATCTCGAAATCTCTGGCTCAAAGCAGGGGACAGGAACACTGCTTTTTTTCACAAACAAGCCCAGGCCAGGAAATGCTTCAACACTATTTCTGAGATCAAGGAGGATAACGACACTCACAAGGATTTTGAAGACATTAAGAAAGCAGCCTTTTCTCATTTTCAAAACTTGTACAGTGAAGGAAAGGATACGCATCATTATTTAGATCTGTTAGACATTATTCCTTCTGCAATATCTCCACGTATGAACGAGATCCTGGAGACCAAAGTCACTAAAGAAGAAGTTAAAAAGGCCCTTTTTGATATGGATCCGGATAAGGCCCCTGGGCCAGATGGATTCTCTGCCAGGTTTCTCCAAGTTTGCTGGCCAATTGTTGAAAAGGATCTGCTCAAAATGGTTCAAAAGTCTCAAAATACTCAGAAGATAGGAGGCAGCACAAACTCTGCTTTCTTAGCCCTCATACCCAAGGAAAAAGGCGCCAACAACTTCAACAGATTCCGTTCGATTTCCATAAGCAATACTGGGTAGAAGTTAATCACTAAAGTAATTGCAAATAGACTGAAGCACATTCTTCCCAAAATAATTCCGGAGGATCAAGGAGGCTTCATCCAAGGAAGGCAGATCGTGGACAACTTCATTCTAGTTCAAGAGGAAATTCACTCAAGTCTTCTTCAAAAAGAACAAGGTATGGTGATTAAACTTGATTTAGCAAATGCTTTTGATCGAGTAAATCATATATTTCTTTTAAAAGTCATCCGCGGGTTTGGTTTTGGAGCAAACTTCATTAATTGGATCCAGGCATGCATCTCGGAGCCATGGATTGCTCCTCTTGTAAATGGAAGAGCCAATGATTTTTTCAAAGCTTCGAGAGGGCTTAGGCAGGGGTGTCCTCTTTCCCCTCTACTATTTGTCATCCAAGCCTCTGTTCTCAACTTTCTGTTAGACAAAAAAAATGCAAGATCAAGATATTAATGGATTGTGTATTGCAAGAGGGGTCAAAAACTTGAATCACGCTTTATTTGCGGATGACACACTGCTTTTGGGTGCTGCGTCTCTTTCCTCTGCCTCTAAATTTAAAGCAGTTTTGGATGAATTCAGTGAGGCCTCAGGCAGCGTTGTAAATAAGAACAAATGCCACATCTTCAGCTGGAACACCTCGCCCAGATTGCTCTCCACTATTTCTAGATGTTTGGGGTTTGCAGCCTCCTCTTCTTGGACTTCTTTCAAATACTTGGGCCTTCCTGTTGTTCATAAGAGACCTGCAAGCAAAGACTGGCTCCCTCAGCTTGAAAAATTCAAGACTAGGATCCAAGCCTGGGGTTACTCCTGGCTCAACACTGCTGGAAAATCTGTCCTAATTAAATCTGTGCTTACCAGTCTACCTCTATTTCAATTTGCTGGGCTTCTTGCTCCGGCAATCATATTAAAAAAATGGAAGAGTTCATGCGGAGGTTCTTTTGGAAGGGAGGAAAACAGAATGAAAACAAGATTCCTCTTATCAGTTGGGAAACCATCTCCAAGCCACTGTGGGAGGGTGGTTTGAATTTCAAAAATCTTTGTCAACAGAATGTGGCTATGGCAGCTAAGATTATCTGGAGGATCATTGCGCCCAAGCCTGGCTGGGCCCAGTTGGCTCTCTAGAAAAAATACTTCAGAGGTCCTCGTTCCAGCTGTTTAGACAATGTGATACATTTGCCTAACTCGTCTTTCCTCAAGCTGTATGCCAAAGCTGCTCCTTTAATTAAAGCGCACTCCTACTGGATCCCAGGAAATGGCAAAAAGATCAACATCTGGACTGATAAAATCATGAATATGGACCCAATTGAAGACAGAGCCTCCATTAGAGCGCTGCGATGCTGGATGGATAGAGAGGGGTTGTGTTCGTTGTGGGATATCTCTCTTTGGAGCGATTCTGTTTGGGCAGGATGGAAACGAATTGAGGTGCCGGCCCATCTAACCAACGAATGGTCCACGTTGCTTGACCTCCTTCACGGTTTGGCACCCACGCACATGAGGAAAAGAGATCTGAAAGGCTGGGGGCTGAATGCCAGAGGCTATGCTGTCTCCTTGGGATATGCCAAGCTGAATGAGAGGCCATACGTCCCCCCCAACCCAGCTCCTTGGCAGGGAGTCTGGCGTTTCCCTTCATGGCCCAAAGTCGATTTTTTTGCCTGGCTTCTTTGCCATGGCAGAATCCTAACGTATGACATTTTGCAGAGAAAAGGATTCTACGGTCCCTCCATCTGCTCGTTGTGCAACGAAAATGCAGAGACAACAGTCCATTTAATCCTTGAATGCAACTTCTCTAAGCAGATCTGGTGCTACTTCATTCACATTTTGGATCCCAACTTTTTGCTTCCTTGTTCCACTGCTGATCTTTTTTCAAATTGGGCAACCAGATATCCTGGCCCCCCTCCTAAAAACCAGATAATCAAAACTGCATGGGCTGTCCTTCCAAAGGTTATTTGTTGGCAGATATGGCTAGAACGAAATAGAAGAATTTTCAGGAATTCTAATCAGAATCACAAGGTCTTAGAAATCAAGATTAAATGTCATTTAAAGGAGTGTTTGACTGATATAAAAGATGATTCTAATCTCAGCCAACAGGACATTGCTTGGGGATCATTCCTTGACTTGCAATTTCAACCAGCAGTTAGAAACGTTCCTCCTCTTAAAGACTGGCAAATAATGAAATCTGAAATAGACTTTCAAGACTGGCTCAAATCGCATTCAAGGCACTCCCTCTTTTTTGACGGGGCAGCTAAGGGTAATCCGGGCAAAGCTGGTGCAGGAGGTGTTATTGTAAATCCATTTGGGGAAAAAATTCATTCCTTTGCTTGGGGGCTTGGACACTCTTCCAGCATTCAAGCTGAGGCTCTGGCCCTCTTTCAAGGCCTCAAGATCCTTCAAGAATTGAATATAAATGAAGCTAATGTTATAGGTGACTCCCAGATCATTATAAACGCAATGGTCTCCAATTCCCCAGCTTTGGATCTTAAACTAGCGAGGCTGATTTCCAAAATTAAGGGCTTGGAAAGCGCTTTTCAGAAGCTGAATTACTACCACATGATGAGAACTCATAATAAAGACGTGGATATAGAAGCCAACAAAGCTGCCCTCCTCACTGCCGGGGTCAAGATGAAAGACGAAGAAGAACTATGGGAACCCATCCCATAAGCTGATTATTGCCATGTTTTACTGCTTGCTTTTAAATAAATTTGTTTGCATCTTCAAGTGGGGGAAAATTTCTAAAATCGAATCTATAGATTCCTTATCAAGGAAGAAGTCCTCAAGCTTCAGCTGCATTCTCATTCTTAGCAGTGAGATGCAAACAAACTTAGACATCCTCAATGTAATCAGATTTTCGGCATTTAGGCCAAGATGAATACAAATACTCCATAACCGTTTCTATCAAAAAAACAACAAATAGATTACAGCTGAACAAACCGCAAAGTTGTTCTTTCAGCATGTATGGGTTCATTTTGGATTACCCACTTCCATTGTATCTGGTTGAGATTCCCGATTTGTTGGGAAATTTTGGTTGAGTCTATGGGAAGTGATGGACACCAGACTAAAGAAGAGCACAACCTTTCATCCACAAAAAGATGGCCAAACAGAAGTGGTCAACAGGACAGTGATCCAGTTGCTCAGAGGCTATTGCAGCAAGCATTCCAAGCTTTGGGATGAACACCTATGCTATGTGCAGCATGCTTACAATTGAGCTAAACATTCTTCTACATAGAGATCTCCTTTTGAGACCTGTTTTGGTTTCACACCAAGGTCTCCCTTGGATTTTGTATTTGGTAAAGACATAGCGGTTGAAGGACACAGTGATGTGTAGAAGGCAGCCAAGTTCATTGAACAAATCCAAGAGATTCACCAGGCAGTACAGGAATAGCTGGAAAAGAGCCAAGCCAACTACAAGGAAAAGCATGATAAGCATCGGATTGAGCATAGTTTCCAATTTGGTGATCAAGTCTGGTTGTATATCAGCAAAGACAAAATGCAAGGTGAAGGTAAGAAGCTGAAGCCAATAAGGTATGGACCTTTCAGGATACTTGAGAAAATTGGCGAAAATGTTTTTCACCTTGATTTGCCAATTTACATGCACATGTATTCCATAGTTAATGCAGAAAGCATGAGACTGTTTGAAACTTCATTGATTAAAGATCCCGAAGAGCAGAGCCAATTGCCTTCTATTGATGATCTATTGCCTGAATATCTCAATGAATTGCAGGAAGATACAGTTCTAGACAGGAAGGTAAGGACAATGCGTGGAGGTGATTTTGAGTACCTTAGGATTGGGCTCAAAGGTTCAAAACCAAGCAATGCAAGATGGATAGAAATTGGGCAAGCGAGGAATTTATACCCTCACTTGATTGATGCTTAAAAACCAACTTTTGGTGGTCCAAAAGCTTTTTCAGTGGGAAGGTCGTGATCCGAATTGGATCCTAGAACACTCTCTAAGTTTTCATGAACTCTTAAAAATCATGCCAAAGTTTCAAAGTCTTATAAAGGTCAAGCTTATCAGAGATATCCTCATAACAGTTGCAATTTGTGATCAGCACGGAGCAATGAGGACCCTCGGTCACGCGCACAGACCGTCAGCCCATGGTAACGCGCGCTGCCACAAGTTAGCAAAACAGGAGGTCTTTTCGAGAAACGGAGGTGGATTCTGATTGCATATCGCAGGGCAAACCTCTCAATGAAGAGAAGCTTCGAGCGCCCAGACCCGAAATAATTATGAAACGCAGAAAATAATGCCTCGGTTCTGACGTAGCGGGATTCCACAAAACCTGCAGAATATCGAAAGGGCTTTGAGCAATAAGCGGTTTCAACCAAGTTCCGCCCGATGCCATACAGCGAGTGCCACACGTCCAGCGAAAGAGAGATAAAACCGCTCACATCGGACAGGTAACCATCGAGCTACTCAACTTCCCAATATGAGCGAAAACCGTAGGATTTGGCGGGTCCAGATCAATGGCGAAGACGCGTCCCGATGGATGACCAGATTTGACAAGGTTATAGAGCAAGATCGCATGGGATTTGAAGTCCGATATGGATGATGCGTTGGCAGAAGATTCGTGTTTCGCAGGCAATCTTGGAGAAAAAAGAAATAACGACCATTCAAACATTTCCAGTGAATCTGACACACTCATCCATTACAGAATAGGTGGCCACCTCCCTGTGAAGCATTATGCAGTGATTGTAAACGCTGAAAGAAGGGATTCATATAGACAGAGGCAAGGAACCCAAAAGCCGAGAAGCGGAAACAAACAGTCAGGAAGCCAATGCCCTTAAAGCCACGAACTGACAGAGACAAAGCAAGCAGAGAGTTAGTTAGATGCAGAAAGCTAAGAGCAGACAGAAGGAGCTAAGTTGAACTGTAGAAGCAAAGGCAACATCAAGCCAGACAGAGCCAGAGAGAGTCAGAGAGTCTGTGTACTCCAGAGAAGGCTTGAGAGGTTCAAGCGAACTCCTCTGTATATGCCTTTCATGTATGAGTCTTAGATTGGGCTCATACTACTGTGAACAATAGAGGTCGATTTTCAGTAAGTAGAGTCTGTGTACTCCAGAGGCTTCGGGGAATCCAAGTACAGTCTTGCTGATTCATATATGCTAGGTGAGACTCAAATTGAGGTCACTGTTATAAAAACTCTGCTTTTGAAAACATAATAGAGAGGCCACCACTGAAGGTTGGACCGGGAGACTATCCCAGGAGTATTGGGTGAACTCCTTATTAAACTTGTTGTGTTTACATGTTTTCGTGTTATGTTTTCACTAACTGCTTCAGTGTTTGTGTATTTCGCAATCTTATCGATCCATTGCATAAAATAACATAGGCACATCCATGCACACGAGTCTGTAATACCTTAATTGTTTATCTTAGATCAATTTTCAGATCAATTTCTCAATGATCATCCATTTTATGGAGGCCACAAGCCCTAAATGGGCTAATTTCATTGCAAAATCAGGGTTTTCATAAAGGTTTATCACGTGAAAATTTTTCAAACAAGTATTTGTGGATATAATCATATTTTAGTGGTTTAAATCTGACTTGATTGCATGTTGAAGGTAGTTGCAGGGGTTTTGAAGCTCACTTGGCTTGGTCACAGGCCTAATAGGCTTCCTATAGCCTAGCTGCAAGGCTTGGAAGCACCACACATTCATTGCATTTCTTTCTTCTCTGGTATAACCTTTGTTGCATGCTTAATCAAATTCTTTTAGAGGGGTTTGAGGTGTTGTTATCATTGAAAGTTTGTCATTTCAAATTTTTTATCCATAAAGGCTTGAAATACTTATTTTTAAGGACTAATCATTGGTCTTAATTTGAGAAAGGGATTGTGAGTTTGGTCTCTTATTGACCCATCAACCTAGCCTTTTAGCCTTGGTCACAAGGCCTCTTTAGCCCTAGCCATGAGGGTTTGAAGGTATGATATTGTCATTTCTAAAGCTAACATTTGTGGTTACAGATTTCACATTTGAGTTTGGAGGAGTTATATTGCATACTTAAAATTGCTCATGGGTTCTTTACTTGGCGTATCATTCTTTGGAGGAATTTAACAAGGTTTTGAGGCCTTGTTCCTTTCCCACTATGGCCTATTTGTGGACTGTCATATCAATAAAATCTGAAGTAAAGCATACAGTGGTATAATCACACTAAAATCTAGCAATAATAAGCCTAAAAATACCTAAACACATCACACATTAACTACAAAGTCCTAACCATTGTTCTATCTCCTGTGCTTTTTAATTTGTGACTCGTCTCTTGTTGGTAGTGGGCTGATCTAATTAACAGTAACATCTCTCAAGGTCTGGTGCATTCATATTTTAATTATTGTATGCTAAGAAGTATATTAGATAGTAGATTGCATTGGTTTCTCTCTTATCTTAACGATAGTTTGTTAGATCACTAACCTTATTTCTTGTGTTTCTCCCTTGTTAGAAGTATCATTGCATGATTAGCTCTTATTGCAATGCATTGATTAATTATTGTTAGCAATCTCATCGTGCTTATCTAGTTGTGCTTGTAAAATCTTGAAGTTTCTCTTTTTCCCAATTGCTATATTATAAGTGTAAGAGGAGTTATAATAAGCACATTAAAACCACCTTAATAGCATTTCTTCGTTGAATAATCTTTAAGTGTTTCACTAATTACATTTGGCATTCATGTAATCTTGTGTTGAAAAAAGTAACATTTGATGATCTTGGTTACAAGTGGTTTGAAGCATTGAAGTATAATGGTATCTCATTGACGCAAGCTAATATTGTCATCATTTGCATCTTCATTCTAGTCTAGAGGTGCATTTATTAAAAGTTACCTCCAAGCATAACCTCGGTTGATAAAGATTTAGGGTCACCTTCTATCTCATAATTTGTGACGCTTAACCATCACATTGAGGTTAAAACAGGGGACCTTGCAATTCTCTTGAGGGAAATCCCTTGTAGGAATGGAGTCATATAGGGCGTTAGAACTCCAGGGTAGGTATCATTAATGACGCCTTAGCGTACCTTCCCCTGGACTTCTTTCTACAACCCCATGTGAAACTTGCTTCAAAACAATTTAGCCGAAGGCTCTCATATATATTAGGCATCTAACTAAAAGTAACCAAGTTCTTGCATCTCACTTTAGATTAGATCCTACTTTTCATCTAGGACAGATCTTGCATATCATCTTTGCAACATTTGTTTATCCGGTAACTTGACATATTAATGTTTTCATGCAAGTGTTTCTCAATTCTAAGGCATTAGTATATCTTTGGTATATCTCAAATAATATAATTGTTTGTGCTTATTAATCTTACTAGCCATATAATTTAAATCAATTTTCTAGGATATTCATTTGTATCTCCTAAACTTATTGACTTTCAACAAGTTCTCATCCTTTCACCTTTAGGGCCTACACCCCTTAACCTGCTTTTAGGAGATAGCTTAAACAAAGTGAGTAGGGAGCAAAATTACAACCCCCTACTCTGAGCGTTGTTGCCTCGGGTGTACACTTTGGGTGACAAAAATTTATGGCATTGTTACTGGGGACAAGTTTCTTGTTCTCGACGCTTCACCATTTTTTCCAAGACAAGTTTCTTGTTCTTGGTTTCCCGTTACTAACTAGCACCCGGTGTCTAGCGTTAGTTTTCTATTTGAGTCGTGACTCCACTTATTCCTCCTCTCACAAGAGTGTATACTAGAAGGAATCCTGGTATCTTGCTTAATTTTGCTCCAGACCCTGAAAAGGCCCTTAGAGCTCGATTAAACAAGCTCAATTCTAGTAAAAACCTTGTTTTTATTGGACAGGAAGCCCTCCTTGATATTTGTTTGCTTTTTCCTGACCTGCTTGATCAAGACATCATATACTTATTCCCCCCTTACAATTTCACTAGAATTCAAGGTCATCCTCATGATCTTCGAGGGCATGGTATTGACAAGTTGCCCTCCTTCCAAGGTAATAATCCAATTAGTGTTGATGATCATCTCTGAGCTTTTAAATATTTCTTGGGTAAATATTATAGCAAGGCTTATTATAATCATGAAGATGTAAAGTGATGTTATTTGTTCTCTCTTTGGTGGAAGAAGAATTAGATTGATTTATGGAAAACACTGATAACTCATTTGATTCATTGCAAATGTTTTTTTTCCAAGGAAAAAGTGTAATTTTCATTAAAATTTTAAGAAAATTACATGTTGTATGCCAGCATTGTGTTATGCTTTCTCTACTGTCAGATGGCGGAGTTCTGTGTTGCTTAAATATTACAAAACCCTTCAATTTACTTGAAGGTGCAAGAGCTATATACATACCGTTTGGTAGACTGTTCTGCATATAATAAAAACAAGACAAAGCAAAATAAACCAGAGAAACCAATGTTGGATTGATCCTGTCGATCAATCCTGGGAACCTGCCTCCTCATCTATATATGGCCTGTGATATATCTGGAAGAAGTCACCATTCCTGTATTCCTGTATTATCCATTGTCCTCTGCTCAGTTGCGCAACCTCTTTGGAAAGAAAGTCAGCGACTTCATTCCTTTCCCGGTAAATATGACAGCAGACAAAGGGTTCAAACTATGATTTTAGACCAATTGTTTCTTCCAGCATGTCTCTGAGTGTGTGCACGTGACAATGATAAGACCCATTTATCCAATTAATGATGAGCTGAGAGTCTCCAAATATTTGGATTGAAGGGCAATGTTTTTCCAGGGCAAAAAGGAGTAAATGTTTGAGGTTGTTTAGTTCAGCATAGTTGTTTGTTCCTCTTCCTAGACCCACTTTCAATTTGAAGTTTACTGTCTCTGACAGCTGAAGTATAGCCCCTCCCCCACAACCTTCGGCGCTGGCAAAGCCATCAAAGTATGCCCAAGGCTGGTCCTTATCAAAATATTCAGGGATAATAATTTGGGGGGGGCAGGTCTTTGTATTCAAGGAGAGAGTTGTAGATAGCTAGGATGTTGTTGCACAAAGCTGCTCCCAGAATGTTTTTGTCCTGAAAATTTCTAAAATTCCTGGTGATCCAGATGCCCCAACAAATAATAGGGGGCAAATTTTTTGTTTCTGATTTGCGGATTTGGACCACCAAGACTCCCAGGCCTCTTTGATATTGTTGCCAGTCCAATGACATGGAAAATTTTGCCCGTGAGTGATTGTATTCTAGATCTCAACCGAAACTGGACAGTGAAGAAATAATTGCAGATGTTTCTTCATGCTTTTAAAGATAAATAAGGGGATAAGAGGGAAGGAAGGTATTTTCTTAGAGATATCAATGATAATAAGAAGGAAGAAAATGAGATTGTCGCATAATTCAATAAAAGGTTTAATGGTATTGTTAAATAATTACGTTAAGAATATAAACCCATTGATAAGTCTCTTTTGGAATATTATCTTGATGCATTTAATGTTGATACTTACTATGAGTTAAGACATGTTAAGCCCGTTGATTATAAGGTTGCTCATACCTTGGCTGAAGAATTGGAACAATGTGAGAAGGCATTTGGTAAGTATGAGATTCTAGGTTTTGATTGAGGTCCAAGTAAGTTTTGTGACCCTAAAAAAAGGAAGTCAAGGAGGTTGACCATAATCCTATTAAAGAATTGACATAATTAATTAAGAATATGAAAATCAAACATGCAAGAGAAATTAACACCATGTAGGTTGTTATCTCAAAATCAGACCCTGATAGGCTACTGTGATTAGGTAGACTTTAAGTAACTATTTCAAACCTACTTTAGGCTGAGGCTTAGCCTCCCCAACCTGAGAGGGCTCTCTCACAGGATTAAAGACTTGGATAATGAACAAGATGGCTAACTCTATGAAACAAAATGAACAAGTATAAGAGGTTGAAACATAATTAAAAAGTATCCATTGGGCTTATGGAGTCAGATATGCTTCAGTATTGACAGTAAGGTTAACTTTGCATAGAAGTCAGGGCATTCAAAATCCAACATATATAAACACACCAATCACATAGGGGACCAACACAGTTTACAAATGTATGAAGGAAATTAGAGCATTGTTAGTGATTTCTAAGTAATCAGACATTCATAACACTGTAGATAATAGGAAAAAGACAACACAAGACATTTAGAACATCGAATTCCTTTTGATTCCTGAGAAGCAAGGCCAATACTGTATTACTAGAAAACAAAGTCTTTACACAAAGCACAATATGAGAGCTTTTCTCAATAATTTTCCAACCCTTGGTACATTGCTCTCTCTCCTATATATAGAATTCTTGAGATTCCTCCTCCAGCATGAGGGGAACTCGAATTCTGCTTGCTATGACACCTACTCAAACTTTAACTAACTATTAAATGCAACATACTACTAACTGGAAGTTTTTAGAGACCTAAGACAATTAGGAATCTAACTCCACATCATGTTGGTAATAGTATTTATTACAATCAAAACTCGTTCTCTGACAAGTGGTCTCCTTCAGTTTAGCTTTGGTGGATGTTTAGAACTCCTTGATGGCTCTTAATGTCTCATCTCTTTACTGCTCCTGGAAAGTAGGAAACTGCCCCTGTTTTTCTGCTTTTGGTCTCCTCAAGGATATTCGAAATCAATTATCCATGTTGTTCTTCTTTGATTACACAAAAATAGATTGGAGTGCCACGTTCTTCATGTGTTGTAGACCTTTCCCATATACCTGTGTGAAGACAAAACCTCTTCGAAGCTGTTTGAAATGTCATGGACAATACTAGCGGTGATCATTTGTATAACAAAAAGTTTAGAGTTCATATATCTTTTCCTCCGCTTGTTTTACCCTTGCTGGTTGCTTGCACATTGTAAATGATCTTTTTCTGAAATCCCCTTTCAAAAAAATTTCCCCTTGATTACTCAAAATTGGTCGACTGATTTTAATTATGCAGCTACAGCAGTTTCGTAGCGCGCTACGAAACTGCTGTGCATTATGCATCACCTACAGCAGTTTCGTAGCGCGCTACGAAACTGCTGTGTAATCACAAAACACAGTTTTAATACCAAAATTTGACTGTCTTGAGCCTCTTTATATTGAAATGTCCCTTTCAATTGCCCTGAAGCTATTCAAAATTGAATGGAGATGCATCATTCTTCAAGGAAAACTGCAACAAGGTAAATCATCAAAATTTGGGATATAACCTTACTTGCTGTGTGATTTCCTTAAGGAAATCTTTCCCGCTAGCTTAGCTGTATCTTCAAATCCTCAATTTGCCTCTTCATAACTCTGATCCCAGCTCTCAGTTTCATATTAACTCTTCTGATGAATTTTGCTTCCTTTATTGCGGGAACTGACCAGGTGTAGTATTGAGCATGACAGTCGACCACCTCGGGTATTTGAATTGTTTTGTCTTCCCACAGAGCCTCCATTTTGTTAAAATGAGCTTCCTTGATTGCATGTTTCCTTGAGGCTTTCTTCAATTTAGCAATTTCCAGGTTTTCTAATTTCAACTTCTTTTTTAACTCTTCAACACTATATTCCTCTTGAGGGATAACTGCCTTACCTTTATCTTTTTTATGCAGCTGAGATGATATTTTTGATGAAGTCACAAGTCCTTCATGAGACTGTGCTATCTCCTCTGTTTCACTTGCTTCTAGCAATGTCTCTTGTACCTATCTTGAATGCCTCGTCACAGGTCTTCTTGGCTTAAAGACAAATTTAGCAACCGGATCATCAAACTTGAGCTTTTTTGAGGCTTTGATCTTTTTGGTCTTGTCCTTTCCTGATTCTATCAAATCTGCTCGAACCAAGGGAGATTCTTCAATATCAATAGCTTGTAGTAAGTCATTAAGACTTCCCTTTGAAACGGGCTTTCCTCAGTAACCACTATCTTTCTTTTTTCCTTAGCTAATTGGCTCCTTGTCATTCTTCTCTGGACTACTTCACCTGTAGATGATTCATGTACACCCTCTCTGATCTGAGTTTTCTCTTTCTGGGACTGTTGGGGTGTGTCTTGGATTATCAGTGGTTTGGTGGGTTCCTTTACCTGTTTCCTAGCCTTCAATTTTACAAATCTCCTGGATCTTGTTTCTGCACGTTGGCCAGTTGCTGTTGGAGAATCTTTTGTAGCTTGAGGGCGAAGACCAGTCTCGTTCTTGAAACCAAACATAAACATGAACGTGGGCCAGTCCCTACCTACTTTCTGGAGCTCATGCAAAACGATTAATTTAACTAAGTCGTGATGAAACAATGAGGTCTCACAGGCTTCCCTTTTTAACTGCACCTTGTCACACATTTTGCCTATGCTACGAAACAAGTAGAAAGGTAAATCAAGAGATACCTTTCCTGTGAAATGTAGTAGAAGCTTGAAGTGATATGAATACACCTTATGATACCTCCCCTCACAGGTAAAGTACCTCTGTATGCAGGTAAGTAAATTGGCATATGAGTCCTTGACAAAATGCCTGGGCACAGACTTGTTTAAATCTGAATCAATAAACTCCGGTTTCAGAAATTCCTTGCAGGGGGTCATGTCAAACTTGAAATTTTTAAACCATTTCTCCTGTCCCCTCGGAATCTCAGTGACTGTAGATATGACCTCTGGAGTGATTGGCAATTCAAGCATCCCAACTTTTGTATTCAGTCCTGTGAAATTCAACGCAAACTCCTTGGTGATTTGCATATGGCCTCCTTGAAGCTTTTCGCAGAAATTCCAACAGCCAACCTGCTTGAATGCGCGTTCAACTTCTCTGTTCTTTAAGATAATGTCTAAACCTTCAGGTTCGTTCCTCAAGCACCTGCCTGACCTGTGCTCCTTTCCTTCTGTAGCCCTCTCCATGGGATTCCAACGGAATGAAAATTTGAAAGACTGGCACTGTTTCAATTTTCAATCGCTGCCTCTCTTGAAAGCTGCCTCGCTTGAAAGCTGGCTCGCCTGATTTTCAATGAATTCAAATTGAACACTTGACAATTTATTCCTTACGCATGAATCCAACCACAAATCATGACTGTGAATACTTGGCTCTTCTTGAAACTTGAAATCTGAGCGTACCAAGGTACCTAACGACTCTAATGATGAGGATAAGCGGTTGGACATGATAGGCGAAGTGTATAAACTGACAAATGATGATGTAAACATAACGGGTTTTGATAGATATGACAGCTGAGCAAGATTTGGTACGAATCTGCACGAATCCCCGATTTCGTAGCACAGCCAGTGCAAAATCTGGGTTTTGCGCTACGAAAACACCTAAACAAAGTTTATGCACTACGAAAACTCCTAAACAGTTTCGTAACACATAAGAACCTTCGAACAAAGCTGATACATGGAAACTATGTGAGTTATGAGACCAGTGATGAATAAGAACGGATTATTGACCTTTGTTTATGTTGGACACCTAATCCTCAATGGGTTAGTGTGGAAGCCGAATGGACAAAAGGAGTCCAAGAGACCTTGGGATGTGAAACCCAACGGTCACAACAATGTACTATAAATGTATATCTCCTGTTAATAAAAAATGTACTTTCATGTTTTATCATTAATATTTCTCTTGCTGCCCATGTGCGTTTAACATGGTATCAGAGCTGGTACGTTCATAACCTTCTCAATATTGTGTAAGCCACTTGTTTTTGTGGCCTATGTAAACCAACGCTTCTATGTCTTAATGAAGCTTGTGGGTTTGTGATCATTTGTTAGGATAATCATATTGCTCATTGAGATTGAAGTCTGAGTGTAGTTCATGAGAATACAAATGTTTCTCTGCGTAATTCACATTTGTTTTTTCCTTCTCTCAGATAAATATCAAAAATGGTGTTTTTAACTCCTTTCTGACGACTATATTCCCAGTTGCACATCGCTTATACATCTCTCTGTACATTGACTGTTGCACCACCTATGCGTTTGAATAATGCATTAATCCTCTGATGAATTCTTTATGTGTAACTCTGAAATGTCTTCACTTATGCATCTCTGTGTGTTGAAACCTTGATGGTCATGGTATGCATCGAACTCCTGTTACAAACCCTGAATTGAAGGTTGTGCACTTTGGCACTCTCTCTCTCATACCGTTGGCATGTTGCTGTGAAGTATACGCAGATCCTGTAGCATGTGATCTCGCACAATTGTTGAATATCGCACTTTGGCGGACTCTCTCATTTGCTGGTAGCAGCATCTGACAAATTGAGTGGCCATAGCAGCTGCGTGGTCTCTGACCTCGTCTTGTAGACGGGTATCTGGAATATGCTTGACTCGATGTAATCTTACAGTCATAGTCAAAAGCGGTCTTGTAGAGCGCTGATTCAGAAATCTAAACAGTAATAACCCGTTAAAGATTCGTGCGTTACAGAAATTTCTCCTCCTGGTACATCTACTCTCCAACCGGTAATATCGATGATGGAGCAGTCGTTTGCGGAATTCATAATAACATTCAAGATGGAACACTGAAATCTTGGGAAATCAATGCGCCCAAATTTGATGCACATGTTGCACTGCCAGACAATCCATATTCAAAACGTTGCATGCGCAGACTTCATACGTTAACACTGTCTCCATAATAACACTGTCTCCATACTGCCATTTCTAGCTCTGAAATTTTACTATACTGGTATCGTTGAAGTTGCGGTATTATTGCGGTATTTTCCCATACCACAATATTGTTTTTCCCTCAACACACCGTTACCGTGAATGGCATGTAATAACCAGCGGAATCTGTAACCGCTCTCCATATGCGTTAACCATACGCTTCCCCATACTCCACGTAGTTACGTTTTTTTTTTTTTTTTACAGAAACGGTTATGTTGATATATTGATTCTTGGCTGGAAAGCCTTAATTCAGATTACAATGAGGTGAACAGAGATCAGATTTCTCATCTACCGGGCACCAAGTGGCTTCCTTTCTAATGAGCCTGCGACTTTTGCTAGCTGTAGTTCTTGTAGCTTTGTCTATTTTTCCTAAATTACAGATACAAACAAACTGCTTTAATAAGAGACAATAAAACATTTTAAACAGACGATTATGGGATGGGGTCCCAGCCTTCGTCTCCGTCTCTTAGAAGGACTCCAGGGGGGAGGAGAACTACTTTGTTGGCTTCAGCATCGGCATCTTTATTGTTGTCTCTCTTTATATGAAGAAACTCCAAATTCTGAAAGGTATTTGTCAGGAATCTGATTCTGCTCAGAAGTCTTGATAATCTTAAATCTGAGGGAGAGGAATTATCCACCATGGCCTTTATAATGGACTGGGAGTCTCCAAAAATAGTTGCATCTTTGATACCCAAAGAGATGAGCAGCTTGAGACCCTGGAGAAGAGCCAGAGCTTCGGCTTGAATGCTGGAGTTGAACCCCACTCCCCAAGCATATCTGGATTCGATTTTGCCATCTGCGTTTTTAATAACACCACCTGCTCCGGAGCTGCCGGGGTTGCCTTTTGCAGCACCGTCGAAGAATAGAGTTTTTCTTGCCTTCTTTTTGCAAAGATCAACGAGCTCTGCAGCCTTGAGACGGATTTGCCAATGCTTAAGGATATGAGGGGGTCTGACTTTATCAACGAATTGGAGGCCCAAAGCATCGCCCCAAGCAGCGTCATGATCGCTAAGATCTGCTCTGTCTAGCTGGTCTCCCAAACATTCTTTCAAATGACTTTTGATTTTTACCCAGATTATCCTGGAGTCACTCTTTTTGCCATTGAAGATCCTATGGTTTCTTTCCAGCCATATGTGCCAGCAGGTTAATTTAGGAATAGCGAGCCAGGCTTGTTTGATATGCAGATTCTGAGATGAGCCACCTGGATACATGCGCTTCCATTTAGAGAACAAATCTGAGCAGTGAATAGGAGGGGCGAAGTCAGAGTTTAAAGGCTTTAACACTTCCTTCCATAGATCGGCTGCAAAGCTACAAGAGAGCATCATGTGAGCGGCAGTTTCTTCGTGGTCTTCACACAGCGAGCAGCGAGAGGGTCCAATAACGCCTCTTTTACGAAGCCTGTCCTCAGTCAAGATCCTGTGATGGCAGAGGAGCCAGCAAAAGATGTCTATCTTGGGAAACGTTGACTGAGACCAGATCCCCTGCCAGGGCTTCGGATCTGGCGGCACATTCGGTTTCTGAGAGAGATGATTGTAACCTTTTGAGACTGTGTAATTGCCCGGGACCGAACCCCATCCCCGCGTGTCTGCTTTCCTGGTATTCAAAGGGGCTTTGCCTTTTAAGTGAATGAGGAGGGTGGCGTATTCGTTGGATAGATGCGATGGCACCTCCAGATTTCTCCATCTCTGCCAGTTGCTGTTCTCCCACTGCGATAGATCCCACAACGTTTTAACGCCTGCTCTATCCATCCATTCTTTTAACTGAGACAGGGATCGATCATCAGCAAGGGGGTCGCTGCTCATAATGCGATCCTCCCAAATATTAATGTGCTTTCCGTTTCCAGGTATCCAATGCACATGCTGTTTAATTAAGACAGAGGCTTTCTCGCACAGCTTATGTATCATAGTTCCAGTGGAGGTAATAGGGTTGTCCAGGCAGCGTGCTCTTTGCCCACGGAAGTATTTTTTCCAAAGCGCAAGCTGAGCCCAGCCCGGGTTTGGAGCAATTATCCTCCATAACAGCTTTGCGCCCAATGCTATATTTTGTTTACTGATATTCTTAAAATGCAGCCCGCCTTCCATTCTGGGCAAGGAGATTGTGTCCCAGCTTATTAATGGAATTCTCTTCTCATTTGCTTTGCCACCTTTCCAAAAGAAGTTTCTAATATACTCCTCCATTTTCCTCGTGATGCCAATGGGAGCCATCATCACTGCAGCCTGGTAAATGGGAAGGCTATTTAGAACAACTTTTATAAGCACTGTCTTACCTGCTAGATTGAGCCAGTTGAATCCCCAGGAACGAATTTTAGACTTGAATTTTTCCATCAGAGGCAGCCAATCTCTGCTGAGGGCTCTTTTTTGGAAGACAGGGAGGCCCAGATACTTGAAGGATGACCAAGTAAAAGAGGCTGCAAAACCAAAACAGTTAGATATGGCTTGAATCGATCTGATCGTTGCATTCCAGCAGTAAATGTGGCATTTGCCTTTGTTGAGGCTGCTTCCTGAATCTTCGCAGTAGGCATCCACCACTTCTTTGAATCTTATAGCCAAGGGTAAGGAGGCAGCACCCAGCAGGAGAGAGTCATCTGCAAACAGTGCATGATTTATGCTTTTAACACCTCTTGCTATGTTTAGTCCCATTATTTCTTGGTCAGTCTGCTTTTTATTCAAGAGGAAGCTGAGGACAGAGGCTTGGAGGACAAAGAGCAAGGGGGATAGGGGACACCCTTGCCTCAGCCCTCTAGAGGCTTTGAAAAAGTCAGCGGCCCTCCCATTCACCAAAGGGGCGATCCATGGCTCACTGATACATGCCTTGATCCAACTGATGAATTTGGCCCCAAACCCAAACTTATGCAAAACATCAAACAGAAATCTGTGTCTCACCCTGTCAAAGGCGCTTTCCAGGTCTAATTTGACAACCATTCCTTTCTCTTTCCGGGTCAAGCTTGAGTGAATCGCCTCTTGGACCAGGATATAATTATCCACTATCTGTCTTCCTTGAATAAAACCTCCCTGATTCTCTGGAATAATGGAAGGAAGAATAGTTTTCAGCCTGTTGGCAATCACTTTTGTTATCAGTTTGTAGCCTATGTTGCAAAGGGAGATGGGGCGGAATCTGGAGAAGGTGTTGGCTCCTTTTTCCTTAGGGATAAGGGCCAGGAAAGCCGAATTGGTGCTACCCCCTAATTTCTGACAAGCTTGAGATTTCCGGATCATTCTGCACAAGTCTTTTTCCACAATCTGCCAACAATTCTGCAGGAATCTGGCAGTGAATCCATCTGGGCCCGGGGCCTTGTCAGGTTCCATGGCAAAAAGAGCGGTTTTGATTTCTTCGTTGGTGACTTCTGCTTCCAAGGACTGGTTCTTTCTAGCCGATATCAGAGTGGGCACCTCATTGACTAAGGTGGAAGTTTGCCCCAGGGCCTCTTTCTCACTGTACAGGTTTTTGAAATGGAGGAAGGCAGCATTTTTTATACTTTGCAGATCTCTGTGATTGGTGTTCTCTACCTTAATTTCTGAGATGGAGTTGAAATTTTTCCGAGCTTGAGCTTGCTTGTGGAAGAAGGCAGAGTTTCTATCTCCTGCCTTGAGCCAAAGCCTCCGAGATTTGACCCTCCAGTACTCTTCCTCGGCCGAGCTTGCTTTGAGAAGTTTTTGCTGAAGATCTGCCTCCTTATCAAGGACTTCTTTTGTGATCACTTCCTTTTCCGATTTCAGATGATGGTTCTCAAGGCATTCTTGAATCTTTTTCCTTTCCATTGCTGGGTTAGGAAGGGATTTTTCCCAGGTTTTCAAGGCTGCTTTCACTCTCCTAAGCTTTTCTTCCCAAACGAAGAAGGCAGAGCCGTTGACAGGTTGCTTCCAAGTGTCTTTTACTAATTGCGAAAAGGATTGTTCCTTGACCCAAATGGAATTGAATTTAAAAGGAATGGGGCCCTGATCCATGTGGGCCACCATATCAAGTTTGATGGGTCTGTGGTCAGAAACACTGCAAGGGAGAATATGCATTCTAGATTCTAAACCAAGAAGAAGAAAGGAACTTTGAACAAGAAATCTGTCTAACCTTGCAGCTATGTGTCACGGGCCGAGCCTTCTGTTGGTCCAAGTGTACTTGCCCGTCGAAGGCTTGATGTCGATCATATCCCAATCCTGGAGCAGATCCTCCACCCATTCGCGCGCCGGATCCCTTACTATGCTTCCTCCACGTTTTTCCGCTAGAGATAAAGTGAGGTTTAGATCTCCAGCAATGATGATATTTGCTAAATCTTCAGATTCTGCCAGTCCTCTGATGGAATCCCAGCAGATCTTTTTCTCTCCTGCGCTAACTGGAACATACACATTAAAGAGGCAGAGGGTCTCCACTGAGTCTGCATGTTTCAGCTTAGTGAACAGCCAATGTGGGTTGGCGACCTCTTTAACCTTTGAGAATTTGTTTGCATTCCAGAGAGTGCCCAGGCCTCCTGAGGCCCCCCTGGCTGAGACTGCTTGTCCTTCACTTCTTTTCCATAAGTTTTTTCCGATATGGAGGAAGACCTTATCCTCCATTTTGGTCTCCTGGATTAGGAGTATGTCGGGAGAGTCGGATCTTATCAGACTTTTGACGGCTTCTTCTTTTCTTTTGCTTCCCATACCCCTACAATTCCAGGAGACGATCTTCATCACTTACTTTTGGAGTGGGGAGCTCCTTTAGAGCTCTGGTGCTAGTTTCTAGTCATCTTCGGGGTTTTAGCCAAAAGTTTCTCAAGGGTAGGCTGGCTTCCTTGCAATTTTTCCTTGTAAGTCTCCTGCTCCCTTTTTTCGCGGGCAGTTTTTCGGCCTCTCAATGATCTTCTGGCCGAGGATTGCGAGCCTGCTATTTCACCTTCTTCTTCTGAGTCCTCTGAGCTTTGCACTTCCTCAGCCTCTTCTGAGGGTATCTCTTCCGTTTTGTCTACATTGTTTTCGACTTGCTTTGGCTCCGAGGGGGGCTCTTTGTGAGGCGATCCTTCATTCTGTATCTCTATTCCTTGAGAGTCCTCTGTTGCTGAGCTTAGCTGGATGAATTTATTTCCTTGTTCTTCCATGTGAGAAGTTTGAAGCCCAGAGCCTGTCTGGGGAGCCTTGGTATTGTTGTTTCCATTTCTTGGGGCTTTGCTTTTGGTTCTTTTGACCTGCGTCCATCCTTCCCCCTTGCTTTTCTCTGCTTCACTGTTTTTTGGACAGTCCCTAGCAAAATGGTCGTAGACATGGCACTTCCTGCACTTGAACGGAAGCTGCTCATAATCCAGTTTTTGAACATGTGACCAGCTTCCAACCCTAATCTTTATTGCCTCAGGCAGACCGACCTCAAGGTCAACTTCAACGCAGATTCTAGCACAGTCAAATTGATCTCTGTTGTTGGCGCGGTCAATGAATTTGCCTAGGGTATTTCCGATGTGTTTGAGGGATTCCCAGTTCCAGCAGTGCATTGGCAGATTGGGCAAACGAACCCACACAGGGACGGCTGAGGGGACGTCAACTGATGGATCAAAGTCAGGCGTCCACTTGTTAAGATACAGCCCCTGAGGGCCCATGAAATAGGGACCATTGCGGAATATCAGCTCCTTATCTTCTTTTTCAGCAAACTCAAACAGGAAGAAACCCTTCCCCAGAAAGTACGAGGTGACTCTGCTTTTAATGAGCGGCGCCCAGTTCCTTGCGACCCAGCTCTCCGTGGTTTTGGGGGAGGGCCAGAGCCCAGTGAACTGCCCAACCAAAGCTCGCTCCGCTAAAGAAAGGGCGACCTGGATCGGCTTCTCAGGGGGAAGCGAGATCTCAGGGATGTCGTCCAGACGCTTTACAAATTTCGCAGCCTCTGTCATTTTCTTCTTTGGAAGAGAGTTCAGCAGGTTGACAAAAGCCTCGACTTCAGAAGAAGGGGGCGAGGGGGACTCCGATGAGGCAGCCATAGCTCGATCTAATCGAGCTCACCCAAAACCAGCGATCATATCCCCCAGAACCGCTCAGAAGGAGCCCCAGGAAGGAGCAAGGGCCGATCCACCGATTAGAGTGACAACCAACTCGCAGAAGAAGCGTCTCGCAGAGAAGGGAAGCCCTCCAAAACGGCCTCAGGGCCGAGACGGCTTCAGGCGCGGGGTCAAGGTGGCTTCAGGCGCAGCCCAGTCTTGTGGTTGTACTTGCTAAGGTTAAGGTCTTACTCCACGCAGTTACGTTATTGCATTGGTTAACAACCGTTTTCTGTAACGTATGGCCTAACATGATATACATGTTATTCCACTGCGCGCATACCTGAGTCCTCCGTCTGCCACGCTGCCTCCTGAGAGTACAATTTTGTATCCGCCGGAATGTTCCATCATTGGAAGCCATTAGTATTCTCCGAAGTCTCTTGAGTTCTTGCTTTGGATTCTGATGCTGTGGTCGGTTTTTCCTTCCCATGCATACACTTTCTAGTCTCAGACACTTTTTCATATTATCGGTGCCTGATCTGCCCTGAGTGTGCCGTGTGAATGCCGATTTTCTGAAGAGAACACCGCCTCTCGTGAAATCGAGACTCTGTCGCAGCGCTGTCTTGAATTGCTGAGCACGCATAGTATTTTGTGCAGCTTCGATGGTCACATCCTTTAGTTAAAGGTTTTTTCATATATTCTACTGAACATGATTTGAAGCTTCTTGAAAGTACATAAGGTATTAAGGGCATACTTACAGTTTCTCTTGCATATACCTGTTGCGGCCTTCGAAACAGAATATTTAGCTCGAAGATCTGAGAGTTACCTCAACGTATAGCAGTGTTGATCAGCCCTTATTCCTTGAAGATTATTCGATGGCCTCCTGTGTACATTTCAGAGATTGGGAGTCGATAGAATCCTTGATCTGGGTTAACATTTTTCTGTAAAATTAAGGACGACTCCATGTCAACATTGGCATCACCAGATGCTAACATCAACAGTTGTAGAGGCACAGTTTGATCAGAATTTCGTTGATAACTTTCAGCAATTGGAAGAAGGTTTCATAGTCATACCATATTATATCATTAAAGTCTGCCTTTCAACAAAGGGTCTCACTCTCATATCATTGAAGTCTGGGTTTCACAGTCATATCAGGATCTCACTGTCATAAGGGTATTACTGTCATTTAGATGTGCAGCAGTCTGACTTTAACAGTAATGCAGATTTGAGGCAGCAGACTTGTGTCTTCTTGCAAAAGGATGATAGGGGCAAAGAGCATCAGCAGTATAACGGCTTCTTGAAATGTAACCTTAGCAAAAGAAGCTTCAGATAGAGTTGGCAAGCATCAAATAGAGGTCAGCAAAAGAAGGCATACTCAAGCAGTCCGTAAGTGATTGAAGATTCCAGTTATATTGGTATGTATACTTATCTGTAGCAGCATTCATCTGTAGTATTTGCAATTGGTTTGGCATGAGAGGAAGATTTCAAGATGGAAAGGTTATGATATATTGAGAGGAGCGTTAATGGTTTTCCTTCGCGAGAAGGGCAGAGGGAAGCTTTGTATTGCATCATATCTGCAGATAGGGAAGCTCTGTATTGCATCATATCTGCAGATTCCTCTTGTGAACCGCATGAGGGCACTTAGAATGTAAATACCGCAGAAGTCTTGTAAATAATTGGAGATTTGAGCCAAATAACTAGGGCTCAAAGGGAATTTGACAGTGTGCACAACTTACGTGTTGTCAGCTCCATTGAAGCGGAAGTGCGGTGGCTTGAAACCGCCATTTGTGGCTCTCCAAACCGCCACTCCATGGTTGATTGAAGGGAAAATGTGATTTCTTTTTGCAGTGTAAAGTTGATATATCATGTAGAGCGTGTATCATATCATGGTGCGTTGAGTTTATATGTGAAGTGTCATATGAGCATTTGTAATTGATTTGCTTTAGTGAATGTACCGATTCAAATTAGTGTTGGTTGAATTGATTCATATTTGAAGACTGTGCCACTATATATATATATATATATATATATATATATATATATATATATATATAAATCGAATGTGTTGGTGATGCGTTGAATTTTGTGGCATATTCATGTTCTTTTGTCATCACCATTCAGTGTTGCAGCAATAGTCCAACAAGTTTTGTGTAATTTCTAGCTTAAAAAAAAAAAAAAAGAGGATTGGAGAAAATGACTAGAATTACTAAAGTATTAGAGTTCATGAAAACTCTTATACAATCTACTGTTGATGACACATTCCAATCAGCAAAGGCTCTCTCTCAGAAATTCAGACATGTCTACAATATGCACAAGAACAGATTGAATTCTTGCAGCTTGAATCTCAACTACAGCACGAAGAATTACAACAGTGGAGTCATCATTCTGAACCTGTTTCTGTTCAGAATATTGAAACAGACTCCCATAAACAACAAGACAATAATGTTACAGTTCATTCAGATAAAGCAACAGTTGTACATGCAGATGCAGAAACTCAGTCTGCACTTCCCAAGCCCATCATTAGACCTTGGGAACAGCTTGTCCACAACAAGCACAGAACTGGTCTTGGATATGACAAGGACTTGTCCTTTCATATTCCAGACTACGCCAAGCCCATTCAGTTTCAGAGTGTTGGATTCATTCATGACAGTTCAGCTGCTCCTCATGACAGTTCACCTCCAGCTGTTCCAGATTCTGCCCCTCTTCCACAGCAACAACAACAACAACAGATTGTGAAATGCCAACACTGTGACCGAGTTGGCCATCTGAAAGATCACTATTTTGATCTTATTCCATGTAAGCACTGTCATAAAACCACCCATTCTTCACACAGATGCTTCAAAAACAAACGTCCTGCAAGAACAAGGATTCATCTTGGATGGATCGCTTCTTGGCAATGGGCATCAAAAGCCAAGAAGATATTCCAAACACATGTCAGAACTTGTTCCAAAGTATTGAACAGTCTTGCAGTTGAGTTTTCTCCATCATCTCACCTTGTATCTGACAGGGGGGGAAATGATGGTCATCTACAAGCTTCAAAGTCACATCAAGCGAGCCTGAGCCACAACCTGCCATACCAGATTCAGAGTTGTAGCCAGAAGCAAAGATGCCCTTGAACATGCCTTTAGTTGGCAATCTGGGACACTTCCTCTAGCAGAAGATTTCAACTTCTTGCCAGTTTTGGAAGAGTTCCAGGAACACAATTGAGAACACTTCCTCTAGCAGAAGACACCAGCTTCTTGCCAGTTTTGGAAGAGTTCCAGGAATTGCATTAAGCATTCCAGAGTTGTTGGTCATCCTTAAACCATCACAGGTTGAGACTTCCCTCTTCAGGTTGAAGTTCTCCCTTTTATGCGGGGTGAGACCTCCCTTTCATGGTTGAAGGTTTCCCTCTTTAAAAAAATAGGAGCACTTCCTCTAGCAGAAGACTTCAGTTTCTTGCCAGTTTTGGAAGAGTTCCGGGAACTGCACTAAGCGTTCTAGTGTTGGTAGTCATCCTTAAACCACCGCCCTTTATACCAACATTTCAGAGAGCACATTCATCCTAGTGCTGCCATGCATTTTTGCACATTTTGTATTACAGCTCTCTTCTTGGACTCATACATAACCCTTCGGATTAAGGGGGGGAATGTTGGACACCTAATCCTCAATGGGTTAGTGTGGAAGCCGAATGGACAAAAGGAGTCCAATAGACCTTGGGATGTGAAACCCAACGGTCACAACAATGTACTATAAATGTATATCTCCTGTTAATAAAAAATGTACTTTAATGTTTTATCATTAATATTTCTCTTGCTGCCCATGTGTGTTTAACAGTTTAACCATACCACCAAGACTCCTAAGGCTTAGACGCTACATTAAACATGGAAAGATTGAACTTATACTAACACCTAACCTTTACAATCAGGTTGATGTGAACAATTTAGAAATTGCTTCTTAAGTGATAACATAGGCTATGTTGATCCAAATGGAAAGATCACAACCTCAAAATTTCAACCTAGAAATAATAACAAGAATAATAATGCATGACATAAAAGGATTTCTTCACATGAACATAGACCGCCAAATCCTCTTGAATCTAGGAATTCCTTATTGTAGATCTTGTGAAATTCAAACATGCAAGAGAAATTAACGCCATGTAGGCTAGGTTTATCCAAATGGAAAGATCACAAGCTCAAAATTCTCAACCTAGAAATAATAACAAGAATCACAATGGTTGGCAGAAAAGGATTTCTTCAAATGAACATAGATCGCTAAATCCTCTTGAATCTACGAATATTGTTGATCAATATTTGCCTTATTGTAGACCTTCTGAAAGATTCCATGATGAAGACTCTTGTGCTATTGCAAAAGGAATCTTGGATGGTAGACAAGTGAGAACAAGTGAACAAATTAATGTAATCAATAAAGATTCCCACTTGCCTACAGAAGATGTAGATCATAATATGGAAATGCTTCCATCATCCTTTTCCATTAATAATTTTAGTGATGAAAAGGATCCAATTACATAATTATATGGGGGAAATCAATCTCAAGGACAAATCTTGGAGATTGCGAAAAGTAAGGGATACAATTATCAAAGGAGAAATAAAGAACAAACTGCTTCTAAGACTTATCATTCTAGTTTGAAAATTGATTAGGTCACATGGATCAATAATGCAAAAAAAATTGTTCATGTCCTCGAAATTTTGTAGATTCCATCTCAAAGAGCATATTTTTTTTAAGTTATCGGCATAAGTCAACAAGACAAAGTTGATGTGCAGTCCAAGGATGAAGAAATTAAGATAAAGTACCTAAATGGCTACATGACAAATGAATATCATCATCCTATCTTCGTAACTTTAATGGTTAATGATCATTTGTTGCATAATTGTATTTTGGACTCAAGGGCTTCAACTAATGGGCTTCAACTAATGTTATGACTAAGAAAGTCATGGAACAATTAAATTTAAGGATATCAAGGCCTTACCACAATATATGCTCCATGGATTTAAATAAGATTGAAGTTCTTGGAGTAATCAAATATTTACAAGTTTGCTTGGAAGCATATCCATAAAGGATGATTACTATGTATATTGCTATTATTGACATACCTGGCATATGGGGAATGCTTTTATCTCAAAAATTTACAGTCAATCTTAGTGAATGCATTCAGTTGGACTTATCTTATTCTACTATCCTTTAGTTGAGCGTGGTATGGTCAAGCTCTATACGGAGGTTGAAAGGAGGTATCATGTTGAGGATCCAAGGAAACCCAACAATGCAAATGTCAGTGGATCGCTCAAAGATTATCATGCAATATTGACTGATTTTCTTGAGCTTGTGAGAGAAAGTGCACGATATTCCACATCATCGATCACAAATAAGAAAAGGAAGACAAAGAGATTTGATAGATCTATACAATACAACATTAGAATACTTCATCATCCTAAAAGGTTCAAGATTCAACAAGGCACATCAGAAAAGCAACCATTGGATCCACTTGTGAGGAGACAAGTTCTCCATATTGGACTTCAAAGACGACATCTCATGCCATAGGGAATCATTTATATTGTATCTCTAACCCTATTCTCCTAGATTATGTTTCATTCATGTCATTAGAATATGTTTCATTTCAACATTTATGTTTTATGTCTTTAGATTTCATTATTAGAGTAGAAATTTCTATTCCATCACTTGATATATATATATTTTCAGAACGAAAAAATCCATATTGTATTATATAAGGAATATAAAGGGTCACAATAAAATACATATGCATATGTTTTTGAGATATGATCTTATAAGTCTGTCCAGAGAGAGAAAACATCACATATAATCTAAGCATCAAGATTTTTGCTGTCCATATCCTACTGCACTAATAAAGTCACCTTTATACAGATACAAGATCCACAAAACGCTACAAGCTGAAAACAAAAACTTGGAGAACACCTAATATGAAGAGAAGATCAGACATAACTGAGAATCTGCTTAAACAAAATAAGCAGATTCTCAATTATGTCTGATCTTCTCTTCATATTAGGTGTTCTCCAAGTTTTTGTTTTCAGCTTGTAGCGTTTTTGTGGATCTTGTATCTGAATAAAGGTGACTTTATTAGTGTAGTAGGATATGGACAGAAAAAATCTTGATGCTTAGATTATATGTGATGTTTTCTCTCACTGGACAGATTATAAGGTCATATCTCAAAAACATATGCATATGTATTTTATTGTGACCCTTTATATTCCTTATATAATACAATATGGCTTTTTTCGTTCTGTAAAAAAAATAAAATAATAATAATAAAAATAAAAATAAAAATAATATATATATATATAGATATAGATATAGATATAGATATATATATATATGATGATGATTTTGATATATATTGGAATCAATATCTGCCTAATTTACTTTGTTTTCTTGGATGCAGATTCTGGATCTTCACATTTCTTCACTGAAGCAATGTGTCCCTGAATAGAGCCAAATATTGACCTTGTATATGTCAACAATTCCAAGAAGCAATATACAGAGCAATGGATAAAAAAATTTCAATTATTGTCATCATTTTTTTTTGTCAGCTAAAGAAGGACCTTTGTTTTTCTATTTATCCAGGTTGAAATAAGTACAAACGTTTGGTGGCCTCAACCCACCCTGAAGGGAAACCGGGTCTGTTGGCCACCTTAAGTCTTTATATGCCGACCAATAACAAAAAAGACAAAGTCTGCAAATCCATGCCAAATACACTTCACTTCCAAAATTACTAATCTGGTTTCCTATCGACATGATCAACTTAAAATAGAACAAAAAGGAGAGCTTGCTCTCAGAGAATTAACCCAGAAAACCATTGACTTAATCTAGAAAGATTAATCTATCATTATTTCAGGCTGGGTACCTTCTTCCCGGGGCGCTGTAGCTATCTTCTTCAGCTGATGTTGTATTTCTTCCAGCTTACTGTCCTGCATGAGCAAAGTAATTTGGAGGTTTTTCATCTCTCTCCTTAAATTCGGTATTCCCTGAGCCATCTCTGCCATTTCCACTGCGACCTGCTCCATAGCTTTTGCCAATAACCGCTTCACTACCCAATATACATGAAGGGCCTGCTTGTATAAAGACAGGCGTCCCCTTGTATTTCCCGGGTCAGGGATCAGGTTGCCCCAATCCTCCATCTCCGGATCAGATTCGTCCTGCATTGCATTGGTTTCCAATTCTTGGATGAGCCTGTGTATGTCCGCGTCGGTTCCTTCACTGTAAACCTTCTCTGCCTCCTGCACCATATGCTTCATTGTTTTCCGACTCCGTCTTTGACATACTGGCGAAGGTGTTTTAGAGTCTTGTCTGCCGGATTGTCGTCGTCCCCCTCTGCCTTTGCGTCCTCTTCCTCTGCCTGGCCGTAGCGGTCTACCCTTGGTAGCTGCCTGGCTCCCCTGCCCAACCTCGAATGACACGTTCCCTGTGAATTCTTCTCGGTTGGGTTCCTCGACTTTCCTATCCAGATTTATTTCTTCCCCTTGCTGCTCTTTCTCCAACATTTTTGCCATCCCCGCCCTTCTTTTCATAGCTGGAAATTGGTCTTTATGCTCAGGGGGCCTCTCCTCCTCCCAGGCCTTCTGTTTTTCTGTCGTCAGCTGGTCCTGCTCAGTGTCGAATTGTGCTCCTTGCATTCCTCTATCCTGTCTCGTCTGTCTTCCTGCCTTGTTGACGTCGTCTCCAGCCCTTCTCATTCTCCCTGTTGTTGCCTTCTGCCCCTTCCTGAAACAAATATCATAGAATACCAGCCAGTTGCTCACTTCCTTCGTCACCCTCTTTAGCATCATATTGTCTTCAGCTCTGTCCTTACCTGCTCTTATTGATATGTTGCCACCTACCCAACGTCCCATCGTCCGATCGCCGCCGATCTTTCCTCCTTCTTCCTCCACTGCTCTATCGTTTCCTTGCCTCGGTTTTCTACCGTGTCTGCAGGCCGTCTCCACATCCTGTAGGATGATTATATTGAGAGGTGGTCTGTATTGCCACCATCCCACCTCCATCATGATCCCACACGTTTCCATCTTGTCCACCCCGATCGGGGGTTCAATCGTTGTCATCATTATAATCCCAAATTCTGCAAAATTATTTTTAAAATGATTCTAGAATGACTATGAAGCCATGTATCAACACCTAGGTAAGCCTTTGAGTTTTAACAAATGGTTTCACTCTAGGGAGTTTTTTAACCTTCCTAATTATTTGTGTTTCTAAACACGAATAATTAACAAAAATTTTCTCCCAAGCATCCCCCAAAGCTAGAGTGGGATCCTCTGGTAAGGTCTTAGGTGAGTCCTAGTGCTATCAAGTCTATGTATTTTTATCATACTAGATCATGTGTCTTGTATTGCAGAATTTGGTTGAGTCTAAAGGGGTTGTGTCTATTGTAAAATTCCCCTCCTATGGTGATTATTGTAATATATCGATGTAAAAGTGTTGTCTAGGAATATTTTTGGTGAAAGGTTACTCATAGTTAGACACTATTGCCAAAATATTTTTTAGACCCACTTAGGGGGCAGAAAATATGTGTAATCCCCTCTTGAGACTTTTATTTATTTTTTCTGGCAAAAACAAAAAAATAAATTGTCAAAAAATAAAATGAGAGAAAGAATTAATTTCTCTCCAAGTGGAAAAAAACATCAAAAAATTATCGAGGGCCTTTTTTAAAAGGGAAAAGTCAAGTCAAAATTAAAAGGTCTCATTTCCAAGGCAGAATGTCCCATTTCATAAATTTGTTGGACTAGAAAGACTATTTTCTAGCAAATCGAATTTTTGGACTTGGTGGTTGATTAAATTGCACAAGTTACGACAATTCTATTTTTTGAAGATTCTCCAATGGACAAAAAGCACCAAGAAATTTGGTTTTGGCCCATCCAACTCATTTCTTAAGGAGATCGAATTTCTTGGAGATTTGTGTAGCGATTATCAAGGGATGAAAATAATTTGACAAGGATCAAGTCAAACTAGTCATTTTTCCACTTGGAAGGGGTCTAACACTCTCATTTTTTCTATATAAGAAAGCCCAAGGCTCCTCATTTGTAGTCATGAAATGTATGAGTCTTGTAATGAAAAATCTGAAGCAAGTTGTGAGTCAAGCTATTGGATTTAATTTCTATTTTACAATAATAATATCTCAATATTTGGGGGTTTATTTACGATGGTATTCCTTTTCTGCTTCTTGTGGTAATGTTGTTCTGAGTCGTGCTATAATGCTCTACTGGATTAAATTTCATAAGTTATTACTTCATTAGCCAGTAGTTGGATTATCTATTTGCAAAGGCATCTTGCATTAGGTATTGGATTTATAACATCGTTCTAGCTCACTCGATCTAGCAGGTATCTCTAGATTTTGAGGGTTTTAACGTGTATCTAGCCCCTTTTGAAGTTAATAACTTGATCTTAAGTGCGTAGAGACTACAAGATATTCATATCTTGGGAATTAGGGGAAGTATTTGGTTTAGCCAACCGACTCCCAAGATAAGAGGTTCAAAAGCCCATCATTTTGAATTTCCAAAGGCTAATCTAACGATTTGTGTGCAACAACTTGGCTATGGCCTTAAATTAAAATTAATTTTCCTCAAATTATTTCCCAATTTAATTGTGCAATAAAGTTAGATCAGCTTATCTGAGCTTGTAATTGTTATTTTGTGAATATTGTAAAAAAAATTGTAATGTTTTTTTACTAACCCTTGTATTTTATTTTCATAGTGTAAATAGTTAATGGGGTTATATTTTTCAAATTTTAATTTTCTCTATATGTGTTGGAGGAAGCCTATCCTTTTGGGATTTTACAAGTATAATGTCATAAGATAAATGGATAATTCAAATTTGTGGAAGGAGCAAGCCCTCACCTAGCATAACAGTTAGGTTTTAGGCATTGGATCACACTTCAAGGAAGTCGTCCAGTTGATTGGAAGAGGTCGTTTAAGTATTGAGGCCAGATCTAGCCTCCACAAGCCAAGATCTGCCATACCTAGGTCTCTATTTCTCAACGCTGAACCATTTGTGGAGGCCTCAAGCCCTAGAAGGGCTAATTTCACTGCAAAATCACGATTTTCACAATGGTTTATCATGTGAAGGTTTTGCAAACAAGTATTTGTGGATATAATCATATTTTATTGGTTTAAATCTGACTTGATTGCTTGTTGAAGGTAGTCACAGGGGTTTTGAAGCTCACTAGGCTTTTTCATTGGCCTAATAAGCTTCCTATAGCCTAGCCACAAGGGTTGGAGGCACCACAAATTCATTTCATTTGTTTCTTCTCTAGTCTAACCTTTGTTGCAGGCTTAATCACATTTTTTTGCAAGGGTTTGAAGTGTTGTTCTCATTGAAAGTTTGTCATTGCAAATTTTTGATCCATAAAGGCTTGAAATACTTATTTTTAAGGACTAATCATTGGTTTTATAGACCTAAGATTCGTTTTAGAAAGAGATTGTGAGTCTAGTCTCTTGTTGACCCATCAACCTAGCCTTCTAGCCTTGGCCGCAAGGCCTAGAAGGCCTCTTTAGCCCTAGACATGAGGGTTTGAAGGTTTGATCTTATCATTTCCGAAGCTAACACTTGTGGTTGTAGGTTTCACATTTGAGTTTGGAGGAGTTATATTGCATACTTCAATTGTTCATAGATTCCTTATTTGGTGTATCATTCCTTGGAGGAAGTTAACAAGGTTTTGAGGCCTTGTTCCTTTCCTACTATGGCCTATTTGTGCACTATCATATCAAGCAGATCTGAAGTAAAGAATACAGTGGTCTAATAAAATCTAACAATAATAATCCTAAAAACACCTAAAGACGTCACACATTAACTACAAAGGCCTACTCATTGTTCTAGCTCTTGTGCTTTTTCATTTGTGACTGATCTCTTGTCGACAGTGAGTTGATCTAATTGACAATAATATCTCTCAAGGTATGGTTCATTCATCTTTTGACCATTGTGTGCTAAGAAGTGTATTAGATAGTAGATTGCATTGGTTTATCTCTTATATTGAGGATAGCTTGTTAAATCACTAACCTTTTTTCTTATGTTTCTCCCTTGTTAGAAATATCATTGCATGATTAGCTCTTCTTGCATTGCATTGATTAATCAATATTAGCAATCTTATTGTGATTATCTGGTTCTTCTTGTAAAATATTGAAATTTCTTTGTTCCTAATTGCTTACATTATAAGTGCAAGAGGAATTCTAATAAACACATTAAAACCACATTAATAACATTGCTTCATTGAATAATATTGAAGTGCTTCACTAATTGCATTTGGAATTCATGTAATATTGTGTTGAAAAAAGTAATATTTGATTATCTTGGTTACAAGTGGTTTGAAGCATTGAAGTATAATGGTATCTCATTGAAGCAAGCTAATATTGTCATCATTTACATCTTCATTCTAGTCCAGAGGTGCATTTATTATACCTTACCTCCAAGCATAAGCTTGGTTGAAAGAGATTTAGGGCCACCTTCTCTTCCAATTTGTGATGCTTAACCCTAGGTGACCTTGCAGTTCTCTTGCGGGCAATTCCTTGTAGGAACAAAGGCAGTTGGGTCGTTAGAAATCTAGGGTAGGTATCATTAATGAGGCCTTAGCCTCCTTCCCATGGAATTATTTCTACAACCCTGTGCTAGACTTGCTTCAAAACAATTGAGGTGAAGGTTCTCATCTAAATTAGCATCTAACTAAAAGTAACCAAGATCTTGCATCTCACTTTAGATTGTATCCTACATTTCATCTAGGATATATCTTGCATATCATCTCTGTAGCGTTTGTCTATCCGCTAACTTGACATATCAATCTTTGTTATGCAAGTGTTTCTCAATTCTAAGGCACTAGTCTACCACTAATATATCTCAAATAATTTAATTTTTTTTGCTTATTATTCCTACTTTCCATATAATTTAAATCAATTTGCTAGGATATTCAATTGTATCTCCTAAACTTGTTGATTTTCAATAGGTTCCTCATCCTTTCACCATTAGGGACTACCCCCGTTAGCTTGCTTTTAGGAGATAGATTAAACAAAGTGATTAGGGTTCAAAGCGACAACCTTTAATCTGAGTGTTGTCACCTCAGGTGTACACTTCTGGCGACAACATTTTCTGGCGTCACTTCTCAGGGAAAAGTTTCTTGTTCTTGACGCTTCGAAATTTTTTCCAGGACAAGTTTATTGTTCTTGGTTTCCCTTTACTAACTAGCATTTGGGTGTGCAGGGTTAGTTTTTTGTTTGAGTGGTGACTCCAGTTATTCCTCCTCTCACAGGAGCGTATACTAGAAGGATTTATGGTAGTTTGCTTAATCCCACTCTGGACCCTAAAAAGGCCCTTAGAGCTCGATTAAACAAGCTAAATTCTATTACACACCTTGTTTTTCTCGAACAGGAAACCCTCCCTGATATTTGTTTTCTTTTTCTTGACCTGCCTGAACAAGACATCATGGACTTGTTCTCCCCTTGCAATTTCACTAACATTCAAGATCATCCTCATGATCTTCCAGAGCATGGTATTGACAAGTTTCCCTCCTTCCAAGGCAATAATGCAATTAATGTTGATGATCATCTCAAATATTTTAAAGCTTTCTTGGGTAAATACACTAGTAGAGCTAATTATAATCATGAAGATGTAAAGATGAAGCTCTTTGTTCTTTATTTGGAGGAAGATGCGTAAGATTGGTTCATGGAAAATCTTGATAACGCATTTGATTCATTGCAAATGTTATTTGATGTTTTTAAAGATAAATATAGGGATCAGAGAGAAGGAAGGTATTTAATTAGAGCTATAGTGATATAAAGAAGAAAGAAAATGAGATTGTGGCATAATTCAATAAAAGGTTTAATGGTATTGTTAAAGAATTACATCAAGATTATAAACCCACCGATAAGTCTCATTTGGAATATTATCTTGATACATTTAATGTTGATACTTCTTACGAGTTAAGACGTGCTAAGCTCGTTAATTATAAGGTTGATCAGACCTTAGCTGAAGAATTGGAACAATGTAAGAAGGCATCTGGGAAGTCTGAGATTCCAGGTATTGATAGAGTTCGAAGTAACTCTTGTGACCCTAAAGGAAAATAAGTCAAATATGTTTACCAGGATTTTATTAAAGAATTTATGCAATTAATTAAGGATTTGAAAATTTAATATGCAAGAGAAATGAATGCCATGTAGGCTTGGTTAATCGAAATGGAAAGATCACAAGCTCAAAATTTTCAACCTAGAAATAATAACAAGAATAATAATGCCTAGCAGAAAAGGAATTCTTCAAATGAACAAAGACCACCAAATTCTCTTGAATCTACAAATGTTGTTGATCAATCTTTGCCTTATTGCATACCTTGTGAAAGCTTCCATGATGAAGACTCTTATGCTATTGCAAAAGGATTCTTGGATGGTAGACAAGTGGGAACAAATGAACAAATTAATGTAATCAATAAAGATTCCCACTTGATTATAGAAGATGTAGACCATAATATGGAAATGCTTTCGTCGTCCTTTGCCATTAATAGTTTTAGGGATGAAAAGGATCAAATAATAGAGTCATATGGTGAGAAGCCATCTCAAGAATAAATCTTGGAGATTGTGAAAAGTAAGGGATACAGTTATCAAGAGAAATAAATATCAAAGCAAAGAAAAAACTACTTCTAAGACTTATCGTTATGGTTTGAAAATTGTTTGGGCCACATGGATCATATATGCCAAAAAAAATGTTCCTATCCTTGAAATTTTTAAGATTCCATCTCAAAGAGCAGAATTCTTGAAAGCTATCGGTATAAGTCAATAAAAAAAAGTTGATGTGCACTCTAGGGATTAAGAAATTAAGATAAAGGACCTAAATTGTTACATGGAAAATGAATATAATCAACCTTTCTTCATGAATTTAATGGTTAATGATCGTTTGTTGCATAATTGTATGCTGGATTCAGGGGCTTCAACTAATGTTATGACTAAGAAAGTCATGGAACAATTGAATTTAAGGATATCAAGGCCTTACCACAATATATGCTCCATGGATTCAAAGAAGATTGAAGTTCTTGGAGTAATCAAAGATTTACAAGTTTGCTTAGCATCATATACATACATGATGATTACTATGTATATTTCTATTATTGACATAGCTAACGCATAGGGAATACTTTTATATTTAAAATTTGCAGCCGATCTTGGCGGATGCATTTAATTGGACTTATCTTATGTTATTATCCCTTCGGTTGAGGGTGTTATGGTCAGGCTCTACAGGGAGGTTGAAAGGAGGTATCATGTTGAGGATCCAAGGAAACCCAACAATGCAGATGTCAATGGATCGCTTAAAGACTATAACGTAATATTCACTGAATTTCTTGAGCCAGTGGTAGAAAGTGTCTGAGATTCAAAATCATCGATCACAAACAAGAAAAGGAAGAGAAGGAGATTCAATAGATCTATACAATATAACATTTGAATACTTCATCATCCTAAAAGGTTCAAGATTCAACAAGACACATCATAAAAGTAGCCAATGGATCCACTTGTGAGCAAACAAGTTCTCCATATTGGACTTCAAAGACGACATCTGATGCCATAGGGCATCCTTTTTATTGTATCTCTAACCATATTCTCCTATATTAGGTTTCATTTATGTAATTAGAATAGGTTTCATTTCTGTCATTATAACAGGTTTCATTTCAGTATTTATGTTTTATGTCTTTAGATTTCATTGTTAAAGTATAAATTTCTATTCCAACACTTGATATATATGATGATTTTGATATATATTTGGATGGGTATTTGCCTGATTTACTTTGTTTTCTTGGATGCAGATTCTAGATTCTCACATTCCTTCACTAAAGCAATGTGTCCCCAAGTAGAGTTAGATGTTGACCATGTATATTCAAAAGTTCCAAGAAGCAGTGTACAGAGCAGTGGATAAAAAAAAAATCAATCATCGTCATCATTGTAATCCGAAATTCTGCAAAATTATTGTAAAAATGATTCTAGTGTGACTATGAAGCCATGGATCGACACCTAGGTAAGCTTTTGATTCTTAACAAAAGATTTCAATTTAGGGATTTTTTTAACATCCCTAAGTATTTGTGTTTCTAAACACGAATAATTAGCAGAGTTTTTCTCGCAAGCATCCCCCAAAGCTAGAGTGGGATCCTCTATTAAGGTATTAGGTGATTCCTAGTGTTATCAAGTCCATTTATTTTTATCATACTAGATCATGTGTCTTGTGTCACAGAATTTGGTTGAGTCTAAAGAGGTTGTGTCTATTGTAAAATTCCCCTTCTATGGGTGATTATTGTAATATCTTGATGTAAAAGTGTTGTCTAGGAATATTTTTGGTGAATGGTTACTCATAGTTAGACACCATTGCCAAAATATTTTTTAGACCCACTTAGGGGGTGGAAAAATAAAAAATAAATTAGCCATAAATTGTCAAAAAATAAAATGAGAGAAAAAATTAATTTCTCTCCAAGTGGAAAAAATCATCAAAAAATTATTGAGGACCTTTTTCAAAAGGAAAAAATCAAGTCAAAATTAAAAGGCCTCATTTCCAAGGTAGAATGTCCCAGTTCAGAAATTTGTTGGACCAAAAAGACTATTTTTCCATGAAATCAAATTATTGGACCTGGTGGTTGATTAAATTGCACAAGTTATGACAATTCTATTTTTTGAAGATTCTATAATGGACCAAAAACACCAAGAAATTTGATTTTGGCCCATCTAGTGCATTTTTCAAGGAGATCGGATTTCTTGGAGATTTGTGCAGCAATTATCAAGGGATGAAAATAATTTGACAAGCCTTTGATCAAGTCAAAATAATCGTTTTTCCACTTGGAGGGGGTCTAGAACTCTCATTTTTTCTATATAAGGAAGCATAAGGCTCCTCGTTTGTAAGTATGAAATGTTCAGATCTTGTAATGAAAAATTTGAAGCAAGCTGTAAGTCAAGTTGTTGGATGTAATTTCTATTTTGCAATAATAATATTAGTGTCTTTAGGGATTTATTTGTGATGGTGAATTCCTTTTTTTCTTCTTGTGGTAATGTTGTTATGAATCGTGCTTTAATGCTCTACTGAATTAAATTTCATGAGTTATTGTTTCATTAGCCAGCAGTTCGATTATCTATTTGCATAGGTATCTTACATTAGGTATTGCGTTTAGAAAAGAATTCTAGCTCACTTGATCTAGTAGGTATCTCTAGATTTTGATGGTTTTAACGTGTATCTAGCTCCTTTTGAAGCTAATAACTTGATCTTAAGTGTGTAGAGACTACAAGGTATTCAAATATTCGGTGTTAGGGTAAGTCTTCAGTTGGGCCAGCCAATACCTAAGACAAGAGGATCAAAAGCCCATCATTTTGAATTTCCAAAGGCTTATCTAATGATTTTTGTGCAACAACTTGGCCATGGCATTAAATTAAAATTCATTTTTCTCAAATTATTTCCCAATTTAATTGTGCAATAAAGTTAGATCTGCTTATCTGAGCTTGTAATTGTTATTTTGTGATTATTGTAAATAATTTTGTAAATTTTGTTTACTAACCCTTGTATTTTATTTTCATAGTGTAAATAGTTAGTGGGGTTGTATTTTTAAAATTTGAATTTTCTCTATAAGTATTGGAGGAAGCCTAGCCTTTTGTGATTTTGCAGGTGTTCTGTCATAAGATCAAAGGCTATTTCGAATTTGTGGAAGGAGCAAGCCCTCGCCTAGCCTAACAGCTAGGGTTTGGGCACTGAATCACACTTCAAGGAAGCCATTAAGCTAATTGGAAGAGGTCATTCAAGTTTTGAGGCCAGATCTAGCCTCTAGAGGCCTAGGTCTATCATACCTAGGTCTCCATTTCTCAATGCTCAACCAATTTGTGGAGGCCGCAAGCCCTAGAAGGGCTAATTTCATTGCAAAATCAGGGTTTTCACAAAGGTTTATCACGTTAAGTTTTTGCAAACAAGTATTTGTGGATATAGTCATATTTTAGTGGTTTAAATTTGAATTCATTGCTTTTTGAAGGTAGCCGCAAGGTTTGAAGCTCACTAGGCTTGGTTGCGGGCCTAATAGACTTCCTATAGCCTAGTCGCAAGGGTTGGAGACACCAAAAATTCATTTCATTTGTTTCTTATTTGGTATAACCTTTGTTGCAGGCTTAATCATATTTTTTTGCAAGGGTTTGAAGTGTTGTTCTCATTGAAAGTTTGTCACGTCAAATTTTTTATCCATAAAGGCTTGAAACACTTAATTTTAAGAATTATTCATTGGCTTTATAGGCCTAACATTCGTTTGAGAAAGGGATTTTGAGATTGGTCTTTTCTTGACCCATCAACCTAGCCTTTTAGCCTTGGCCAGAAGGCCTAAAGTGCCTTTCCACCTTATCCGTAACACCTAAAAGGCCTTTTAGCCCTGGTCGCAAGCAATTAGAGATCTAATTCATTGTTATAAATAGTCTAAGGCTAACATTTTTATGGTTGCTGGTGCTTTTGAAGGCTTTCACTACTTGTTTGGGGTCCTAAAATCATTTTTGAGGGATTAAAATTAATATATCAGTCATCTTGGCTTGGTCATAGGCCTAGAAGGCCTCTCTAGCCCCAACCATGAGGGTTTGAAGGTCCAATCTTGTTATTTCTAAAGCTAAAACTTGTGGCTGTGGGTTTCACATTTGAGTTTTGAGGAGTTATATTGCATACTTCAATTGCTCTTGGGTTCCTTACTTGGTGTATTATTCGTTAGAGGAATTTAACAAGGTTTTGAGACCTTTTTCCTTTCCCACTATGGCCTATTTGTGGACTGTCATATCAATCAAATCTAACGTAAAGCATACAATGGTCTAATCACACTAAAATCTAAAAATAATAAGCCTAAAGACACTTAAACACATGACACATTAACTACAAAGGCTTAATCATTGTTCTATCTCTCGTGCTTTTTTGTTTGTAACTGATATCTTGTTGATAGTGGGCTGATCTAATGGACAATAATATCTCTCAAGGTCTGGTGCATTGATATTTTGACCATTGTGTGCTAAGAAGTATATTAGATAATAGATTGCATTGGTTTATCTCTTATCTTGAGGATAGTTTGTTAGATGACTAACCTTATTTCTTGTGTCTCTCCCTTGTTAGAAGTATCATTGCATGATTAGTTCTTGTTGCATTCTATTGATTAATCATTGTTAAAAATCTCATCGTGCATTTTTGGTTTCGCTTGTAAAATATTTAAGTTTCTCTTGTTCCTAGTTACTACATTATAAGTGTAAGAGGAATCCTAATAAGCACATTAAAACCACCTTAATAACATTGCTTCATTGAATAATCTTGAAGTGTTTGATTAATTGCATTTGGCATTCTTGTAATCTCGTGTTGAAAAAAGTAACAATTAATGATTTTGGTTACAAGTGGTTTGAAGCATTGAACTATAATGGTATCTCATTGAAGCAAGCTAATCTTGTCATCATTTTCATCTTCATTATAGTCTAGAGGTGCATTTATTAAAACTTACCTCCAAGCATAAGCTTGGTTGATAGAGATTTAGGGCCAACTTCTCTCCCAATTTGTGATGCTTAACCCTTGCATTGAGGTTAAAACAAGTGACCTTGCAGTTCTCTTGCAGGCAATCCTTTGTAGGAATGGAGGTAGTTGGGTCATTAGAACTCCAGGTTAGGTATCATTGACGAGGCCTTAGCTTCCTTTCCTTGGACTTTTTTTTATAACCCTATGTAAGACTTGTTTCAAAACAGTTGAGGTGAAGGCCCTTATCTAGATTAGGCATCTAACTAAAAGTAACCAAGATCTTGCATCTCACTTTAGATTAGATCATGCATTTCATCTAGGATAGATCTTGCATATATCTCTGCAACATTTGTCTATCCAATAATTTGACATATTGATCTTAGTCGTGCAAGTGTTTCTCAATTCTAAGGCACTGGCCTATCATTGATATATCTCAGATATTCTAATTGTTTGTGTTGAAAATTGCAGCAAGAAATTCTCAATTTGATTTTTCCTTGATTAAATTGAGGAAATTCGAATTTTCACATCAACAAACAACTTGGATGATGTTAACTTATGTGACATGGCTTGTGTCACCCAATTTACTCAGTAAATTCGAGGTGGAAGAGTTAGAGTTCAGTTCTATATGTGTGATTGCTAATTTGTAGCAATCAAGGTCAATTATCTCAGGTTGTTTTCAGTTAAAGTAGTTCCAACTTTTGGAGGAACTAGTGGAAGGTCAGTTAAGCAGTGGGACTTTAGTCAAACTCAGTGATCAATCAACCCAAAATAGCTAGTGCATGCAAAGAATTCGAGTTACCTAGTTGAGGTGGAGATTCCAAGGCAGTGTAACTTTAGTTGTAGACTAGTCTTGAGTGTATAGGTGTTGCATGCAGTCAGATGATCAGCATAAGGATTTGTGTAATTAAATTAGAGGAATTTCCTAAAGAATAGGGGCTAATTCCTCAAGGAACAACATAGGAAATAAGAGCTCAAGCCAATACAAAAATTTGACTAAGTCTGGGTCATAGGCCTTAAGTAAGCAGAGAGATAGGTTGTGCACTTATAGGGTGAGCTCAGTTAAGCAAAGAGATTGTAATACATCTCTATTCATTTGATTAATGCAAGCATGCATTGGGGTTTTTAGTAGAATGCTTTCCCCAGATAAAAATACTTGTTGCATATGATTTATTTCTTCTTGCATGACTAAGATTTTTGTTCTAAATTGTGAATTAATGTCCGTAGAGCAGTAGTGTAGGTTTGTATCTTGTGATTTTGATTATAACTTCATGAGCAGTTACAAATAAATAACATGATTTATACATGGTATCAGAGTTGGATTCAAATTAGAGCACGTAATTCAAAGTTGTTTCTTAGAGGTTCGAATTTGAAGATCTGTGTAGCAGGATTTATTCAGAGTTGAGAAGATGGCCTTCAATGGACTAAGGCTAGAGTATGCCTTGGAAGGCACCTCTAATTTTGTTGCATGGAAGGACCACATGGAGGCAATATTGGATGACAATGGATTGCTAGAATACATCAAGATAGATGTTGCAAAACCTCAAGCATCTGATGCCCATAACCTTTCTTAGTGGAAGAAAGATGTAGCCAAGGTGAGGAGAATAATCTTGGAGGGAGTACGAGATCATATTGTCTTGAATCTCCATGGAAAAGAAACTTTGTTTGTGATGTGGAAAGCACTGATAGAATTGTTCAAGAATAATAGTGACCACAAGAAGCTGGTGCTTAAGGATAAACTTCGAAGTATCAAGATGCAGAAGAATGACACAATTCCACAGTATTTGAGCAAGTTTACACAGTGTCATGATGAACTTGGTGGGGTTGGTGTTAATGTCCTTGAAGAAGACTTGGTAACCTTAGCCCTTTTGGGCCTTCCAAGAGCTGACATATCAAGATTTGATGAATGGGAGGGAGAAACTACCGAATTCGGAGCGCTTGTGGTTCAATTTGGTACATGAAGAAATAAGATGGAATACCAGAGATGGGACTTCATCCAAGGGCAAGGATGAAGAAAATTTTGCATTGGATGGAAAGGAAAAGAAGGGAAAAGGGAATAAATCCCAATCCAAACCAAAATCTAGTGAAGGGGGCAAGAAGAAAGATTTGTCAAAAATCAAATGCTTCCATTGTCATGATTTTGGGTACTATGCCACGAAGTGTCCACACAAGAAGGAAAGAAAGAAGACCTCAGGAGGAGCAACAGGTGAGGCTTTGGCATCATAGTTCAAGCTTGACTTTACCCTCATTGCATGCATGGCCAATACAATGATGGGGAGCATGTGGTACTTGGAATCAGATGCATCGTTCCACATGACGAGAAATAGAGATTTTTTCAGTGACCTGGAGGAGAAAGATTTATAGATGCACATCGACATGGGGGATGACAGAAGGTATAGCGCAACCGAGATTGGTACAGTCACCTTTTAGAGGGAGTCAGGCTCCCCCCCTCAGGCTCAAGGATGTCATGTTCATTCCGGTCCTAAAGAAAAATCTCGTCTCTATTGTAGTTTTGTAAGACTGTGGTTATGATGTCATCTTCAACAAAGGAAAAGCATTCTTGAGACACATACCATGGGACTGGTGAAGCAGACCAGGGTTCATGTGAAGAAACTATACAAGTTAGAAGTGGAGGATTGTGTTGCATTGAGCACAAAGGTGGAGAAGGTGCAGAGTCGCGATGTCGGTGAAATTTGGCATAAAAGACTTGGCCATTTGCATCATGGCGCTTTGAAGATCATGCAATAGATAACCACATGCCTCCCCAAAGGAGTACTTGAGAAGAAATATATATGCAAAGGATTTTCCTTGGGGAAGTACACAAAATTCACATTCCATGATTGGGACAACAAAGCACATGTAGTCCTTGAAAGGATCCACTTTGATGTCTGTGGACCTTTCTCGACAACCTCCAATGCTAGGCACAAATATTTTGTCATTTTTATTGATGACTTCTCACGGAAGTGTTGGATCTTCTTCATGTGGAAGAAGGATGAGACATTCTCCAAGTTTGTAGAATTCAAGGCATTGGTTGAGAAAGAAATGGGCAAGAAGGTGAAGGCTCTTAGGAGCGATAATGGAGATGAGTATGTGTCAAATGAATTTAAAAATTTTTGTGCAAAAGAAGGCATTCAACGAGAGTTGACAACACCCCACAACCCACAGCAGAATGGGGTGGCTAAGAGAAAGAATTGTAGCATTATGGGAGCGGCGAGAGTGATGTTGCATGATCAAGGCCTATCTCTATATTTGTGGGTCGAGGCATGCGTCACAACAGTCTATTTGCGGAACTAGAATCCTCATCAGATTTTGGGCATGAGTACACCAGAGGAGGCTTTCTCGGGGAGAAAGCTAGATGTGTCACACTTCAGGATTTTTGGGGCCTCTATTTACTGCCATGTCTCCAAAGAATCAAGAAATAAGTTAGAGCCGACAATAGAATTTGGGGTATTTGTGGGTTACACAAAAAATCCCCACAATTACCGTGTGTACTTGCCATCCCTCAGAGTGACAGTTGTGTGAAGGGATGTAAAACTTGACGAAGATAAAGCCATGCGATGCTCTCTTGAGAGGGAGCTTCAGATCCCACCAAAAGAGGAGCCTTTAACTACAAAGGAGGAACCTCGAGAAGTTGTGGAGTAGCCACAAATTGAGGAGAAGAGAGTGGAAACAACCACTCAAGTAGAACCATCTAGAGAAGGCAGGAAAAGGACCAAGGAAGCTGAGAGACTTATGCAGGATGCGAGGGAGAATGTGGGTGCTCCTTCAAATCAACATAGGCAGAGAAGGTCACCAAATCGGTACACTGGCTACATGGCTCTAATGACTGGGCTTACAGGGATTGGGCCATCCTCTTTCGTGGAAGCAATAGAGCAACCTGTGCGAGTTGATGTAATGATGGAGAAATATGAATCCATTGTAAAGAACAATTTTTTGGAAGTGGTCCCAAGACCAACAGACAAATCAGTTGTAGGTTCGAGATGGATCTTCAAGATGAAGCATGCAACAAACAAAAGCATATAAAAGTACAAGGTCATATTTGTGGCCAAGGGGTACTGTCAAGTTGAGGGGATTGACTATGAGGAGACCTTTGCTCCTGTAGAAAGGTACTCATCCATTAGATCAATTCTTGCTCTAGTTGAATAGATGGGGTGGAAGATCCAATAGATGAATGTAAAAACAACATTCCTCAATGGAGTTGTTGAGGAGGAGGTGTGCATTGATCAACTAGAAGGCTTCAAGACTTTTGATCAGGAGTCTCATGTGTGCAGACTCAAGCGAGCGTTGTACGGTCTCAAGCAAGCACCCCGTGCTTGGTACACCAGGATCGATAACTATCTCACCGGTTTGGGCTTCACCAAAAGTGAAGTGGATGAAAACCTCTATCATATTTTGGTAGAAGGTAAATTGTTGATTATTGTCTTATATTTTGATGACTTGATTTTGACTGGTGATGAGAAGCTAATCAGATCTTGCAAGGAGGACCTTGCAAGAGAGTTTGAAATGAAGGACATGGGTCTCATGCACTACTTCCTCAGATTGGAAGTATGGCAAGGTGATGGGGAACTATTTGTCTCTCAGGGAAAGTATGTCAACGAGATACTTCAAAGGTTCCGCATGGACAGTTGCAAACCCATGGAGACACCTCTAACGACCAACTTGAGGAAAGACGATGCCACTTTAGTTGAGTAAGTGGATGCTACTATTTACTAGCAATTGGTGGGTTCACTAATGTATCTTATGAACAAACAACCAGATATGTGCTATGTAGTCAACCAACTGAGCCAAACTATGATTAGGCCAACCAAATTATTTTCGAGGGCAACTAAGCATGTTCTACGATACCTCAGAGGCACTACCCGGTTTGGACTATGGTACAAAAGTACAAAGGGAGTGAAGCTATATGGCTTCACAGATGCAGATTGGGCAGGAAGTCCCTTAGACCGAAAGAGTACATCAGGTGGAATTTTCAGTGTTGGGTCCGCAACGATTTCTTGGTACAACAGGAAGCAAAGATATGTGGCACTCAGCTCGATAGAAGCAGAATACATGGCTGCTAGTCAAGCAACATGTGAGGCGATTTGGATGATAAAGATACTTGTTGGATTGTTTGGTCAGATGATGGATCTAACTATGGTAATCAGAGTGGCATCAAGCTCTCTGAAAATCTTGTTTTTCATGATCGATCCAAGCATATAGATATCCGTATCACCATTTATGGGATTGTGTGTAGAGGCGGGTAATGTTGTTGCAATACATTTTGACAGAGTGATAAGATGTTGACATTCTGACAAAGGCCTTATCAAGAGGGAAGTTTGAGCTCCATAGGTGTAAAATAAGGGTGGTTGATAATCCCTTTCTTGCTAAGAGGGAGTGTTGAAAATTGCAGTAAGAAATTCTCAATTTGAATTTGCCTTGATTAAATTGAGAAAATTCGAATTTCCACATCACCAGACAACTTGGAAAATGTTAACTTGTGTGACATGGCTTGTGTCACCCAATTTACTAAGTAAATTTCAATTGGAAGAGTTAGAGTTCAGTTCTACATGTGTGATTGCTAATTTGTAGCAATCAAGGTCAGTTATCTCAGGTTGTTTTCAATTAAACTAGTTCCAACTTTTGGAGGAACTAGTGGAAGGTAAGTTTAGTAGTGGGACTTTAGTTAAACTCAACGATCATCTAATTAACTGATCAACCAGTCCAAAATAGATAGTGCATGGAGAGAATTCGAGTTACCCAGTTGAGGTGGAGATTCCAAGGCAATGTAACATCAGTTGTAGACTAGTATTGAATGTACAAGTGTTGCATGTAGTCAGATGAATAGCCTAAGGAATTGTGCAATTAAATTAGAGGATTTTCCTAAATAATAGGGCTAATTCCTCAAGGAACAATGCAAGGAAATAAGATCTCAAGTCGAGGCAAAAAATTGACTAAGTCTGGGTCAGATGCCTTCAATCAGCAGAGAGATCAAAACACAAAGAATTTGTAATACATCTCTATTCATTTGATTAATGTGAGCAGGCATTGAGGTTTTTAGCAAATTTCTTTCCCACGTTAAAGATACTTGTTGCATGTGTGTTCTTTCTCCTTGCATGTATGAGATTTTTGTTCTAAATTGTGAATTAATGTCTGCATAGCAGTAGTGTAGGTTTGTTTCTTGTGATTTTTATTAAAACGTCATGAGCAGTTGCAAATCTACAACCTAATTTCTATAGTTTCTGCTTATTAATCTTACTTGCCATATAATTTGAATCAAATTGCTAGAATATTCATTTATATCTCCTAAACATGTTGATTTTCATTAGGTTTCTCATCCTTTCACCTTTAGGGACTACCCCCCTTAGCCCGCTTTTAGGAGATAGCTTTGAGTAGGGATTAGAGTGACAACCCCTACTCTGAGCGTTGCACCTTGGGTGTACATTTCAGGCGACAACAAGTTGTAACATGATTTTCTTTCCTCTGCAGGCTTTCTAGATTACATTTTTACATTGGTATCTTCCATAGATTCGTCAAAACTGTCCCAAAAAAGTGCATACTTGCAATACATAAAAACATAAGAATGTTAGAAAACCCTACAGGGCCCAACTTCTTTTATAGTTACCACATTCCATTTAGTGTTGTAAGACGTGCCTTCTCCACTTGCTTTGACACCACCAGCCTCGATTGCCTGCTTTTCGACTCCCGACTCCGTTTTATCCAGTGCAAATCCGAGATCACCGACTGACGATGCATTTCCATTAACTTGCAATTTCAACATTAGTAGCTTAGCCTCTAGCTTGCAAAATTCTTATCCATTCTTAGCTGCAACCATTCATGACGTTTCTCTAGCATGGAACTTGACTTCCTTCTCCGTCTCCACCAACTCCAATCTTTTGTTTAATAATTTGACCATGCCCATTAAAACCTTGAACAAATTCACAACTGACTACTTCCAATGCTTCAAGTCAATCTCAACAATATGTTCCCCAGAGACAGCCACTTCTAATATTTCCATGCTCATCTTGCGAAACCACAATGAAAGCCACATAACAGAAGAAGACGACAAAACATTCTCGGAAAGCCCCTGGATATATAACAACATTTCATCAAGCCAGAGAATATGACGCCCGAGGAAAGGCATAAATTCTAGATCTACCCGGACCCAAGATCCTGCAAATAAAATGAAATCTACCATGAAATTAATGTTTGAACTGGGAGTGCAATGTAAGGCTTTTAGGACTACAACAATGGAGGAATGAGGTCAAATTGTCAACGAGGATTTCCGTTTCAAATCCCATTTAAAACCAAACAAAATACCTTGCCATCGATTCGGTCAACATAGACTTGAATTCAATGGATGAGACGTGTTGTACTCTCCACCTCCATGCAATGTAGCCCAATAACTACCAACGCCATGTGTGAGGAACAAGGAGACAATTATATCATTAATGTCTAGACTCTCAATTTCATTACATCTCTCGCGGATCAAGGAGTGCCTGAGTTAACTAACTAATTAAAAAAATCAAAAGGATGTGACTCATCGGAGAGGAGAGAAAATCCTCTTATTTTAATTTAGTTATAATATTCCTTGCCTTAGCGCTGCCCCTTGACTGACAAGATTGTCCACTTCTATGTTTAGATGTTTGAATATGTGGAAAAGAGCAATCTCCTCAAATTTCTTTAGTTGCAAGGCTATCTTGTTCACAATTGCAGAATTGGGGGCGGGGGGGGGGCTTTTGTCATCCTTAGACTTGAAGATTTGCCTTATGACAATCACCGAATCCCCTAAAATTGTCATTCTCCTTATGACTTTGCTATTGGTGAGCTCCAGTCATTCCTAGAGAGCCAAAAATTCGGTGTGGTTATTAGTTGAAGTATCTAATATTTGATTATTCCTTAGGGCAAAAGATCACTCTTCAGCTCTTACCACCTCATTTTTAAATATTTTCGTTTAAAAGTTAATTTAAATATTTTTTTTATAACGATTATTAAAATTATAATATAATTGTTCTAATTTTTGGCTAATTAAAATTATTTGAAAGACAACCATTATTTATTAGAAATATAATTTTGATTTATGAAATATACACAATAGATTATCCCAAAAGTTGTTAAAAACGCCTTAAGCACAAATTTTAAATAATAAAAAAAACAAATCCAACCAAAAATGGTTTCACCAAATTTCAAAAACACTACTCAAAAAAGAAGAAGAGTAACTAGAAAACACGAACGGCCAAATCCGATAATTTGAGCATATTTAAATAAAAAAACAGAGTAATTAGAAAACACGACGGCTAAATCCGATAATTTCAGCATATTTATATTTCCAAAAAACTAAGTCATCCTGTCCGGACAGGGCAAATGGCCAAATCCTTGGCCCATTCTCAAATTGTTATGATTTTGGAGATTTTACAATTATTCCACCTATTGTTATCACCCGAGGGAATGCTGTCAATGGAAGGCCAAGAAACCTTTGAAGGGCTTCTTAAAAAAAGTCCAAAACTTTACATTGCTGTAGCTGAGGCAGAAATTCCTTAGATATTTCAAGGCGTAAGCAGGGAAGGAATGGCCAGAGTATATTGTGTGGCATGGGGAAGAGTATTCATCCCATATCAGCAAACCCATTTCGACACCAGAAGGGCTGCAAGTCCCGATACAAAGATATTGCCATGCAGGGGATTGAACAACGGACCTATGGCTGAACGCCACCCTTGGAATCGGCGAAACCTGCAGGTGGTTGCAGCTACAGAGGGCTCTGCCAAATCCGAGCCAAGTGACCCAAAAATCCCATCCTGGGCAAAGCCTGATTCTGATGAGCTTCCGCCATGGGCTAGGAAAGAAGGGAAAGGGCAGAGCGCAGATCCAGCTGAACAAGCCTTCCAGATTCCATTTTATGTGTACTTACTATCTTCTGCAATCGTCGCCATAGCTGCGGTAATCCTTTTCCTTCTTGAACCTTTATTTTGGTGGAAATTGAACTCGTCGCCTCATCTGTAGTATTGTTTGTTGACTTGATTCGAACTAATGACTCTTGGTTGGCTAGTTTTTTTTTGATTCGCAATGTAAGTTAGGGAATAATGGGGTTTTATGTTTGTAATGGGAATTTAAATAGTCATCCATCAACTCTTCAGAGTGTGGTTTCATCTGTGTAAAATTGAATTGAATAGAGACACTAGGACAAACCCATCTAATTCCAGGTTAAGGATGTATATATCCATTTCATACAGTTCACACAAAAAACCTACATACAACATATTGGAATACAACATATGTTATGTCCAGTTTTACAACCCAGAGGTGCATACCAAATAAGTGGCTGACAGATCAAATATTGGGACCAAAGATATGCATCTGCGAGCTTCCCAGTCTCGAGGTGCATATTAGATACCCGAATGACTGACCTATTAAATAGTGGAACGCAAGATATATAATCTTGAGCGTAGCAACTCTGAGGTGCATAACAAACCTGGGTTTAGATGGGTCTGTGCTCGCTTTCAGCTAGCTGGAGCAGTGTTTGCATTCTTGGCTTGAGTGTTTCTCTTCACATAAGTTATTGTTTTGAACTGCAGTAGCCGATGGCTCAGATGTAACTCTGCGTTAGGTGTCCAATTTTTCACATTGGCTTGGCATGTCCGCATCTGCTACTTAAATGTAATTCTATATTTACTCACATTGGCGTTGTAAGGTGCATTTCAACTGCTTAAATTTAACTCTACAGTCTATACTTATTAGCTAACCATGTTCTCACCATGCCTTGGACTGACCTTAGTGCCCATTTGTGAATTTTCAATCATCATGGTCTAGTTGTTTACAATTTTAGCAGGACACTATATATGTAAGCACAATTCCAATGACAGTCTATCCAGAATTATTTCAGTGCCATTTATGTGCAATGCAACTTTCACTTATTATGCATGAAAACCAGCCAAATATGATATTTCCTCCGATAGATGTTTTGGCAGAATTGATCCATGCAGTAAAGCCCTATACAAGAGAAAGATCAATGTTTCTTGTTCTTTCTTCCACTGCAAGTGGCACAAAAGCAAGAAGCTCAATCGATAAAGTAGGAAGTCTTTGTAAGGTGGGGAGATGGAGCTGGAGATCAGATTAAAGTGCAGAGCAGGTATAATATCCTGAAAAAGCCATCATGGTCTTCATGAGGTGTTGCTTTGTGAATCCCGGCATACTCCTGGTTGGGTAGGTCCTTACATTTTTTAGGACTCAGAAGGTAAGGTTATCCCCAACTTTTTACGAATAAAAGAAGGTGAGTATTTGGCAACTTCATTTTCATGTGGTAGGGCCTTCCAGGACCAAGGCTTGCTCGGGTAAGTACTAAGACCTTAATGTTTACCTCTTGCATCAAAGGTTGTTGAATCCTTGCCCATGAATTTGGGGACTGGTGGGTGTAGGCAGAACCATTCCCATCTAGCAGCAAGTTATTCCAAAATGTTTGCACTATACGTATGGCAGCAGGCTAGAGTGATTATCTACTGGTGGAAACTTACCACCAATCAAATGGATGGGCAAGTAGCAGGTAACTTTCCTTGAGAAGAGACATATCTATCAGTATTGATTTATGTAAGCGTGTTTGTGTCGTACATGCGTGATTAGATAGGAATCAGGATTACAACCATTTTGGATGAAGAGCTTTTCTGCAATATTACTGGAGAAGTGTGGTGCTACAACTTTGATTGAATGGCAGTTGGCTTTTGTTGCCTACTGGTGATCCTGGATTCAATCTGCATCAGTACATAGACACCTGTAATAGGTTCCTATGCCAAGGGCAGACAGAGGGAACCGAAACTTTGATAATCCGAGGAGATCAGCTTACAACTGATCCATTTTTTGATGAAGAGGGATACCCGATTCAGACTTTCTCTTTGATTGGGTAGATAGGGATTAAGCACATTCACTCTTGGGGAGTGAGATTAATTTTTATTAATACGTATACGGTTTTTTGGGTTGCTACTTCTATGTTGTTATTTATTTTTATGGATTTAAAAAAATGGTGAATTAGATTCCCTCTAATGAACAGAAGCTGGTGGTTATCTGCTAGTAATTGCAAGTTCAGACAAGGTACAATACTCGGACTGAATTGTATTCTAGTTCTAGGGATTAGTTAATCACTTATGGAGCTTGGATTACCGTGGTTCTTTTTATTTTCCCTTTTAAAGGGCTTTGTTTCAATTAATTTACTCCCGATTGATTTGAATTTATAGACTAATAATTTTTCTTTATGTATACAGGTTGGTTCAATGTTCGAATATGTCAACCAAAAACCTGTTTTTGGACTCCTGAATCCTGATAGTGTTTTTTATGCTCCTGTGCTTGGATTCTTTGCCTTCAGTGGCATTCCTACCTCTGTGAGTTAGTATTTGCCATTTCAGATCCCTTTGCTAGGATTTGTTGTCTGCTCAAGTAAATTTTATCACTCATAGGGGCTGATTAACATATAATTATGCCCTGCTGTGCAGGTCTTCCTTTGGTTCAAGTCTATTGAAACTGCTAACAAAGCAGCAGAAGAACAGGACAGACAAGATGGGTACAAATGACAATTCCCTCTAGTATTTTCATCTTATAGGCATCAAATATCTACAGACAATCTGTAAACTAAACCTAAAGAAGCTACTACACTATGCTTCAATTTCATTGTTTTGTATATTAACCAAAGTCTTCACCATGTTCGACACAAATCAAGAATTGGTAATTCTGGTAATTTTTCTCTATTCAATTTCTTGCATGTCAACAGTAGCAGCAGACTCATGTCTATGAGATTTGAGCTTAGCATGCTTGATGATGGTACAACCCCCAGGTCATCTAGAGACAAGGACATACCAATTCCATCAGGAGAACAAATGCCTACAAAAGATTCTCAAACTCATGTCCATGGTCTCTTGCAAAAAAGGCCTGAAATTACTAAATGGCCTACTGGTTCAGAGGGAGACCAAGCACAGCAGAACTTATGCATAAGCAGTTGAACCACTAGAGGTTCTGGTCCCAATCCTCCTTTCACCACGTCAATGATATTTGGTGGGGAGTTGAAAGCCCAACTTTGGTTAACCTGCTTTACCTGAAGAAGCTGCATTAATCGGACCTAAGTTGGCTTCTCTGGTCTCCCACCATTGTCGGCACCTCTTCTAGATTTGACTTAGAGATGAACTCAGTGTTACCTTACTTCCGAGTTATCTTATTGTCCAGAGGAAATTGCTGAATGTTTTGCTGAAGTGCCTCAATAGCCCATTGAGTCTCTCAGCTGCACCAATTCCACTATTGATTTCTCAGATCGATGACCTTGGCGTGTGATCTTTAATATGAAATATGAACATAGTAATAGGGCTTCCTGTTAATTAAGAAACTTGCTGAGGTTACTTCAGCAATTTTCACCAATACTCAGCATGACTTGGTCAACCTTGGTAAAAACAATTCAAACTCGCATGTCAGATTCGGTCAAGCTTAGATACAATCAATTCGAGTTTAGTCATATTTTTTCCTAAATATTCATGTTATATAGCACGCAGCTTTACCTTGAGCTTGTATTATGTCAGGAATATTGGAACATATAACTGATATTTTAAAACCTAATAACAGATAGAGTACTCAATACAAATATCAACAAAATTATTATTCTTTAAATAGATCAGGAAAATATGAGGAAATAAATTTAACTATGCATTCTATAAATATTATCAAGCATATATTACATACCGTTGCTTGCTAGCTTTCATGGCTTTGGATTAGAAACTATCATGGGTACTATGATTACTGATACTAGCATAACCCAGAAGCTGTTGTTATACTTGAAGCAAATTTACAGTAGCAATCTAGATTTAGTAAGGCATGGACAACATTAAAATTCAGCATTAACAAAGACACGTTCATTACTAATACTAATAAATCAACCTGAACAACATCAAGTTCATCTCTAACAACAGTAGATTCAGCATTGGTTATGAGTAGCTTATCAGCAGATATTTATAAAGAGTTCAACAATTGCACAACTGTATAATATCCATAAAATATCATATATTCCAGTGAAGAAATAGATGGAATAGAAATTTTCTTGCAACGGTATGGTGGCCAACCCAAGGCTCGTTTATCCAAGGCAGTGTGGATGTGCTCTTGGTCCAACTTATTCTATTATGGACTGCTTACCTGTAAGAAACCAAATCTCTACACATCTCATTCTTATTGGAAGCACCGACAAATAGGCAAAGGGCTAAAGTGATGTCCTCGATCAACAAGGCTTGTTCATTAAATATATAAATATTTGCTACGAAGGGGTAATTGTGGGTAGGTGGATCTGGTGAGGTGGCCATTAATTCTAACAAAGCTAACATGTTTTAACTCTGCCATCCAGCCTATAGATTCCCTTAATCTACATGTGGCCTGTCTAACACAAAATCAGTTGTTCAAACTTAATCTCTTCACTGCTGAGCATCATAATGGCGTTTTTTCTAAGCTGGAAACATTTGAGTTGATTCCTTTTATTGTTGAAATTGCAATTTCGTTGACATAGGCTCCAATTAATTTAGGGGATACCAATGCAGTGGAACAAGGCAATGGTTGCAGCAAAAGGTTCAAATATTGGTGCATTTGCATTCATAGATCCATAGCTAGTGCTTGGAAATTTACACCTTGAGGGTCTTTGTTGTTGTAGGGGATTTCTGTACAATGAAACCAAGGTCTCCCTTACCAATAGATTGGTTAATCTAGTGACAAAAACCACAAAAAAGGGTCTATTCTACCCTATTCAAGCAAGCACTCTAGTGAAATAGAAAACCTAGGATTTAGGAGGAAAGAACTTACTTTGAATTGGTCCTTGAATAGTCTTTTGTTAATTTTCCCGCAAACCTAGTAGATTATAAATCTACTAAATGAAAGCACAACTAAGTTCTTAACTTAACTAGCAAAAACAAAAATCACATTAGCCAATCTCAATCACAATGACACAATTTTTTCCTAATCAACAACTCCTCATTAAAAATCCATAACTTACTTGGACCATTGTCTTGGGATAATGACCCAACTGAGAAAATAATAGATTACAATATACCTTAGATCTGATTTGGCAAATCAGGCCCTAGATTGGTCATTGTTAATTTTATGTATGTTCTATGCTTAGAGCAATTTATTTCAGTTTTCACAGTTAGCTCAATATCTTTTCCAGATTAGCAATGAGATCAACATTAAAGTAAACTGCAGATAGAACATAAACATAAATCACAGAAGACAAGCCAAGAGAAGAGGACACAAGATGTGGCGCTAGCTAGGGACAAACCCCCAATGTGGGGAAACCCTTGATCAATTCTTCTTATATGTTCTTGAATAGTTCAGCACACAGAGAGAGAGAGAGAGAGAGAGAGAGAGAGAGAGTACATTTACAACATAAATCAACACTTTTACTTATCTAGATAAGAGCATAGATCATCTCTAAGAAGATGATACATGAGATCAGTGGAAGACAAGTTGCTTCAATTGATTCTCCAAGGTGACTCCTTCACCTATCATCACATTGCATTTTGTCATCACGCTGCACCTCACTGCGCTGCACCCATCATCACAATGTTGGACCCCATGACCATGTTGTACACTTCATACTACTGTACCTTATGTTGCACTGCTGTCGCAGTGTTAGTGACATTGCCATTCCATGTTTGCCATACTGCTGTCCCAAGTACCATTGCAACACTTTGCTGCACCATGTACTAGCTGTCCCATCTAGACATGCTGTACCTTGATGCTCCATGTACTCGCTGTCCCATATAGACATGTTGTACCTTGATGCTCCATGTATTAGTTGTCCCATCTAGACATGCTGTACCTTGATGCTCCATGTACTAGCTGTCCCATCTAGACAAGCTGTCCTCACTACTCCATGTACTGTGTCATGTACTTGCTATCTATGTATTGCATCATGTACAACTATACTACTGTCCTGCTGTAACACCTACATTACACATAGATTTCCATGTTGTCACCTACATCACACATGTATTAATGTTGTGATAATTTCAACCACCTTTGCTGTGAACATATCTCTTAATGAGTGCTTCTTTAGGACTACTTCAGGCTGAACATAAGGGCCTCCATTAACAACATTTTAGGGCTTCATCTGAACTATATATAACAACAGATTAGTATCATTAATAGATGCGGATTAGGGCTCCTTTCTATAGAGCCTCCTACATACAACTTTAGGTTTCCTTGACAGCAGATATAAGGTGATGTACAGACCTGCGTTTAGGGCTCCTTTAGAGCTTGATTTGACAGCGGATTAAGGGACCCTTTTAGGCTGTGCATTGCAGCTCCCTTAGACAACGTTTAGGGCAAGGGTTCTTCTCTAGGATAACGACCTGATCTCTGCGGCTAAGGCACATCCTTACTGCGGCTAGGATCTCCCTTTAGGACAACGGCTAGCTGTGAATAGAACCCTTCTTCCTCTGTGACTAGGAGCCTCCTTTTAGGGCAGCGTAGGTGCTTCTCTTTGATGAGATAATTCTCCTCTAGGACAACATCCATAAGGCTGGCTTCATTGACTGTAATAGGGCAGCTTAGGTGCTTCTTAAAAGACCTTTTCCTTCTCCACGTTTAGGGCTTTTTATGGCAGCGTTAGGGCATCATTATGGCCAATGTAGGGCTTCTCCATAGGGCAGCATTAGGGCTTCCTTGTGGCCGAGATAAGGGCTATCCTCCATGACAACGTAGAGCCTTCTAGGGCATCTCCTTTGATAGCGAAGAGTCTTTCTCCATTAGGGCAACGTTGTCCCTTAAGATTTCTCCTCCCACCAAAACCCATAGACAAGTGGAGAGGAAGAGATCCCAAGTGAGTGTGTCCAAATGACTTTCAAGGCACCTCTATTTATACTAAAACGTTGAGCACATGTGGGGTTTATTTGGTTGCTGGTTGACCTTGATGAATTGTCCCATAGCACAAATAAATTCATATCTCCATGAATACTTATTGGAATCGGATGATCTTTAGATCAATCCTACACCTCTCGATGAGAGGGATCCAAGAAAATATCAGCTGCCATTAATAAGATGACCCACAGGGAGTTTGGCCTTGGTTGTCAATTTTAACAGTCCCTCTCAACTAGGGAGAACTCCATCCGCTGATCCATATGTCTGACTATACTATCTCTGCCATCAGTGCCTTGCACTGCTCTGCTCTGTTTTGCTCGCTAAACCATGAAGAAGAAGAATTGATCGAGAATGTCTTATACCATTCTCTACTGACTTGAAGTCAGTTTTATTGATCCTAGATCAATATCAAAAGAGAGTGTCTCAAACCACTCATACTGATCCTAGATCAATGGAGGTCATCCTAGCATAGGGAGTACGGCAAGGGTTCTTCTCTATGATAGCGGCCTGATCTCTGCGGCTAGGAGCCTCCTTTTAGGGTAGCATAGGTGCTTCTCTTTGATGAGATAATTCTCCTCTAGAACAACGTCCATAGGGCTGGCTTCATTGACTGTAATAGGGCAGCGTAGGTGCTTCTTAAAAGACCTTTTCCTTCTCCACGTCTAGGGCTCTTTATGGCAACGTTAGGGCATCATTATGGCCAGCGTAGGGCTTCTCCATAGGGCAGCATTAGGGCTTCCTTGTGGCTGAGATAAGGGCTGTCCTCCATGACAGCGTAGAGCCTTCTAGGGCATCTCCTTTGATAGCGAAGAGTCTTTCTCCATTAGGGCAGTGTTGTCCCTTAGGATCTCTCCTCCCACCAAAACCCATAGACAAGTGGAGAGGAAGAGATCCCAAGTGAGTGTGTCCAAATGACTTTCAAGGCACCTCTATTTATACTAAAACGTTGAGCACATGTGGGGTTTATTTGGTTGCTGGCCGACCTTGATGAATTGTCCCATAACACAAATAAATTCATATCTCCATGAATACTTATCGGAATCGGATGATCTTTAGATCAATCCTACACCTCTCGATGAGAGGGATCCATGAAAACTAACAGCTGCCATTAATAAGATGACCCAGATGGAGTTTGGCCCTAGTTGCCAATTTTAACACTCCCTCCCAATTAGGGAGAACTCCATCTATTGATCCATATGTCTGACTGTACTATCTCTGCCATCAGTGCCTTGCACTTCTCTGCTTTGCTGAACTTTGCTCTGTTGAGCTCTGCTCTGCTGAACCATGAAGAAGAAGAATTGATCGAGAATGTCTTATACCATTCTCTACTGACCCTAAGTCAGTTTTATTGATCCTAGATCAATATCACAAGAGTGTCTCAAACCACTCATACTGATCCCAGATCAATGGAGGTCATCCTAGCATGGGGAGTACGATAGATACAACGATGCGTCCATCAATAGTAATACTATGGTCCCTAACCCCATTTCCCTGCTCATTGATAAGATGAGAGGTACTTCCCATGAGTCCCAAACTGCATGCGTAGGATGCCTCGACCAGAGAACTAATCACCCTGTCCTTAAGTCGCCTCAGGGTATCACAGGGGAAGGCTGAGCCATTCACCTTGTACACAACGCACCATTAGGGGAGGGTGAGTCACCCTATGGTCATGTGTTGCTCCAGTAAGTACCCCAAGCCCCCAGAGCTCCCAGAGCTCAATGCATGCAACATGCAAGACCCTTATAAGAGGGTATCTCAACGACTCCAAGTCGTTCGAGAAAGTCACAGATTCGACCTTTCCCTGGGGCTTTGACAAAAATGTCTGCGACCTGTGCATCAGTCTTAATGTGATGGAGCCTCCTTGCTCATTGACGTACCATATCCTAAATAAGGTAGTATCTGATGTCTATCTGTTGGAGCAATCATCGAATACGAGATTCCTCAACAATCAAATCCCCCCTGGTTGTCACAGAGGATCATGGTGGTATTCATCATGTGTACAAATAACTCACTGAAGAGCTTCCACAACCAGGCAACTTCATACGAGATCATACTCGTAGCTATGTATTCGGTCTCGGCGGTGCTTATAGCAACCGACTTCTGCTTCCTATTCATCCATGATATCAAAGCAGAACCCAAGGAGAACTAGCACTGAGAAGTGCTCTAGTGATCCTCCATACTGCCTGTCCAGTTAGCATTCAAATAATCATGCAGCTTCATATTTCCAGCAGTGTATCTCAATCCATGAGAGATTGTGCCCTGAAAATATCTCAGAAGATTCTTAGCACCAATCTAGTGAGGCTCAACCAAATATGAGTTCACCATGCTAACTCATAGGATAACGATAACGACCTGATCTCTGCGGCTAAGGCACATCCTTACTGCGGCTAGGATCTCCCTTTAGGACAACGGCTAGCTGTGAATAGAACCCTTCTTCCTCTGTGACTAGGAGCCTCCTTTTAAGGCAGTGTAGGTGCTTCTCTTTGATGAGGTAATTCTCCTCTAGGACAACGTCCATAAGGCTGGCTTCATTGATTGTAATAGGGCAGCTTAGGTGCTTCTTAAAAGACCTTTTCCTTCTCCACGTTTAGGGCTTTTTATGGCAGCGTTAGGGCATCATTATGGCCAATGTAGGGCTTCTCCATAGGGCAGCATTAGGGCTTCCTTGTGGCCGAGATAAGGGCTATCCTCCATGACAACGTAGAGCCTTCTAGGGCATCTCCTTTGATAGCGAAGAGTCTTTCTCCATTAGGGCAACGTTGTCCCTTAAGATTTCTCCTCCCACCAAAACCCATAGACAAGTGGAGAGGGAGAGATCCCAAGTGAGTGTGTCCAAATGACTTTCAAGGCACCTCTATTTATACTAAAACGTTGAGCACATGTGGGGTTTATTTGGTTGCTGGTTGACCTTGATGAATTGTCCCATAGCACAAATAAATTCATATCTCCATGATACTTATCGGAATCAGATGATCTTTAGATCAATCCTACACCTCTCGATGAGAGGGGTCCAAGAAAATATTAGCTGCCATAATAAGATGACCCACATGGAGTTTGGCCTTGGTTGTCAATTTTACAGTCCCTCTCAACTAGGGAGAACTCCATCTGCTGATCCATATGTCCGACTATACTATCTCTGCCATCAGTGCCTTGCACTGCTCTGCTCTGTTTTGCTCTGCTAAACCATGAAGAAGAAGAATTGATCGAGAATGTCTTATACCATTCTCTACTGACTTGAAGTCAGTTTTATTGATCCTAGATCAATATCACAAGAGAGTGTCTCAAACCACTCATACTGATCCCAGATCAATGGAGGTCATCCTAGCATAGGGAGTACGGCAAGGGTTCTTCTCTATGATAGCGGCCTGATCTCTGCGGCTAGGAGCCTCCTTTTAGGGTAGCATAGGTGCTTCTCTTTGATGAGATAATTCTCCTCTAGAACAACGTCCATAGTGCTGGCTTCATTGACTGTAATAGAGCATCATAGGTGCTTCTTAAAAGACCTTTTCCTTCTCCACGTCTAGGGCTCTTTATGGCAACGTTAGGGCATCATTATGGCCAACGTAGGGCTTCTCCATAGGGCAGCATTAGGGCTTCCTTGTGGCTGAGATAAGGGCTGTCCTCCATGACAACGTAGAGCCTTCTAGGGCATCTCCTTTGATAGCGAAGAGTCTTTCTCCATTAGGACAGTGTTGTCCCTTAGGATCTCTCCTCCCACCAAAAGCCATAGACAAGTGGAGAGGAAGAGATCCCAAGTGAGTGTGTCCAAATGACTTTCAAGGCACCTCTATTTATACTAAAACGTTAAACACATGTGGGGTTTATTTGGTTGCTGGCCGACCTTGATGAATTGTCCCATAACACAAATAAATTCATATCTCCATGAATACTTATCGGAATCGGATGATCTTTGGATCAATCCTACACCTCTCGATGAGAGGGATCCATGAAAACTAACAGCTGCCATTAATAAGATGACCCAGATGGAGTTTGGCCCTAGTTGCCAATTTTAACACTCCCTCCCAATTAGGGAGAACTCCATCTATTGATCCATATGTCTGACTGTACTATCTCTGCCATCAGTGCCTTGCACTTCTCTGCTTTGCTGAACTTTGCTCTGTTGAGCTCTGCTCTGCTGAACCATGAAGAAGAAGAATTGATCGAGAATGTCTTATACCATTCTCTACTGACCCTAAGTCAGTTTTATTGATCCTAGATCAATATCACAAGAGTGTCTCAAACCACTCATACTGATCCCAGATCAATGGAGGTCATCCTAGCATGGGGAGTACGATAGATACAACGATGCGTCCATCAATAGTAATACTATGGTCCCTAACCCCATTTCCCTGCTCATTGATAAGATGAGAGGTACTTCCCATGAGTCCCAAACTGCATGCGTAGGATGCCTCGACCAGAGAACTAATCATCCTGTCCTTAAGTCGCCTCAGGGTATCACAGGGGAAGGCTGAGCCATTCACCTTGTACACAACGCACCATTAGGGGAGGGTGAGTCACCCTATGGTCATGTGTTGCTCCAGTAAGTACCCCAAGCCCCCAGAGCTCCCAGAGCTCAATGCATGCAACATGCAAGACCCTTATAAGAGGGTATCTCAACGACTCCAAGTCGTTCGAGAAAGTCACAGATTCGACCTTTCCCCGGGGCTTTGACAAAAATGTCTGCGACCTGTGCATCAGTCTTAATGTGATGGAGCCTCCTTGCTCATTGACGTACCATATCCTAAATAAGGTAGTATCTGATGTCTATCTGTTGGAGCAATCATCGAATACGAGATTCCTCAACAATCAAATCCCCCCTGGTTGTCACAGAGGATCATGGTGGTATTCATCATGTGTACAAATAACTCACTGAAGAGCTTCCACAACCAGGCAACTTCATACGAGATCATACTCGTAGCTATGTATTCGGTCTCGGCGGTGCTTATAGCAACCGACTTTTGCTTCCTATTCATCCATGATATCAAAGCAGAACCCAAGGAGAACTAGCACTGAGAAGTGCTCTAGTGATCCTCCATACTGCCTGTCCAGTTAGCATTCAAATAATCATGCAGCTTCATATTTCCAGCAGTGTATCTCAATCCATGAGAGATTGTGCCCTGAAAATATCTCAGAAGATTCTTAGCACCAATCTAGTGAGGCTCAACCAAATATGAGTTCACCATGCTAACTGCAAAACATATATCTGGTCGGAAGTTCACCAAGAACATTAATGCAAATGAGTTTATGAAACTCAGAGGCATTTCCCAAATCTGGTCTGGCATCACCACCATATAACTTCTGAAAGTTAAGATCCTCGAGGTAGTCACGAGCTTGCGGTTTACCATTCCACATCCTGAATCCAACTCCCTCTTACTTCTGCAAGTGAGAGGGTCTGCCCCTGTCAAAAATAGGTCGTCCTCAGAAGGTGCCGGTATGAGAGGTCTATCATCCATAACCTTCAAACAATGGTTTGGATTGGCTTCACTCTTAATGAATCTTAGCTTCATCTGACAGCTATCAATCCTCTCATATCAAACTCAGGGTGTTTTGCTTCAAGCCATAGAGGGATTTCTTTTATCTGCACACATGAGATTCTCGATCATGAATCTCAAACCCCTCGGGTTGTTCCAAACCTGTGGACTTGCTACATGAGGGGAATGGTCCCCTTGTAAGATTTTCCTTCAGTACATCTCAGACATGTACCTTCATGCTCCTTTTGAATTCAGGTATCTCTGTCATCATCCGACTCACAGACCTCCGGTGTTATGTGTCAACTGGCATGGTCCCCAATGGACTTCCTGCAACCCGATACAAATTGCCAACCCAAAACCCATGAGTAAAAGCATCTTTGAAAATTCTATTTTCAAACACGTACCTTTCCATCGATGAATGCCACCCTGAAACCTTTGACTTCCATTGCCGAAATGGACACCAGGTTCTTCTTGCGATCAGGTACATAAAAGAGATTCTTGTAAATGAATCGAGTTACCCTTATTCAATTGAGGGGCAACATTCCCTACACCCTTTCTGGGATAGGTGGCATCGACTCCAAGTATAAACCCACGGTTGTTTCCATTTCTACCAAATTCGAGAGAGCACCCTTCAATCAGATGAGGTGCCTTGAAGCACTACAATCAATAAGCCTGATTCCCAAATAATCTAAAGGAGAGGGCCAATACAAGATAACACTTATTTACCTTTTCAGAAACAACATTTGATTCTTCATACCTAGGGTTCCTTGCTTTCTTTGAAGAGTCGGCCTTTTCCTTGATAACCTGCATTACCTGTCATTCCTCTGATCATTGAAGATGTCCCTAGAATGATTGTTATCATCATCAAGTGATGTGTCCCTACCTGAGATACTCCTTCACATAATGGCCGAACTTATTACAACCAAGGCATCTGCCTTTCCTTCCACCCTTAGATCCGGACTTCCCATTGAAGTGATCTTTAGGTAGGCCATCAGAAACTTTCGCTGCACCATTCTAATAATATTCTCTGCTTCGACTTCACCCTCGGTGAATTTGAAGAGGGATGAGGAATCCACTAATCCTTTTGTTCTTTCCCAACTGTCTTCGGTGATTGCTCTTTCACTCTTGCTTGGGCTTTGTCTTCACCTTAGCTCTGATACCATGTTAATTTTAGGTATGTTCTATGCTTAGAGCAATTTATTTCAATTTTCACAGTTAGCTCAATATCTTTTCCAGATTAGCAATCACATCAGCGTTAAAGTAAATTGCAGATAGAACATGAACATAAATCGCAGAAGACAAGCCAAGAGAAGAGGACTCAAGATGTGGCGCTAGCCAGGGACAAACCCCAATGTGGGGAAACCCTTGATCAATTCTTCTTATATGTTCTTCAATAGTTCAACAGAGAGAGAGAGAGAGAGAGAGAGAGAGAGAGAGAGTACATTTACAACAGAAGTCAACACTTTGACTTATCTAGATAAGAGCATAGATCATCTCTAAGAAGATGATACATGAGATCAGTTGAAGACAAGCTGCTTCAACTGATTCTCCAAGGTGACTCTTTCACCTATCATCATGCTGCATCTCGTCATGATGCTGCACCTCACCATGCTGCACCACGCTGCACCTATCATCACAATGTTGGACCCCATGACCATGCTATACACTTCATACTATTGTACCTTATGCTGCACTGCTGTCCCAATGTTAGTGACATTGCCATTCCATGTTTGCCATACTGCTGTCCCAAGTACCATTGCAACACTTTGTTGCACCATGTACTAGCTGTCCCATCTAGACATGTTGTACCTTGCTGCTCCATGTACTAGCTATCCCATCTAGACATGCTGTACCTCGCTGCTCCATGCACTGTTTCATGTACTTGCTGTCCATGCATTGCATCATGTACAACTATACTGCTGTCCCGCTGTAACACCTACATCACACATAGATTTCCATGCTGTCACCTACAACTCACATGTATTAATGCTGTGGTAATTTCAGCCACCTTTGCTGTGAACATATCTCTTCATGAGTGCTTCTTTAGGACTACTTCAAGCTGAACATAAGGGCCTCCATTAACAACATTTTAGGGCTTCATCTAAACTATATATAACAACAAATTAGTATCATTAATAGATGCGGATTAGGGCTCCTTTCTATAGAGCCTCCTACATACAACTTTGGGATTCCTTGACAGTGGATATAAGGTGATGTACAAACCTACGTTTAGGGCTCCTTTAGAGCTTGACTTGACAGCGGATTAAGGGACCCTTTTAGGCTGTGCATTGCAACTCCCTTAGACAACGTTTAGGGCAAGGGTTCTTCTCTAGGATAGCGGCTTGATCTCTGCGGCTAAGGCACATCCTTACTGCGACTAGAATCTCCCTTTAGGACAGTGGCTAGCTGTGAATAGAACCCTTCTTCCTCTGCGGCTAGGAGCCTCCTTTTAGGGCAACGTAGGTTTTTCTCTTTGATGAGATAATTCTCCTCTAGGACAACGTCAATAGGGCTGGCTTCATTGACTGTAATAGGGCAGCGTAGGTGCTTCTTAAAAGACCTTTTCCTTCTCCACGTCTAGGGCTCTTTATGGCATCGTTAGGGCATCATTATGGCCAATGTAGGGCTTCTCCATAGGGCAGCGTTAAGGCTTCCTTGTGGCTAAGATAAGGGCTGTCCTCCATGACAACGTAGAGCCTTCTAGGGCATCTCCTTTGATACTGAAGAGTCTTTCTCCATTAGGGCAACATTGCCCCTTAGGATCTCTCCTCCCACCAAAAACCATAGACAAGTGGAGAGGAAGAGATCCCAAGTGAGTGTGTCCAATGACTTTCAAGACACCTCTATTTATACTAAAACGTTGAGCACGTGTGGGGTTTATTTGGTTGCTGGTTGACCTTGACGAATTGTCTCATAACACAAATAAATTCATATCTCCATGAATATTTATCTGAATCGGATGATCTTTAGATCAATCTTACACCTCTCGACGAGAGGGATCCAAGAAAAATATCAGTTGCTGTTAATAAGATGACCCACATGGAGTTTGGCCATAGTTGCCAATTTTGATAGTCATCGATCTCCTTGGTTGATCTAGATCTCCAGGCTCTCCTTCTACACTTACTAAAACCCATCACACGAGAGTATCACACTCCTCACTAAGATGTATCTCTTAACCTTGTGTCGCTATATGGTGTGTCTTCTCCCTCTCCTTCACCTTGCTTTTATAATTTTACTTTGAGCTAAATCTTTTTAAGTCAAATCTCCAAAGTGATTGATGATCGAGACTAAATCTTGTCTCACTTGAGATTAAGGGATGGGATTAAAACATAATCACTAAAGTAATTATTTCACTTTTCCTAAGTTCACTTTAGCTCAATTAGGCAACATAATAATTTTGTGCTTTCTTAAGTCAAAACTTAAGCGGAGTTACAAAAGAAACTTGTTCACACTAGAGTGTCTAAGGAGATCTTAGGTGACTTTTGCACATGCAGACACTTAGGTCTGTGCAGAAGTACCTGCGTGAGTTACAAACATCAACACTCCCTCTTAGCAAAGGAAGTACTTTTGCCCCTTGGAATTGGCTTTGATCTTGGCATTACATCAGTTGCCCTGGTTTCTCCCTATAAACTAGAAGCCTTCTTTTCCACCTAGTTTGAAACATCCTCAAAGTCATGCTCCCTTTGGTTTGGTTACTAGAAGCCTCCTGCTCTTGAACATCTTGTAAGGTCATCTCAAACCAAGAGACCTTGAAAGATTTGGAGGAATTTTTTAACTACTCCTCCCCACCAAAAGCTGAAGGTTGAATCCCTTTGAGTTTCTCAACCTATGAAGCTTCCCACTCCTTGATTTCTGTCATTGCTCTGCTTCGTGCCATCGCTCAAATAGGCTAACCCTTTACCCTATACATGTTGCTCTCTCTCTAACTCCAATGATATGGCCCTCATCATAGTTAGATCCCTTGGGTTTTATTAGTGCTTGTCCATCTTAGAATGCTACACAAAACCCCATCTTCTCTATCATAGAAATTGAGAGAAAACTCCACTTGAGTTCTGGCATTTATAGCATGCCTTTCACCTCCAACTTACCTCCTAACTCAAGTTGGAATATCACTCTTCCAACCCCTTTCTCTGCATGTTTGGAATCAACACCAAACTCTACATGTAGTTATGAGTCCCACTCAGTCAAGTTGTCAAACAATGTTCGTGCCCCTGTCATATGTTGTGTGTCTCCACTGTCTAGCAGGCATGCACCCACTGGTAAGGTGCTTGAGGAAAGATAGGAAATAAGTGTGAACTCAGTTTCAAACTTCTCAACAAACTCTTCCTGAGCTTCTGTTGATTCAACTACAATTGAATGCATACCCTTTCCACTTTTCTTCCTCTGTGGACAATGTGAAGCATATTGTCCCATCTTAAGACAAGAAAAACGCTTGACCTTGGTCAAGTCCTTCTTTGGTTGCGAGGTTGACTCCTCATCCGTGCTTGTTAAAACTTTGCTCCTCATTGCTCGATTGGCAAGAGCAAGATTTTGATCATCTCCACTCTTCTGCCACCCTCTAGACAATGATTTCTCCTAGATCTCCTTCAAAGTGAAGTTATCCTATAGTCTGCTCCAATTTGGTAGTTTTTCTTATGCTAGAACACTTGTCACAAAGGTAGCTCAAGGTTTTGTGAATTCACTCAGGGATATCCTTACAAGCTCCTCATCTAACGCGACTACCCCAACAACTCCAAGCTCATCTCAAACTTGTTGAATCCTAGCGAGGGATGATGCCACTTTGTCTGTTTCAGTCATCTTGGAGTTCCTAAGCTTCTCTCTCAACATTATTTTTCAATTTTGACTCACTCTGATATAGGTTCATTAGAGCGGTCCACATCTCATGGGCATTATCCTTCCTTGATATGTGAGGGATCACATGATCGTTCATCCCAATCCATGATGATACACTGACTTTCACATCTTTCAAATTACACGCTGCCAGAGATGTAGCAACTGAAGGATGCTATAACTAGGGCTCTTACAAAATCTTATAGGTTATTATTTGTCAGAACCAAAACTATCATCTCATCCCATGGACTAAAATTGTAAGCACCCTCCAACCAGTCCTCGAAATTTAGACTGTTTGTTTCCATTTTAAAATCAGAAAATCAACGAAAAAATTCTTGATGTCACACCCTGATTGGTACGGTCTTTGTCTCTACCTCTTAAGGGCTAACCTTCGTTAATCACTCTGGGTTCTAGTCACACTCTTGCAAGCCTTGACAACGCCTTTGGTCTATTGTCGGATCTACAATTATTGCTATTGTTTCGCTGGCTTGTGTTGAAAAGTGTAACTTCGTTCGGTCTTCATAATGACTTGTGTAATTGTGATTTTATGTAAGTGATGCAAAGAAGAAAAATAAAATTATTATTGTAATGCTTGTCTCATGGGTTTCATGAGCAAGGAATTTTATTTTTAGGTAAGGCTCCCATTGAGAGCCCTTAGGATTGGTCATAAAGTCAAATTGAATCAATGTCATGTATGAAGGACCCTTCTTGGGCATGTTACATATTTGTACAAGTCATTAAAAGAATAAAAAGGCCCTCCAAGACCAAGCTAAAGCATCTCCTTCAAGTCGGCTTCAAGATGGAATAAAGGATCTACATCAAAAGGACATGTCGGCTCACATACATGTCATGTCGGCTTATTTTCATGGGCAACCACTATAAATAGGCAGCTCGGCCTCATTTCAGAAAAAGAGAATTTCAGTCAAGAAGAGATCTGCAATAAGAAGTGCGAAAAGGTCAAGGAAGATAGTCTTATAGCCAGCGAAGAGAAGGAAGGAAAGAGCGAAGATATTTGGGTCTATTTTAGGGCTGAAATCCTCCACACATGTGAAGAATCTTTGCTGTCCAAATTGCAGAAAGAGCCGAAGTATCACAGTCATACTTGGAGGTCAAATCAAGGAGAAATTCAAGGTGATACTCAAGTCGAGTTCAAGGAGAAGAAGTCTCCCTCTAGACCAAGGAAAAACAAGGGTCAAAGTTGGTCAAACTACATGAGCTAGGGTTTCTGAATTAGGGCCGAAAAGGTTGCAGGTCTGAAGCAGAGAAAAGGAAGCCAAATTCTGAAGGGTAGCCGAGAAGGAGGGAGAAGCAGAGGTTTGACTATTGTTGACTCAAGCAAGAAGGATCTCATCAAGAAAGCTTTGTGTCTTGGTCTTGGAGAGGCAAATAGGTCAAGGGTCTTGGTCTTGGTATTTGTCAATTGAAGTCTCTATAAGAAGAAGAATTTGTTTGGGTTTTCCTCTCAAGTGGGAGAGGTTTTGGCCCTGGATGATCGCCTATATTTTGTGTCTCTTGTCTCTTTATGGTTTATGCATTGGTAGCTGTTTGATGAAGAAGAACACTATAATAATCTAAGTAAAAGAAGATCCTAATCTAAGAAGTAAAAAGCATTCACAAGTAGTTATCTAAAGAAGAGAAATCACCTAATTGCTATGCCCTAGATTTCTCAACAACTTGTTGGTTGCTTGATGGCCCTGATTTGGTTGTTGCATCAAACCCTTTGCACCACTAGCCTTGCATACATAACCTCTCTATCGATGGTTTGACGACTCACGACTCTCCTCCACATGTGGTTTCAGACTGCAACACACCCCAACCTCTCAATAGGGTACCCACACACCTTGCGAGCTCTTTGAGATTGAACTTGTGTCGTGATCTATCATACCTAGGCATTGACGTTCCACTTAGCGACTGTTGTGGTGTTTTTTTTTGGTTGATCTCTATACCTTGTGAGACATTATTGAGCATGCCTTATAGGCCTAATGGCTATTTGCTGCTATCACTATCTCGAGTTGACTCGTCCTGAGCCACTGCCCTGTTCTTTATGCCATCGTTGACACTTGACAACCCTTGTCGCTTTTTTGCTTCGTGGCTTGCCCCCTCACCTTGCGCCTACACTCATCCTTTTCCTTGGTGCTTCTGTTGGATCTAGACCACTGTTTGCATGGGCCCGTCTCTCATCCTCTACAACCACTGCCAAATTTGCCACTTCCTTGTTGTAGTTCCTATCAGCCTGATATCGTTCTTTGACGTTTGATCGAACTCCTTTGCTGCCAATGCTAACCCGTCCTCCTTTTTGTGCCACTTTCTCTGCCTTGTGCTTCACATCTTTCTTGGTCGTGTGGTTACACAAACGATTGTTGTGCTCGTTGCGACTGCACCTGTGACTACCCTTTGCCTCAACCTTTCGCTGTTCATTGTTGGTCTGTGTTTTGCTGGTGGTTGGCAGTCACCGACATCCTGGTGTGTGGCTTGAATGGGTCTCACGACCTACTAAAGTTTGTCGACCCTCACTCCCTTTTGTTTTTTAAACTTAATCAAACATTTTGTCTTTGCCTTCACCCCACCCCCTCTCCTCTATGTAGTAATAAACTCACGCGTGGATGACTGATTTCCTTTGACTCTTTTAAAAAAATTATGCTTCGTACGATCATCGCTGAATCTGGCCCCAACAATCCTATAAGAACCTAACTTCTTGCTTGAGTTAGAGATCAAGTTTCTTGTTCTGATACCATGTTAATTTTCTTGCAAACCTAGCACCCATCAATTCATTGACCTAGCAAATTACAAATCTACTGATTGAAAGCATAGTTAGGTTCTTAACTTAATTAGTGGAATCATAAATTACATTAACCAATCTCAATGACACAAACATATTTTTCCTCATCAACACCTTTTCATTAAAAACTTAGAATTTACCCGGGCTCTTGCCTTGGGATAATGGCCCAATTGAGAAAATAACAAGTTACAATATACTTTGGATTTGATCTAGCAAATCAAGGCCTAGATTGGTCTTTAATCCCCTTGGTTGATCTAGATCTCCAATTCCCCTTATGCACTTCCTCAGACCTGACACACTAGAGTATCTCACTCCTCATTAAGATATCTATCTCAATCTTGTACCATTGTATGGTGTGTCTTTTCCCTCTCCTTAGCCTTGCTTTTATAACTTTACATTGAGCTAAATCCCTAATGCTAATCTCCAAAGTGATTGAGAGCTGAGATTAGATCTCACCTCACTTGAGATCAAGGGTTGAGATTAAAACATATACCTTTAAGTATTTGTTTCACTTTTCCTAAGTTTACTCTAGCTCAATTAGCCAACATAAAAATTATGTGCTCTTTTAAGTCAAAACTTAGGCCAAACTACAAAAGTAACTTGCTTACAATAGAGCAAGTGTTTAAGGGGATCTTGGGCAACTTTTGCATGCCTAGAAACTTAGGCCTTTGCAGAAATACTTACCCAAGCTACAAAAATCAACATCTTCTATTGTTGCAATTGAGATGGAGGAACATAGTAATATCCAAACAAAATCTGCACACAATTGTTGAATTTTGTAACTATGGTCGGTCTCCTTAATGTATATTTTGGCCCTTGATGATTAATACTGATTATTGTAAAGCATGTTCTTCATGTCAGAGTCAAAAGAAAAATATATTTTTGAGTTATGTCCGTTTGGATTTTTAAAAGAAGAAATTCTGAATTTTTGGCTCCAAAGTTAGTTAAGTTGGCCTCCCTCCAAGTCAAGTCAACCTAGACATAAGACACACCCATTCGACCCGACAAAACACTATATAAAGACAGTTCGACCTCCTCCACAAGGCAACGATTTGATCTCCCTCAAAGCAAGAATCTTCTAGGCATCTAAGCAATGGAAAAGAAGGACAAAGAGGATGAAGATGAAGGATGAAATCATCTCTCTCTCTCTCTCTAGCTCGCACATGTGGAAGTCTTCTCTCTCTCTAGTTACATCTTTTTCTAGGTAGTTGCAGTTGCAGGACTGAAATTCTGGGTTTTTGGGCATTTATTGAGAGGCTGAAATTCGGCCTAGGCCAGATCACAAGGTAGAATTGTTGGATCAGATTGGAGGCTTGACTTGGAGGGTGTTGGCCAAGATTGACCATGGATTTATTAAAGGTCAGTTTGACCTAGTTGTTGACTAGAGGTCTAGGTGTGTCTCTTGTTGACAAGAAGATTTTTCTATTGAAAAGGTTGTTGGTTTTTTCCCCTTAGTGGATTTTCCTAGGGTAAATCTTGTGCTCTCTTTGTGCATTGTGATCTTTGTTGTTCTATTGCTTTTATATCATTGGATTTCTGAAGTATAATTGCTTAATGATATATTAGAAAAATTAAAAGAAGATCAATATGATTAGAAGTAGTTATGAGTTTTCAGAAATATTATGTTTATATCTATTGCACTTGAAAAATCAACATGGTATTGGAGCTTTAGTGAAAGAAGGAACATTGAGATCACCCTCGAAGAAACCCTACATAGAGATCACTACTGTTGAGTCCTTGTTGATCTACACCCATGGCTTCTTCTATGAAATTAGAGAATGGGCTTCAAATTTCAGGGTTTGGAAAACTAGGATTGATCTTATTCTTGCAAAGAACAAAGTTTTGGATATTGTGAAGGGCAAGGTTGTAGAACCAACATATAGTGTAGGAAAAGGGAAGTTCAAGGAAGATGACATCACTGCCATGAGTCTTATTGTGGATTCCATTAGAGATCACCTGATCCCCTATATTGTAAAGCTTGAATCTTCAAAGGCAATGTATGATGCCCTAACTAATTTATTTATAATCAACAACATTGGTCAAGTCATGAGTTTGAAGAATGAGCTTCGTGATGTGAGGATGACAAATGATGACATTGTGGCTTCATATTTTGTAAGAATCTCTCAATTGAGAGACCAACTTCAAGCAATTGATGAAGTCATCTCTAAGAAGGAACTTGTGACTACAACACTTAATGGACTACCTAGATCATGGGATGCATTTGCAGCTGGTATAAGCAACAGGAAGGAAGTTCCCTCTTTTGAAGAACTATGGACCTCTTATGCTCAAGAAGAATCAAGGCTTATATCAAGAGATAAAAAGGAAGAAGACTCCCAAGTGTTTGCAACTCATTTCAAGAAGAAGAATGGAGGAAAGAAGAAGTTTGATTTCCAAAATAAAAATCCAAAAGGGAGACCTGCTACTACACAAGGAAATAAAGATATATCAAAGATTCAATGCTATTCTTGTTGCAAATTTGGTCACTATATGAGCCAATGTTCTGAAGGAGAGAATGATAGAAAGAGGAAAGGAAAACAACATGCTTCTGCATCAGGCATTGATGAACATCCAAAGAAATCTAAAGGTGACAAATATTTCTTTTACTTTTATGCTCTAATAGGTTCTATTGCAGATGACGATGGTATGTCGCTGGTAGATAGTGGCGCTTGACCTACGACAGCAGATCGTGGCAATCTCACTAGCATGACAAAAAGAAGACTAGCACAAAGGGTAGAGCTTGGAGACAACCACAACTATGCAATCAAAGGAATTGGAAAGACATCCATTGAGTTGGAATCTGGTAACAATGTTCATCTCAACAATGTGTTATATGTGCTAGGTTTGAGAAAGAATTTAGTCTCTATTTCATGTTTAGAAGATAAAGGAGATAGAGTAGCATTTGTTGATGGAAAAGTACTTGTATGGCCCAAGGGCTCTAGTATAGATGATGCTAGAGTTATTGGAATTCGTGATGGAAGATTGTATAGACTCTTGGGTCAACCAACTCAAGCTTTAGTACATGATGAAATCAATCCATGTGAACTATGGCATAAGATATATGGTCACCTTCATTATACAACCTTGCATGCTTTGAATCAATTGGTTTCAAGTGTTCAGGAATTGCATATAGAACATGAAGGTGTATGTAAAGGTTGTGCACTTGGAAAGAATATCAAGAAGTCATTTCCAAGCAATGATAGTAAATCCAAAGAAATATTGGATTTGATGTATGTGTTCGTATGTCAGTGAGATCCCTTGGAGGTTCACTATATTATGTAACATTTATTGATGACTTCTCTCGTAAGACGTGGATATATCTCATGAAGACCAAGGATGAAGTCTTCACCAAGTTTCAAGAATTGAACACTGAAGTAGAGAACTTGTCAGGAAAGAAGATCAAGATTGTAACATCTGACAATGGAGGAGAATACACTTCAAAAGAACTTGTTGCCTTCTGTAAAGAAGTTGGTATTAAGAGGGAGCTAATTGTCCCCTATAATCCCCAACAAAATGGAGTGGCTGAAAGAAAGCACAGGTCCATTGAAGAATCTATCAAGATTGTGATGCATGATTAAGAATTGCCTATGTTTTTATGGGGAGAAGCATCCTTAACAACTACATACATTCATAAGAAAGTTCATTGGACAAAAGCAAAAGGTTGGGCATTTGAGAATATTTGGCTGCTCAGTGTACATCCATGTTCTTAAGGATAAGAGGAAGAAGGTAGAACCTTAAGGAAAGAAAGGAATGTTTGTTGGATATAGTGAATCATCAAAGGCTTATAGAATCTACATTCTAGAGTAGCAAAAGGTTGAGGTCAGTTGGGACGTTACCTTTGATGAGAAGGTTGCATATTGGAAGTCTAAAGAAGTTTCTATGGATTCCAATGATGAAGAAAAGCATGAGGCTTCTAAGGAAGAAATTTCAAGTTCTACAGAACATCCTAAAGAGCCAAAAGGGCCTTGTGAACTTGTAGAACCAGTTGTTGTTCCTGAGATCAGGAAGAGACCAACATGGCTTAGATCTACCTTGGAAGAAGCAAAAGGACATGCAACTCCAAATGGCACATCTAGAGAAAGTAAGAAACCTAAAAGGTTCTCTAGTTATGCAACTCTTATGACTAATCTTATTGATGCAGAACCTTCCACTTATGAAGAAGCAACTAGCCAACAAGTATGGAAGGATGCTATGATTGAAGAATATCAATCCATCATGAAGAATGATGTATGGGAGATTGTGTCGAGACCTGAAGGGAAGTCAATGGTGACTTCCAAGTGGATATACAAGATCAAGCATGCTGCAGATGGAAGTATTGACAAATACAAGGCACAATTTGTGGCTAGAGGGTTCTCCCAGAAAGAGGGAGAAGACTATGATGAGACCTTTGCTCCAGTTGCTAGGTACACCTCTATTAGATCTATTATTTCTCTTGCTGCTTCTTTGGGTTGGAGTTTACATCAGATGGATGTAAAGACTGCTTTCCTCAATGGTGTAATTGAAGAAGAGGTGTACATAGAACAACCTCAAGGTTTTGAGGTGCATGGGAAGGAGTCTCACATTTGTAGGTTGAAGAAATCCTTGTATGGACTCAAGCAAGCTCCAAGATCTTGGTATGCTCGAATTGATAGCTATATGACAAGACTTGGATTCTCTAAGAGTGATGCTGATCCAAACCTCTATTTCAAGGTTGTGAAGAATGCACCTGTGATTCTACTGCTATATGTTGATGACTTATTTCTGACAGGTGTTGATTCTCTCATTATTTAGTGCAAGAGGCAGTTGGCCTCTGAGTTTGACATGAAGGATCTTGGCTTTACACATTATTATTTGGGACTGAAAGTGTAGCAGAAGCCTTACAAAATCTTCCTTGGTCAAGGAAAATATGTTATTGAGATCCTTTAGAAGTTTGGCATGATGGATTGCAAATCCATGGCAACTCCCATGGTGACTAATTTGAAGAAATTGAGAGACTTTTAGTCCCATTTGGTAGATCCATCCATGTACCGGTGGTTGATTGGCTCGTTGATGTATTTGGTTAATACCAGGCCAAACATCTGGGTTTCAATGAACATGTTGAGCCAATTCCAGGTGGAACCAAGACATGGGCATTGAATTGCAACAAAGCACATATTGAGATATCTATGTGGTACTATAAATTATGGTTTGAGATATGTCTCAAATAGTGATGTACAATTGCAGGGATATACAAATTTTGATTGGGCAGGGAGTGCAGATGACAGGAAGAGTACTTCAAGAGTATGCTTCAATTTGGGCTCTGCTTCGATATCTTGGATGAATAGGAAACAAAAATTTGTCGCACTCAACACTACAAAAGCAGAGTATATCATAGCCAATGACGCTGTACTGAACCAATGTGCCTTCAAAAGTTGTTTTCAGGATTGTTCAGCGAAGAGCTGGAACCCACTGTGATATATTGTGACAATTAAAGTTGTGTGAAGCTTTCATATAATCTTGTGTTTCATGACAAGTCAAAGCACATCGAAATCAAGTGCCACTACATTCGTGACATCATGCAAAAGAGAGCAATAAGGTTCAAGTACATCTCCATTGATGAGCATACAACAAATATTTTGATGAAGACTCTGTCTAGAAAGAAGTTCATATACTCCAGGGACAAACTGCTCGTGGAGATTGCCCTCTAGTTGAGAGGGAGTGCTGATATGGTAACATCATGGACGATCATTCTCTCTATGTGAAAGATGTTGACTAGTTGGGGAGAATGATCTAGCAGAGGACAATCATTCTCCCTGTGTCAAATATGTTGACCAGTTGGGGAAATGGTCCTAGAAGCCAAAGATCACTCAATTGAGTGCATGGCTTTCAACATTAGGCCCAATCTCTCCAGTTTGGATGAGGAGCTCATTTAGCATCGAGCCCAATTGCTCATGTAGAGTGTGGCCTTTGAAGTTTCACCACGAGTCAAAGAGTTTGACCAGGATGGTGAACCGAGACTGGTCTAGGTTAGGAGTATAGACCAAGATTATGGGTCAGTGGTACCAACCAATTGTGGCAACTAGTTGATGCTGATGTTAGAGATGCTGACTAGATGATGCTGATGATTTACCTTATGTTAGAGATGCTGACAAGGTTGATGATGATTTTTTATAACATTTTCATAGAATTTTTTTCAACTTGAGAACATCTAAGGCAATAATTATGAATACCTGCCTAGTTAAGAGGGAGTGTTGAATTTTGTAATTATGCTCGGTCTTCACAATGCATATTTTGGCCCTTGATGTATTTATATTGATTATTGTAAAAGACACACCCATTCAACCTAGTAAAACACTATTGTTTGGCGGACAAATTACTCTTGCGGACAAGAGTGATCTTCCTAGACTTACAAATCAAATCTAGAACAAACATGACAATGCATACTATCTTTCTCTAGTAAGGTTTGAATGAGACTGACTTGTTGAATGAAATAGGTCTTCCTGCTTGATTTCCTGCTCCACTTGATTCTCCGAAGATTGGAACTTGCAACAACAAAGACAGACAAAAGGATCAAAGCATACTAAGAATGAATAAGTTAAAGCAAACACTGATTAGAAGATCAAGGAGCTCTGATACAATGAATGCGAATAATTAACAAATCATGTGAGAAAAAATATATATATTGTATTAACAAATAAGAGGAAGAGATTACAACTCAGGCCTTGATGTCATAAGCCTCCACTCAAAGATCTCCAATCCTTCCTTTGTAGAAAAGCCTTCAACCTCAATTGGACAACATAAGGGCATAAACCAAGTACTTCAAAAGCCAACCCCTTCCCCTTTGATTTGCACTGTATTTATAGGAGAGGAGAAGAGGTTGGAGATCCATTTTCCATGGGATGAGATCCACAAAAATGGGAGATAGGTTCCATAATGAGTGGGATTGGATCCATCAATCTTGGGATGAGGCCCAAATAGGTAGGGGCTTGAGTCCATGTTGTTGGGATAAGATTCCTCAACAAGGCTTCTAGATTTTACTTTTTATTTTTATCCATGTAGTGATCCAGGAGGATCTTATAGTACAAGTGGCCTTAGAAATAGCTCAAAAATCAAAGTGGTTAAATATTAGCAAAACCAAAACCAGATCGAAGTGTTGGTCGCCTTGATTCCAACGGTGTGAACTACACTCAAATACGAGTTCGTATGAAGGAGATAGTGCTGGTCAAAGTTGGATAAGTGGCAGGTTTAAGGAGGCAGCGAATTGACAACACCCGATGCACGGAATCTGGTCGTCAGACGGACGAAATTATCGAAGGGTTAATTTGTCTAAGAACCCTTAAATTCGACAAAGTTAAAATTGTAAGGTTGGTCTTATCAAAACAAATATATAATATATATATATATATATATATAGCGGTGGAAGGTTGCCACCCCTACCACCCTCTCAAACTGGTTCCAACGGATATGTATTTAATGTTATATGTATATAATGTTCAAAAAATGTGGTTGGTTGGGTGGGCTACACCCCAGTCAAACAACTCTCGAACGGAACCAACACTGTATGGAACTTTCGTGCCCGATATATATACTGTTCCAACCGCGCACCTAAACTGCCAAAGCACGAAAGTGCCAAACCGTTGCATGTGATGTATATAGTTCAACGGTTATACAAACACACTAGTAAATAAAATAGTTTGCCAAGGTTGGGGGTTCAGCGGGATTTGAACCCCGACCACCCTACCTCCATTTCTCCGCTAGACCATTGCATCACGGGTGGCGACTTTATAAAGTTTGCCACCCTTCCACAATATGAACCCAACATTTCGCTATTGCACGGGGAGGAGTGGAAACATAGTGGATTCTTATGCAGAGGCGGAACCCTGAGCCCGACAGGAGGCTGGAACGTTGCCCAAGGAACCTATGAGAACCCTAAAAACAAAACAAATCCTTGGTATGAGAACCTACTTTGGCTAGGAGGTTCCCCCTTGAAGCTATTGCTATATGATCTCATGCTCGATTGAGATCACCAAACAACAAAATATAATGGATAATGCGATCTAATAATGGCCCTTCAATCCAAATGGTCATGCATACAACAAGTAGTCAGATCTATGCTATAGATAAGAGATCACACCTAGAATCCTCGCATGTCGGGGAAGGGTTTTGAGTTCAATGTAGATATTGCGCTCCACTCGAGTGATCCAACACTTCTGCACCAGATCTTTATCCCTGCACACAAACACAACTAAACATGGAAAACAATTGATTTTCCTTGGAAGATCGTTAGATCAAAAGCAATAGATACAATCATATAACATACTGAACACAAATTCATGTAAGGGAACATATATTTTTATTAACCTTATAAATGGAAGACCAACACAAAGAAGATCATGGAGCAATACCTTAAAGGATTTTTTGTTTGGGGTATCAAAAAAGATTCCGAGAGGTGCAAAAATGAAATTTGTCAGAATTGGACGCGTGGATAGTCGTTTTTGCACGATTTTATTAGAATATTCCTATTTAGTATTTAATACTCATTCTTTTAGTTGTTGCTATTTTTTATTCGTTTAAGCAGTTTCTTAGATGAAACTGAGTGTTTCCATATTCTACATAGAAACTTGATGTTTCTATTATTGTAAATATCTCTGTATTATCATTGAGCTTCTTGCTCATTCTGAATTAATTCATTCGACATTCTTTTATGGTATCAGAGCCAGAAAAAAAGAGATTTCTTGAACAGTTATTCTCTCTGCATCCTAATCTCTTGAGTTCTTTCTTTCATTCCTTTCTAAGGTCGAGCCCTCTGTAAGCCAGGTAGCCTTCACTGAGTCTTAGCCTCGGCTTTGCTCACTGTGATAAAAGCTTACAGTCGTCTATCTCGATACAGAAATGGATTCTTCTTCTGCATTTCTGAGGAATTAGAAATTGAAGAAACTCTTGGATCTGGTTTAGAAATTTAGCCTTCCCTTGCTGGTGTACCGATTCTGTTTGGATAATCGCAGTCGGTTCTTCCTGCGTCTCTGTCGTGTTCTCATAGGGCGGCAATTTCTCCTTACTTCTACAGATTTCAAACCTGAAACCCTCGCCGGCTCTTTCAACTGCAGAAATGGCAGGAAATCCTACTGCTCCGTAGTCAGAAAAGAAGAGCTTAGGCCTCAGAATCGACACTTTCAAAGCAGACACGAGTAAGGACGATCCCGTAGATATAGTCTAAGACGACTCCGTGGCTTCTTCTTCAAGAATTGAAAGTATTTAGGAAACTCTTATTGAGCGGAGCGGATTTCTTGTTTTTGGCACGACGCATGGAAATTTCGTTTGAATCAAAAGTTCCGTGTAAATCATCGGGAGACACGACGCTGCCGTGGAGTTTACCAGTGATAAAGAGCTATCTGACCGCAGTCCGTCGCGGAACGTAGCAAAGACAGCGACGGCTCACGTATACAAAACGACGGCTCACGTGGTCTCATTTTTTAGTCCACGTATTGTTGAATTCCGACGTCGATGCATTTCTCCCGCACAACTTTCTGCCGACAGAATGACATGCCTTGCGAAATCTGAATAAAGAGAACCAGATATACGCATTTCTACTGCTAGGGATACATCGAACGGAATTCAATGTTTTGAGCAGGAGTCGCAGCCGCAACCGCAGTAAAGGAAAGCCACGGATCGAATACAGTGGAGTCGACTTGAGTTAAGTTCCGAGATTTTTTTTGTATGAAAATTATCGTTCCTTTGGGTAATCACACGAAAAAAAAAAGGAGATACAGCAGCGTCTGAGGACTGCAGAGACCGTGTAGGGATGTCAAAGGTTCGAATATAACCTGTACCTGATCGCTACTGGTAGAAACTAAACCAATAGTGCAGCACTTGCTTGGAGATTTATTTTTTTTGCTGGGTAAATATATATATATATATATATTTTTCTTAAATCTGTCTAGCAGAACAAATTCTGTTTTGATAAGCGGGCAGCTAAATTAAATTTTGTGTCAGACTTCTGTATTGTCTTTGGGAAAATGGCCACGCTCACCAATCTGATGTTAGAAGGAAATCAACGCTTTAATGGCAACAACTATAACATTTGGAAACAAAGAATGTTGACCATTTTTGAATACAGGCGCCTTGATCAGCTCATTTTGGGCAAAGAGCTTCATCCCGGTACAGCCAGCACCGATCAAGATAAATTTGATGATCGAAATCGAGAGGCTGTTATGCTTCTCAAGCTCTCTGTTGCTGATGATCAGTTACCACATATTCCGTCTGGCAAGACAGCTGCCGAGATCTGGCAACAGTTGAAAGAACTGCACGAGACATCTGACAAAAGCAGAGCTTTTTTTCTCAAAAATAAGTTGTTCTCCATCATGATGGACGAACATATGTCTTTACAGGAACATCTCAACAAAATTAAAGACATTCAAGATCAGCTTGAAGCCATTGGTCGGACCATGGAGGAAGAAGATATGGTAGTCATTACTTTGAAAAGTCTACCGAAATCTTATGAACACTTCATAGAAACTCTCAACATTACCACCACAAATGTTGATCTGAAGTTTCCAGAGTTATGCACCAAACTTCTGCAGCAGGATCGGTGGAAACAACAGTTTGGTAGTGGTGCTTCATCAGTGTCCTCGGAAAATGCATTTGCTGCAAAATATCAGTTCTCTCAGTCCTTTCAGCATAAAGGCTCTTCTCAGCCTTTTGATCCTTCTAGGAAGAAAAGTGTGCAGTGTAATTACTGTCACAGGTTCGGTCACATGAAGAAAGATTGCCGACAGAGGATTGCTTCTGAACAGAAGAAACAGGGAGGGCCCCATCAGACAGCAAATGTTGCAGAACATTCCGAGCAGACAGATTCTGCCTTTCACGCCTTTATGGCTAAAAGGTCTTCAGATCATGTTCCTTCCTATGCATGGTACATTGATTCTGGTGCTTCACGCCACTTCTCTCACAGGCGTGACTGGTTTGTTGACTTCTCACCTTTCAGTGATTCCGTGGTATTCGGCGGAGGTGAAAAGTACACAGTAGTTGGCAGAGGTACAGTTCAAATTCAGTCTGGTGGGCGCACACTCATATTCCTGAATGTACACTATGTTCCTGGTATGGAAATTAATCTGCTATCTGTCAGCCAGATTATGAGGAATTCTCCTCAGCTTGATGTAGTGTTCAGTGCACACAAGTGCTCCATTATTGACAGGGAGACTAGTTTACCAGTTGCGGTTGGCCTAGAGGACCATGGTCTATACAGGCTACTTGACACCGGTGACTCTCCAGAAGTGGCTCTAGCAGCACGTATCTCTCCTATCAGCACTCTATGGCATCAATGATATGGGCATCTAAATATGCAGTGTCTCTCTCAGCTCTCTCGGGAGGGACTTGTGTCAGGATTACCTGATATTCAGACTCAACAGTTGGGGGTATGCAGCGCCTGTCAAGCGGGAAAGCAACATCAATCTTCATTCAAAAATGGAGAAACTTGGCGCGCATCTAAGGTACTTCAGTTACTTCATGCTGATATTTGCGGTCCTATGAATACAGCTTCTATCACTGCTTGCAAATATTTTTTACTTATTGTAGATGATTTCAGTAGAAAGATGTGGGTGTATTTCCTAAAAAATAAATCTGATGCTCTTAGTACCTTTCAGAAGTTTAAAACCTTAGTGGAAAAAGAATCTGGTTGTAACATCATGACCCTTAGGACCGACAATGGGGGGGAATTTTGTTCTTCAGCGTTTGCCAACTTCTGTGATATTCATGGCATCAAACGTCAATTAACCACACCTTACACTCCTCAGCAGAACGGTGTTGTCGAGCGTCGCAACCGCACGGTTGTTGAAATGGCTCGTTCCATGTTACAACACAGGAGTGTTCCAAACAAATTCTGGGCTGAAGCAGTATTTACTGCTGTTTGTCTTCTTAATCGATCACCTACTCAGGCTGTTAAAGGGAAGACTCCTGAAGAGGTTTGGTCTGGCCGTAAGCCTAAGATCAGTCACCTCAAAGTATTTGGCTCAGTTGCATATGTTTGGATTCCACCTGCTAAGCGCTCTAAATTGGATTCCAAAAGCCAGAAACTCATGATGACAGGTTACAGTGATCATCACAAGGCCTATAGGCTGATAAATATAGCCACCGGTCGTCTTAGCTTCAGTCGGGATGTAGTATTTGATGAAGACAGAGGATTTTTTCAGTCTTCTTCTTCTAAGCAGTGTTCTGAGGATCAGCCTCACAGTGTTTTTCTTCCGGTCGGTCCACCTGATGGGAGGGATGATATAGCATCAGTATTTGATAATACTCTATCTGAGCTTTCTCCAGAAAACAACCCTCCTCTTGATGCCCCTATTGCTCTTGAGTCTTCTCCTCCTCCTGATATTGGTTCCTCTACTCTTCGGCCTAAACGGTGGGCTAAAACCATTGGTGATCTCCGAGATGATGAGCTTCTTGAAGGTAGAACTTCTGGACATAAGAACAAACAACAGTCTACAGTCAATTTTGCTCTTATGGCTAACCTTCACAGTATTTTTGAGCCTCAAACCTATTCAGAGGCTAAGGGTACATCTGAGTGGGAACAAGCTATGGAAGCCGAATTCCAGAGTCTCCAGAAGAATCACACCTGGACACTTTTTGATCTTCCTTCAGGGAAAAAGCCCATAGGCTGCAAATGGGTGTATAAAGTGAAATACAAAGCTGATGGAACCATAGACAAGTATAAAGCTCGTCTTGTGGCTCGAGGGTTCTCACAGAAGGAAGGCATCGACTATGAAGAGACTTTTGCTCCTACAGCCAAGATGAGTACCATAAGGCTTGTCCTTGCTCTAGCAGCTCAGTTCAATTGGAAAGTTCATCAGATGGATGTAAAGATTTCTTTCCTAAATGGTGATCTCCAAGAAGAAGTCTACATGACGCAGCCTTCAGGATTCAAGGTTGCTGGTCAAGAACAGAAAGTGTGTCGATTAGCTAAAGCCATTTATGGATTGAAGCAAGCTCCTCGGGCTTGGTACATGAAAATTTATCAGTACCTGACAGATCAGGGTTTTTAGCGGAGCCCATCTGATGCAAACCTGTATATCAAGCATACTGCTGATGATATCTTGCTTGTGGTTGTCTATGTGGATGACCTTATCATTACTGGCAGCTCTGCACATTTGATTCATGGGATCAAACAAGATTTATGCAGAACTTTTGAGATGACAGACTTGGGACTTCTTCATTACTGTCTGGGGGTTGAAGTTTGGCAGACTGAAAATCATATTTTTCTCTCTCAGTCCAAGTATGCAAAAAATCTTGTGGACAGGTTCAGAATGCAGGATTGCAAACCAGCCACGACTCCTATGGAACCAGGTCTCAAACTTTCATCACAGTCATCCTCTCCCCTTGTGGATGAAACTTTATTCAGGCAACTAGTGGGCAGTCTCATCTATCTTACTGCCACCAGACCTGACATCAGTTTTGCAGTAAGCTATATCTCCCGCTTTATGTCAGCTCCTAAAGCTGATCATTGGATAGCAGCAAAGCGTGTGCTACGATATGTGCGTGGTACTTCTGATTATGGCCTCTTATATACTCGCAGTTCCAATCCTATTCTCAGTGGTTACACTGACTCTGACTGGGCCGGTTCGGTTGATGACCGTAAATCTACAGCTGTGTATGTGTTTAGTCTAGGATCTGGTGCTGTTACTTGGACTAGTAAGAAGCAACAGGCAGTGGCTCTCTCCTCAACAGAAGCAGAGTATCGGGGAGCAGTTAAGGCATCCTGTGAGGCAGTTTGGCTTCGACGTATGCTTGCAGATATGCATGTTTCCCAGACCGGGCCTACTTCTTTGTTTTGTGATAATCAGGGAGTTCTCAAACTTGCCAAAAATCCAGTCTTTCATGAAAGAACAAAGCATGTGGAAACTCATTGCCACTACATTCGCCAGCTTGTTGAAGACGGCTCAGTTCAGTTGCAATATGTTCCCACAACAGAGCAGCCCGCCGACATCTTCACCAAGCCTCTTGGTCCTGATAAATTTGTAAAATTCAGAGGGTCTATTGGTGTTGTAAATAGATTGAGTATTAAGGGAGGGTATTAGAATATTCCTATTTAGTATTTAATACTCATTCTTTTAGCTGTTGCTATTTTTTATTCGTTTAAGCAGTTTCTTAGATGAAACTGAGTGTTTCCATATTCTACATAGAAACTTGATGTTTCTATTATTGTAAATATCTCTGTATTATCATTGAGCTTCTTGCTCATTCTGAATTAATTCATTCGATATTCTTTTTGCCAAGAACTTAGTGGCGATGTCAGTTTTAGCAACTGGTCTCTCCATTTTTCAACCATCTTCCAGCTTGGAAGTATAAGGGTCTTTATGTAATTTTTGCTTGTATTTATTCTCTTTGATGCCACTTAATAAGAGAAGACCTCCCTACTATTGAGCAGGGGTTGGAGACGTAGTCCACATTGGGTGAACTCCGTAATCAAATTCTTCTGTCATGATCTCATGCTTGTTATGTTCTTTCCTCCTCATTTTATGTGTTTTTAGTTTTCTTAGTTAACATGCTTGGTAATATGCATCTTTAAGCAAAAGACCGTGGATCAAGTTTGGTATTAGAATAGGTCTTTTTCGATGCGAATTGCATGAATATATGCTAACCAGGAACAAGATCCAAAAAGGCGAAGGAAAGCTTAAGTCCTTTGATCCTGAAGCAGGGCGTGCACCACGAAGAAGAAACATGGCAGATGAGGAAGCTCGTTGGGAAGAAGAGCGAAATTATCGCAAGACTTTCTACAACATGGCAGATAAAGTTGACAAACTGTTTGCAGAGTATGAGAAGACATTGAAACTAGAGAAGAACGGGCCAAATGATCATGCATCGGTAAACCATGGAGGTGGTGGAGAAGAGCCTCCTCCCTCTCCACCCCCAGTGAAAGTTCTTCTTCTTCTTCTCATCATTCTAACAGGAATCAAAGAAATGCATCTAAGAAACCATTCTTCAAGTTGGATGTCAAATTTGATTTACCTGTATTCTTAGTGGAGAATCTAATGCATAAAAGCTAGATAACTGGATACGACAGGTTGAGTTATATTGCCACATACAACAAATCAAAGATGATGAAGCCAAGATCCAGCTAGCATCCCTTCGATTGAGTGGCACCACTCTCGTCTGGTGGGAAGGCAAGTTGCAGCGAGGTGGTAAGAATAGTCATAAACTTCTTTCCTCTTGGTCTGAGTTCATTTCTGCTATAAGGGGACAGTTTTACCCATTGGGTTACCGACAAAAAACCATGATGGAATGGCAACATTTGAAACAAAGTATAGGTCAAAATGTTCAGAATTTTATAGAGTATAGGAAACAAGCTCTAGCATTGAATGTCCCCCTAGACACTCTTGAGACGTTGATGAAATATATCGACTCTTTGCATAGTTATTTACGTCATTCATTATTATTGTTTGAACCTAAAACTCTTGATGACGCTAGTGTGAAGGTTGTGCATCTTGAAAGCAGGGGGAAGCATGAACAAGATTACCACCCAAAAAGGGCAGCGACAACTAGGAGAAGAGGAGAAAAGCCCTCTTGTACTCATTGTGAGAAAGAAGGGCATGATGAAGAGAATTGCTGGAAACTGCACCCAAAATTGAGACCTAAGAGGAATGACAGAAAGGAGAAGCAGAAGACAGTTGCCACCATGCAACAAGACCAAGAGTCTGAATTAGAGGAGGATGAGAAGGTCACAATTGCGGGATTTGCATGCGGTGGACCAATTGACCTGGGGTCAGATTCAGGTGACGAAATGAAGATTGCAACTTTTGGGATCATAGTAGATGGATCCATCGACTTGGGTTTCGATTCAGGCAATGAGACAAAAAATATAGCAGATGTTGTACCAAAGACGAAAAGGGCACCAAATGCGGCATGGCTCCAATAACTCAAAGAAATCAACCAAAGAATTCAGGCAGAGAACACTGAACTAAGGAGACTCCTACAAGAAGCAGAGAAGGAGAAACAAAGGTTGCAACACCAGAGCTAAGGAGGCCTTGGAAAAGTTGCAACATAACCAACCTGAGGTAAAAAGTGATTCTTTAATTTCATGTACTTTTCATGATGATGATTTCGCTGCTTTTGAAAGACATACTACAGGGATTGGATCAAAATTGTTGAAGAAAATGGGGTATCAAGGAAAGGGCCTCGACATTAATGGCCAAGGTATCGTGAACCCCATAAAAGTAGAGGAATTTCCTCATTATGTAGGACTTAGGTATGCCAGGAATGAAGTTTGGGAATGCTCCAAAACAACTAGTGACCAACCAACAATGTAAACTTTGAAACGAGAACTATAAACTCAAAACGGGAACTCTGGCTAAAAAACCCCGAAAAAACATCAAAAACAGTGCTAAAAACAAAAAGTGTGTATACTGGAATGATGATTTTATTTTTTAGGGGTCAATTTTGAACATGTTTTAAAAATGGCAGTGACTACGAAATTTACTATGAAATTTTTGTGCAAAATATAGCTTCAAACGAAAAAGTGATGATACTGGAACGATGATTTTATTTTTTAGGGTCAATTTTCAAACTTTTAAAAAAATGCTAGTAAAACCAAATTTTTATGTGCCAAACAAAGTTGTTTATGAGGAAAAAAACACATTAATGTTTTTGGTAGAATATCAATTTTCTTTTCTAAGTATAAATTCAACATGTTCTCAACCATAACATCAACATCAACGGTGCTATGTTTTTTTTTGTTTCAATCCCACCATCTACTTCATGAGTAACATATTTCAATCTCTTCATGTCAAACACCATCCATTGAATTAATGGTCGGATCAATAATCCAAATCTATTGCATGTGACAAGCTCCTACAATCTCTTATATAGAATCTACTGTATATATCAATGTTGTGTCATGAGCTTTCAATTTGGCTACTCATTTCATGTTTACTGGTCTCTAAGTGAATTTACCAATTATTAACAATTACCAATTATTAACAAGTGATATAGAGGTAATTACATACTATAATTGGCTCAATTAAATTAGTCAACAGTTAATACTAATATGTGCAATAGTTTAAAATCAATTTAACAATTAAAAATTCTTACAATGATAAAACTAGTTTTTTATGTCTGCAAAAATTCAATTCAACAAATATACTATTTGTAGAAAATAAATCTATTACTAGGGCTACAATGTTGCTATATAAATTTACTACAACTACTTTTTATGAAATAATTGCAAGGGCTATTGAAAGAAACAAGGTATAACCACTGGGAAGAAAATAAGGTATACTTATGAGCCTAACTTTTAAAAGATATTCACATATTTAACTCTTACATATCTAACATTTAACCATGTATACTTATGAGCCTAACTTTTAAAAGATATTCACATCTCTTACATATCTAACATTTAACCATCTAACACTTATACATTGACCCCATACTAAATTCTCAAACTAAATTGTAGAGAGGCTCATACTTTAGGGACATAACAACATTTTACAACATACTTTAGAGATGTACAACATTTTGCCGAATTCCTCAGGGCCTCTGACCTCTAGGAGTATAACAACATTTTTCCTAATTCCGTAAACCAAATCCAACTATTAGATATAATAATTATTCATATAATCACCATAACAATTATGAGTCTTATAAAACTGATACTCCTCTTCATGTTTACTAAATTATACTATTTTTTAAAATATAATTAGAATTCAATCTAAAAAAACATGAAAAAAAAATGAACATGGAAAAAAAAGGTATTAGCAAAATTTGCCATATCCATAGGACTTCACTTTTCTTTAAAATGAAAAAACCTTTGATATATCCATAAAATATGGTATAAATAAAAACTCAATTCTTATTTAAAATGGATCAGGCCTTATATTGAAACATAAAGAGGGGGTATAAATAAAACTGGCATCTCCATGTGTAACCACAATCTAATTTAAAGCCTTAAATGGAACCATATGGAAAGGGTAATGATAAAACTTTTCACCATGGTCAAACCCTTATGGAACCATGAATAAAGAGGAAAATAAAACTTGCTATTGCTCTTATGTTTTTTTTTTGTTTCAATCCCACCATCTACTTCATGAGTAACATATTTCAATCTCTTCATGTTAAACACCATCCATTGAATTAATGGTCGGATCAATAATCCAAATCTATTGCACGTGACAAGCTCCTACAATCTCTTATATAGAATCTACTTTATATATCAATGTTGTGTCATGAGCTTTCAATTTGGCTATTCATTTCACGTTTACTGGTCTCTAAGTGAATTTACCAATTATTAACAATTACCAATTATTAACAAGTGATATAGAGGTAATTACATACTATAATTGGCTCAATTAAACTAGTCAACAGTTAATACTAATATGTACAATAGTTTAAAATCAATTTAACAATTAAAAATTCTTACAATGATAAAACTAGTTTTTTATGTCTGCAAAAATTCAATTCAACAAATATACTATTTGTAGAAAATAAATCTATTACTAGGGCTACAATGTTGCTATATAAATTTACTACAACTACTTTTTATGAAATAATTGCAAGGGCTATTGAAAGAAACAAGGTATAACCACTGGGAAGAAAATAAGGTACATCTAATAAAATACAATATGAATATGTTTTATAAAATACAATATAGTGGTTAAGCAAGGTATAACCCTTAGATTTATGCATGTAAAATGTTATATGATGGCAAAACAAGAGTTTTGGAGAATGTAATTTTCTTGGAGATATAGTATTTTGTTTAAACACCATCATATTGCTAACCTCCCTCTCGGCAGAAGCTTCACTAAAATCTGCAATGGAAATCTGACTAAGACACACTGCTAGGTTGCTCTTCCGATTTCCCTTTTGGAGTTATCCCATGAAAAAGCTAATCAACCCCCATATATATGTAAAAAAATTATAATTTTTTTATAAAATATTTAACCTATTTTAAATGATATTTTAGAAGACGGAAAAGTATTAGAAAAAGAAAAACGCAGTCACACTTCACGGGTTTACAATGGTATCAATCTTAACATCTCAGGTTTGAATGCAACTTTTGTCTTCAACGCAAAATGCAGAGCATATCACTTCTTTTCTTTTCCTATCCGCCGCCCTGACTGAGTATTCTCTATCCATTGTTAAAAAGCAAGCCGCTATTTTCATCTATAAATTCAACGCAGAAATCAGAGATAACCACCCAAATTACATATATCCTCCATCCAGATGGACGGTGACAGTGAGAAGAAGAAGCTTCATTTTCTGCTCTTCCCATGGTTGGCGCAGGAACAGAGGCTTTACAAGCCAATTGACATATCTATAGACTATCCATAGAAGTAACTCAATCCAGGATATAGAGTATACGCCTACAGACAAGAATACATATAAATAATAATAACAGTCTCAACATATAACATTATCGGCATTTAAAATGGTGAAAATAGTGATTCTCATAATCGCCGGGTGGTGGGGCGATTCTCAGAATCGCCCAGCCACCGCCCCGCCACCACCCGGGTGGTGGCAGGGCGGTGGCTAGGCGATTCTGAGAATCGCCCCGCCACCCGGCGATTATGAGAATCACTATTATCACCGAAAATAAACTTTGCAAGCATTTCTTTCATATATATGGTTAGGACACAAGAAACCCGTTGGAAATTTTTAACTATTCTACTTACAAGCAGAATCAATAAGTTGATTTACTTTCAAGGATGATCACGACCTTTTATAAAAAAACCTTGACAATTTTTAACTATTTAGCTTTCTACTGGCAGAATTTGGCCGAGGGACTACCGCTGCTATCAATGCATTATTATTGCCCCAATTTCTCCAATTTCTCCTTTGACTTGCGCGGCAGGGACTACCGCAGTCTCAACACTTGTTTTATACATAATATACAATACTAGGCATAACGATTACACATCAAAGAAAAAATCATACATAAACTTAGTCGAAAAAAGTTAAACTACATTGAATCAAAGTTATGCTTCACCTTACACATTCAACTATCTTATTTGGTAGTGCATTCCATGAGTTTTTACAATAGGGATTCTGTTATCCGTCACTGCAGCTGAATTTGTCACATGAATTCCCTTGAAACCAGAACATGATGATAGGGAAGACTTAACTCCTTATGAAAATCTGAATGATATTCAAACAGAAATCTATATGATACATGCTACAAAAACATTCTTTCTTCATGGAGTGGGCTAGTGTCAAGAAATCATGCACGATATAAACGTTGAGTTCCATAGTTGCATATTACTACTTATCAAAACCTAGTTCTGAGAAAGACTTCACCACTGATGATGACATTCAATGGCGCGAACATAGAGGAACGGGGTATGTTGCTCAAGCTGGTTGACGTGACCAGTGGGGGCCATCTGTCTCCGTTGTTGGTTCCATTAATACTTTCAATATTTTGGCAACTTGACAACTCTCCTCATTTGGAGTGCGTCCACAACTCTGACTCCTTGAAAATTGGTGGATAATACATGAATTTAAATGCATTCAATGATACATCTGCACCCTGGATTTCAAATACGTTGGTATTGGGGATTTCACATTGAAAATTTGAGCACGAAATTTCTTTGACAGGTTGTTCAACAGGGATGATATTGCTCCTTGTTTTATTTTCTTATCTGGAATGCTATGTGGAAGCAAATATACTCAGTCCCACCCTCCTATAGCTAAGGAAATGGAATCATTCATGGAGGATGTGAAAGATGTTATGGTTAACATCGACACCTTAATTGTTAGCGACCTTGTTCCTCTTTTGAATTGGTTGGATTTGCAGGGCTATGATCGAAGAGTCAAAAGAGTAAGCAAAAATTTGGAGAGAGTGTACAGGCTCATTATAGACAACCATAGGCATGACCTGGAAAAATAATCATTGGGGAGTATGAGGGAGGAGACCAAGGATTTTTTGCATATTTTCTTGTCCCTCCAAGGCCAAGAATAGCTCTCAGAAAAATACCTTATGGGATTAATGATGATATGTTTCAATTTGTTTCAAACTTTACAATTTACAGCTCAATTTGAATCTATGTTTGTGTGCGTCAGGATGTGCCATTGTTCGATGTAGATATTACGACGACTAGAATTGAATGGGCAATGGCAGAGCTGATACAAAACCAGAGGGTTTTGAAAAAACTGCAAGGACAAATAGACAGAGTCGTGGGCGATGGTCGGCTGGTGGATGAATATGACATGTGGTAGATTCCATAACTGGATTACGTCGTGATGGAAGCTCTTCGTCTCCATCCGTTGGTTCTGTTGACGGATCCCCATTTAAATGAAAAGGTCGTGGATGTTGCAGGCTACAGAATCCCCTCTAAAATCATTATGTTTGTCAACATATGGGGTTTTGCACATGACCCAAATTGTGGGACGAGCCTTTCGAATTCAGGCCGGAAAGATTCGAGGACAGATCAAAAACCAATATAAATATCAGTGGGAATGACTTCAGATTCCTTCCCTTCTCCTGTGGGAGGAGGAAGCACCCAGCGGCGAACATGGAGTCCGTTAAGATGCAACACATTATAGCCCTTCTTGTGCACGCGTTCGAGAGTAAATCTATGGTTGAATGTATGTGTCTACTTTTAGTTGGAGAACGAGGTAGAATTCCAATGCAATTGCTTGATATCAGCAGATAGGCCCGACACAAAATGTTTGTAGTCTCCCCACAATTCTTCCACACAGATCTTAACAGTGAATTGAAGAAGCCTCTCTATGCACATAAATATTTAACGCTGGATCTCATAGTCCCACACAAATCAAACTTGGGCAAGACTGACGCTGCTTCCACCCACTAGCCGCACTACTCAGGGTCACATGAGCCTCCAGTGTCTTGTCCTAACCATATATGTGAAAGAAAGGCTTGCAAAGTTTATTTTCGGTGATAATAGTGATTCTCAGAATTGTTGGGTGGTGGGGCGATTCTCAGAATCACCCAGCCACCGGCCCACCTGGCTAGGCGATTCTGAGAATCGCCCCAAACAATTATATTAAAAATTGTTATCTTTGGCACAGTCCTATTGTTGATAAAATGAAGCCAAACCTGAAATACCATCACATCTTGATATTCTGACTTGCCTTCAAACAATATATTTTCCACCTGCAACGAATGCGCCCCGCCTGAGGGAAAAATAATTTAAGAGACAAAAATACAAGAATTGTTTACTAACAATAGACTAATTTCAAGTATGATATCTAACACACTATAAAAAGGTACCAAGGGTATTGCCAACCAGAACTATGTCCAATTTAAACAATCTATTGAAAACATAGGCATATGAAATAAAATTCTTCAGAAAAAAGTACTAGCCAACACAATAGTTATTACAGCATTGGGAACCGCAGAGGATAATTAGATCTGTAACTGATGAGATGGCGATGTCTTGAATATGAAACTCTAAAAGAACAATTAATTAGAGCTACCACAATGGTTCTTTATTGGAACCAAACTCACTTGACATTACTCTAAGACCAATCGGCAAACGCATCCATTATCCATGTGATAAGTTGTTTAAGCTGTTTAGGATGAATGAACATTGAAATTGCATGCATCATCCGTTGCAGCCACTACCTTAACCATTCTCAACAAACAATGTACTTAAAGACAGTAAATAAACATTCTAAATAAGCATACTAAAAGGTACATTTTTGCAATATCCATTGACATATCTATTGTAAAAACATGAAGGTAAACCCGACACCGTAAATAACATACTTCAACATGAAATTCTACAATTACTTGAGTTCCAGCTAGAGTGGTGCTAAGATTTCTATCCTCCAAAGAAGAGCTAATGTGTGACACATGACAACATTCAGAGACACAGTAATCTTGTGGGAAAACAAATTTTCTAAAGGTCATGAAGCTCATATATGACTCCAAACTTCACAGTTAACAGTGGAGTCTGGACTCAACAATTAAAAACACAGTAAAATTCAGAAACACACTAATCTTGTGGGAAAACAAATTTTATAAAGGTCTTGAGCTCATATATGACTCCAAACTTCACAGTTAACGGTGAACTCAACAGTTAAAAACACAATTTGTTGGAGAGACTAAAAACCATGGGACATATTTGCCAGACAAACCCTTGGAACATAACAGAACCATTGAACATAACTAATTGCTTACACCATTCTAGACGTATCCAGACAAATATACCACACCAACATAGATGTTTGATTGTAAGCTCCTGACTCTAATTTTAAGGGAACTTGTCAAGGGTCACATGGACGAGAATGGCCATAAGACTCCAAAAATGTTGTCTTAAACCTCGGGATAAAAATTAAAAATATAAGATCGGGAGGATATTAACTTACATGCTTAAAACATCTTGCACTAACACTTCCTAGAAAGCCACTTAAAATTACCAAATTCAGCGAATTGGAGGGTTTTACTCTGAAATGGCGTTCTGTAGTGAGGGCGTTCTATAGTGAGGGTTTTTTCTGGGTCTTTTTGTTGAAATCTGTCTGCATGATTTCTGAATTACTGTTTATATTGTAATTTTTTATCATTTAAATTATAGTTTTGAATATATAGCATTACATAAATAGATTCAACAATGTCAATTTAACTTTAAATTATCATAATTTCCCCTTTAACTGAATTCTCACCATTTTCTAACGTATTAATCTAATTAGCTTCAATGCATCTGACTGCATTTCTCATTTAACAATGGAAGGAGTAAGGATATAATAGGAAGGGCTTGAAACTGTTTGCCAGTTAAAAGGGTCAATACGAAGTTGTGATATTCATAGCACCAAGACTTGACCAAAGGTAGGATGTTTACAGAACCTGAAAATCTTTGGGCTCTTGAATTTCAATGGCATTAATTTAATTTGTTTGTTTTTTGGTGATTTCCACTTAGAACAATGCGACAGAACCTGAAGAATTATTATAATGATATTCAATATATATTGTTTCAAGGTTTGTGTTGAACTCTTTGTGCACACATAAAGCACAAACTCACTATCTTATCAACATTTAGATTAACAGTAATCATCACTGTAATAATATTAGGAATCAAAGTCGACCCTCTTATCATCTTAAGAGGGACAATGATCATTATAGTAATATTTTTGTTTATTATATTGTGATTTTGCCATATGCTGGTGAAAGTTTACTTCAATTAGCCCAGGGTTAATTCTCAACGCACGTTGGTTGGGATCTTCCTAAAAATCCTTGAAATGACATGCCCCAAGAATGATATTTCTGTTAATTCCAGCGTCGATCGGCCCAACAAACCCAATAAATAACTAACACCAAGGTGGAAGCCCTCGCCCCCCTAATAACATGATTCTGAATTGCACCCAGTATTTCTTAAAAAACCCAGGGCATCGGAGGCTCTACATATATTCATATAAACCACTGATCACCGAGAATCATGTTGAATATACTCAAATAATAGAGTCCATTGTTTATGATTGAAAGCAATGTTGATGTGCTGAGGTTTCAAATGCTTTACAATAATATTCATGAACAGACGCTTTACAAGCCAATTGACATATCTATAGACTATCTATAGAAGTAACTCAATCCAGGATATAGAGTATACGCCTACAGACAAGAATACATGTAAATAATAATAACAGTCTCAACATATAACATTATCGGCATTTAAAATGGTGATAATAGTGATTCTCAGAATCGCCGGGTGGTGGGGCGATTCTCAGAATCGCCCAGCCACCGCCCCGCCACCACCCGGGTGGTAGCGGGGTGGTGGCTGGGCGATTCTGAGAATCGCCCCGGGTGGTGGCGGGGCGGTGGCTGGGCGATTCTGAGAATTGCCCCACCACTCGGCAATTCTGAGAATTGCCCCAAACAATTATATTAAAAATTGTTATCTTTGGTACTAAATTTATCTTTATTTTTTTCTTTTAAAACAAATATATTAACAAATCAAAACAGAAAGCATCATAGTCTATATAGACTAACAACTACATTAAATAAGGTTTGTCAAAATCTTACCCGATGGTGTCCTCTTTGATGCAAAGATCTTGCTACCATTTTTAACTAGTGATCATAATGGGTAAGTCTTGGTTTTCACAATTTATCTTCACCAATTTCTAGTTTCATTTATGAAGTTATTAATCACTAAAGTATGGAAACACTCAATTAAGGTTGTTATACGTTCAATATTTGTAATATGTGATTTTCGCATTAATTTTTAAGTTAATCATTATTTTTTGAAAAAAAAAATGATTATTATTATTATTTTTACATAAAATTCATAAAAAAAACTATTATTTAACAATTTTTAGTTAAAATTTTTGTATAAAAATTGTGATTTTGACATGTCAATTCTAGCAAAAAATTATCAAAACGTGTAGTTTTTTAGTTATATTTATGTTAAAAATGGTTATTTTTATGTCCATTGTTAAAAAATATTGTTTTTTAGAAACAATTATTTCATGTGGAGTGAAATTAATTAAGGATGTATAAATATGTAGAATATAAAAAATTCTAAATATCGACCTCCTAATTTAAAAATGCAAAACAATAAAAACCTCACTAAAAAAAAAGTTAAAATTAAAATTAAAAACAAGAAAATGTGAAGAAAACGACCACTTCAAAAATGATCAAATTTACAAAATAATTATTTACATTTTATACATTAAAAAATTTAAAGCCAAAAAACAGGTCTTTTAAAAAAAGGGGGTGATGCAGAATACTCACTTTTTTAAATCAGCATGAAAATCACTACCATTCTAAAACGATTCTAAAATGTAATGTACATAAAAAAATTAAAGTGCCAAAAACTATGCTCTAAAAAAAACATGTTCGTTCTGCATCACCCCTTTTCAAAATCAGGTCACTTTTTTGCTATCTCTACGAAACGGGTAACAGTATCAGTTCCCGTTTCAAAGTTTACATTGTTAACCAACGACAGATGATGAGAGCACTTCATCGCATTCCAACAATAGTGAGGGATCCATGAACACTTATCAGAGGCACACTAGGGGAAAGCACTCCAAGACGACTCAGAAAGTTTGGAGGAGAAAGAATCGTTGTAGTCACTGCAACAAGGTTGGACACCAGAGAGCCACATGTCAGATGCTCCATGCCCAGAAAGCGTCGATAAAGAAGCCAACAGGCGAAAATGTTCAACAAACGAATCCACCACATTCATGGTGGTCTTCTTTATTAAGTAAAAGATGGTTTTTCTAGATGTAGTAGCTTGTCATGGCCACAGTTTGTAAATCATGCGTTGTGAATAAATGTAAAAGTGATGATGTGTTTTCCATCACTTAATAAAGCAATGATGATGTTTTTGGCCTTTTATGAGTAGCTGGGGTATTGGTTTCTATTATGTAAAACTTGACCAGAGAGTGTGTGTTATAAACTCTTGGCAAGTATGGGGTGTTGAGTCATGTGTGGTTTAATTACAAGGAATGTACCAGATTTGCGTGCAATGCAGATGATTGAAAGTGTGGTTTGGCAAGGACACAAGCAGTGTGCTGAATGTGTTAATGATTTTGGCAGTCCAAAAGCTCTTTAAGTGGGGAGGAATGATCCAGGAGGATCTTAAAGTACAAGTGGCCTTAGAAATAGCTCAAAAATCAAAGTGGTTAGATATTAGAAAAACCAGAACCAGATCGAAGTGCTCGTCGTCCTAATTCCAACGGTGCGAACGACACTCAAATCTGAGTTCATATGAAGGAGATAGAGCTAGTCAAAGTTGGACAAGTGGCAAGCTTAAGGAGTCAGCAAATTGGACAACACTCAACGCACGAAATTCGGTTGTCGGATGAGTGAAATTGTTGAAGGGTTAATTTGTCTAAGAACCCTTAAATGCGGCAAAGTTAAAATTATAAGGTTGGTCTTATCACAACAAATATATATATATATATATATATATATATATATAAATAGGGGTGGTGGGCTACCACCCTTGCCACCCCCGCAAACCGGTTCCAACGGATATGTATTTAATGTTCCAAAAATGTGGTTGGTTGGGTGGGCCACCCCTAGGTCAAACAACTCTCGAACGAAACCAACACTATATGGAACTTTCATATCCGATGTATATATTGTTCCAACCTCGCACCTAAACCGCCAAAGCACGGAAGCGCCAAACCGTTGCATGTGATGTATATAGTTCAATGGTTATACAATCGTGCCAGTAAATAAAACTGTTTGCCAAGGTTGGGGGGTCGGTGAGATTCGAACCCCAACCACCCTGCCTCCATTTCTCCGCCAGACCATTGCACCACGGGTGGCGACTTTGTAAAGTTCACCACCCTTCCACAATATAAACCTAACATTTCGCAGTTGCACAGGGAGGAGCGACATTAGAGTGGAATTTTATGCAGAGGCAGAACCCTGAGCCCAACAGGAGGCCGAAACCATGCCCAAGGAATCTTGGAGTATCAAAAAGATTCCAAGAGGTGTAGAAAGGAAATTTGTCAGAATTGGACATATGGATAGTTGTTTTTGCACCATGTTTTGCCAGAAACTTAGTGGTGATGTCAGTTTCAGTAGCCGGTCTCTCCATTTTTCAACCATCTTCCATCTTGGAGGTATAAGGGTCTTTATGTAATTTTTGCTTGTACTTATTCTCTTTGATGCCACTTAATAAGATAAGACCTTCTCACTATTGAGAAGGGCTCAGAGACATAGCCCACATTGGGTGAACTTCGTAATCAAATTCTTGTGTCGTGTTCTCATGCTTGTTATGTTCTTTCCTCTTCATTTTATGTGTTTTTAGTTTTCTTGGTTAACATGCTCTGTAATATGTAATTCTTTATGCACCTTTAAGCAAAAGATCCTGGATCATGTAGAAAGGTTGTCACACCTTTTAATGCAGAAATGTGCAACAATGCTTGTAGGTTGTAATGATTTGTTAAACACACATGGACAGCACAAGAGATATGAAAGATAAATCATGCAGTACATTTTTTTATTAACAGTAGATATACATTTATAGTACATTATGTGACTCTTGGGTTTCAGATCCCAAGGTCTCTTGGACTGCTTTTGTCCATTCGACTTCCACACTAACCCATTGAGGATTAGGTGTCCAACATTCCCCCCCTTAATCCGAAGGGTTATATATGAGTCCAAGAAGAGAGCTGTAATACAAAATGTGCAAAAAATGCATGGCAACACTAGGCTGAATGTGCTCTATGAAATGTTGGTATAAAGGGCGGTGGTTTAAGGATGACCACCAACACTGGAACGCTTAGTGCAGTTCCCGGAACTCTTCCAAAACTGGTAAGAAACTGAAGTTTTCTGCTAGAGGAAGTGATCCTATTGTTTTAAAGAGGGAAACCTTCAACCATAAAAGGGAGGTCTCACCTGTGATGGTTTAAGGATGACCAACAACTCTGGAATGCTTAATGCAATTCCTGGAACTCTTCCAAAACTGGCAAGAAGCTGGAGTCTTCTGCTAGAGGAAGTGTTCTTAATCTGTGATGGTTTAAGGATGACCAACAACTCTGCGATTCCTGGAACTCTTCCAAAACTGGAAAGAAGCTGGAGTCTTCTGCTAGAGGAAGTGTCCCAGATTGCCAACTGAAGGCATGTTCAGGGGCATCTTTGTCTCTGGCTACAACTCTGAAACTGGTGTGGCAGGTTGTGGCTCAGGCTCGCTTGATGTGACTTTGAAGCTTGTAGATGACCATCATTTCCCCCCCTGTCAGGTACAAGGTGAGAAGATGGAGAAAACTCAACTGCAAGACTGTTCAATATTCTGGAACAAGTTCTGACATGTGTTTGGAATATCTTCTTGGCTGTTGATGCCCATTGCCAAGAAGCGATCCATCCAAGATGAATCTTTGTTCTTGCAGGACGTTTGTTTCTGAAGCATCTGTGTGAAGAATGACTGGTTTTATGACAGTGCTTACATGGATGAAGATCAAAACAGTGATCTTTCAGATGGCCAACTCGGTCACAGTGTTGGCATTTCACGATCTGTTGTTTTTGTTGTTGTTGTTGTTGCTGTGGAAGAGGAGCAGAATCTGGAATAGCTGGAGGTGAACTGTCATGAAGAGCAGGTGAACTGTCATGAATGAATCCAGCACTCTGAAATTGAATGGGCTTGGCGTAGTCTGGAATATGAAAGGACAAGTCCTTGTCATATCCAAGACCAGTTCTGTGCTTGTTGTGGACAAGCTGTTCCCAAGGTCTGATGATGGGCTTGGGAAGTGCAGACTGAGTTTCTGCATCTGTATGTACAATTGCTGCTTTATTTGAATGAACTGTAACATTATTAACATGCTGCTAATGGGTGGTTGTCTCAATGTTCTGAACAAAAACAGGTTCAGAATGGTGTCTATTTTGATGTAGCTCTTCTTGCTGTAGCTGTGATTCAAGCTGCAAAAAATCAATTTTCTCTTGTGCATATTGTAGACATGTGTGAATTTCTGAGAGAGAGCCTTTGTTGACTTGGAATGTTTCATGATTAGAGGAATACATCAGAGTTTTTAAGAACTCTAATATTTCAGTAATTCGAGGCATATTCTTCATTGTCAAAATTACAACCCTTTAAAAGACTGATTACAACTATGACCCAATGAGTAAAAGTAACACCCACTCACAGTACAAAGACACAGAAAAATCCTTTGTAAATGTGCAGCAAATGAATCAAGGAACAAAAACTATAATGAGTTTTAAATACAGTTCCACAACTGGGGCAGCAGCAACTGCAACATTGGCAACTGAGAGTCTTCTTGCCCAATTAAGAGATATACAAAAGAGGCTCCTTGAGTTTATTAGAAAGAGGGTATCACTTCTTGAAAAAGCACTGAATGATGAATATCATAAGGAGTCAATAATTGCAGAGCAGAAGGAATTTGAGTCTATCAATGAACCTGAGCAAGAGGCTAGAGATGCACATCAACCACTGGCAGAAATTGGTAGCACTGCTTTTCTGCTCTATCAGCTCTAGGTTGATATTTATGTGTTTCTGCTGAAAGTTGACCCAAAGTTTTGATTCCAGTTCCAGAAGAGGTGTCAACACATGCTTTTGATAATGATCCAAATCGCCTGAAATTAGCTAGACTTTACAATGAGATGTGTAAGGTGATTAATGAAAATGAGCAAGAATCATTTCAAACATATACAGGAAATAAGTCAGCTGATCTTCGCCCCCTTGACAGCTTGTGCGAAGGAGTTTGGAAAAATCTCAAAGTCCAGTATAATTCCACAAAGTTTCGAATCCAACAGTTCTAAAAAACGAACAATAATACCCTATATATATGCTATAAATCAGTCAATTTGAGCACCTGAATCTTCTGCACTTAAAGCTAGCTGTGTGTCCTTTTCTTCTTTTTCTGCTCTGTCATTGCTATTTGACAGTGTATAACAGTTAATAGTAAACCAAGAAGGCCGCTCTTCTTGAAACAACGGGTGGCTGCAAAGCTTCGGACATTGAACTATCAATGCATATTTGCATGTGGACACTTCTTTAAAGGAATTTATTGATGGATGATCAGAGTCTGCACACATAAATCTCACCTCTGTCTCTCTTGGCTCGTTTGTAAGGTCACAAATTGTGCCATTCCTATATAAATGTGCATGATACCTTTGAGCAGCAGTTTTGGAACGGGGATCTTTCTGAAGGGACACATCTGGTGAATTCCGATGGAAAGCTGCAGTAAAGCTGAAGATTTCTACCCCTGGAATCGACCCTTGAAAATCCTTACCAGGGCCTCATGAAGCACTGCACATCCCCAACACCGTCGCACGAACAAGAGATAATTATCGGCCTTCAATAAAAAATTCAACGCACAAGATATCCTCGCCTCATATATCGACAACGAAACCAGATACTAACACACTTTCCAACATTTAACCATTTAAGAATTTTACAGTGCCCTAGAGACGGAACCAAAGTTTAATGCACCATTAAATGCAACAACGACCTCAATAGCTGAACTGACCCATTTAATTGTCTAAATTTTATAGAGGTACACACCATTGAAAGTAATAGTCATGGGCCTTTCAATGCAACAACCAACTAGTTTGTAGGCAGAGATTCAATGCTTCAGGGATCGACGCAGAAGGAGAGAGCCCTTTTTTCTCATACCAAACTCATGTTTACTGCCTTCACAATTATTCAACGCAAGCAAAAAGTGTATGATGGAGACCAAAACACACCACAACGTGCAAATATAATTACAATATATCGATTCAATGCATCATGTGAATGACAGTTCAGTGCACCACACACTCACTATTCAATAAATAAGTCACGACCTTGAGAAAAAAAAGGCTAGTGTTGATTCATCCGGGATGTGTTATAACAAGCCCAATAGCCCAGGCGGTGGCTACGAGTGCTCGGTGGTTTAGGCCAGTTTGGTATCATAACGAAGGCCAGGATCGAACTCGAACCCGCACCACAGCGAGTGAGATGGATCAGAGTTTTGTACTCAGACTTTGCAGCATTCACCAGGGATCAAGAATATCTGATATCCTTACCCAAGAACAACACCTTCGATTACGTCGAAGGCTTTGTGATTGTCAACAACGAAGGCCTGCTGAGCAACTGGAGATCCTCCTACTTCTCGCCTCAAAATCCCGTGAAGGTCAGCTCTCTAGACACCAAGGGCCGGGTTCTGTATTGCCTAGAGATGGCCAAAAACTACAATGAGCACGATCCTCTTCATGTGATCGACGAGAAAGTGGAGTCTTTGCTGGGGCCTCTGGATTTCATTCCCGCCTCAGTTTTCACCACAGATCTTTCCTATGCGACAATATAATCTCTGGCTATTGAAGGCAAAAAACCACCATCATAAATTCAGAAATGGCATTTTCGATGCTGCTTAGGCTCGTAGCAGGACAACATCCGAAAGGGAGGCCGGCTGGCGTGCAACAGGTTTGGCAATGGAGCGCTGATACAACAGTGTGGTGACAGTTATGGAAGAGCAGCAGTACAGGTTTGGTGATCAGCGTAGAAAGAGCCGTAGTGTATGAAGGGAGGCCAGCTAGCGATATTTACCAAGCATAACGGTTGGAGGGCGGTCTATTTAGAGAATAAAACGTATATTGACACCATCTGCATGGAGTAGGCTTCAGGCAACAACAGCGTATTATATGTCAGAGCAGGGCAGAGGAGCAGCGCTGTGTATGCAGAGAGCAGCGTGAAATGCTTATGGACAGAGAGGGGCTCTATAAAATATGGCAGACATCTCAGAACGGCTTGGACAGCGCTGGCAGTGTCAGGGGCAGCTAAAATTTAGCTGAAGAAATATTCATGAGAAAATATTCCTGAGATGCAGAATTGATGGCAGGAATGACTTGCACAAAAAGGCCATACAACAAATGGCTCAAATTAATTAGGCAGGGCAGGAATAACCTTGCTCTGATACCATGTTAAACACACATGGACAGCACAAGAGATATGAAAGATAAATCATGCAGTACATTTTTTTATTAACAGTAGATATACATTTATAGTACATTATGTGACTCTTGGGTTTCAGATCCCAAGGTCTCTTGGACTGCTTTTGTCCATTCGACTTCCACACTAACCCATTGAGGATTAGGTGTCCAACATGATTCAACATGCGTTGTCGCAGTTTGTTAATGAGAAACTTGCGACAACGACTGAAACTAGGTTTTCTTCATAATGTAATCCAAGATTCTTGTAATTCTCAGAATGGTTTTTATTTTCACTTTGTAGGGGATTATTAAAAAGGGTTCATTAGATAGCGAGAGATCTAGATTTGTGGTCATTTTCCTAATGGTGACAAAATGACATGTAACAAATTGCCCCCTAAAATGAAATGTCAAAAACTGTGTATTAGGACTGAAGTGATTTATCATGAAAAAGTTCAGATCATAGATCAATTGGTTAGAGACCTGAAAATAAACATTCAAGGGTTACAATACACTATAATCATGAAATCATGTTTGAGTTAGCCGTTCCCATACTCAATATAGCATGTCAACAACTCTAGACTTAAGTATGGAAATGAGAAAAAATCCATATGAACAAATCAAAGTCATGGCCACCAAACACACATTGTGGTTCCATGCTCGGATTGAACCAATATGAACATAGCCATAATCATACAGTGTGGATCTATACATTAGTCATGAAAACTTCATGCAGTCTGGGTGGATGGAACTAGATCCAAGGTCTTCGTTACTACCACTCGATAGTATGAGTCTAACCATGTGAATGAATGTGTCGAAGTCAAACATGGTAGAGACCATCTGATTACCGGTCAACGATGAGGAGCATTAACAGATGCGAGAGGAACCACCAATAATGTCAATGGCCCTAAAGGTACACTAACACAATATATGAAGTGTGAATGAATGATTTGAAGTCGAACACTCATAGAATCTTCCGATCGAACTCCAATGATGTGACTTTGTCGTTGAAAGCGAGGAGACCTGACATTGAGGCATGCAAGGTCCAAGGCACTAAAGGGAGTTTCTAAGTCAACTTCCTAGATAATGTGTTGAAATCGATAGGAAATGACTCATCGCAGGAGGGCCTTGATGTATCCCCCATCAACAACACGAAACATGTATCAAGATTTTGATTAGGACGAATAAAGTAATTTAGGATTGACTCAGGAATGGATGATGCGAAGAGGTCTATAAGTGCTGCAAAATATTTTAATTGAGGTTGAACTTCTCTTAAACATATTGGCGACACTATACAAAGTTTACAACATTAACTTAATATGGGATCAAAAACCAGTATGAAGACTTTCAAGGAGGTGTGATCAACAGATAGGTAAGTGGATTTCCCAACCCAATCAAACACGAAAGTGAAGGAGTGACATGTTTAAGAGTGACTTACTGCCAAATACTGACTCTATACATTGTTTTCCAATTTTCCCCACCATTTCTAGCAAGTACCTCTTTATTTTTACACAAGATTGAGGAGGATAACATATGCTTGTAGTATAAGCTTATCCTTCAGATAAGTCCTTCAAAGTATTTTTAACGAACCCTGGGAAGGAGTGGTTCAGTCTCATCATGATTGACGAGTCCTATACTGTTTATGTTTTGTGAGTCTAATGAAGGGAGAGCGTGTTTTCTTTTTCACATTTAGAGGGTTTGAAAAAGAGATAAAAAGAAAAATCCATAGTGTTCTTTTGCATTGGTTTAGTCCCCCGAGCTCGAAAAATTGTAAAATAATACAAGGGAGAACTCTTTTGACCATGATTGATCAATGTATACATTTTTCATACATAGTTTACGTAGTCCGTAAAAGGGGTAAACATATACTAGGTAGAAGTTTCTTCATATACTTTTATGAGCACAAAAGAAACAAGTTTACTCGACAATCTTTTCATATTTTGAGAGTCTAAAAAGAGCTTAAAGAGGACTCCAAGGGGTTCCTTTTCTGTACAGTTTTAATGAGCCCAAAAAAGTGATAAAAATATACTCAAGAACTTATTCTTATGTATTTATGAGCACAAGAAGGAACACATATTAAGCTTGAGATAAATTTCATTTTTACATAAGCTTGAAACAAAGAAAAAACTGTGCTTGAGATAGGTTCCATGCCCCCAACATAATGGCAGAGGCTAGAGGCTTAATTCTAGCATGATGGCCAGAGGCATATGCCCCCCAAGATTTGTCTGATCCGCCCAAGTAGACCACTGGTTACTAATAGGCGGATGAAATGAAGGTTCATTTACGAGATTAGGTGAAAGACTCAACTCAACATTTACAAGATCTAGTCAAAGACTCGAATCAATTAGACGGGGGTATGTTTTAAATTTTAATGAGCTTGACACAAGAAACGAACTATGCTCATAACAACTTGTTTCATTTTTTAATGAGCTTGACACAAGAAAAGGACCATGCTCAGGACATCTTGTTTCATTTTTAACATGCCTAACACAAGAAAATAACTATGCTCGACATGTTGGTTTCATTTTTATGAGAGCTTGAAACGAAAATAACTATGCTCAGACGCTTGTTTCATTTTTTAGCAAACTTGACATAGAAAAGGAACTTTTCTCATAAAACCTTGTCATGGATTCCAAGAGGACAATTCTCTGGAACGAATACATGCCAAGGGACTCACCTCGATGATGGCTTCAAAAGGTCTTCATCAGATGGAAGAACAATTCTCTGGAAGGAATACATGTCAAGAGATTCAGTAAGGGTAAGCAGATTAGGCTTCAATGTCTCCATTGAAGGGTTCATCATGTCACTTACTGGATCTAATTCAAAAGAAGTCGAGCATACAATGAACGACTCTTTTTCATCTGTGCGTGAAGGCATGGGATAAGTTGCCACATAATTAAACTATGGTGGGGGGATTACCACTTGCATATAAGGAACATTTAGGGAGGTTGGATGGTTGGCAGTCAGATCATGACCATCAAACGGAAGCTGGTCAATAGTCACAATGTTTCCATTATCAGGGAAATACATCACGCGAAAGACTGTGGACACGACAACTTTCATGGCATAGTCATAGTCTCGTCCAAGGAGAAAATTGAAATCCAAGGGGCTTTGGACTACCATAACATCAATACAAACAAATTTTCCTTCCAAGGTATTGGGTAGCTAAGGAAGGATTCCTAAAGGTTCACATGCTCTTCTGTTAAAAACCAACAGATTTTGAGTAATAGACACAAGCTGAGGGGAACCCAAAGCTTGACAAGCAGTGGAGGATAAAATGCTAACAAAAGCACCTTCATCTATGATAGTGCTATTGAAATATGTAACTAGGCTTGGTCTTCATAATGACATATGAAATTATTATTTTATGTATTTAATGAAAAGAGAAAAATAAATTTATTATTGTTATTCTTGAGGCACGGGTTTTGTTGTAACATGCATTTTTATTGTTTATAATATTCATTTTTCATTCAAGAATCACTTGAAAATACTTCAAAAAGAAGAGATAAAAGCAAGATGAAGAAGTGATAATGGCATAGCGGAATAAAGAATTGTAAAAGAATCGGCCCCAGAGTAGCCAAGGTTGCTATACAAATCACTATATAAATGGTTATATGGAGCTAGACCCGATATATATATATATATATATATATATATATATATATATATATATTGAAACAAGAAAGAAACAAAGTAAAATACCGGATTCACAAAGGGAACAAGTGTTAAAGTTAAAGGGCCGGACCCGAAAGGTATATACATCGTGGTTTAAAGTCCCGTTGGGTCTGCCGCACCGTAGAGCTATGGACGTTGGCTTCCACCGATTACAACTTGCGATGGCGGACCCGACATATATATATTTTGTTGTAAAGTTCCGTCGGGTCCACGATCATCACATAACACTTTATCTATGTGAATATGTCTATGCCGATTGCGATTGCGGGCTGGACCCGAAATACTATAAGTTGCATTCTCTAAGCCTGGTGGGTCCGCGATATCGCATAATGCTTTATGCATATGTGTTCTGCCGATTGCAATATGCAATGGCCAGACCTGAAATATGTGTTGGCTCATTTCGTCGATTGCGATTTGCGATTTGGTTTTCGGACCCGATAGTTTACATGTTATGTTTTATAATTACGGCACGTCCGTCATATCGCAAAATGTTAAGGGTTTGGTCGATATAACAATGAAAGCATTGGTTGCAATTGCGATAAAGGTATGCCTTGATAGTTGTGCAGAGCCCGCGTTAAAAGCGGAAAAGGCATGTTCATGGTGTATTTCTATTATAAAAAAGATATAATAGAAATAGCGCAAATATTAAGGATTTATGCGTAAGTCCAACATTATGTTGATATAACCATGGAAAGCCCGATTGCGATATGCGATGGGATTCCGGATTCGATGGAGTTATTAAACTGGATCAATTCTTTTTCAGTTCCGCTTTTGCGTGCTTTGCGTTATTTTTGCTGTGTAAAAGGAAAAATCTGCGTTAAAGTCGAATTCGAAGAGGAAGGTAGTTGGGCATGTTTTCTTTGTATTTTGGCCAATCAAAATGCCAGATACATGCGTAAGTCTAGATTTATGCACAAGTCAAAGTCAAACACTGTTTATTATGATTAAAGCAGTTTAATTATTATTAAGGCATATATAGAGGAACTCGGTAGCAGATCAACAGAGCCGAAAGGCCAGCAGTCATTGTCATGTTCAGTTATTTCTCGTTATTTGATGTTCTTGGAGGTGTCTTTTACCCTCTGTAAAATATTTTGTAATAATTCTTACTTCAGATAGTTAGAGAAACAGTTTTAGTAGTTTGACAGTTTCAGAGATCAACAATTGTTTCAAAATGTATAAGAAGAGGAAAATTTACAAAGAAATGGTTGGTTGTTGGAATTTTGGAGAACCCGGAGACTAGGCCACTGTATTCCTAATATCATCATTGATTAATGAAAGAATCAGAAGTTTCCATGAGTTGTTGGGTATAATTTTGTAACCTTCTTTGTCATGTATCACGGTATGTTTTCTTCTTTCAAGTATAGTAATGAAGCTGCAGGTCTTTATTTGCTTATGTAGATAAAGTTAAAATTCTTTAAAAGAGCGCTCCTATACTTGAAGTTTCCAACTTCCTTTCTAAGTTATAGATAATAGTTTTTGTGAAAGACCAACATATTATCTTTAACTTCTCCAAGAGTCATGGATAGTAGTTTCTGTGTTAAGCAACATATTGTCTATGATTCAGTTCTCATTTACATCATTCTTCTAAGTTACAGATAGTAGTTATTGTGAAAAACTAGCATATTATCTTTAACTTTTCCTTCAAGCTTTCTTCACTCATCATTTATATCTAGCAACAAATGGAATTTTGAAATGTTCTGGTCATACATGTATTAAGGGTTAAAGACCAAGTATTCCAGGTCCTTCATTTGAGAACACAACAAACAATAAGTGACAGTAAACAATATTTACTAATGTCTTAAGTACAATTTCTCTACAGCTAGGAAATTGGTTTCTTAAGGTACAACAGGTTTCATGCTCAAGGGAAATTTATTTTTAGGTCAAACACCCATTGAGTGCTTCTAGGGCTTGTCATTGACTCTACAAGTCAATTGAATCATTGTTATGTATGAAAGGCCCTTTTGGGCATGTTACGTATTGCAAAGAAAATTTATTTGAGTCAAAAGAAAGTCAAAAGACCCTCCAATACATTGTCATGGCACAAAGATCAAGTCAGCCTACATGAAGGGAAAAGTCGGCCTAAAGATAACAATTCGAACCCCTCAAAAACCTATATATAAGAAGGAACTCGACCTCATTTGGACACACTCTCAAGCAAGTTCGATCTCCTAAGATAAAAGTTGGAAAAGGGATGAAAAAGAAGAAAAAGAGCAACATCGAAATTTTGGGTCTCTCTCTCTCTCTCTCTCTCTCTCTCTCTCTCTCTCTCTCTCTTGTGTTAGGGTTTCTACAGTTTTGGGCAAGACGAAATTCTGAAGCTGCTAGGTCGAAATTCTGAAGTTGTAAGGTCGAAGCTGTGAAGCTGCTTCTAGGTTGAAGCTGTGAAGTTGCAAGGTCGAAGCTGTGACGCTGCAAGGTCGAAGCTGTGAAACTGAATCAAGGTCGAAGTTGCAAAAATTGTTGCTCGAGGTTGAAGTTGTTGGAAAGTCCAAGTTTGTTTCTGGAAGCTGTGCAAATAAAGAAGGAAGGTTGACTTGGTCTTGGTCAAGGGTCATAGGTATTGGAATTCCTCAATTGAATTTCTATAAGAAGAAAAGAGTTCTTGTGGGTTTTCCTCTCAGAAGGAGAGGTTTTGGCCCTGAATGATAACCTATATCTTGTTTCCTCTTGTCTCATTGTTCTTTATTGTTTGGTAGTCGTTTGATGATCAGAGAACAATAAAAATCAATTTGAAGAAGAAGCTAATCAAGATAAGAAAAAGATATCACAAGCATTTATCAAAGTAAGAGAGATCACCTAGTCTAACTTCCCCTTAGATTTCTCAACATGGTATCAGAGCTAAGGTGACAAGTCAAGGAAGGAAAACTTAAAGAAGTACACTCAAGGGACGAAGCACTAAAAGATCATCAAGAGCTTCAATCATCTAGAAGGACCTCTCATCTCAAAGACATCACAAGGACAAAGATTACATCATCATCTTGAAGAAGGAAGTTTCTAAAGAAGACCTCAAAAACCCTAGTTCGTTCAAAGAAAGGCTCTACACTTGAAGCATTCTTGGGACCCTTCCTTAACCATCACATCGGGAAGAAGGAGACCTAAAAGACCCTATTAAGAACTACAAATTGAAGCATCTTGAAGCCTCTACATCAAAGAAAAAAAAGAGAAGACATTGTTATCATCATCAAGGAATCAAGGTGATATCCCTCTCTTTGAAGGATTGTTGAGGGGAATAACTTCCCTAAGGTAAGGGTTGACGACCTCAACAGATAATAAAAAAGAAGCATATGTTCAAGCAAGCAAACTATACGAAATATCAAAGTTTCATTTCAGAGGAGTACCCATAGGTCCTACATCTTACATTTAATGGCGATCTCGTAGGGTCCAAACCCTCTGCTTCCTCCCAAGCGAGTAGACCTGCAACACAGTTCAAAGAAGCATATGCATAGAAGTAGTTCAAACTGCGTGCATAATAAACATGTTAGATCATCAAGCATAAACATATAAATCATGACATATTACACATGAATCATAAAAACATGAGATCATAACATATCAGAAACTAGACAAATCTTCTTTATTGATATCAACAAATAGTAGTGGAGAGATACAACCTGATCCGAGCACGACACCAACACAACCTTCCTCCGGATCCGTCCAACCTAAGCCTCAAAGATCGCCTCTCAAGTATTTGGAGAAGGATGCCATATAATGAAGGATGAGCACCTATGCAAGGAAACAAGGGTTTCCTATGACTGGGAGTGTAGGAGGCACAAGGAAAATCAGATTTGATCTAGGGATCGAAAGACCATAATGTCGATATCCTATCTCCTTCATCTCATTAGGCATTCCCATGAGGTGTATAAATACCACCAGAAATTAGTTGATTTAGTTAGGCCACAAGCTCTTATAGGCAGATTTCGGTGAAACCCGTAAACCCTACCCGAAAAATAGGATATTATTTTATTTTTTCATATTTTAAATAATATACGCAGGTTCTGTATTATGGTACCTATGTGTGTACGCGCTTTTTAAAGGGCAGATTCGCGCATGGAATTCAAAATATTGTTTTTTAATAAATGATCAAGTCTGTATGGGAAAGGGTTGCCTAAGGCCATACCAGAACATCAAAATTACGTGAGTGCTGAATGATGCTATAACATATGCCCCCTAACATATGAGGTCAGAAGGGGTACATGATGGCTGAAATGTACTAAATACAAAGAGAGATCATTTGAGGAACTGAGAGGAGATCACCAGATTCCAACCCACTGAATACTTGTGGAAGGAGTCAGAAAGAAGACTCATGTCTGAGGCGGGCATACCTATGCTTAGAGATAGTCAATCATATCTGCTGATCAAGTACATAGCAGATCCAACATGTATACATTTGTGTATAGAAAATACTGAAGAATACATAATGGATCATCTGATCATAGTCACAAAGAAACACAACGAAGCTATGTCTCAATATCACATATAGAAGAAAATTTGATCAATGATGCTCGAAGAATGTGCGATCACTGACGCTGCATAACTGATCCTCATAAAAGTACCAAGTCATATAGGTGGAATAGTGCTACTGCATAAACTTAGGTGTCAACATATAAGATGCTGCTGTGTTAATTTTAGGTAACAATGGTATGTTCTATGCTTAAGAGCAATTTACTTCAATTTCTTTATTAGCCCAATATCAATATCCAGATTAGCAATCACATCAGCATGATAGTAAAATGCAGATAGAACATAAACATAAACAGTAGAAGACAAGCCAAGACAAGAGGACACAAGATGTGGCAACAACCAGGGACAAACCCCAATATGGGGAAACCCTTGATCAATTCTTCTTATATTATTCAAAAGTTTAACAGAGAGAGAGATAGTACAAATTACAAATCTGATAATTTATGACAACAACAAGAAGCCCTAACCATAAAAGTCAATGCTGGTCAAATAGGGAAAAATTCTTCCTCTAAATAGCTTAGTCAAAACCAGGCAACTTTGGCCTCCAAAAACAAGCCAAATCAACCCAAAACAGTTCGAAAAGTCCAGTCAAAAATTAGTCAACGAAAATCAAACTGCGGCCAGCCCTAGGGCAGTCAACACTGGTCAAGTGAGAGGTCAGATTGCCTCGATTTTAGTGCCCAAATCCGCGGCCTGCTAGGAAGGAGATACCTCACCTAATCCGCAGTCAAAACATGTCAACACTAGAGGTCAACATAGTCAAACAACAATCTTGCAGTTCGGTAAATGCTGGTCAATGCAGTCAAACAGAAAATTGTCTTCTTTCTTTCGCATGTGTGAGAGACAACTGCCCAGATTTGCGTACCCAATCACAAGAGGAGAGACAGAGATGATGATAAAATGACTTGAGGTCTCCTCCTTTTATATGCAATGTTGAGGATGAGTTGGGGGTTTGAATGCCTATTTTGCTTGCTAGCCGACCTTGACATTTTGTTCATAATATAAATAAATTCAAATCTTCATTTGTACATGTCGGAATTGGATGATCTTTAGATCAATCCTACACCTCTCGGAGAGAGAGGAATCCAAGAAAAATATCAGCTATCATAAATAAGATGACCCATGTGGATTTTGGCCCTAGTTGTCAATTTTAACACTCCCTCTCAACTAGGGAGAACTCCATCTGCTAATCCATCTGTAAATTGGTGCTATCTCTGTCATCAATGTACTTCTTTGCACTGCTCTGCTCCGCTCTGCTGAACCATGAAGAAGAAATGATCGAGCATGTATCATACCATTCTCTACTGACTCGAAGTCAGTCCCAGATAAAAAAGAGTGTCTCATACCAATTTTATTGACCCGAAGTCAATTGAAATTAAAAGAGATTGTGTCATACCACTCTTAGTGACCCGAAGTCAGTTCCATTTGATCCCAGATCAATATTGGTCATCCTAGCATAGGGAGTACGGTAGTACATGATGCATCCATTGGTAATACTATGGTCCCTATCCTCATTTCCCTACTCATTGGCCAGATGAGAGGTACTTCCCATGAGTCCCAGATTGCATGGGTATGATGTCTCCGTAGGAGAAGGATGAACCACTTATCCTGCCTACATGTTGCCACGAGGTATCACAGGGGAAGGCTGAACCACTCACCCTGTATCCAACAGACCACTAGGGGAAGGTTGAACCACTCACCCTATGGTTGCTCATCGCTCCAAGAAGTACCCCAAGCCCCCCGGAGCTCCCAAAGCTCAATGTGCATATCATACATGACCCTTAGAAGAGGGTCTCTCCATGACTCCGAGTCGTTATCGAAAGGCTAAGAACTTGACCTTCCCCAGGGGCTTTGTCAGAATATCGACGCCCTGCTCATCAGTCCTAATGTGATGGAGCCTTATTGCTCCTCGTTGTACCATATCCCAGATAAAGTGGTACTTGATATCTATGTGCTTGGAGCGATAATGAAATATGAGATTCTCTGATAATCAGATCCCACTCTGTTTGTCGCAGAGGATCACAGTGGTATCCAACACATGTCTAAACAACTCACTGAAGAGATTCCTCAACCAAACAACTTCACGTGAGGCCATACTAGTAGCTATGTATTCGACCTCAGAGGTGCTCAAGGCAACAGATTTCTGCGTCTCGCTCATCCAGGATATCAAAGTAGAACCCAAAGAAAAACAACACCCAGAAGTGCTCTTGCGATCCACCACACTCCTAGCCCAATCAACATCAGAATAACCATGCAACCTCACATCTCCAACAGTGTATATCAGTCCATTGGTGATTATGCCCCAAAGGCATCTCAGAAGATTCTTGGCACCAATCCAATGTATATGAGGAGGCTCAACCATATATTGGCTCAACGTGTTAATTGCAAAGCATATGTCCGAACCGGAGTTCACCAAGAACATCAGTGCTCCTATGAGTTGACGATACTCAGAAGCATTTCCCAATTCGGGTCCGATACCACTACCACATAACTTCTTGAAGTTAAGTTCCATCGAGGTAGTCACAGGCTTGCAGTCCACAATTCCAAATCTTTCCAATATCTTCACAACATATTTTCCTTGAGAGAGATAGGAAAATCTCTCCCGGCTTTTGCTAGACCTCCCACCCTAGGAAATAGTGCATTAGTCCTAGGTCTTTCATCTCAAATTCAGAAGCCAACTCCCTCTTACATTTGTGAATGAGAGGGTTTGCACCTGTCATAAAGAGGTTGTCCACATAAAGTACCAGTATGAGAGGTTTATCATTTTCTGATGATATGTTAGTGGTTGTAGGCACATATTAGTTGCTTGGCCGAATGACTCACTTATGGGTGATGGGTTTATACAATTGGATGGAACTGCATGGGAGGGGTGGGACAGTGTCCCTGATCGCACCTGCTAGCACTCCTGCCATGACTTGGGCTAGAAGGGTTGAAACACCTTCGCCTTGAAGATCACGATGTCGTGGGGATAGGTCCCAAATTTGGGTCTCTCATGAGGATTTTATTGGGGGGTGCACATCAAGGTAGATTCCTTGATTCTTGACACCATTAATCTCACTATGGCAGGCAACATAAGAGATGATAGTGGTCTCTGATAGTGTTCTATGTTTGAAGGGAAAGTGGCATGGCACCCTTGGAACTTCAAGGGAATTTCTTGAAGGGCATGACCAACTTGGCACCCTTGGAATCATTAAAAATAAATAAATTAATAAATATAATCAAGATATGAAAACCTTGTAAATTCACATCAAGTGGTAATTGATGTTAGAACCGAGATAATTAAATCAAGAATAAAATTTGGGTTAAGGGAATTATAAGAATAAATAAAATATTTTACCTTGAAAACTCTACATTTTCCATGTTGGAAAATATTAGGCAGATAATGTACATAAGTAACTTAACTAAGTAAAAGGGGGAAAGAGAGACATAGATGTAAGTATAAATATTAATCCTAAAATAGTTAAACTTAATTAAGAGGAGGGTGGTGAATTAAAATAAGATTCATAAATTAAATTTTAGAGAAATTTAGAGAACCTCCATGTGGCAACAACCAACATAAGAATATCCATTTAAGAGGCAAATTGAGTTAAAATAGGAAGTACTTGGGAGATGAAATTTGTGACTTATCAATTGACTTTAGTAATGAGAAAAATTTAAGGAGTAGAAAAGGGGGATCAAGAGACAACTAGGAGAAGAAATAGGAAGTCTTGTTGGGGTGAGGAAAAATATAATTCTAAACTAAAATTTAAGTAAATAATTTTGGAGATCCTTGGTGAGAGAGTGACACATGGATGGGTGAATAATCAAACTATTGGATTAACAAAAATAATTGATTATGCATGAAAATCCAAGTGTCACCTATGAAGACTCCTATAAAAGAATGGGCAGACCATGGGAGAAATGACTTTTCTTTTACCCTATTGTTGGATGGATGAGACTATGTCAGAGTAGTGACTACGAGCTATAGTGAGTTTGGTGAGGTAGAGGACTTTAGAGAGGGGACTCTTGAGCCAAAGAGTGTTCTCCTCTACCAGCGAATACATTCCTGCATTGTACAACCCCATTGCAGCTTGGGGGTCCACGGGGAAGGAGAGTATCCAAGGAGTAAGTTGGGAGGTCAACTGGTGGGTCACTGCATTCAGATTAAGCACATCAATATTCATACCTGGAGGCGAACGACAACAAAGGAGTGCAAGTAGTGACAAGTCAAGATTGAATCTCATCTCTTGGTGAACAGTACCTATGTTATTATAATGTTCTTTTATATGACTTCATTATGACTTTAGTTAACAACATGTAAAATAGATGATATGTGTAATGCAGTGAAATTCATGGATGTTTTATATAAGTGATTAATATTTTTGAGTTCCAAATGCTAGTTTCTTTTGGTTGTATTCTTAGTTAAAAATAAAAATAAAAATTATAGGGTTGGTCCCTACAACTTCCTCTTTGATCGAACCATGCAAGAAAGCGGTCTTGACATCCATCTGATGTAGGTTCCATCCTTGTGAGGCAGCAAGGGCTATGATCGAGCGAATGGTGGTGTATCGGACAACAGGTACAAATATCTCATCGTATTCTACACCTTCCTTTTGAGAGAAGCCTCGAGCAACAAAGCGAGCCTTGAACTCTTCTGTACTTCCATTAGCTCCATGCTTGATTTTAGAGCCACTTAGAGGTGACAAATGATTTTTCCCGAGGTCTAGGGACCACATCCCAGAGATCATTCATCATAATTGACTCGTATTCTTCATTCATAACATCCTTACATACTTGTTGCTTCATGACTTCTTGAAACGATGAAGGCTCATTTTGAATGATAATGCTCATGGCGGTCAAATATTCTTGATACCTGTTCGGCTTCTTTCTTTGACAGAAAGTCCCCCTTGGTGCAATGTGTCTCTCGACATCTTCGAGAGTCTCCCTAAGCCATGTGGGTCTCCTTTTGGAGGAGGAGGGCTCATGAGGAGGAGGATCAATAGGATCCATAGATTCATCAACATCAGGCATTGTTTTGTCTTCTTTTGCACCCTGATTTCCGGTGTCAGCTTCTTTGTCCTTCCTTAGGATAAGAAGGTTGTTTATCTTCCTGAGGGCCATATCTTCGTCGAAGGTGACATCATGACTTATCTCAACTTCCCTTTGACCAACCACATAAATTCTATAACCCTTAGAATTTTCACTATAGCCCACAAAGATTCTTTTCTTCCCTAATGCACCTCATTTGCTTCTTTTCTCTTTCGATACATGAAAATATATGAGACTTCCAAAAATTCTAAAATGAGAGCGTCAGGTTTCTTACCAGTGAACATTTATTCGGGAGTCTTGGAGTCCAATGCGTGATGAGGGCATCAATTTGAACATACATGATGGTATTTTCAACTTCGGCCCATAGGAACTTCAGAAACCCTTGATCATGAAGCATGGCACGAACAACTTCTACAATAGTACGATTCTTCCTTTCAACCACACCATTCTGCTCGGGAGTGTATGGTGTTGTAGTCTCCCTCTTAATGCCAGCTTCTCTGCAATAATTATGGAATTCATTGGATTCGTACTTGGCCCCATTATCAGTCCTCAATATTGTGATTTTCTTCTCGCATTGTTTTTTGATCACGGATTTGAAGTGTCAGAACTAGGTGAAAATTTCATCCTTCTTTTTCAAGATGTAAATTCAGGTTTTGCGAGAATAGTCACTTGTAAAGGTGAGATAATATAAGTATCCTCCTAAAGAGTTTACGTGCATCATACCAGATATGTCGGAGTGGATCAATTACAATATATCTGTGGTCTTGCTATTACTAGAGGGGAATGGTCCCCTTGTAAGTTTTACTTCGGCACATCTTGGACATACACCTTCATGCTCTACTTTGAACTCAGGCATACCTGTCACCATTTGTCTCACATCGGGTAGGGCCTTATAATGAAGATGGGCATGTTAGAAAATTATATATTACAGAACAATGGAACACATAAAATATTGCAGAAATATAAACACAGAAAACACATAAAACAAGAGAGACATATATATGTGGTTCACCCAGTTTGGGCTACATCCACGGAGAAACAGCCAGTGCTTCTTTTATTATATTATCCAGCAAACTGAAAAGATACAACCTACAGCAGATCCGCTGTAACACCCTCTTCGGTCTCAATCTCCTCTCTCTTTTCTTCACTCAAAATACAGATATGATAGACATAGTACAATTCCCTCATATATAGTGAGGGGTTGCATTCTAGGGCAAAAAACCCTAAATTAAATATAACTTCTATCGTCAGATCATCCGCATAATGAATGGCCCAGATTGACTAGAAATTACTAGACTTTTACAAGACAATTTTACATTTGTTTTTAGCTTCGAGGGCGCTACCCCCAAACTCCCACTAGGGGACCGCTGGCCCCCGGACCCCCCATAATGGGGGGGGATCGGCCTCCCCGAACCCCCGTGAGGGGGACAAGCCCCCCCCGTACCCCCTCGCGTGGAGGGGTGTACAATCTTCTTAGGGTATACATCCGACTGAGACCTTTGAATACAAAAGACAATCAGAATCCACACCCAACAATCTCTTACTTGGAGAATGATTATAGCAACTCCATTGCTGCTTCATTTGCTAGACAATAACTCCACTTTGGACCTGGCTGTTTCTTATCTTCTTCATCATACTTGAAGACCAATTGAAACTGAGCAGATTCTCAGTTTATCCCTGGTTACAATTTTTGTTAGCATATCTGCAGGATTCTGACTAGTGTGTATCTTTTCCTGCTTCAACTGTCCATCTTCCAATGCTGACCGTATGAAATAGTACTTGAGCTGTATATGTTTAGTCTTGGAATGAAATGTAGAGTTCTTTGCAAGATGTATGGCACTCTGGCTGTCACTGTATAACCTGCCCAACTCCTGCTTCTTACCCAATTCATCCAGAAACCTTTGTAACCAAATCATTCCTTTACTAGCCTCTGTAGTAGCGACATACTCTGCTTCTGTTGTTGAAAGTGCAACAATTATTTGGATTTTTGAAACCCAACTGACAACTGTTCCACCTACAGTAAATACATATCCTGTAGTGCTCCTCTTGTTATCTTTGTCACCTGCCATATCTGCATCAACATATCCCTGTAGAGCAATGTTTGAATCACCAAAGCATAATGCTTGATTTGTGGTACCTCTCAAATACCTGAGAATCCACTTCACCGCCATCCAATGTTCTTTTCCTGGATTGTTCATGTACCTGTGTACAACTCCCTCTGCATGTGCATATCAGGCCTTGTGTAGACCATTGCATACATTATGCTTCCAATTGCTGATGCATATGAAACTTTAGACACATGAGCCATTTCTTCCTAAGTCTTGGGACACGTCTCCTTATTTAATTTGAAATGGCTAGCCAAAGGTATACTAACTGGTTTTGTATTCTGCATATTAAACCTTTTCAACACTTTTTCTATGTACTCACTTTGAGACAATGTTAATTTGCGATTCTTCCTGTCTCTAGTTATTCTCATACCAAGGATTTGTTTTGCAGCACCCAAATCCTTCATTGCAAATGAGTTTGCCAATTTCCTTTTGAGCACATTTATTTCCTACATGTTAGAACCTGCAACAAGCATGTCATCTACATATAATAACAATATAATATAGCTGCCATCATTTTTCCTTTTGAGATAAACACAATGATCAGAGTGACATCTAGTATAACCTTGTTTAGACATAAACCTGCCAAATTTTAGATACCACTACCTTGGAGCCTGTTTTAAGCCATACAAGCTCTTCTTCAACCTGCACACTAGTTTCTCCTTCCCTTTTACCTCATATCTTTGTGGCTGCTGCATATATATCTCTTCCTCCAAATCCCCATGGAGAAAGGCCGTCTTTACATCTAACTGCTCAAGATGCAAATTTTCAGCTACTACTAGACTTAGAATTGTTCTGATTGAAGTCATTTTCACAATAGGAGAAAATATCTCATCAAAGTATATACCCTTTCTCTGTGCAAACCCTTTCACCACAAGTCTAGCTTTATACCTTTTTCTACCTCCATCTTCTTCCTTCAACTTGTAAACCCATTTATTCTGCAATGTTGTTTTACCTGCAGGCAACCTGACTAAGTCCCAAGTCTGGTTATGTGCTAAGGAGTCCATCTCTTCTTTCATGGCTTGCTCCCACTTCTTCCTGATTTCTACCTGCACTGCTTCTTCATAACATTCTGGTTCACCAGAATCAATCAACAATACATAATATAATGAAGGAGAGTATCGTTTAGGGGGTCTACTTATCCTCGTATATCTTCTAACACTACTTTCAGGTGTTTGAAGTGCTTGTTGCTGTTGTGGTTGTTTTTCTAGCTGTTGATCATTATGATTTTCATGCACTATCACTTTTCCTGTGATATTGTCAAGCACAGTGTTCTCTGTTTTCTTTTTCCTGTTTCTTTTCCTGCAACTGATTCTTATACAAGACTGAATATTACATCTCTGCTCCTAATGATTTTGTGATTTTCATAATCATATAATGTTATGCTCTTAACCTGCAAGACGATTACCAGAATACCAAATATGCGAAGAAATATACCCAGAACATAGAGTAGTGAGAAACAAGAGCAAGTATTTTATTATTCAGAAAGCAATGTTCACTTGCCTCTTAGAGGGGGCAACCTCCAATAGAGCAGAGCTCGATTACAAAATAAGACATGATGCTCCTCGCAGGGAGTCTCTATCCTTTATATATGACTCATACATGCAATACCATGGATCAATACCATAGTTCTTATTAATACCATCTATCTAATACCATGGCCCATTTTCAACTAACTGTGGTCCCGTCATTAATTGCGGGTTAACCACTTACAATTATTAATATGGGCTTTATTGACTCTTTACTTAACTATAACTATGACTCGATCCTACTACATAAATAAGGGGGTTAGGGTGGGACCCTAACATGCCCTCCCCCTTAAGAATAGCCTTGTCCTCAAGGCTGAAGCTGCAGAAACTGCTGAAGAATAGTGGCTGGTTCCCAGGTTGCATCTTCCGAAGAGGTGTCTTTCCACTTGACGAGGACTTCCCTGATCATGCGGCCACGCAGGTGTTGTTCTCATGTGTCTAGGACCTATTCAGGTTGGAGCCAGATTGACCCTTCTTCATCCAATTCAGGTATACTGGTTTGAATTCTGCAATTGTTCCCAATCACTTTCTTGAGGCATGAGACATGGAAAACTGGATGGATTTTTGCAGTGGGTGGCAAAGCTAGCTTGTAGGCCACTTCTCCAATGCGCTGAAGTACTTGATATGGTCCGTAGAATTTTGGAGATAGTTTATGACAACCCTTGTCTTTGAGTGAAGGTTGCTTATATGGTTGCAACCTAAAAAATACATGATCCCCTTCTTGAAATTGGCGCTCTGAGCGATGCTGATCTACCTGTTGCTTCATGCGGTTTTGAGCTTGATGAAGATTCTCTCTAAGATGGGCGAGCATGGTTGTGCGGTTTTGTAGGAGTTGATCCACTGCTTGTACCTTTGAGCACCCCTTGATATAAGAAGTAGGGGAAGGAGGGAGTTGACCATAAAATGCTTCATAGGGAGTCACTTTGGTGGTGGCATGATAGTTGGTGTTATACCACCATTCAGCTAGAGGCAACCACTGTACCCATAGATATTTCTTTTCTGAAGTGAAACACCTAAGGTAGGTTTCCAGACATTTGTTGACGACTTCAGTTTGACCATCCGTTTGTGGATGATAGGAATTACTAAGTTTTAGTTGGGTGCCTTGTAGCCTGAAGAGTTCCTGCCAAAAATTACCGGTGAAGATCGGGTCATGATCAGACACAATAGAAGTGGGCATGCCATGCAATTTTAAGATCTGATCCATGAAAGATTGAGCGACCAAAGTCGATGTAAACGGGTGGGGTAGGGCGTAGAAATGAGCATACTTAGAAATTCGGTCCACAACCACCATGATGACTGACTTGTTTCCTGACTTTGGAAGACCTGTAATGGAATCCATAGAAACCTCCGTCCATATAGATGCCGGGATGGGAAACGGTTGTAATGTGCCTGGTGCTTTGACTGTCTCCCCTTTGTGGCGTTGACAGACATTGCTTTCCGCTACAAAAGTAAGGATGTCCTTTTTCATGCCTGTCCAAAAAAATGATCTTCTAGTGCGAGCATATGTCTTCTGAAAGCCTGAATGTCCTGCAATGGGGGATGAGTGCAATTCTGCCAAAATGCCTCTTTTGAGGGTGGATGTTGGTGATATTACGACTCTGTCCTTGTAGCGAGGAATCTCATCCTGCCACGAGTAGCCCTTGGTGGAATTTGGATCCGCCTGCAATTGAGTAATGAGTTGGGAGAGCCAAGGATGTGAAAACCATTCCCTGCGAGCCTCTTCAATCCATTCTGGAATGGGAAGTGAAATTGCGAGCAGGGTACTTCCTCCTCAAATTGGTGAGATAATGCATTTGCTACACTATTTTCGCGCCCTTTCTTGTAAATGATATCATAATCATATCCCAGCATTTTGGCGAGCCATTTATTTTGTTGTGGGGAGCATAGGCGTTGCTCCAAAAAATATTTAAGACTGTGATGGTCTGTGCGGATTTGGAAATGTTGCCCCAGTAAGTAAGGTCGCCAGGTATCTACTGCATGTAAGATGGCCATAATTTCCTTCTCATAGGTAGATTGTCCTAGATTCTTCCCACTTAGTTGTTGGCTTGTGAAGGCTAAGGGTCGACCTTCTTGCATTAAGACCGCCCTAATACCCATACCCGAAGCATCACATTCAATGACAAAATATTTGGTGAAATCAGGTAGTGCTAAGACTGGAGTGGAACACATGGCATTTTTGAGAGCTGTAAATGCCTGTTGTGCGTCATCATTCCAGACGAATGAATTTTTCTTGAGGAGTTGAGTGAGGGGCTTCGCAATGCAACCATAATTGCGGACAAATTTGTGATAATAGCCTGTGAGACCCAAAAATCCTCTCAGGCTCTTCAAGGTCTTAGGTTGAGGCCAATATTGCATTGCCTGGATCTTTTTGGGGTCCACCTTGACACCTTCACGCCCCACAATGTGGCCCAAATACTCAACTTCTTCCATGCCAAAAGAACATTTGGACATCTTAACAAATAATTTATGCTTGCAGAGCAGTTGCAAGAGTAGATCTACATGCTGAAGATGTGCGGCCCAAGTGCAACTATAGATGAGGATGTCATCGAAGAAGACATGGACAAATTTCCTGAGATATGGTTTGAGAAGGTGGTTCATAAGGCTCTGAAAAGTAGATGGGGCATTACAAAGACCGAATGGCATGACTAGGAACTCATAATGGCCTTCATGAGTTCTGAAAGCAGCCTTTGGAATGTTGACTTCATTCATGCGAATTTGGTGGTAGCTTGAACGAAGATCCAGCTTAGTGAAGAATTGAGCCCCATTGAGTTCATCCAGCAAATCATCAACAATCGGGATGGGAAATTTATCTTTGACTGTCAACTTATTGAGGGCCCTGAAGTCTGGACACATCCGCCATTCCCCATCTTTCTTGAGCACCATGACCACTGGTGATGAATAAGGACTAATGCTGGGACAAATGACACCTGCTTCCAAAAGTTCCTTGATTATTTTTTCTATTTCATTCTTTTGGGTGAACGGATATCTGTATGGGCGCACATTTGGTGGTTGGGCCCCTGGAACCAAGGTGATGCTATGATCATGTTCCCCTCTCGAGGGTGGAAGCTCATGAGGCTTGTCAAAGACTGGCATATGGTTATTTAAAATCTGTTGCATCTCACGATGAATCAGCAGAGAATTGCGTTCGACGGCCTGGAGGGCATTAAATTGAGCTATAACTCCATGATGGCCCTTTTTTAGCAATTTTTCCATCCTATGTGAGCTGATGATAGAGGGAGCTCCCGCCTGGAGTCCACGGAGGGTATGTGTGGAGTTGTTCTGCTTAAAGCTCATATATAACTCCTGGAAATCCATTGTGATTGGCCCAAGAGTGCGAAGCCATTCAACACCGAGGACAATGTTGCACCCTCCCATGTGTATGGAAAACATGTGGGTCTTCAACTGATAATCCCCCATTTGAAGTTTGAGATTTTCACAGTGGCCTTCACATTTCATTGTTCCCCCATCCACAATTTGGACTTGGAAGTTAGAAACTACTCGTACAAAACAATGCATTTCTCCCGCGACTTTTTGATGGATGAAATTATGTGTACTTCCACTATCAATCAAGACTACTACTGGGCAATGTTTAATAAAACCTCTGATTTTGAGAGTTTGAGGTGAAGAAATCCCTGCCAAAGCATGTAGCGAAATAACTGGTTCGTCAGGGACATTGTCCTTCTGGTTTTCCTCTTCTACCTCCTCCGGTTCCTAAATTGGTGGGGCTTCCTCCGATGAGCTGTAATCAGTGGCATCAATTTGAAAAAATTTGGGCTCCTTGCATTTATGACTTGGGGAGTATTTTTCATCACAGTAGTAACATAATCCCTGAGTTCTTCTTTCGGCCATTTCTGCAGGTGACACCTTTTGAACCTTAAGTGTTTGAGTCATGCTGTGAGCCTGTGGGGGGCAACCCTTGGCGGTGAAATTTGGTCGAATGGACTGGGCTGCTAACGCACGTTCCACGTTACGAGCTACTTTGCAACCCTCCGACCATGTGGGAGGGTGGTCTAGTCGGACGTGGGCTTGTATGGCCTCTTTAAGACCGCTGATAAAACATTCTGTGTAGAACGCATCTAGGAGATCCCTAGTGCGGAAAGCTAAGGCTTCAAAGGCTGTAACATATTCATCCACGGTGCCAGTCTGTCGGAGCTTAGTGAGACGACCCAAAAAAACAGATTTTGTGGTCAAAGTGCTCTGTAAGAGCTTTTTGGAAGGTGGCCCGAGTCAAAAAACTTCCATTGCAACATTGATGCCATTCCCACCATTGCCATCTTTCATTGTCCAAGTACATGCTCCCCACCATAAGCTGAGTCTCATTATCTAAGATGTTATTCAGATTGAAACACTGCTCCATTTGTGCTACCCATGCGGCCGGGTGAGAACCATCAAATTTATGCATATCCAGCTTGGGAGGTCGCGAACGGGTGTTGGGTCCTTATAATACTAGTGATTACCCCATTACTATTGTAGTTATACCCCTTATTAATATTGTTGTGCCCCTATTTCCCCCATATTGTTATTACTGTGCCCCATAGAATCCCTCTATTGTTATTTTTGTGGCTTTATATTATTATTGTTAGGTCGGCTGGATTATATTGTGACTCCTTAGACTCCTATATATAGAAAGGAGGTTTTGTCATTTGAATCATCCAAGAATTGTTCATTTATGTAATGTAAAGGAGGTTGCCCCCTCGGAGAGGCTGAATTCTAAGGCGTTGATCTATCTTTTCTATCTTTTCTTGAGCTGGTTTCATAACATTTGGTATCGGAGCTTTGGATTCTAGGGTTTCGCTGCTCCAAACAGGTCATTGTGGCATTTTCTCTATAACTTTTTTTCTGCGATGTTTCAGAAGTTGAAAAAAAAAACCCATTTGAGAAGAAATCACGATGAACCTTGGGTCCAAATTTCAGAGCTTTTCGCGCTATATTTGCGGAGATATGATCTGAGGAAGTTGGTATTTTTGCAGACTCCTGAATTACATTCCAAACAGGTGACCTGGGGAAAATCTTCATAACTTTCTCTCTGGGGATCGGATTGAAATTTCGTAAGAAGGTACAGAAAGAGGACGGAATCTAGTTTCTTGTATGCATTTTTCAGATCCAAAGGTCGAAATAGTGACTCGTGCCACGTCGTACAAGTTAGCTCTACTGAACTAGTCTATAATCAAGTCACTGTGGGAGATTTCGCATAACTCTTCCGTGGAGAATCCAATTTGGGTCAGACTTGTGGCATTGAAAAGAGGACACAGAGGGCTACTGCAGGTCACAAATTCATAACTAGATGATCGAAAAGTATAGAGATACATCAGAGGCAATATCGAGCTCCTACAAAGTGAAAAAATGTGTGTAGATTTTCTTAAATTTTTGCTTAAGATCGGTTTGAAAATTATTTTGAAGGAATTATTATCGGTAACTGATACCCCGAGGAAAGAAAATACAAACACCTAGTAAGGAACCTGAAAGCTCTAGCATGACTCATGAAGAAGAGGAAGAAATGCTACATGATAGATCAAAATTACAAGAACAAGTGCAACAAATGTCACGCTCACAAAAGCTAACAGAAGCTAAGATAAATGGCATGGAATCTAAGATAAAGGGCGTGGAAGCTAAGATGGATGATTGGAAGACAGATTTGAAGACAGACATGGAAGAATTGAAGATCGATTTGAACACAAACTTGAAGACAGGCATGACAGATATGAAGACAGATTTGAAAAATTTTCTACAAGAAATACTTACTAATGGTGAAAAGGTAGTAAAGGAAACTCATGATGCGAACAAAAGAAATGTTAATCATGATATCATAGACTCTAATGTTGGATCGAAGACTCACCATATTCCAAAAATCGATATGAGGAAGTTTGATGGCAAGGATCCCGCCACATGGATATTACAGATGGAGTAGTTCTTGATCTCAATAATGTGCAAAACACACAAAAGGTACGTATGGCAACTTTATATTTGGAACCAAATCAGTTTGTATGGTATCAATGGCTTTGCTCTCGTAAACAATTTATCACTTGGGCAATTTTTACGGAAGAATTGATAGCACATTATGAGGATACAAAAAGCAACACTTTTTTTAGCCAATTGATAAGTCTCAAACAAAAGGGTTCAATAATGGAGCACATTGAGGAGTTCCAAAAATTGAACATAAGGGTAAAAGATATTCCAGAGGAGCATAGGATTGATGTGTTCATAGGTTCTTTAAAGGATAATATCCAACATGATGTTCGCCTTTGGGAACTTGATTCATTAGAAAAGGCATTCAGGTTAGCAAGAAAAATGGAAAGCAAAATTATGGCAACCAGGAAGCATACCACTCACAACTATAAAGACGGAAGCGTTGTTGCCCCTAGTCTTCCACAACCTATAAGGTTGACACCACAACAATTGGAAGAAGGGCTTTGTTACAGTTGTGATAGCAAATACACTAAAGGTCATAAGTGTGCTGAGAAGAAATTATTCTACATAGATTGTGAAGAGGAAGAAGAAAAGGAGCAAGAAAGGTCAAAAGAAGAGGATATACTCCAAGAACAAAGCCTAGATGAAGAAAAAATAAATCCGACCATATCTTGTAATGCATTGGCGGGAATTACCACTCCTCAAACCATCAAGATAGAAGGACAAATCAAGAAGAAAAAGGTAATAGTGTTGATTGATTCAGGAAGCACCCACAATTTTATTCATTGTAGGGTAGCAAAAGAATTGAATTGCTTCCTATATCCAGCACCAGAGTGTCAAGTGATGATTGCAAATGGAGGAACAATAAATTGCTCTGGAAAGTGCCATAATATCAAGCTATCCATGGGAGAATATGTATTGACTAGCCCAATGCTTTCCATTCCAATGGGAGGTGCTGATGTTGTACTAGGAGTCCAATGGCTACAATCCTTGGGTACAATAGCTTTTAATTTTCAAGAACTTTTCATCAAATTTTCTACAGAAGGAAAGGAAGTTGAATTAAGGGGTATTGCAGGGAAACCAGGAAAGATAATCAGCTCTAATGGTATGACAAAGCTTCTAAAAAAGGAGCAAAGAGGTGTAATTGCACAATTATGTTCGCTAGATGTTTCCACATCGGAATCATCTATTTCTCCAGATCTCCAAAAAGTCCTGGACAATCATTCCAAGGTATTTGAGACTCCCAAAGGTCTCCCACCTATGCGTGATCATGATCATGCTATTCATCTGATTCCAGGAAGTGTTCCTCCAAACATCAGGCCGTACAGATATCCCTATGTCCAAAAGAGTGAAATTGAACGTATGGTTGCAGAAATGCTAGAGGCTGGTATAATTCAACCGAGTCAAAGTTCTTTCTCTGCTCCAGTAGTATTGGTGCACAAGAAGGATGGATCATGGCGCATGTGTCCGGATTATAGGGAGCTCAACAAGCTCACTATTAAAGATAAGTTCCCCATTCCTGTCATTGATGAATTACTGGATGAATTGCATGGATCAATTTACTTCACCAAGTTGGATCTTCGTTCAGGATATCATCAAATCAGAATGAAGATTGAAGACATTTCGAAAACAACATTTAGAACTCATGAGGGTCATTATGAATTTTTGGTCATGCCTTTTGGCCTTACCAATGCACCTTCAACATTTCAAGGTTTGATGAATTCAATTTTCAAACCATTCCTTAGAAAATTTGTGTTAGTATTTTTTGATGATATACTAATCTACAACAAGTCTTGGAAGGATCATGTTGAACATGTTGACAGGGTGCTACAACTATTGGAGGAGAAACAATTATATGCAAAAAGATCCAAATGTTTCTTTGGAGTCCAGGAGGTGGAATATTTGGGTCATATTGTATCTCATGAAGGAGTTAAGGTAGACCCTAGCAAAATTAAAGCCATTAAGGAATGGAAAATCCCCACATCCATAAAGCATCTGCGAGGATTTCTTGGGTTGACAGGGTATTATCGCAAGTTTGTTAAGAATTATGGGAGAATAGCAGCACCTCTAACAACATTATTGAAGAAAGATGCATTTTCATGGACTCCGGAAGCAACAAAGGCCTTTGAACATCTTAAAGAGGCAATGTGCCAAGCACCGGTCTTAGCTACACCAGACTTCACAAAAACCTTTATTGTGGAATGTGATGCTTCAGGAAATGGAATTGGTGCTGTTCTAATGCAAGATGAAAGACCCATTGCTTTTGAAAGTCGTCCAATCAAGGGAAAGTTTTTAAGCAAAGCTATTTATGAGAAGGAAATGTTGGCAATACTCCATGCACTTAAGAAATGGCGACCCTACCTAATGGGAAGACACTTCAAGGTAAAAACGGATCATGATAGCCTTAAATACTTTTTAGAACAAAGATTATCCTCTGAAGAGCAACAAAAGTGGGTCACAAAGATGTTGGGTTATGACTTTGAAATCATCTACAAAAAAGGGAAGCAAAATGTGGTGGCAGATGCACTCTCAAGAAAGGATGAGGATGTGGAAGCATTGTTGTGCGCCATTTCTATTATCCAACCAGATTGGATAAACGAAGCAAGGGAGGAATGGAAGAATGACGAAGAAGTGTGGGCACTTATTCGAAAGCTACAACAAGATTCCAGTATGTCTGATACATTTAGCTGGCAAAATGATTCGTTATGGTACAAAGATCGCTTATACCTCTGTAAGAATTCCCAGCTAAAACAAAAGATTCTTATGGAATTGCACACTTCTCCCTTAGGAGGGCACTCAGGATTTTTAAAAACTTACCACAGGGTTAAGAAGGAAATTTTTTGGGATGGCCTTAAATCAGATATTCAAAAGTTTGTGGCGGAATGTTTGGTTTGCCAACAAAATAAAGTTGAAACAATTAAGACACCGGGTCTATTACAACCTTTATCCATTCCAAGCCAACGTTGGGAGGAGGTTTCAATGGATTTTATCACAGGTTTACCCAAGTCTGAGGGAAAGAGTGTCATCATGGTGGTAGTTGACAGACTTACCAAGTATGCACACTTTTGTGCATTATCACATCCATTTAAAGCCAGTACAGTTTCTACTGCATTTATGGAAACAATTCAAAAGCTACATGGAAACCCAAAGATTATTGTAAGTGACAGAGATCCCATTTTCACTGGAAATTTTTGGACATAATTATTTTCTTGTCTTGGTACTCAGTTAGCTCATAGCTCATCTTATCATCCTCAATCTGATGGGAAAACTGAGATAGTAAACAAATGTTTGGAAGGATATCTTCGTTGCTTTGTATCTGATAAACAAACACAATGGGTCAAATGGTTGCCTCTGGCTGAATGGTGGTATAACACTTCCTTCCATACAGCAACAAAAATGACCCCATTTATGGCACTTTATGGGTATCAACCACCATCCATCACATCATATTTAAGAGAAAATTCTAAGGTTCAGGCAGTGGAACATCACATCGAACATCAACAACAAGTCCTCCAACTCTTAAAGGATAACCTCGTGTTGGCACAAAATAGAATGAAACAACAGGCAGATCAACATCGCAGTGAAAGAAGTTTTGATGTAGGTGATTGGGTATTCCTACGGCTACAACCATATAAGCAAATGTCCCTCAAGCAAGCTAAGAAGGATAATAAATTATCACCAAAGTATTATGGTCCGTACAAGGTGTTGCAAAAGATTGGTACTATGGCATACAAATTGGAGCTTCCTGCAGCTTCTCGATTGCACCCAGTTTTCCATGTTTCATGTTTAAAGAAGGTTATAGGCGACAAGCTCCCAGTTCAAACAATATTTCCAGAACTTGACGAGGAAGGAAAAATTATATTGGAACCAGAAGCAGTCACAGAAACAAGAACTCGACAGCTACGAAATCGATCAATTTCAGAGTATCTTATCAAGTGGAAGAACTTATCCGCTGAAGATTCCACATGGGAGGATGAGAATTTTATGCAGAAGTATCCAGAACTACTCAAGCGTTGAGGACAACACTTTTTTGAAGGAGAGGGGCATGTTGGGTCCCTATAATACTAGTGATTACCCCATTACTATTGTAGTTATACCCCTTATTAATATTGTTGTGCCCCTATTGCCCCCATATTGTTATTACTGTGCCCCATAGAATCCCTCTATTGTTATTTTTGTGGCTTTATATTATTATTGTTAGGTCGGCTGGATTATATTGTGACTCCTTAGACTCCTATATATAGAAAGGAGGTTTTGTCATTTGAATCATCCAAGAATTGTTCATTTATGTAATGTAAAGGAGGTTGCCCCCTCGAAGAGGCTGAATTCTAAGGCGTTGATCTATCTTTTCTATCTTTTCTTGAGCTGGTTTCATAACAATGGGATTGTGGTGGGTGCCCCAGAGGTGAAGAGAGTGGCTAGACTCACCCTCACTGTGTCCATGCCAATATACGCCTCCTCGTAGGCTTCCTCCTTGCCCTTAGAGAGTGCATTAGTTAGTTTGTCAAGCTGAGCTTGGATGGCTTGCAAGGATTGTTCAAGTTTGTCGATCTTCTCATTGGCCATAGCTTGAGCTCTAGTTGCTACCATGCACCGATCCGATGTACTTGAAATTTGGGACCGCCCGAATTTTTTTTTTACTAACAATTGAATGGTACCACCTTGCTCAGCTCGTCGTCCTAATTCTTATGGGCTAGATCACCAATAAGCGCCCTGGGGGGTCTGAAAACTCCTAACAGAGTTTTACTCCTTGCTTAGGAATACTGCAGTAGCCGAATCCTCAAAATGTTAATGCTACCAAAAGTCCTGTGAAAATCACACCCTAGTATAGGAACCCCACACAACTACTCAGATCTGGTGGATCTGAATGGCTGATCGGATAGCTCTGATTGGCGGACAGATTGCTGCTGCGGATCTGATGGATCTAATAGATCGGAAAGGCTGGTCTGCTAACTCGGAACTGCGGGACTGATGTCTACTGCTGCTGCAAACCCCCTTGCGAGATCTGATCTGGCAGAGATTATGCGTGATCCCAAGATAGAAAAGGGAACTATGGTCTCGAGGAGTGTCAGGTGCTACAGATCGCAATATACATAAGGGTCTGACAGTAGTACTCGACCCAATGTTTCAGGGCTCTAACTAAGGAGGATCAACCGTACCCTTAGCCGTACAACCCGACTACCCTATCGTACGGGCGAGTAATCTCTCTGAGTGCTATTCTCGGTGTACTGTAGCAGCAAGACAATCGACGGTTTATCTATGGCGAGGTTTCAAAGGAGCTAGGGGGCTTCCGATATACCCAGAGGGTACTTGGAAGACAGTCCGTGCGCGGTTCTGTCTAATACGCTACTACTTGAAGGGGTACCCACACGGGTTACAAGGAAGTCCAACAAGCGTGACCACCTCTTGTATTTCCTGCGTGCATGCCTCCCCAAATCCGCAGGTTTATGCGCTCAATGACAGATCGCGTGGTTTAAAGACGCCGGAACACGTCTCTAGCCAATTTTTTTTTTGCTAAGAAATGGAGATCCCACCTGCCTTAGAAAGTGCTCTGAAACCACTTGTTATGCTCTTAACCTGCAAGACGATTACCAAAATACCAAATATGCGAAGAAATATACCCAGAACATAGAATAGTGAGAAACAAGAGCAAGTAGTTTATTATTCAGAAAGCAATGTTCACTTGCCTCTTCGAGGGGGCAACCTCCAATAGAGCAGAGCTCGATTACAAAATAAGACACGATGCTCCTCGCAGGGAGTCTCTATCCTTTATATGTGACTCATACATGCAATACCATGGATCAATACCATGGTTCTTATTAATACCATCTATCTAATACCATGGCCCATTTGCAACTAACTGTGGTCCCATCATTAATTGCGGGTTAACCACTTACAATTATTAATATGGGCTTTATTGACTCTTTACTTAATTAGAACTATGACTCGATCCTACTACATAAATAAGGGGGTTAGGTTGGGACCCTAACATATAAGCGATAACCAAAATCATTAACACCATATCCAATAAAGATACATTTCTTTGATTTTGCCTCAAGCTTTGTTCTATTTTCTTTGTTAATGTGGACAAAGGCTTCACAACCAAAAGCCTTTAAAAAAGAGTAGTTTACCTTTTTACCTATCCATGCCTCCTCTGGAATACCACCATCCAAGGAACTTGAAGGCCCTCTGTTTATTAGATAAACAATAGTATCTACAACATCTGCCCAAAATTGTAAAGGCAATCCTGCATGCAATCTCATGCACCTTGCACGCTCCATGATTGTCCAGTTCATCCTTCTGACACGCCATTTTCTTGTGGTGTTCTTGGAACTGTCTTCTCTCTACGAATTCCATTTTCTGAAAAATACCTATCAAACTCTTTGCTGCAATATTCACCTCCATTATCTGATCTGAGACACTTCAACCTTTTTCCTGTCTCATTTTCAACCAAAGCTTTCCATTTTTTGAAAGTATCAAATACATCAGATTTTTTTCGAATACAATAAATCCAGGTTTTTTTGGTTGCATCATTAATAAAAGTAACATAATAAAGAGAGCCACCAAGAGATGATACCCACGCAGGTCCCCATACATATGTATGCACAAGCTCTAATTTTTCGTTTTTCTTTTCTTTCCCAACTCTAAGGAATCTGACTCTTTTCTGTTTTCCATAAACACAATTTTCACAGAATTTTAAATCGACATGCTTCAAACCTGGCAACAAATTTCTTGAGTGAAGAATTTGCATCCCCTTCTTACTCATGTGCCCGAGCCTATGATGCCACAATGCCGTATCTTCTCATGTAGAGGTTAAAGCATTAACAAAATTATAAATACCATTGCATAAGTACAATGTACCAACCTTTTCTCCTTTCTCTATTACCAGGGATCCTTTAGTGACCTTCCAGGTTTTATCTGTGAAAGTAGTTACGCAACCTTCACCTCCCAACTTCCCTGTTGAAATCAAATTTTTCTTCAGATCTGGAACATGCCTTACCTCCTTCAATAGCCATTGATTTCCATTCTGCTGTTTTATGAAAATTGTACCCATTCCAACGATTTTACAGGGTTTATCATCACCCAATCGAACCTGTCCAAAATCTCCTTGAACATAATGATGAAAATGTTTCCTATCAGGTGTGGCATGGAATGAGGCCACTGAATCTACCACCCAGGCATCAATAATGTTTTCTAATGAAAGAATCAAAGCATCTTGCAACACATCACCTGTTACATTCGCTTCATGATTGTTTTCTTGCTACGCGTCTCCTTCTTTTCCCTTCCGAGACTTGCAATGTTTCTTCAGGTGTCCTTTCTTCCCGCATTTCTAGCACACTATCCCCGATCTAGACTTGGATATGCCTTTTCTTGACTTACTGCGATATTCAGAGCTCTTTCCTCTTTCCATTTTTCTTCCCTTAGTCTCTGCAGTCAAAGCATTACCTGATGTCTCACTGGAGCTTTTCCGTCGCATTTCCTCGCTAAGGATTGCACCGACAACATCATCAAACTTTAAAGTACTAGATTCAGAGACAAAGTTACTAATGGCCATAACTAAACCATTCCAGCTTTCTGGCAATGAGCACATAAATAACAGAGCCCTAACTTCATCATCAAAATTTACCCCTACAAAACTTAACTGACTTGTAACTGTATTAAAATCATTTAAATGGTCCGCAACAGATCCACCTTCTCACATCTTCATATTAAATCAACACTTCATAATAAATACCTTATTTGAAGCCGAGGGTTTTTCATATAGTTTGGCCAATGCCGACATTAAACCCTCTGTTGTCGTTTCCTTTGAAATATTAAATGCTACCGACGCCACTAGGCACAGCGGTATTGTTCCAAGTGCCTTTCGGTCAAGAATATCCCATTCTGTGTCTGTCATACTCGTCGGCTTCTTTATCTTTTCGCTTAATGGTAGGTACAGATCTCTCTGATACAGATAATCTTCCATCTGCATCTTCCATCGCTGGTAGTTTTGGCCGTTGAATTTTTTCGACCCTAAACATACCATCTTCCGCCATTGCTCCCACTCGAACCAGGAACCTGTTATAGACATATTTGGGCACTGCAACCCCAATCAAATATGTCCATAAACCAAGGGCTTATAAGTCCCTAAAAGTGTTGTTTCATACCCTAAAGGAGCAAGGTCAGCTGATTACATCATCTCCCAGAAGTTTTCCATGAGAAACCACTCAGAACTGGTCAAAGCAGGACCATACAGACTGCCCAGTGCAAAGGGTGCGATGCATACTGGAAAGCCCTTCTGTAGGGTGCGATGAGCGAGAGCAGACAAATGGCACAAGCAGTTTGCTAGGTGGACACCCTGAGAATCTTCTAGAAGCTGCTCATTTGACACTTGCCTCCCTAAATTCACCCAAGGATGAGTAAGAGATCATGAAATATCCAAATGGAACCAAGAACTATCAGAGAGATGACACTAATCAAAATCCCAGAAGCTGACTCACCTCCCTGCAAATATCTATAAATGGATCCCTCATCCCAGAGATCCAGAGGTTGAAATTTGGTAATTTGCAAAGAGGTGTTGCTGGTTTCTCTTTGAAGACATTGTTGGGTGATCTTGCTTTGTGTGAGGTGAATAGGGCTTTCAAGCTAGGAGGATGGTACTGGGTTCGACCAAGTGGTTTTAATCCTCTCTTCTACTACATTTACTAATAAATCTATTTGAGTTTTCCTCCATATTCTTGTGTATCTCTGAATATCGTGTTGATATATGCATTTGTGTGGTCAATATATATCTGATCCTATATTGTTTACAGTGAAAGATCTCTATGCTTTGATGGTATTATGCTGCTGTGAATCTACAGGTGCTCTTTGAAGCGGAACAAGTAGGGAAACAATGGCAAGATTCTGTCAAAGGGGAAAGGAAACAAGCAAGGAGCCAAGCGGAAGACCGAGGTTGGTACTCTCTGCTTCTTTCTCATCTCTCTCTCGTAAAGGAAAAACAAATGACTTTAATCTGTTTGTTTCTAAGATAGCTACCCGTCTTAGTGGGACTAGCAGTTCTGAATAGACACTAGATTTCCCGATAACAGAACCCTTCTCTCCTGCGAGTTTATCAGCCAAATAGACCTTCGGCTTTGATACCAGTTGTTAGAAAATTATATATTACAGAGTAATGGAACACATAAAATATTGCATAAATATAAACACAGAAAACACATAAAACAAGAGAGACAGATATATGTGGTTCACCCAGTTTGGGCTACATCCACGAAGAAACAACGAGTCCTTTTTTTATTATATTATCCAACAAACTAAAGAGATACAACCTACAGCAGATCCGCTGTAACATCCTCTGCGCTCTCAATATCCTCTATCTTTTCTTCACTTAGAATACAGATATGATAGATGCAATACACCTCCCTCATATATAGTAAGGGGTTGCCTTCTAGGGCAAAAAACCCTAAATTAAATATAACTTCTACCGTCATATCATCTGCCTAATGAATGACCCAGATTGACTAGAAATTACTAGACTTTTACAAGGCAATTTTACATCCGTTTTTAGCTTCGGGGGCACTGCACCCAAACCCCTGCTGGGGGACCGCTAGCCCCTGGACCCCCTTAGCCAGGGGGGATCGGCTCCCCCGAACCCCCACGGGGGGGGGGGGACGGGGGGGGGGGGGACAAGTCCCCCCCAACCCCCCCGCGTGGAGGGGTGTACAGTCTTCTTGGGGTATACATCCGATTGAGACCTTTGAATACAGAAGATAATCAGGCTCCACACCCAATAGGGCAAACCTCCGGTGCCATAGTTCAGATTGTAGAGATGTGTTGTAAGACATGGCTCCTAATGGACTTCCTCCAACTTGATACAAAGTGTCAACCCTGAACCCAAGAGTAAAAGCATCTTTAAAATTCCTTTTCCAAACACGTACCTTTCCATCGATGAATGCCACCTTGAATCCTTTGTCCTCCATGGCTAAAATGGACACCAGGTTCTTCTTGATATCATGTACATATAGAACTTCTTGTAAATGAATCGTGTCACCTTGATTCAATTGAAGGGTAACATTCCCTACTCCAGTCACGCGATAGGTGGCATCGTCTCCAAGGATAATCTTCAAGTTTGTCTCCTTCTCTATTAGATTAGAGAGAGCTTCCTTGTATCCGGTGAAGTGCCTTGAGGCACCACTTTTAATTAGCTAATTCCCCAAATTGTCTGGTGGAGAGGTAGTAGAGAGGGCCAATATAAGATAATACTCCTTTTACTTATTGTTAACAACATTTTATTCTTCATACCTGGAGTTCCTTGCTTTATTGGAGGGTCAACCATTTCCTTGATGTCCCACATTCCTTTTTCCTTTGCCCTTGAACCTGCCATTCCTTTGATTGTTGTTGTTGAAGTTGCCCCTAGAATGATTGTGATCATCATCATGTGATGTGTCCCTTCTATTTGGACACTCCCTTGCATAGTGGCCAAATTTATTGTAAATAAAGCATCTGCCCTTCCTTCCACCCTTAGATCCAGGCTTTCCATTGAAATGACCTTTAGACTCTGCGTTATTTCTCCTTTTGGCATGAGTGGAGAAAACAGTTGGGTTGCTTCTATTAGAAGGCATTTCTTGCACCACCATTCTTGTTTCTTCTTGAATGCATCTTGACATCAATTTTTAAAATCTTGGAATTCGATCGTTATTGAGAATAGTGGTTCTAAATATATACCACTCGAGTGGGAGTCTTCCAAGGGTAGTGATAGTAAGTTCCCTATCAGGAATGACCTCTCTAATCGAAAGTAGATCATTCTTAATCTCGGTGATCCTTAAGAAGTAGGATTGAAGATCCTCGTCTTTGCCCTTCTTAATATCCTTCAACTTATTTTTGAGAAATAAAATTTGGTTTGCATCACTAACCTTGAACATGCTGACCAACCTGTTGTAGATCTCCTTAGAGTTGTTCAAATCGGAGATGTAGGCCACCAGACGCTTGTCAATGGAATATCTGATAATCTTCTTTACTTTGATTTCAACCTTATTTTACTTGGTCTTCACAGCAGCTGGTGCATTTGAAGGAGGCTTAGGGATTTTACCCTTCACATAATCCAACACTTCTTGTTCTTCCAAGGTCAAATCAAGAGACATCTTCCATCCATGATAGTCATATTTTTCACGGAGCTTGTCTTCAGTCGGGAAGTGGGATGAGGAACCCATTGAGCCTTTTTTCCTTGTCCAACTGTCTTTGGTGATTGCTCTTTCACTCTTGCTTGGGCTTTGTCTTCACCTCAGCTCTGATACCATGTTAATTTTAGGTAACAATGGTATGTTCTATGCTTAAGAGAAATTTACTTCAATTTCTTTATTAGCCCAATATCAATATCCAGATTAGCAATCACATTAGCATGATACTAAAATGCAGATAGAACATAAACATAAACAATAGAAGACAAGCCAAGACAAGAGGACACAAGATGTGGCACTAGCTAGGGACAAACCCCAATGTGGGGAAACCCTTGATCAATTCTTATTATATTCTTCAATAGTTCAGCAGAGAGAGAGATAGTACAAATTACAAATCTGATAATTTATGATAGCAACAAGAATCCCTAACCATAAAAGTCAATGCTGGTCAAACAGGGCAAAATTCTTCCTCTAAATAGCGCGGTCAAACCTAGTCAACTTCGGCCTCCAACAACAAGCCCAATCAACTCAAAACAATCCAAAAAAGTCTAGTAAAAAACTGGTCAACAAAAGTCAAACTGCAGCCAGCCCAAGGGTAGTCAACGCTGGTCAAGTGAGAGGTCATATTGCCTTGATTTCAGTGCCTAGATTTGCGGCCTGCTAGGAAGGAGATACCTCACCCAATCCGCAGTCAAAACAGGTCAACGTAGTCAAATAAAAATCCTGCAGTCCGGTCAACGCTGGTCAATGCAGTCAAACGATCAAACATAAAATCGTCCTCCTTCCTTCGCATGTGTGAGAGACAACTGTCCAGATTTGCGTACCCAATCACAAGAGGAGAGAGATGATGATAAAATGACTTGAAGTGTCCTCCTTTTATATGCAGCGTTGAGGAAGAGCTAGGGGTTTGAATGCCTGTTTTGCTTGCTGGCCGACCTTGATAATTATAAATAAATTCATATCTTCATTTGTACATGTCAAAATTAGATGATCTTTAGATCAATCCTACACCTCTCAGAGAGAGAAGAATCCAAGAAAAATATTAGCTGTCATAAATAAGATGACCCATGTGGAGTTTGACCCTAGTTGCCAATTTTAACATGCTGTGATGAACTGCGACATATAAGGTGTCACCGACCACAAATGGTACATTTCTACACTATGGGAATAAATGAGCTGGAGTCGGCTTTGTGAGAAATCATTTGATTACTGGTCATTGATGTATACCTTTAACAAACGCGAGACAACTCATCGATAATGATGATGAGAGTCAAGGTACCCCAGTACAATCTAACAAGTGTGAGTAAATGTGTTGAAGTCGAACACTCCAGATAATCTATCAATCAGGAGACATTGATGTATTCTCACAGTCGATAGTGAAGGAGTCTACCACTGATGACTACAACCCCTAAGGTACTGAAAAAAGGACTCTAGATCTTGTTGCCAAAGCAATGAGTTGAAGTCCATGGGAAAAGATCTGCTGGAAGGAAGGCATTTTTTCATAAGACCAAGCAAACACATCTCGAAACTCTTTAAAGAGGTCAGTATAAATCTTGATCATAAAAATAATGAGTTATGAGCGAACCTTTTTGAGGAGCGATCCTAGAGGACGAAATGACACTAATATGAGCGATAGGAGGAGGAAGATCAAAAGTACCCATCAACTAGGAATACATTCCAAATCCCAAATTCTCGACAGGCTGCTTGGTATTCTTCACCAAGGGGATGGTAGAGTCAGAGGATGCATTGGGATCGTTAGGAGAATAACCCATTTGATCAATTGTAATGATTCTCCCTTCATGAGGGATGCATAGGATGCGAAACAAAAATGAAACAATGACATCCATTACGTAAACCCAATTTCGACCCAATACAAGATTATAATCAAGGTTGGCATCAACTATCTACCTCGACATTGACAACCTTTCCCCCAACACAAATGGGAAAGGTTGGGAGAATTCCATGAGGCCTATGAGAATGACCATCAAACGTAGTAAGGAGAGTAGGGGAAGGAACAACTTCCAGGGACCCGATAACCTTCCAACATGACATCGACATGACGCACGTGGAAGCCCCTTCATCAACTATAGTTCTAAAGATAGTCTTCTTTCGATATGTAGAGTTAATCTGGAAAGTCATTTGATGAGGGAGTCTCTTCTTAACAGTTGACATATCAAATGTAATAACGAGAGAGTTTTTCGGATCAACTACTCCGATTGTAGTGAGCAATGCACTCCTTTGTGCAAGACACGATTGGAGTACCTCTAACGCTGACATCGCACATGGACTCTAAGCCATATCTTCGACAATAGAATAGTTTTGAGCAGTCCTAGCATTGGGATTGACAGTCATGTTGGAAAATCAAAATATTATATTAGGGTTTGATTCTCCTTTCTTGATAATTACTTGTGAGTGTGTTGGATTCTTTTACTTCTTTATTATATTATCTTTCATCAAGAAATTACCATATTATGTGTGTATGAAGATTACAAAACAAGAGACACAAGATATATGCACATGCTAAGGGAAAACCCCCCTCGAGGGGAAAACCTAGTCAAGATAATTCTTCCTTTCAGTAGTATTATTTGAGACTCTTTACCCTAGACCAAGACCATACTATCCCTCCACACCATGTCAGCCTCCCAGATCTTCGACCCCTTCTAGCAACTTCGACTAGGCAACAACTTCCAGTAACAACGAAACCTTAGGAGACTTCGATCTCCCAACCCAGACCAAGAAACAGAGAGAGAGAGAGGCACCAAAAACTTGTTTTTCTTCCTCTCTATAGACTTCCCCAAAATCACACTTCTTTTGACCTCTCGACGACAGACTTTGCACTTCTCTAGCTCTTCTTGAGATACCGGATTTGCTTGAGAGTGAATGAATGAAAATGACTTTGACCTCTTTGTATATATAGGCTTCTTGTGGGTCGAATGAGGGTCCTTACGCTGACTTGATCTCTCTTAGGCTGCCATGATGTGGAGGGTACATAATTCATATTTGAATTGATACAAAACCTTTTTACATGATTCAAAAACCCAAGAAGGGTCTCTTTGAATGTACAATGACTCTATAAACTCAATATTAATCCTAGGAGTCCACAACGGGGACTTTGAATAATCTAATGATGACTCAAGCATGAAACTCGTACTTTAATAAGTCATTGTTACAATAATAAAAATTCTTTTCTTTATTCTAAGTACATTATTAAAGACCGAACATAGTTATATTTTCTAACAAGTTGAATGTTTTGTAGAGCCTTTTGACATTCGAGGTATAGACTCAACTGCGGGCGTTGTTAGAAAATGTAACTATGTTCGGTCTTCAATAATGTACTTGAATCATTATGAAATGTACTTGTCAAAAGAATAAAGATTTATTTATTTATTATTATAACAATGAGCATGGGTTTCATGCCTGGGTCATCATTATATTAGTCAAAGTGCCCATTGTGCACTCCTAGGAGTAATATTGTGATTATAGAGTCATTGTACATTCAAAGAGACCCTTCTTGGGCTTTTAAATCATGTAAAAAGGTTTTGTTTAAGACAAATATGAATTATGTACCCTCCACATCATGTCGGCCTAAGGACCCCCATTTGATCCACAAGAAGCCTATCTATACAAGGAGGTCGAAGTCATTTGGAGCATTCATTCTTAAGAAAGTTCGATATCTCAAGAAGAGTTGGAGAAGTGCGAAGTCTGTTGTCGGGAGGTGGAAAGAAGTGTGAGTTTGGGGAAGTCTTTAGAGAAGAAGAAAATTGAATTTTTGGTGTGTCTCTCTCTCTGTTTCGTGGTCTGGGTTGGGAGATCGAAGTCTCCTAAGATTTCCTTGTTGCCGGAAGCTGCTACCTAGTCAAAGTCGCTGGAAGGGGTCAAAGATTTGGGAGGCTAACACAGTGTGGAGGGAAAGTTTGGTCTTGGTCTAAGGTAAAGAGTCTCAAAGAACACTATTGAAAGGAAGAATTATCTTGATTGGTTTTCCCCTCGAGGGGGGTTTCCCCTAACATGTGCCTATATCTTGTGTCTCTTGTTTTGTGATCTTCATACACATATAATATGGTAATTGCTTGATGAAAGATAATATAATAAAGAAGTAAAAGAAGCCAACACACTCATAAGTAATTATCAAGAAAGGAGAATCAAACCCTAATATACTATCTTTGATTTTCCAACAGGCCTCTCGATATGGAGTGGCTCTGGGATATCAGAAGCAACCTTAGCCTTAGAAGTTTCTGGCTCACCATAAGCATGTGATCTTGTAGCAACAACATGAGACCTTACCATACATACATTCAATGTGGATTCCCCATCCTGGTTGCCCCCTGTGGGGGTTCTAGTACTAGCATTAGCGTCAACAAGCATTTTCTGGCATTGGGGAAAAGGGTTAGTCAGCATAGCCTGGGAACTTGAAGAACCCTGCTAAGCTAACAAGTGTTGAACATCCTGAATATTAGGGAAAATATGGGTAAGATTATCCCCATTACATAACTTGCATGGGAATTTTACTTTCTTTTTTTATTCCTTTTTGCCCTCTCCAATGTCATTACTAGGCTTGTTCACATTTCCCTTCCTAGCGTTATCTTTCTTCCTACCACACCCCTTCTTCCCATCGGATTGCTGGTTTCCTTTGGGATCTAAAGATTGGACAACATTAATTGCTAAAGGTTGGGAATAAATAGACACTGACGACGTAGCGTGTGCCGGAGAAGCAGATTGTAAAGACAATTGCTGCAATTGATTCAACAGGTTAGCTGTACTACTATCGATTGACCCTACAATTTCGTCGGCATGGGGTCTCGACTTAGGTTTGGCTAGATCGATCTTTGATCGAGGAGCATCAGGAAAAATCTTATAAAGGACTCTAGACTGAGAATAGATGAGTTCTAATTGTTGGTCTCTAAAGATGGCCTGTTCTTCAGTGAACACTTCGGAGAGTGACACATCCTTAGAAATTTATGGTTGCAAATATTTCAAAAATCATTCCAGAAGAAACTCATCAGGGATATATGCCTTGATTAGCCTCTTCCTTCTGCGCCACTCTTGGATGTGGTCATAAATATGAGTTGCCTTGTCTTGTTCAAAATTGGCTAGAAGCTCAGTTCCAGCATCATATCGGACATGCAACTGAAAATGATTTAGAAACATAGTAGCCAATTCACCAAACGTAGAAAAGGTACCCCCTCTAAGCTCAATATACCACTTTGCAACGTTTCTAGTTAGGGTGCATTGAAATAATCTCAACCTGATCGAATCATCGATCAAGGAGTTAGATGAGCACCATAAATGGAACGTGGTTATATGATCAATTGGATCCTCTCCAGACTTCCCTTCAAATTTTGGAATATCAGATGGAAGTTTGGTGGGGACCGAAGGCCAAGCCAGATTATATCGGATCAAATCGTTTGTCAATTTTGAAAGATTTTGCAAGTTCAAAGTTGCTAGGAACAGTAAGCATGGAGGAATAGGAAAATTCCACCCACCAAGAGCATAATTTCTGACATTAGAAAAATAGTATCCTAGATTTGGAGAGGCACCAGATTGCCCTGGGTTACTCGTAGAAGGACCTGAACCATAAGGAAATCCTTGTGGCTCAAAATTATTCGGAGGGTATCCACCCCTTGCCGCATGGTAACCATACATAGGGTAGTTTCCTCCTAGCGAAACATTGAAAGAAGGGGAAAGCCCCTGATAAGGATTCCATGCACTAGCTAGCAGAGGAAAGACTTGTGAGGTCCCGACAGAAGGGAAGGGAATACTCCTCTGTTGACTAAATAGATGGGATAAGTTCCTAGCCCCTAAACCACTAACGAATGGATTTGCCCATCCTTGACTTCCTTGGAAAGGATTAACATTCTGAGCTTGTCCAGAGAAAGGTACCGATCCTAAGTTCAAAGATGGATTGGAAGGAGGAATATGACCACTTCCAAAAGTGAAACCTTGAAAAGATGTTGAACCACTTGGCATAGAAGTCATGGATGTGGAAACAACAGATGGGAAGGTTGAAGGAACTGAAGGAATCCCACTGGATGGCATCTCGAAAGGATAGGCACCAGTGAAAGGGGCGGAAGGTTGGGTGCTCCCACTCGAACTCAGAATGGAGGTAGAGCCAATAGCTACTGTACTAGGCGTAAAAATGGATATAGGAATATTAACCCCTCTTGCAAATGAAGGAGGGGTCTGCACACCAAAAATATTAGTCTCCATACTTATGCCACTAAGATTGGCCATCGAAAAAAAAGGAGAGTGAACAGGGTTGCCGGCTTGTGTGTCTGGGTACCCACATATTCTACAACATAAGGAAGATTAGAAGGAAGAGGTTCTGAAGGAGTCATAGGGGACTCATGGATGTCTTCAGTATCAACCTTGTCTTCTGATTGGAAGAGCACCCTAGCAAGGGCCGGAGGGTTTCTGTCCAAATTATGAATTGAACTAGGTTCACCCTGTGAAATGGGGGCCCTTGGAGAAGGATTAATCTCTGATTTGTCAACTGCTATTGGTTGAAAATCACTAGCAAAATTACTCCTACGCCTTCTAGATGAAGGCTCGACACTCGCAGGTGAAAGCCCACGAAGCCTCCTAGACTGACGAACCAGTCGATCAACCACTTTTAAATATTAAGAGAACTTTTTAAAGACTCAAAAATAAAAACTTATGGCAGTCTAGCGCCAAAGAGCACTCATTAAAAAGTCCCTAAAGATACAACCAAACAAGCAAATTCTAGATATTTCCGCTCCGGGTGATTAGGACCGGACACCAAACTACAAGAAAGCAAAGATAAGGCCCTTCCGTAGATAGTTTTAGATAATTATGGCACAATCCTACCAACGAAGGTATCATAAACAATTACACTTATTTCTAGACAATTGCCTTTGTCGATGCAAGTACCTGAGCTTTGCAAGGGCACCCTCCAGAAGTACTATGAAAGTGATGCAATGTATGCCTCAGGTACCACGGGCATTTCCCCTTGCAGTCACCTGTGCGCTCCCTAGGATAGGCAACTAAGGTCACCAGCTCGTAATCAGAGGCATGGCAGAACAATTGTGGGCGCGGGATCCAACAAGTAGGAGACGGGGTATCTCTCTTTCCTTGTCTTCACTCATCGTCGTGCTTAACTCTTGTGTTAGAGGAGCTTTCCCGGACAACCTAATGATACTATGTTTGCACTCTTTAATCAACTTCTATGTTTCGTTTTAGAGTGGCCTTGGAGAGTTTACTCTCCACACACCTATTCCAAGGTACTAAATGCCCTAGATAATTGATGTATCTATGACAAAAACAAAAATCTAGTTCATTTTAAATTAAGTGTTTGATTTTATTAGTTGTTATTTAGGTCACCAGTAGCGGAAGTGCAATTTGTGATGTTCCGACGCAAAAAGAAACCAATGGAAAACTAAGTTACGTGCAAATGCAACTTCTTTTTCTTCAATGAAAAGTGATCTCTACAAGGTTCTACGAGAAATCTATGAAGGTAAAACTCTTTTATTTTTTCTTTAAACACACTCACACATTCAACATCTATTGAAAGAGACTAAAATGACTAAAATGCAAGCTACCTTGATGCATGCTAAAATGCCTAAACGCAAGATTCTATAGAATGCTCTAAATAAACAATTGTGTTCATTCAAAGATCAAAAGCCAAAAATTTGACAAACAAGGAGAAACAAATATCCAAGAAAAGATCCCCCAAACGAAGCCAAATTTCAACCTCAAGCAAAGATTTGCACACTTGTTGAAAAGCCAAAAAGACCAAAAAACCAAAAACCAAAGAAAAGAAAGTAAAAAAACAAATGTTTTTTCTCTTTTTCTTTTTAAATACTTATGAAAAAAGTTTCAAGAAGGCAAAGCAATCAATCACTTCAAGATCAAAATCAAGCGAAAAGACTCCAAACTTCACAAGCCATAAACAATCACCAAGATTGTTAGAGTAAAGTGAATGAGAGACTAAAACACTTGAACAACTTAACTTGAAAGATACATAAAATTTCCAGAAAGATAGAAAGATCAGAGAACCAAAATCCTTCACTAAACCAAAATTGAAAAGGCCCTTCTCAAATAATAAAAAATAAACGAAATGAGTCAAATTCAAGAATGCAAAGCGAAGTAATGAAAAGATTGGACTATAAGCAAGTTGGGAACCAACTCACTGTCCCAAAAGCATAGAACCGTCAGTCACTTCACAAAGAAGGTCTCAAACCCAAACTTCAAATGCAAAAACTAGGTTGACATTTTTTTGTTGCAAAATGAGATAAAGAAACCAACACCAACAAGAAACAAGACCCTTCCAGACTGTAGATGACTTCAAGAAAGCAGAAAAACCAAGCTACACCCTTGACTGAAGGAAAAACTTGAAAAATTCATATTTTTCCAAATATACGCGACTGTGTAATAACAGACACGCGTATACACGCGATTGTTCCTGAAGAAACTAGCGTATATGCTAGTTTCTTTGGCATACGCTATGTATGTACACTGCTGTGTATAACAAAAAGAGCGTATATATAGAAAAATAGCGAAAAATAAAAAAGACAGCCCTGATCCAGAAGGTCTGTTAATTTTAGATAACAATGGTATGTGTTGGAAATACTAAGAGGGGGCTGGGGGGGGTGAATCAATATTTCTTAGCAATAAGCACTTTATTAATCTTTTCAGAGCATTAGTTAATCTTCAGTTATTATTATTATTGTTCAGTGAGAGAAGGAAACAACAATGCAAAAATAGACCCCCTTTGGGTCAAAAACCACCGAACTCTTTTCTAATAAGTTCTTTAATCTTCAGCTCCAACTGAAAAGAAAGCTACGACTTCCTAAAACTGTAGAAAAATATTATTCTCCAGCTCCCACTAGAAGGATGCCCCAATGCCCTGGTTTTGTTAACAGTCAGCTGAATGGATGCCCCAACACCCTAGCGAGCTAAAACTTTCCCTAGCACCACCCTACCACCCTGAAGTGTTTACAGGCCCAAACTTGTAGGTGACTTCATTCACCTGCCTAGCACCACCCTACCACCCTATAAAGAAAAAAAAAGAATAAAAGATGTGGATTGCCGTACCAGGGACAATGATCCATGTTACAATGATTTACAATAAATGATAGACAATAGTAGGACCTACCCTTATCCCAACAAACTTGACAATACAATAGAATCTCCCCAATAATGCCTTTACAACTCTAGGAAATTTGACTTTTTTTACAATTTTAGACAATTTTGACTCTTTTACAAAATGGGCTCTCGCACTTAGTTACAATGGTTTGACTTTTGACATTGACAATTCTTCACAATATATGGACAACAGTTGATGATGGTCGTTATGTCTTCAAATGATGTCCCCTAGCAATGCTTCTTTTAAGAGATGTTGATTTGACACTTTAGACTCTTGAATGCTTGCTTGGTGTTGTCCTTGAATCTTTTTCTACCTGCATGCAAATTGCCCAACAAAACCCAATCCCAAAGAAAAACAAATAAACACAACAATCCTTTAACGAAACTCACCTTTGTCTGCAAAGAGAATTAGTACAATAGTAATAAACATACTAAAAATTAATGTTCGCAGAAATAGATATGCAACAAAAGAAATATAACAATACACACGTGTCTCTTTTCTTGATGGCACTGAAATCTTAATGATGCTCAGACTTCACTCTTCTTGGGTGATCCTAAAAATTTTGCGAGAGACTAGACATACCTACACTTGACCCCTTTGATGACACTATACCTGACATGAGCTAGATATTATACAATCCTAGTACAGGCTCTTAAAAGCCTACAAGTTTTTCCCTAAAAACTATTGCAAGCCTTACTACTTAGCTTGATGATATACCTTATCCACAAATCGAAAACAAGCCCTAACCAATTGTGAACACAAAGTATAAATACATATTTGAAACTTAAATGAAATAAGCCTAAGGCTTTGCAATGTTACCTTAATGTTGTGGTCAATTTGAGACTTAAAAGATGCTATAGGACTGAACCACTGAAGTTGGGCTTGCTTTTACAAACATGCCTAACACTATCCCTAACCAGACATGGTACTACCCTAAACTAGACTTGAAAAAAATCAGACTTAAACTAACCTAAGTATAGGCCTAAACCACGTGGAGATCAACCCTTTTTGTTCTTTTATACCTCAAGTCCGAGACATAAAAAGGTGACTTTACATGCTCTATCTAAATACAAAGTAAGAAGGACCTGGACTGCGACTTAAAAGGGAATATACAAAAGGAAAATTATAGACTCACTCTTGCTTATCCTTCTTCTTGTTCTTCGTTCTTCTTATGTAAGGCAACCTCCACCACAGATTCAAAGTAGAATACTTGCTACAGGGATATATGATAGATCTGGAAGTATGGATCTTCGTTCTCCTTTGCAAGGTAAATTCCCATGAAATAAATCCTCAATCGAACCAAACCTTGACCCCTATTGAATTTTAGATGCCTACATTAATTTCTCCTCAGGGTGATCGAATAATTTTAGAGAGAGAATTTCTTAGATTATTTGTTCAAAAGCTTATCTCTCAAGTGGTTAGAAGGGTTTGTTTTTATAGTCATACGTTGGTTGGTAAGGATGACGTTAAGGTTTAGGAAGGGACTTTATAGGTGATTGTTAGATATTAGAGAGGGTTTCAAATAGGAATTAACATATTAAAATATTAATTTTATTTGTCTTGTGTGCTAAGGAAGGGAGGCCGTGAGCCTTATGGGAAGAGATAGTATTTGTTAAGGTAGGAGGGATACTTTTTATGGGATAGAATTAATTTAAAATGCTTCCTAAGATGATGCTTTCATAATTACCCTTAATTTAATTAATTACTAATGCTTATTATTATTTGTCCAGTAAAATTTTGAAGTCAATGATTGGCTTAGTGCATATGGGTCTACTTGAGTGTGAAGTCAATGATTGGTTTACTATCTTTGGATTTTCAAGTTATTCAACTTATATGTGGTGAGATTACGGTGAGAATCCCTGTCATATATTGACAACCATTGGTGAATAAGGTGTCATGTCTCTACCCCTGGGGTTTTAGCCCACAAAACTGGGTCTTCAACTTCAACCTCAATTTTCTCTCAAACCAGGAGGAACCATGAGGCGTACCATATATCAACGGAAACATCTTGTCGAGGAGAATCTATCTAGAAGGATCTTGACACAAGATTCCATGAATTGCCATGTCAAATTTTCCATGGAAGATCGGGGTAGCTCTTGGTGCTGCTTGGGTTGACATCAATGACAACCACCTATCAACCTTGTTGGTGGAGGTGGAGGTTGCCGAGAAAACCTCCACCACTTGTTAGGAATCACGATTGCCATTGAACCAAAACCCACAGGTATTAGTCAATGATCGCATCGCCAAAGATAAGGATCCGCGAGAGGCGGTTAGTCCATGTCACAAAACACACATGGAGCATTGGTTTATCCAATGTCCAACAATCTCCCCCCAACGCGAGCTGGGTGTGTATCGAACTCGTGACCTGCCTCTGATACCACTTGTTGGGAATCACGATTGCCATTAAACCAAAACTTGTAGGTATTAGTCAACGATCGCATCGCCAGAGATAAGGATCCACGAGATGCGGTTAGTCCATGTCACGAAACACACGAGGAGCGTTGGTTTATCCAATATCCAACAATATGTTCTATGCTTTAACACAATTTACTTCAATGTTCCTTTAGCAGCCCAATGAAAATTTCTATTTATATCCAATAGCAATCACATTAATTTAAACACGTTGACAATAATTGTAGATAGAACATAAAAACATGTGTAGAAGACGAGCTAAGACAAGAGGACACAAGATATCGCTAATGCAAGGGAAAAACCCCAATGTGGGGAAACCCTTTGATCAAATCTTCTTATTATTCTTCAATAGTTCAGCAGAGAGAGAGAGTAGAAATATCATAATTATATGCCCAAAACAATCCTGCCAAATCAACAGTGAACAACAACCAATGCAACCCTAACTAGGAAGTCAACGATGGTCAAAGTAGCCCAAAAAAGTCCTTCAAGCAACTCAATGAACAACAAAAGGATTCAACCTTTCAAGAGAGTCAAAGTCAACCCAAAAACAACCCAGTGAACCTAGTCAAAGTTTGCTGTAATTTATGCAGTCAAATCATAAGGTCATGCTGAAGTCAACTAAGTCAAACTATCCCCAAAGACCTTGAAAAATGTGCCAATCAATGCAACCTTCAAAAAACGAAAATTTTCCCACAAAAATAAAGTCAACTCATGGTCAACACTCCAAGTCAACAATGGTCAACACCGTCCTAATTCTTGAAATTTTCAACCTCCTAAACAAGTCCAAAAATTCGTCTCTTCCACATGTGTAAAGTAGAGAAGCCTCCAAGCTATAAGAACCAATCAAGAGAGGAGAGAGAGATATATGTGATGAGATGATAATGTCCAAATGAGAGAAAGGTCACTTCTATTTATACACTTCGTTGAGGGTGAGGAGTCACATCCATTGGGCTTCACGAGCCTACACTTGACTGAGGCCGACCTTGACAATTTGTCCATGAGAAAGAATAAATTCAAAATTCCATTTCTGTGTGTCAAAATGAGATGATCTTTATATCAAAATTGGACCTCTCGAAAAGAGGAATCCCATGCAATAATCATCTCCATCATCCTGTACCATCTCTGTCATCACTACCCTTCTCTTCTCTTCTCTGCTCTTCTTTTCTTTTCTATGCTAAACCATGAAGTAATAATGAAGAAGAAGTGATCGAGAGTGAGTGATAAGATTATACCACTCTCTACTGACTAAAGTCTGTCCTTGATCCCGTATCAAATTGTTGAACACCATGCATCCTAGTCATAAGGATTACAACATTACACGATGCATCCATCGGTAGTGCTATCGTCCCTAACCATCTTTTTCCAACTCATTGGCTAGATGATTGGTACTTCCCATGAGTCCCAGACTCTATGGGTAGGATGTGTGTCGAGGCATCAACAGGAGAAGGTGAATCGCTCATCCTGCTCATATGCCATAGGATAAGGTGAACCACTCATCCTATTCATATGTCAATCGCAGGGGAAGGTGAACCACTCACCCTACATGCATGTGTCTGGGTAGGGAAAGGTGAACCCCTCACCCTACACACTTGTCAACCATCAAGGGATATCATAGGGGAAGGTGAATCACTCACCCTGTATCCAGCGCACTATTAGGGGAAGGTGAACCACTCATGCTATGGTCACTCATAGCTCCAAGAAGTAACCCAAGCCCCTAGAAGCTCCCAGAGCTCTGTGCTCAACTCATACGGGACCCTCATAGGGGGGTCGTTCCACGACTGCAAGTCTCTCTCGGAAGGTTAAGAATTTGACCTTCCCCAAAGGCTTTGTGAGAATCTCTGCGACTTGCTCGTTTGTTCTAATGTGTTGGAGCCTTATTGCTCCCCATTATACCCTATCCCGGATAAAGGGGTACCTGATATCGATGTGCTTGGAGCGGTCGTGGAACATGAGATTCTCTGATAGGTGAATCCCACTTTGGTTGTCACAAAAGATCACGGTGGTATCCAACACATGCTCAAATAGCTCATTGAAGAGGTTCCTCAACCAAATAAATTCACAACAGGCCATACTTACAGCAATGTATTCGGCCTCGGTGGTGCTTAGTGCAACTGATTTCTGCTTCTTGCTCATCCAAGATATAGAAGTAGACCCCAAAGAGAAGCAACATCCAGACGTGATCTTACGATCCACCACACTTCCTGCCCATACAACATTTCAATATCCATGAAGCCTCAAATTTTCAACAGTGTATCTCAGTCCATAGTGGATTGTGCCCTGGAGATATCTGAAGAGATTCTTAGCAACAATCCAATGAGTGTGATGAGGCTCAACCATATATTGACTCAATGTATTTACAATGAAGCATATGTCAGGACGGGAGTTGACCAAAAACATTAGGCCCCCCACAAGTTGAGGATACTCGGTAGGGTTTTCTAATCTGGGCCCAACAACACTTCCACATAACTTCTTAAAGTTGAGTTCCATCGGAGTAGTCATGGACTTGCAATCCATGATCCCACATCTCTCAAGTAGCTCCACAATGTATTTTCCTTGAGAAATGAAAATCTCACCTGGATTTTGCCAGACCTCCAGCCTTAGGAAACAATGCATCAGTCCTAGGTCCTTCATCTCGAACTCGGAAGCCAACTCCCTCTTGCATTGATGAATGAGAAGGTCATCGCCAGTCAGAAAGAGATCATCCACATAAAGGACTAGAAGGCGAGGTTTGTCCTTTTCAACCTTGAAGTATAAGTTTTGGTCAACATCACTCCTTGTGAATCCCAGCTTCATAAGATAACTATTGATCCTCTCATACCAAGCCCTAGGGGCTTGCTTCAACCCATAGAGGACTTTCTTCAATCTGCATACATGTGTCTCATGATATTGAACCTCGAACCCCTCAGGTTGTTCCACATAGACTGCCTCCTTAAGCGAACCATGCAAGAAGGCAATTTTGACATCCATCAAGGGCTATAATCGAACGGATGGTGGTATATCGGACAACCGAAGCAAATATCTCATCGTAGTCTACTCCTTCCTTTTGAGAGAACCCTCGAGGAACAAATTTGGCCTTCAAGGTTTCAGGATTCCCATAAGCTCCATGTTTGATCTTGTAGAGCCATTTTGAAGTGACCACCGACTTGTCGTTGGGTCTGGAACCACATCCCAGGCATCATTCTTCATAATCGACTCATACTCCTCATTCATTGAATCCTTCCAAACTTGTTGCTTCACAACTTCTTCGAATATGCAAGGCTCAGATTGTACAATGGTACTAATGGAAACTAAGTACCCTTGCACCTATTCGGCTTCTTACTTTCACGAAATGTCCCCCTTAGTGAAATATGTTTCTCAACATCTTCAAGAGTATCTTTGAGCCACAAAGGTCTTTTTCTTGAAGTAGAGGGCTCACTAGGAGGTGGATCAATGGGATCCATCGGACCTTCAACATCGGGCATCGGTTCATCAGACAGAGGTTCATCCTGCTTTTCTGCATTAGCATCATCATTGTCCTTCCTAGGAATAGGAAGATATCAGATCTTTCTAAGAGAAAATTCTTCATCGAAAGGGACATCAAGACTTAATTCCACTTCCCTTTGACTAGGCACATAGATTCTATAGGCCTTCAAAGTGTCACTATAGCCCACAAACTTTCCTTTCTTCCCAGTTGCATCTAGTTTTTTTCTTTTCCCTTTTGGCACATGAAAATATACGGGACAACCAAAAATTATAAAATGAGAAACATCAGGTTTTTTATTGGTGAAAACTTCCTCGGGTGTCTTGAAATCCAAATCTTGATGTGGGCATCTGTTTTGGACATACATAGCGGTGTTGGCAACTTCTCCCCATAAGAACTTCAGAAGACCTTGATCATGTAGCATGACACGGGTGGCTTCTATGATAATACGATTCTTCCTTTCAACAACACCATTTTGTTCAGGAGTGTATGCAATAGTGGTCTCCCTCTAAAGGCCAACTTCTCTACAATTGTCTTTGAATTCATTTGACTCATATTTGGTCCCATTATCGGTCCTCAATATTTTGATCTTCTTCCCAGTTTGATTCTTGACCAAGGCTGATAGATCAAAATGGACCAATTGAAGAATATCGGTGGTTTGAGTTTCACTTGAGGGGAATGGTCCCCTTGTATACTTTCCAGCTTCACATCCCTGAAAAACACCTTCATGATTTAGGTTGAATGCGAGCATACCTGTGACCATCTTCCTCACATCAGGTAAAGTTTTGAAATTAAGGTGAGAAAATATCTGGTGCCATAATTCGGATTGAAGAGAAGTATCACAAGTCATTTCTCCCAACAGGCTTCCTCCAACCTGATAAAGACTTTAAACCTTGAATCCAAGAGTGAATGCATCTCTTGGGTTCCTTTTCCAAACATGAACTTTCCGATCAATAAATGTCACCTTAAAACCTTTATCTTCCATCGCAGAAATAGAAACCAAGTTCTTTTTCAGATCAGGTACATATAGTACTTCTTGTAATTGGAGGGTTTGACCTTGATTTCAGTGAAGAGTAACAATCCCAATACCTTTCACGGGATAGGTGACATTATCCCCAAGTATAATCTCCATATTTGTCTTCTTTTCAACTAATTTTGAGAGGGCCTCCTTATACCCAGTGAAGTGCCTTGAGGCACCACTATCAATCAACCAATGGTCCAATGTATTCGGAGGAGAGGCGATGGAGAGGGCAGAAATAAGATAAAATTGCTTTTGCTTTACAACATTAATGTCTTCATACCTGGAGTTTCTATACTTCTTGGGAGGACGACCATTTCCATTTCACGCAGTGGGAGCATTCCTCTTTGATTTCTTATTGAACCTATTGTTCCTTTGATAGCCATTGCCTTTGAAGTTGTTTTTATTGTTGTCATATGATGCAGGAGCATTCAACTCAGCAGTTTCATTACATTCTAGTTAACTTAGGGGGTCTTGTTTTTTCAATGAAGCTGGATTCCTATGTATGTAATTATTAATGTTTTGAGTGATTAGAATAGGAATTAATTAAATATTGTGAGGATATTTGTAAATGCTCTCGAATAATCATCTGTGAAAGTGAGGTAATATAAATATCCTCCTAAGGAGTTCACAGGCATCATACCGGATATGTCTGAGTGAACCAACTGCAATATATCAGAGGTCTTGCTTTGGCTTGAGGGGAATGTTCCCCTTTTGAGCTTCCCTTCAGCACATCTTAGACATACACCTTCTTGCTCTAATCTGAACTCGGGCATCCCGGTCACCATTTTTCTTACATCGAGTAGAGCTTTATAATGAAGGTGAACAAACCTCCGATGCCATAGTTCGCACTGAAGAGATGTGTCACAAGACATAACACCCAGCGGACTTCCACTGACCTGATATAATGAATCAACTCGAAACCCAAGAGTAAAAGCATATTTAAAGTTCTTTTTCCATACACGTACCTTGCCATCGTTGAAGGACACCTTATAGCCTTTGTCGTCCATTGCTGAAATGGACACCAGGTTCTTTTTGAGATCAAGTACATATAATACATCTTGTAAGTGGATGGTATTACCCTGATTCAATTGAAGAGTGACATTTCCTACGCCTTTAACGGGATATTTTGAATTATCTCCAGGAACAATTTCCAGGTTGGTTTCCTTCTCTATCAGATTATAGAGAGCTTCTTTGTAACCAGTGGAGTGCCTTGAGGCACCACTATCAATAAGTCAATTTCCCAGTGAGTCTAGGGGAGCAGTAGTAGATAGATCTACTGGTAGATAATATTCATCTTGTTAACAGTATTAGATTCATACGTGGAATTTCTTGCCTTCTTGAATGGTTGTCCTCTTCCTTGATTTCCGGTACTTCTTTTACCTCTGCCATTAGACCGTCCATTCCTTTGATTGCCTTAAGAGGGATTTTGATCCCTTGCATAGTGACAAGTTTTATTGCAATTGTAAAATCGTCCTTTTCTTCCACCCTTTAGTCCAGCCTTTCCTTTGAATTTAGCCCCAGAATTGTTTCTTCTTTTAGTATGAGAAGAAAAGGCAGAGGGATGACCTTTAAGTATGGGCATTTCTTGCTCTTCCATCCTTGTTTCTTCTTGAATGCATCTGGCCATTAATTCTTCAAATCCAGGAATTACGTTATTGTTGAGAAGAGTAGTCCTGAATATATACCATTCAGATGGCAGTCCTCTAGGAGTTGTGAGTGTCATTTCCCTGTTAGGAATTACTTCCCCAATAGATAGGAGATCGTTCTTGATTTCGGTGATCCATAAGAAATATGCTTGTTGTTAAATTGGCAACTAGGGCCAAACTCCATGTGGGTCGGCTTATTTATGGCAGCTGATATTTTTATTGGATCCCTCTCGTCGAGAGGTGTAAGTTGATCCAAAGATCATCCAATTTCGATAAGTATTTATGGAGATATGAATTTATTTTGATTATGTAATTATTATCAAGCCGACCAGCTCTTACGTAGGCTCAAGAAGCCCAATAGACGTGTCTATTCATCATCCACGTTTTAGTATAAATAGAAGAATATTTTAAGTCATTCGACACACTCACTCTCTCGTGATCTCTCTTCATCCTGTTTTGGGTTTGATGGAGAAGAGATCTAAAAGGAGTGCCCTAATATCTATGCTGCTCTAATGAAGATGAAATGTTGGACATCTAGACGCAGGCCCTATAGATGCAGTCACAGAGGATCCTTATACGCTGAATAAAGATGACCGTAATAAGCTCTAACCGTAGTGATAAAAGGAGGCACAACCGCAGTTGAAATGGAGCCATCCTAACACAGCGCTGAGACCTTATACGCTATTCTCTGAACATGGATTACACGCATAACACGATGCCCTAACCTCAGCCGCAGTCAAAGGTGGTAGATGAGCCACAGTAAGCTGCAACAATACGCAGTCATGGGAAAATGCTCTACACGCAGTTCAACGATGATACGCTGGTCATGGGAAAATACATTAGACGTTGTTCATAAAAGACTATACGTTGATACACTGGAAACCCTCTACACTTCACGCAGTTCATAAAAGATCCTACGCAGCTATCAAGAGCCAAAGTCATATATGGAACGCAGTCTATACACGCACAGCTGGAGCACTTAGCCGCTGTCCACATGGTAGCCGCATTGATATATTGACACGTTGTAACCGCAGTCATATATGGAATGCAATACACGCACAGCTGGATCAAGAGCCGCAGTCAAAAGCTACAGCCAGATATGAACGCAGTTCATGTCATGTCTTGACACGCTGTTCAGAAGCTACAACGAGATATGAGGGTATCCGGAATGAAGTATTAGGTGCAGTCACACTCGGATAACTGAAGCGTATAGGTAATCTCAGCATTCCAGTATTGGGTTAATCTCGCATGAATAAGAGCAGTCTTTCGGATGGAGATAGAACAGTAAGACAGTCATGCCACAAAATTGATCTCGGTATTACAACAAAGAATATTCGGACCTGTTACTTAATAGTCTTGTGTCTCGATGCTATACACTCAATGGAAGCATAGATATGGTCCTAATCTCATCATAATAAGATTGCATGCTAATAGATAAGACAGCATGAGGATGCATGAGAGCAGCATTATAGTCATTGAGGTGCAGATCCATGATGATTGAGAATAGCTCAATAATTTCTGGAAGCAGCACTACATAATGAATGGGCAGCATGATAGAATCATGCAACAGCACAACACATGGGCTGCATGATGTATGAGGTCATGGACAATATGATGTGTGGACAACACAGTGATCATGAGCAGCATGATGATACAGCATGATGGTGCTACACGGTCAAGTGCAACAAATGGACGAGATGCAGAACGATGATAGGTGAAGGAGTCACCTTGGAGGATTAGTTGAAGCAGAATGTCTTCAACTGATCTCATCGTTATAGGAGATGATCTATGCTTAGATCTAGATAAGTCAAAGTGTTGACTTCTGTTGCAAATGTACTATCTCTCTCTCTCTCTCTCTCTCTCTGCTGAACTTTGAAGATAAAAGAAGATTTGATCAAAGGGTTTCCCCACACATTGTGGGGTTTGTCCCTGGCTTGCGCCACATCCTGTGTCCTCTTGTCTTGGCTTGTCTTCTGCGATTTATATTTATGTTCTATCTGAAATTGACTCTATGCTGATGTGATTGCTAATATGGAAAAGAAATTAATAAATTTCTCTAGCATAGAACATACCTAAAATTAACATGGTATCAGAGCTGAGGTGAAGACAATGCCCAAGCAAGAGTGAAAGAGCAATCACCAAAGACAGTTGGGTTAAGACAGAAGGATCAATGGGTTCCTTATAATTCACCTAGGGTGAAGTCGAGCCAGAGAATGTTATTAGAATAGCGCAGCGGGAGTTTTTTATGGCCCATCTAAAGATCACTTCATTGGGAAGTCCAGATCTAAGGGTGGAAGGAAAGGCAGATGCCTTGTTGAAATAAGTTCGACCGTTATGCGAAGGAGTGTCCGAATGGCAGAAACACATCTCTTGATGAAGATAACAATCATTCCTGGGACATCTTCAATGATCAAAGGAATGACTGGTAATGCAGCTCATCAAGGAAATGGTCGACTCTTCCATGAAAGCAAGGAACCCCAAAATCTCTTTTATGTACTTGATTGCAAGAAGAACCTGGTGTCCATCTCGGAAATGGAAGTCAAAGGTTACAGGGTAGCACTTATCGATGGAAAGGTATGTGTTCGAAAATAGATCTTTCAAAGATGTTTTTGAGTTCAGGGTTGTATCAAGTTGCAGGAAGTCCACTGGGGACCATGTCCATTGACTCAGCACTGGAGGTTTGTGAGTCAGATGGTGACTAGGATGCCTGAATTCAAAAAGGAGCATGAAGGTACATGTCTGAAATGTACCGAAGGAAAATATTATAAGGGGATCATTCCCCTCATGCAGCAGGTCCACAGGCTTAGAACAACCCCAAGAGTTTGAGACTCATGATCGGGAATCTCATGTATACAGGTGGAAGAAAGCCCTCTATGGCTTGAAGCAAAACACCTCGGGCGTAGTATGAGAGGATTGATAGTTGTCTAATGTAGCTGAGCTACACTAGGAGTGAAACCGATCCAAACCATTACTCAAAGGTTGTGGATGATAAACCTCTCATACTAGCGCCTATGTCTAACAGGTGCAGACCCTCTCATTTATAGGAGACAGAGGGAGTTGGATTCTAAATGTGGAAAGATAAGCTGCAAGCTTGTGACTGCCTCGAGGATCTTAACTTTCAGAAGTTATATGGTAATGATGTCGGACCAGATTTGGGAAATGCCTTTGAGTTTCATAAACTCATTCGCGTTGATGTACTTGGAGAACCTCCGTCTGGACATATGGGATGCAGTTAGCATGGTGAGCTCATATTTGAGCCTCACTGGATTGGTGCCAAGAATCTTCTGAGATATCTTCAGGGCACAATCTCTCATGGATTGAGATACACTGCCGGAAATATGAAACCACATGATTATTCGAATGATGAGTGGGCAGGTAGTATGGAGGATCACTAGAGCACTTCTCAGTGCTGTTTCTCTTTGGAATCTGCCTCGATATCTTGGATGAGCAGGAAGCAGAAGTCAGTGACTCTGAGCACCACCAAGGCAGAATACATTGCTGATAGTATGGCCTTCTGTGAGGCATTCTGGTTGCTGAAGCTCTTCAGTGAGCTGTTTGTACACATGATGAATACCACTGTGATTCTCTGTGACAACCAGAGGTGGGATTCGATTATTTTGGAATCCCGTATTCGACAATTGCTCCAGCAGATGGACATCAAACATTGCCTTATCTGGGATATGATAAGTTGATGATCAAGGAGGCTCCATCGCACTAAGATGATGTACAAGACAGAGCCCCGAGGAAAGATCAAATTTGTGTTTTTCTCGAACGACTTGGAGTTGTCGAGAGACCTTTGTAAAAGGGTCCTGTATGTTGCATACATTGAGCTCTGGGAGCTCTGGGGGGGCTTGCAGTTCTACTGGAGCAACATACGACCACAGGGTGACTCACCCTCCCCTGGTGGTGCGCACTGGAACAAGATGATTTTCTCTCTTGTGGGACAAGATGATTCGCTCTCTTGTGGAACAGGATGACTCACTCTCCTAAGTAGCAGGATTGATGTGTTCTCCTGTGAGGCCTGGATTGATGTGTTCTTCATGGCAATTGTAGCAGGATTGATGTGTTCTCCTGTGAGGCCTGGATTGATGTGTTCTCCATGGCGATTGTAGCAGGATTGATGTGTTCTCCTGTGAGGCCTGGATTGATGTGTTGTCCATGGCGACCTGGATTGATGTGTTCTCCATGGCGATTGTAGCAGGATTGATGTGTTCTCCTATGAGGACAGGATTGGTTAAGTTCTCCTGTCGAGGCATCCTACCCATGTAGTCTGGGACTCATGGGAAGTACCTCTCATCTGATCAATGAGCAGGGAAATGAAGTTAGGTACCATAGTAGTACTCATGGATGCATCGTTGTATCTACCATACTCCCTACGCTAGGATGACCTCCATTGATCTGGGATCAATGATACTGGTCTGGGACCAGTGGTAGGAGTTGTACATACTATGATGCTGACTTCGGGTTGGCTGAGATTGGTCTGGGATCAGTGGTACATACTCTGAGACTGACTTCGTGCCAGTGCAGGACTGGACTGGGACCAGTGAGAGTCGTACATACTATGACGCTTGTTAGCCTCCTATTGCAATAGGTGTTCATATTTCATGATTGACAGTGGAAGTGCCCAAAATTTTCATCTTTTCCATGCTGCAAAAGTTCCATTTTTGAAAGATTTCTCAGTGAAGGGAAGGCCAAACAACTTAATCTTGGCTTCCCTAGGTTTAAATTTCTTGTTTTAGAATATAGAGAATAAACATTTGTCCAAACTGTTTAATCTTGGCAGATTTGTAGATAGGTAGAGAATCTTGGGCGCTCAACAGCTTAATCTGAGCCCCGGAAGGAATAAGGGTAGATTTAGATAGGAGGATAGCCAAAAGAAAAGTTGAAACGCTGGGTTTGCAAGTTCAAGTGCACCCAAACCAAAAAGAAGACAAAATGCTAGGTAAGTAGGCCGGGTAGGTAGTTTTGTGGTGGCTGAATGATCATTTGTGATCCTTTTCATATTTTCAAGTGTCAAATCTATTCAGATCACATGTATGAGGCAATTTTTCATTCGGAGCAGCTCAAGCGAGGCATGTTTAACTTCCCCTTCTTCCCCTTCCCAAAATCACTCACTAACTTCCCCAAAGAGGTCAAGATCTGCTTGATATCTCTTAAATTCATCATGCTTCATATCATTTGCCTTGGTAAAGATCTGCTTTACTTAAGGAGTGTTCACATGTTCTCTAGCAAGTTCTATTTCCCCTTTATAGCCTAAGATTTCCATACTTAGCACTTTCTTCACTATTTTCATATTAACCTCTAACTTATTATGTAAATCCCTATCTATTTCCCCTTCCCCTACTAAAAATATGCTAAATAGCTCCCCTATGTACATATCCCCTCCCTCTGGTTGAAAGATAACCATAAGTATGCTTGGGAATTGCTAAGTTTTCCTGAAACTTAGCAAGAACCCTCATTTGCCTCTCAAACCATCTTCTAAATGCATTAGGACTCATTCCTATGCATAAAATCCCCCTCCAAATGTATAAAATCCATCTTTTGGCCTTGTTTTACCTTTTCTAAGGCATAAATCCCCTTTTCCAATGCAAAGGACCCCTTCCGATGCATCAAAACCCTTTGTTTGGCCTTATTTAACCCCTCCGATCCATAAGACCCTTTACCGATTGCATAAACCCTTATATTGTTCCAAAAGCCCTCCTCCGATTACATTCCTCCCCCTCCGACGCGATATCGCTGTCGGAGGTGGTAACAGTGTTGGCCGCATATATATATAACACCATTCCCCTCTCCCCCGATGCGATATCGCTATCGCATCCGATGCGATATCGCTATCAGAGGCCCCCCACCATCATATTCCCCTTTTATACATATATCTCCGCATTTCTCTTATAAACCCGCTTTATCGTTTAACTTAAGTTTTTTATAAAACTTAAGTTATAACGCTAAATCCCGCATTTTTTAATATATCGCATCGCTCCGCGCAATACATTAAAAGCCCGCCCCCCGGGTTTCCCCGATTGCGAAACTGCGACTTAATCGCAGCCGTCCATCACCCTCGCCCAGATCAACGGTCCGAAACTCATCGCTCCATCCATTTCGCTATCGGCATTTCGCATATATATAAAGGCCACACCCATGGTTCCCCGCCGATGCGATATTGCGATCACGCAGCAACCGTTGGATCAACCCCCAGATCAATGGTCCAGATTTTGTCGGCGCCCCCCATTTCGCTCGCCCATTTGCATAAATAAAGGCCTTCCTCTCCCGATCGCCGATAGCGATATCGGTGATCGGCCTATCGGCATTCCCATATATATAAAGTCCTCCGCCCCGCCGATAAGCGATATTGCAATTTAATCACAACTGTTGGATCTGCCTCCGCACGATCCAACAACCAGGATTTCTTCTCCGCTACAGTTATGCTCCCGCCTTGGCTTTTCATGGATTTTACGTGAAAAACGATCTTTTTCTGTGTAAAGGAAAAAGGGCCCATTTCTTCATTGTTTCATGCCTGCGCCTGTGCGCGCTCCAGTCAAGGGATTATAGCATTGTTCAACCATTTATGATCGCTCCAAGCCCAGATTTTGCTCCGGACAACGAGCACGGCCCTAGTACAAAGCATTCCTCCACCATTTTTGCAGGATCTCTCCATTTTGGTTGATATTTGATCGGCCAAGCGCCGATACAGTCTTAGAGGCCACGGAGAACACAGCAGCAGTCAAATCTGGCCATAAAGTGGCAGGCAAGGGTGATTTAGCAGTTAAAGTGTATCAGTGAAGCGGCAAAGAGTATCAGTTAGAAATATCAGTGGAAGACTTTAATTCCAAAGCTGATAAACATTAAAGAGCCCCCCAGCAAAGTCAAAGAAGCAGTGAAAGCCCATTAAAAGCCTATCAGATCGAGATTAGTGCACATTAAAGCCCACCAAGAGCAGCAGAACCACCTAAGAACTGAAGATAAGAGATTAAAAGCGCAGTTATTGTAAAATGGACAACACAGAGCCTAAAGGACACCTCAAAGCCTCATTTTGATGCAGCTGCCTCCAGCGCAGCTCAAATAGATATCTTCTTGCATTTATTTCAGTAGATGTTAGGTTAAAGACAGTTATTTCCCCAGATCTGCTATCAGATCTGTGTTTGTAGATATTTTGCTTATAAATACCACCCTGAGCAATGTATTAAGGGTTGGTTGGTTGTTTGTTTTTCTCATTCTAGACTTGCGCTGTAAGCCTGAAAGTTTCTATAATCAAAGATGCTGGAATGCTTGTTTCTGAACTGCTGGTTGTGGATTTGATGGCTTAAAGAGTATGCTACAGATTTCTGGTGTTTCTACATGACTCAATAAGTCCTTCTTGTCTCTGTTTTCAGTTTATATGTGTTTATGCCACCCTTGTTTCACCATCTAAATAGCAGGAAAGAAGAATAGCTTAGAATTTGCTTAGCAGCACTCTATGCTCAATTCCTGTCATTTCTTTATGTTTTCCTCTGAATTAGTAATGGATATGAATACTTTATTGATCATGTTTAAGCTAGTTCTCTCATTTCTGAATGCTGTTTAGGAATCCTTCATTGCATCTCATCCCCTAACCTCCATTTCATCTTAATTCCAGCATTAAAACATTGTGCCATGTGTAGCTATCCTGCTCTGTATTCCCCTCTTCTGCCAAAGAAAATACACCCTTCAGTTCACATTCATTGACTCCATGCCCAATGGTTTGAACTTCTCATCCTTTGCATCCCAACTCTGCTTGAAAACATCTTCCTTCCCACCAAAATCAAAACAAACTCATGCACTCATATCTAGCCTAAAATCACCCCTAAACAAAGCTAAATCATAAAGAGAGAGCCCTCTCTGACTGCAGGTAGGCTAGGACCTGTAGTCCAAAGATTGGTTTGTGGTTACCTCGGCCGTATTCATTTAGGAGTCTGTTGTCGCGCGGATTGACACGACAACGCTCGGACCGGGGGCTATCACTCTGATCCCCGATCCCTCCGTTTAAGCCTGTCTCCCGCGGCTAAGGGGGGTAGTCCCTGTGAGATGATGAGACCAACTGTCGACCAGTTGGTTGGGAGACACGAGATACGCTATAAAAAGGACGCGATGGATTTGATTAATTGAGCAGACTAGTGCCTTAAGAGATTATTGTAGAAACGATTACTTGTTAAATGATATAGGAACATGGACCATGGACAGCAACCATCTATCATCAGCTAAATCACATGACCAAAACGATATCCAGCGATTAAAAAAAAAAAACTTCGAAAAGATGAATGTGCTAAAATGAAACCCAAAAAAAAAAAAAAAAAAAACCCTAAACCCTAATAAAAAACTGCATAAAGCAAAAATTAAAACCCTAGATCAGCTAATTAATTTACAGATTTGGCCCCTTAACAGCCAGATTCAGCAATAAGCACGGAAAACATTTTAAAGAACAGAAATTTCAGATCGTCACTGTGAAGAACTTCAGAAAATCTCTCATGCAAACTTAGAAAAATAAATCGAATGATAGACCCAGGATCAAGTCCAACTGGGCTCAGCAAAAAAAATGCTTGCGGGAGTTGGCTGGTTCAACCGAGAACTTCCCCGAACGCCCACAAATTTCCTTCAGAAAATGTTTTCTACACAGCTCAAAACAACCGTCAACAAAGAGGGCAAAAATGCTGCTAGATCTCAAACAGTAATGGAGATACCTGCCATTACTTCAGAAACCCTAACAGCACCCAAACCCCAGCAAGTGAACAAGATACCTGTGCTCACAATACTCTACGAAAAGCTATTATTAATGGCTGAAAATAACATATGCAGAAAATGAAATGATCTCACAGCATTCCAAGAGAGTAACACCAGCAAGATATGGACCCCAAAGTCTTCCTTTATTAACCAGAAATAGATTTACAAGAGAGCTTCTTCAGTATCTGACTCACAGATCGAATGAATCTGAAATGACCACCTAAGACCCTATATAAAGGAAATGATCCCAACGGCTAGTTCGAATGATCCATGTAGAAATGATCTCGACCGTTGATGAGGATCAAGACATCTCTTGATCTCATCCGTCGATTTATTCAATTAATTTATTATTATTATTTTTTAAATTTTTTAAATTTCTTATTATTTATTATTTTATTATTATTTTTTAAATTTTTAAATTTTTAATTTTTTTTTTTATTATTTTTTATTTATTTCATTTTTTAAAATTTTAAAATTTTAATTTTTTTTTTTATTATTTATTATTTTATTATTATTTTTTAAATTTTTAAAATTTTAATTTTAATTTTTAATTTTTTATTTATTTTATTTATTTTAAATTTTTTTATTATTTATTATTTTATTATTATTTTTAAAATTTTTAAATTTAATTTAAATTTTTTTTTTTTTTTTTTTAATTTTTTAATTTTATTTTATTATTATTATTATTATTTTTTATTTATTTCATTTTTTTTAAATTTTTAAATTTTTTATTTATTTTATTATTTTATTTCATTTTTTAAATGGATCATCGAACTAAACCTTTGGAAACATCACCCAGGACCTAGGACTTAGGAGTCACGAGGGGATTTAAAACATTTTCAACCCTCAAGACACATTTCATGATGACTTTTTACAACTTACATCTCAAAGGGACAAACCCACTTAATACAGACCCTCACAAAACACCAAGTTCTGCGACACAACTATAATCTAGCAGATCAACACACTAGGATTCTCCTAAAGTTCTAATGACAAAATCCATCCCGGCTTTGGGGTCAGGTTTGAAGGAAAACTCTGCCGATCCATGGATCGGTGAGACGAAAAACCTTCCGGGACATAGATTATCATAGAAAGTTAGGTCCACCTAGGCAATTTTACATACATGACTATGATCTGCTTAGATTATTTACAATTCATACATGCAGACTGGGTTTACAATTGAAGTGATCAAGCTGCTGATGACTTTAGGCTGGCACGGACACGTCGTTCAGGTGCTACCCCTTTCTGCCAAGAAAAGAGGGTGTACTGCATGGGAAGTTGACCAGTAGAGGTCAACATCTGGCTCTACTTGGGGACACGTTGCTGCTTGCAGGAATGTGAGAATCCAAAATCTGCATCCATACAACACACAGATAAAAATAAGTAGCGTCCATTCCAAAATCATCATATACATTAAGCACAATAAAGATAAAAGCTCTTCATTTATTAACTATCTAAAGCAGAAACGAAAATGCGGAAAAAATAAGGAGTAGGGTTAGAAATACGATACAAAGGATGCCCTACGGCATCAGATGTGTTCAATATAGTGCATACTGAGCATTTGCCTGCTTTCAGGCAAATCTGTCGGCTGCTTGTCGGATGTGCCATGTCCAATTTTGCATATGGTAGGACTCTTTCCTATCCGAAAATCAAGCTGCTCACGGCCGTCTGATGTATCATATCTTCGTCTTATCTTCTTTCTCTTGCGCTTTTTCTTTCTGGCTGGTTGAATTACTGATGACCTGGTACTTTCTGTTTCAAAGCTATCAGATGAAGTATGTAAGATATGCGTGCTATGTCTTTCTTCATCTTGCATCTGATCTTTATCATTCTTAAATCTATCTGGATCACCTTCAATTAACCATCTTTCAATTGAACTAATGACCTCCTCATAATAAGATGAAGCTTGTTGCGGCAAATGAGAAGGCTCCTAATCTGTTGATGTTACCTGGTTTCTTTCATCTTCCAATTGCTGAAACCTTTGAACCTGTATTCTAATGGCATCCATCTGTCTAGAGTGTTCAACCTTTATATCATCGATTTGTCTGGCATGATGATCTTGCATGTCTTTTATTACTTTAACATTCTTTTCCTTTATGTCCATCAAGCAATGCTGCATAAAATTTATTTCTTCTTTATGATTCGCTTGCATGTCAGCCAACTGATTATTATGATCGAACGTCATGATAGTCATTTCCTCATCCATAGTTAATAACTTGTTTTGCATAGAGTCAATTTCCCTATCATGATCAGCTTTAATGGTCACCATATTTTCCTCTAAGACTGACAACCTGCTATGCATGTTTCCAATTTCTGTTTCATATTTAGTTTGGTTGACTTCCATATTTCTCACTAGCATCATTAGATCTCGTAAAATTTGCTTTTGCTCTTCCCTTTCATTGTCATTTGTCCCTGATTTTTCACTATCATCTGGAACTTGATCTGCAATATTTCCGGTTGATGACACATTCTGAGACCAACTGGTCGACATTTGGTCTCATCATCTCACAGGGACTACCCCCCTTAGCCGCGGGAGACAGGCTTAAACGGAGGGATCGGGGATCAGAGTGACAGCCCCCGGTCCGAGCGTTGTCGTGTCAATCCGCGCGACAACAGAGTCAAAGGGAACAACCTGAGTGATAACATAATGGCGACTCCACTGGGGACGAATCATTTGTTTATTTCTGTAAATCCCCAATTTTGATCAGTTTGCCTTTCGAACAAGTCTCAAAGTTGTTTTGAAAAATCCCAAAAAATCAAAAAATCTCAAAAATATTTTGTTTCCTGGAGAAAATATCCCTTTTCTTCAGATTTATTTCATATTAGCTCTGATCTATGTTGGTGGACAAAGATCAGACCCCTCAAAGTTGATTTATCCACCTGGCGACTCCACATCATCTTATAATAAAGACTCCACTGGAGAAATGAACCCAAAAGAACTGTATGAGCAGATTAGGCTTTTGACCTGTATTATTATCCAAGAAATTATGTTCTTTCTCTTCCATAAAATTTTGCTGTGTATATTGTATTTTAAAGACGAGCTTAAATTTGATTTTTATGATTTGCCTTTTGAAAATGTTGAGGAAAGCCCTCCTTGCACATTAGAACAGCAGCCTTTAAATGCTGCTGAAGATCATCATCCAGCCAAGGAGGAAACAAGTATCAAAGCAAATCATCCTATCCCTGTTCATATCGAGCCCAGTCATTCAATCCCTGTACATAATCTCATGCCACGTAAGGTTCCTGATAGATACAAGCCTCTCATTTTGCCTCCCATGCTCAATCCTTTGCCTAAAAATCATCCTGAGTATCTCCCAAGATTTGATGGAGAGAATGGAGTTACTGCTCAAAAGCATATCCAAGCTTTTGAAGACTATCTTAATATATTTGAAATAGAAGATGAGGATGTTAGTATTAGGCTATTTTCCCTTTCTTTGCAAGGCGAAGTTAGGACTTGGTTTAAAGCATTGCCTGAGGCTAGCATCTCTAATCTTGAGCAGTTATCCAAACTCTTCCTTGATAGATGGATGATCAAAGTCAATTTCCTCATGCTCATTGAAGAATATGATCAATTAAAAAGGCTTCCTAATGAATTTGTTCAGCAATTTTCTGACCGGTTCAATCAAGTTTATCATTCTATGCCATTGAATATAAGACCTCCCCCTGATCTAGCTCTATTGCATTATCCAAGAGCTTTTGATGCAGAAATTGAATATCGTTTGAGAGAAAGAAGCCCGTCCACCATGAAACAGATGCAAGACATGGCTGTGGACGTGGAGGCAAATTTGAAGATGAGGGAAAAACAGTGCAAGGCAGAGCAAGAAGAAAAACTTCTTTATTTGTTAGAAGAAGCAGAGGAAAGGATGCAGAAGATCGCAATGAAAGTTGAATATTTAGAGCACCAAAACACATCTGTTTTGCAACAGGAAAGTAGTGATATTCACGAACGAACCTACCACAAATCAGATGACATATTCATAGAGCCATATGTGAAGGAGCAGTCTCCTGATATACTGTGTGAATATAATAGCTTCTCTTCTTTCAACTGTCTGCCCAAATATGATCTGTATGATGATGATTATGCTCCTCAAATCCAAATCAGAGGTGCAGAGGAATCTGAGCCTATTTTGGCAGAAAGCAATGTTCAGGCTCAGCAGCCTGAACTCGGTGACCAGCCCGTTCATTTCAGCTATGAACAAGAGGAGGAAAATGCTATAAATTTTGATTTCAGCGAAGGAACTTTACCTTTCTGTTTCGAGTCTTTTCAATTTATTAAGGAGAATTATCATGTTGTGTATAACCAAGTGTCAGCAAGTGTTGATATTGACCGTCTGGAGGATAATCAAGTCATTGTTCAAAATGTATTGCCTCTAGTTTTGCAGCCCCAAAGAGTCATCGAATATCATATTGAGGAAGACTTAGAAGCAACACCATGTGATCAAATGATCCAAGTGGATTCCCTGCCTCTTGGTTTTCAGCCATCTCAGGTATTTGAAGAAGAAGAAGAACAACAAGCGCAGATCAGTCAGGTCCCATTCGAGCCTGTTTATAATGGATTGCAAGTATCATTCCAAGTTTGGTATGATCCATCTGCTGGCAAGTTGGATGATGGAATAAATCAATGCTCTTCTCCATTTGCAGGCTGTAAGGCTCAAAATCAAGATGCTGGTGATTTCCCGTTGCCAAGGCATGATAGCTATCCAAAGCATTTGTACAGTTATTTAAATCAGCCCAAGAAGTGTGTATATATGTTGCAGGACCCTTTTGTACAATGTTTAGATTCAACAAAGGAGATCTGGACTTCCCTTGTCTTCTCAAAGATTAACAAAGGGACCAGTGGTACATACTCTGAGATTGACTTCGTGTCAGTGCAGTATTGGTCTGGGACCAGTGAGAGTGATACACACTATGACGCTGACTTTGGGTCGGTTGAGACTGGTCTAAGACCAGTGATACATTCTCTGAGACTGCGATATTGGTCTAGGACTAGTGGTAGGAGTGGTACTTACTATGAAGCTGACTTTGGGTCAGTTGAGAATAGTCTGGGACCAGTGGTACGCACTCTGAGACTGACTTCGGGTCAGTGGAGAATGATATGACTCATTCTCGATCAACTCTTCTTCTTCATAGTTCAACAGAGCTAAGTTGAGCAGAGCAGAGCCAGCAGGGCAGAGCAGTGCAAGGCACCTATGGTCGAGATAATACAGTGGGACATATGGATCAACGGATGGAGTTCTCCCTAGTTGAGAGGTAGTGTTAAATTGGCAACTAGGGCCAAACTCCATGTGGGTTGGCTTATTTATGGCAGTTGATATTTTTATTGGACCCCTCTCGTCGAGAGGTGTAGGATTGATCCAAATATCATCCGATTTCGATAAGTATTTATGGAGATATGAATTTATTTTGATTATGTAATTATTATCAAGCCGACCAGCTCTTACGTAGGCTCAAGAAGCCCAATAGACGTGTCTATTCATCATCCATGTTTTAGTATAAATAGAAGAATATTTTAAGTCATTCGACACACTCACTCTCTCGTGATCTCTCTTCATCCTGTTTTGGGTTTGATGGAGAAGAGATCTAAAAGGAGTGCCCTAATATCTATGCTTCACTAATGAAGATGAAATGTTGGACATCTAGATGTAGGCCCTATAAATGCAATCACAGAGGATCCTTATATGCTGAATAAAGATGACCGTAATAAGCTCTAACCGTAGTGATAAAGGGAGGCACAACCACAGATGAAATGGAGCCATCCTAACACAGTGTTGAGACCTTATATGCTATTCTCTGAACATGGATTACATGCATAACACGATGCCCTAACCTCAGCGACAGTCAAAGGTGGTAGATGAGCCACAGTAAGCTGCAACAATACGCAGTCATGGGAAAATGCTCTACACGCAGTTCAACGATGATACGCTAGTCATGGGAAAATACAAGAGACGCTGTTCATAAAAGACTATACGTTGATACACTGGAAACCCTCTACACTTCACGCAGTTCATAAAAGATCCTAGACAGCTATAAAGAGCCAAAGTCATATATGGAACGCAGTCTATACACGCACAGCTGGAGCACTTAGCCGTTGTCCACATGGTAGCCGCATTGATATATTGACACGCTGTAACCGCAGTCATATATGGAATGCAATACATGCACAGCTGGATCAAGAGCCGCAGTCAAAAGCTACAGCCAGATATGAACGCAGTTCATGTCATGTCTTGACACGCTGTTCAGAAGCTACAGCGAGATATGAGGGTATCCGGAATGAAGTATTAGGTGCAGTCACACTCAGATAACTGAAGCGTATAGGTAATCTCAACATTCTAGTATTGGGTTAATCTCGCATGAATAAGAGCAGTCTTTCGGATGGAGATAGAACAGTAAGACAATCATGCCACAAAATTGATCTCGGTATTACAACAAAGAATATTCGGACCTGTTACTTAATAGTCTTGTGTCTCGATGCTATACACTCAATGGAAGCATAGATATGGTCCTAATCTCATGTTAGATAATCTCATCATAATAAGACTGCATGCTAATAGATAAGACAACATGAGGATGCATGAGAGCAGCATTATAGTCATTGAGGTGCAGATCCATGATGATTGAGAATAACTCAATAATTTCTGGAAGCAGCACTACATAATGAATGGGCAGCATGATAGAATCATGCAACAACACAACACATGGGCTGCATGATGTATGAGGTCATGGACAATATGATGTGTGGACAACACAGTGATCATGAGCAACATGATGGTGCTACACGGTCAGGTGCAACAAATGGATGAGATGCAGAACGATGATAGGTGAAGGAGTCACCTTGGAGGATCAGTTGAAGCAGAATGTCTTCAACTGATCTCATCGTTATAGGAGATGATCTATGCTCAGATCTAGATAAGTCAAAGTGTTGACTTTTGTTGCAAATGTACTATCTCTCTCTCTCTCTCTCTTTCTCTGCTGAACTTTGAAGATAAAAGAAGATTTGATCAAAGGGTTTCCCCACACATTGTGGGGTTTGTCCCTGGCTTGCGCCACATCCTGTGTCCTCTTGTCTTGGCTTGTCTTCTGCGATTTATATTTATGTTCTATCTGCAGTTTACTCTATGCTGATGTGATTGCTAATATGGAAAAGAAATTAATAAATTGCTCTAGCATAGAACATACCTAAAATTAACACTTGCATAATCTCATATTTTCCCTTCTTAATTTCCTTCAGCTTATTTCTAATAAACAAGACTTGATTTGCATCATTAACTTTAAATAAACTCACCAGTCTATCGTAGATTTCCTTGGAGGTGTTCAGCTCAGAAACATAGGCCACCAAGCGCTTGTCAATAGAGTCCCGAATGATCTTCCTTGCTTTGACTTCTCCCTTGGTCCATTTTTTCCTAGCAGCGGCGGAAGCATTTGATGGAGGCTCAACGATCCCGCCTCTCACATGGTCCAACACTTCCTGTTCTTTTAATGTTAGATCGAGAGACATATTCCATCTGTGATAGTTAGACTTCTCACGGAGTTTGTCTTCAGCAGTGAAGTGTGTTGCGGACCCCATGGTTTCTTTAAGATAGCCTTGCTAACCTTCTCTTCGGTGATTTCTCTTGCTCTTGCTCTTGCTTGGGCTTTGTCTTCACCTCAGCTCTGATACCATGTTAAATTATGGTATGTTCTATGCTTAGAGCAGTTTACTTATTTTTCTTCTTATTAGCCACATATTAGCAATAACATATACGTTAAGTAAAGTGCAGATAGAACATTAAATGATCAACATAAAACAAGCCAAGACGAGAGACACAAGATGTGGTGGCTAGCCAGGGACAAACCCCAATGCGTGGAAACCCTTTGATCAAATCTTCTTTTATCTTCAATAGTTCAGCAGAGAGAAATAGTGCAAAATCTGAATTTTGTAATTCTATATCAGCAACAACGAACCCTAGATCAGTAAAGTCAAACTTGGTCACCTCTAAAATACTTGGTTAATTTCCAGTCAACTTGTCCTCGAACAGCCTGAAGAAACAGCCCTTGAACAATGCCAAAAGTTTAGTAAATTTGCAGATTTCTGAAGTCAACTTGCAGCCCTAAACTAGGGCAGTCAACACCGGTCAAACCAGAGGTCACATCACCTCGATTTTTGTGCCAAAAATTGCGGCCTGCCTAGGAGAGGCAACCACACCCAATTTGCACTTCTGGAAGGTCAATGTTGGTCAAATAGATGACCTGCTGCCCTAGCATCCTTCTTTCTGCGTCTTCCTTGCCCTAGGACGTCTTCCTTTCAGCCACACATGTGAGAGAGAGGGAGGCTCCTTTAATGCGTAGGAGAGAGAGAGAGAAGATGCGTGAATTGAATTTTCCAAATGAGGAGAATGCTCTTTGTATTTATATGCAAACGTTAAGGTTGAATAGACATGACTGTTGGGCTTCTAAGCCTACATAAGTTTGTTCGCCGACCTTGACAATTTGTCCATAATCAAAATAAATTCATATCTTCATAAATACTTATCGGAATCGGACGATCTTTAGATCAATCCTAAAAATATCAGAATCCATAAATAAGGTGATCCACATGGAGTTTGGCCCTAGTTGCCAATTTTAATAGTGCTAAAGTTGTTGGATGCATTATAGAACTATATTTGTTTGAATTGCTTCTAGGTTTTGCAATATATTATAGTAGAGTGTGTCATATCTCTGGAAGAAATATTGAGGCCCTTGATATAATGAAGATTTTTATCTTGATTGAGTTGCTCGAAGTGTTGATGATGAATTCTAAGGTTTATGACAAAACCCTAGCAAAAGTTGAAGTTTAAAATATGTGTCTCTTATCGATTATGAGCCTAACTAAGTTTAGGTATTTGATGTTTAAAGTCTAATGCTTCCATTATTGTAAGATTTTGATATAGTTAAGTTCATGCTTCTATATATGTATTTGGTTGTACTTTCTATATAAAGTTGTGCAAGTACATAATCTTCAAGTTGTTGAAGATATTCGTAAGTAAAATTGATATGGTTGATAAGCATGATGAAGAAATTTATATGAATAATGATGATTAGGATGATTCTGATAAGAAAGATGGAAACAATGAATGATTCTCTGATGTCATAGAAAGAAGTTGATCTCCCTAATTTAAGAGGGAGTCGAGGAACAATATCTCCCAATTTGAGAGGGAGTACATATTATAGTCATGATGGATACCTTAAAGAAATTGGAGAATGCAAATTGAGGTGTTACTGAAAGAAGGAAAGAAGGATTTGGTTGTTGCATGTGAAGAAGGAAAGGAAGTTGTATGATTGAGTAATATTTTGTCTAAGTCCTAGTATGATAAAGTGTGAAGCAACATCTATAAGGCCCAAAAGGTTTGTGTTTACTCATGAGTATTTGAAAGGTTGTTACTAATTGGGTTGTGATTTTTCAGGTAAATCTCTCAAAGTTTTGGAAGCATGCTCGATGTTACTGATCTGTTTGACTGGGAGATATATTTGAGTATAGGTATCTTGCTCAGTTGCTGGGGTTTAAACAATAATTTAAATTTTGAATGTAATAACAAGTATCTCTGTTTGTCTGAATTTTATTATTATTTTCTCTCTCTATTTTGATGGTTGGATATGGTTTTGTAGGTTAATCTTGATTTTTAGATCCTCGGGCATTAGAGGAAGATTTCAGTTGGACCAGCCAACTCGCGATCTGTGTTTTTTTAAGAGGCCAACTAAATTAGCTCTAGGTTTATCCTAAGATTTTATTGGTGATACATGAAGGGTTTTAAGTTAAGCACCTCCTTTAAAATTTAAAAATTTAACTTTTTGTGTGGAAAATTGATAGATCTGGCTGTTGAAAGCCTTAGATTATCAGATCTGGAAGCGGGGTTTGACTCATACTCCTTAGATCTGATAGATCTACCATTTTTTGCATAGATTTGTAATTTGTTTTGGTTTTCTGACTTGGGTTTCTAGGGTTTTATTTATTTTTGTATATATGGGTTCTGGGTTGTTTTTTTTTGTTTTCATTTTACAAGAAAAGGGTGTAGATTTGAAGGAGAGTTTTTTATTTGAAACCAGATCTAGGCCCTGGAGGGTAAGATCTAGCCTCAAAATCATTTGCAGGGGCATTATTCCAAATTATTTTTAGTTTGAGGATCTCAAAGTTTAGATCTGGGGTTTTTCTGCAAGAATTTCTACGACAAATTTTAAGCAGAAGAATATATCATTTTAACCAGAAATTTCTGGGAAATTTTCTTGGGTTTTTGGCTACCATTTGTCTCTTGTCTGTTGTCATATTGAGCCTCTCTCTTTTGTTGCTGCATTTTCTCCTTTCTGGAAAAAATTTGATTCTCTCTACCTGCGCTTTTGGGTTTATTCCTTTCTCTTTCTGCGTTTTTTCTGTTGTTGCTCACATTTTTCGACTTTCCTTATGCTTTTCTTCTTGTTGCTCAACATCCCTGCCTGCGTTTTTATTTGTTGCCTACAAAAAACGCATCCCTTATTCCCTGCTTCCCCTTTTCCCTTCGCCCAGGCTCCCTCAACCTGCAAACCCTTCCGTCGTCTCTCCATTTTCTTCCCTCCTCACATTTTCCAGTCACCTCATTGTTGCCTCGCAGTCCCTTATCCCTCTACGTCCTCTCCTTCCTTCGTTGCCCATGTCTCAGCTGATCCGCAACCTTCAAACCCTGCTCTCTCGTTGCCTTTCATGCTGCCAAGTCATTTCCTCGCGTCCTTCCTTCTTGTTGTCATTTCCATCGTTGCTCCTTTCTCCCGCGCCACTCCCTAGCTCCCTCAACTTGCATTGGCGTTTATTCATCCCTCCTGCGTGCTACCAGTGTCCATTTCCTCTCCATCGCCTGAGCTCGAAACTCCTGTTGTCGCTATTCCTCTTCGAACTTGCAAGCTCATTCTCCTTTTTTTTTTTTTAATCCTTAGTTTATTTGTTAGGGTTAGTTCTTTATTTAGTTCAATTTATTTTTTTTCATATGAGTTTGCCCTTTGTTTTTTCTTTTACTAGTTTTGATTTTTATCACAAAAAAAAATAAAAATAAATAAATAAATAAAAATAAAAATAAAAATAAAAAATTATTTCTTTTAATTTTTTGACTTTGATTTTTTGATATTTTCAAATTTCATTTTAATTTGTTTTTCCTTTTAATTTTTATTTTGATTTTGATTTTGATTTATTTTAATTAAAAAGCCCTAAAAATTAAAAAAGGTTTTAATTTCTATTTTTATTTTTAGTGTGACCTAGAATTTCGAAAAAAAAAACCGAAAGATAATTTTTCATATTAAAAGATTTAAAAAAAAATTATGTGGCCTTTGGCCCATAATTTTTTTTTTTAAAGCTTTTAAATCCTTTTGATTTGTTTTACTTTGGTCACATTAAAAAATCTTAATTGATCATTTACCACATTAGTCTTGCTTCATAAAGCTTAGCACATCGAGATTTTTTTCTAATGAATAATTAAATTGTTAAACTAAAAGTTCCTTCTTGGTGTCTTTTGGCGCTAAGGGTAAAATATCTAAAAGAAAACTTTTGTGGTATTAAGCATTTTAACTTCTCCATAGTCAAACACACTTAAATTTCTTGTATCTAAATATTGACTATAGGAAAGTGGTATTTTTTCCTAGATTTAAGCCACTAAGCACAAATCATTTTAATTTTAGGATTGTGAATTGTTTAGCATTTAAATTTTATGGTTTCTCAAAGTATTTAGTGTTGATTTGGGGTAGCATCAGATATGCTCTAACCACAAAAATTGGTGGAGAGGCTAAGGCACATGAGATCTCCAATACCCAGAAAGGGTTTAGGCAGATTCTAAACAATTTGGGAGATATTGAAATAGTTAATATTTTTAATGGAGTCTCTAAGTCTAAACTTAGGGAAAGTAAAATATTAATGTGAATTAATATTAAACTGTGTTAGAATGGTCCAAAAGTCATGGATCGAACCAGATCTAATCTTATCCATTGATTAGGGACTTAATCTCGGCTGTTGATTTGTCAACGAGAAAAGTATAAGAGGAGGCTTGAGGGTCACTTGGAGAACACACCAAGAGATCAAGATTTCGACTTTCTGGAGCTGGGTTTACTGAGAAAGTTGAGAGAGTGATCAGAGTTGTAGCTGAGGGGCAGTGAATACAGAAGTAGAGAGGAAGAGATAACACTGAGAGAATCAGCGTAGTAGTCGGAGAGAGGGACGCAGAAGCAGCCAAGGGTTCACGTAGAGCCAGTCAGGGCTCACGGAGAGGCAACCAGGGGTTGCGCAGTTCCTCAGAGGGCCAGCGTGGGTGACGCAAAGGGCCAGAGGACTGACGCAATGCCTCCAAAGGCTGACGCAGGCCAAGCCAGAGTGACCTTAGGCTAACATTGGGCCAGAGAGAGGTTGACGTTGGGGTTTCGTGGGGAAAATTGGAGCTGTGGATCTGCCAAAGTGTTTATTCGGGGTTTTAGCCGGAATATCTACTTCCGAGTATAGAGGTACTACTGCCAAGATTTTTCTCTATTGGGTGAACAAGATTTGGCACCTAGATTGTATTCTAGAACTACTTAATAAACCAAACCCTTAGATAGCTGAACCGGTTTCCCCGCATTGGGTTTTTCTGAGGACATTAGTCCAAAAACAATGGTGTCACTTGTGTGCTTGTTTCTATTTCCTTCAGTTGATTATCTGTAATGTGTTGAGCATGTACTTGTATTTATTTCCAGTATTTACATGGTAAATAACTTGTTAATTAATAGAACAAGTAGGTAGGAATAAATCAGTAAACTGAATTAAGGGTTTCTAACGTGTCAGACTTAGAAATTCCAACATTTAGATTTTTAGAAATTTAATTGCTAAAACATTTTGCATCTATTGAGATTGATCGTCATATTAATTGTTTGAATTATTCGATGTTCATTGCATGTTAGGTATTTTGCGAGTGTTTTCAAGTAATTGTTAAAGTACTATGTCGTGGAATTGTAATAAATTGCATATATTTGTTTCCTAAGATGAGTATTTTTTTGAGCATCTATTGACATTGATATTAAAATGCAAAGAAGTTTTTGTTCTCTTTGAGCTATAAATATATCAAAAATAGTTAAAGAAAGCTTGTGGTTTAATTGTGATATTTCAAAGGGTCATCTCTAAGTCTTCATATAGTAAGTGAACTTTTCATTTTGGTAATTGAGGGTTTTTTGCAACATAAGTGTTTCTAATCCTCGAGTCTAACTTCATCTCATCATCTAGTGCATTTGCATATAAGTTAGCTTTGCATAAATAAAATTTACTTCCAAGCATAAGTTTGGTCGATAGAAGGATAGGTATCCAACCATCTTTGCTTGAGAAGCCTTCTTTTAATAGGACTTAAAACGGTGACCTTGCAATCTTCAGAGCCACAACTCTCTGAAGCGTTGGAGTCACCATGTATGTTAGATTTTCAGGAGAGGTATCATTAATCACATCTTAGTGTGCTTCACCTTATCTTCTCTTTGTGAATTACTACAAAATCAGGCTCAACACAGAAAGGATCGAAGGATTCAAATTCAGATACGCATTTAACTAAAATTAACCAAGATGCTTGCATCTCACATTAGTTTTAGGATCTGCATTTCATATAAGATAGTCATTCATCTAAGCAATAGTTGCTAATCGATTACTTGGTCTTGATTTCCTTAGCAAGATTGTTGACTCCATAATGCATTGATATCAAACGTTTAAATCTAATCAAATCCTATAAGTCTTTCTAAATCTTAATCAAGTACTTGGTCACTTCATCATGTCTCCCAAACTGGTTGGTTCCCAACTAGTTCTCTTTCATTCCATTTTCCATAGGGTCTACCCCCCTTAGCATGCTGAAAGGAGACAACTTAAACAGAGTAAGGATTCGAGTGACATCCCTTACTTTGAGCGTTGTCACAATCCCACCTCTTTCTGTTACGTCTTCCCTGCAATCCCTCGCTGCCCAAACCCCTTGTTGAGTCCTCTCCTTTCCTCTCCAACGCATCCCTCAGCTCCCGTCGTCGTCAAAGTCTACCTGCAGAACTCAACAAAACATTTGACCTTTTTTTTTTCGTTCATTTGTATGCGTTAGGTTAGGTTTAGATTTTACTTTCTTTTTCTTTTTCTTTTAGTTTACTTAGTTTCCTTTTTTATTTTGTTTTAGTTTGATTTTTTTTTTTTACTTTGGTTAGCTTTTAGATTCGTTTTGATTTAAAATTTGATTTTTTATTTTTATTTTTTTTGTCTTGTTTTGATTTTACATTTTCTTTTTTTCTTTTTCTTTTTTTCACTTATGATTTTTTTATTTTTATTTTGATTTCCTTTCATTTTATTTTTGATTTTGCTTTAAAAAAAATTAAATTTTTAAAAAACATTAAAAAATTTTGATTGGTGACTTTAGAATTGCTAGGGAATTAAATCGGAAGGGAAATTTGTTCCCTCACATTTAAAGAAATTTAATTTTTTATGTGGCCTATGACCCATAATTTTTTTTATTTTAATTAAGGTCTTTTGATTTGATTTTTGGTCACATTAAAAATTTAATTTCTTCATTTACCACATTAAATCAATTGCTTAAGGAATAATTAAATTGTTAATCTAAAGTTCCTTGGTGTCCTTTCGTGGTAGTGATTTCTCTATTGTCACGTGCGATTAATGTTTTAAAATCATTTACTATTAGAGAATGATAAATTATTCTAGATCTGGGTTATTAATGAAAATCATTTTAAATCTAGAATCATTGCTTAACATTTAAATTTCAATGTTCTTCACAGGATTTAATTGCTAGGAAATCTTGCATGATAAAATTTTGGGCGTTGACATTTAATTATTCGTGATCGTCACTTTACCACATTATAAATTGCTCTGGGATAACTTGTTTCTATTTATTCTATGGTTAATTGAATACAAAGGCACTGGTCTATAATCATTTCTTTCTTGTGATGGTGTCTTATTTGTATTAATTGTTTAATCTATCCATCTCAGTTAACCATGATTTGTTCTAAATTCATCAAGTTGTCCATATTTTAAGTCTCCTAGAGCCCGTGTTTCATAGACTATTCTCCTTTATTCACCTTAGGGACTACCCCCTTGACTTGTCTAGGAGATAGTCTAAATGGAGTAAGGATTAGAGTGACAACCCTTACTCTGAGCATTGTTGCAGTGCCTAGACACTTTGTGCGACAACATGGCTATACTTAGGGTGATTTATCTTATACTTGATAATTGCTTGTGATGTATTTTTACTTTTTCTTGATTATTAACTACTTGTTATTGTGTTGTTTTTAACATCAAACAAATACCAAAACATGAAGATCATTAGTACACAAGAACACGAGATGTAGGTTGCAAGCCAACGAAAACCTCTCCTCTTATGATGAAAACCCAAAAATTTCTTCTCTTCTTATAGATTCTTTAAATGACAAATTCCAAGACCCCTAGACTAAGACCAATACCCTTCCAATACCAAGCCAAACCTTCTTGATGATGTGCTTCTCCTATCCAATTCAAACCCAGTCAAATCTCTTCCAGCTGCACAATTTCGATCCCTAACTACAAAATTTTGACCTCCACTACAGGCTTAAAATTTTTGGCCCCTGCAACAGTTGTTTCTTCCACACGTGTGAAGGAAATTAGGGCTTCCAAGATTTCCTTTCTCCTTCACTTGGGTTGCTTCTCCTTCTAGGGTCAGTAGGTGACCTAAGAGTCCTTTCTTCCACCAATTTCAACATTCTTTCTGCAACTTGACAAATTTGACATTGTAGCTGCAAAACCCTAGCCTTATCTTTGCACAAGAGAGAGAGATTACCAACCCAAAAAATTTGTCCTTCTTCCTTCTATCCTTCTTTGCTTGCCTTTCTTCTTCTTCTTTGCTTGGATGATGAGGAATGAGTGAATGTCTATAGGAGGTCGATTTCTCTCCTATATATAGGCTTCCAAGGAGGACTACATGCCCTAATGAGGCTGGCTTCTTAGATGGCAGGTCAACTTGGTCTTGGAGGGGTATTTTGACACTTTAAAAACAAAAAATAATTTGTGTTACATGTTACTAGATGCCCAATGGGGTATTCTTCATATGACAATGACTCTTGACTTCTTGACTCTATGACAAACCCTAGAACACTCAATGTGTGCTTAAATTATGTATTTCAGTTGTTACACATTCTTCACAGTTTGATCATCTCCAGTGATGAAGACATGGTGCACATCAACAAATAAACTCTTGCTGATCTATCACGGCTTCTACAACAAACACATGAAACCATTGAGTTTCTTCAATTAGAGTCGCAACTACAAAGAGATGAGCAGCAACAAAAGAGTGCTTCTTCCAAGTCATTCAACCATACAGATGAAGATAAAGATGTTGATTCCAAATCACTCATCCAAACAACTTCAAGTGTCGAAGTTGTTCATGATCAAATTCAAATTTCTTCCAAACCCATCATCAAGCCCTGGGAAGAGATTCAAAATAACAAAAATCAACGAGGCTTAGGATATGTCACTGATGACACCAACTTACATATCCCAGATTATTCCAAGCCAATTAAGTTCATCAGTGCAGGATTTCTTGCACAACTCCCCTCAGCAGGTTCTGAGAAAGTTGCAATCAAACAAAATTTCACGCAACCTAAAGTTGAAGTCCAACCGAAGTGTTCTCATTGTCAAAGAACCGGTCATCTGGAAAATCAGTGTTTTGATCTCCATCCTTGTTGCCATTGTGGCAAGCCCAATCATTCCTCAGAAAAATGTAGCAACCAACACAAATCAGCCAGATTGAAGATACATTATGAATGGATCGATCCTTGGGAATGGTCATCCACAGTCAAAAGATTGTCTCAGTTCTACAACCGACTACAATCACACATAGTGCAGCCAGCAGTGAACCGATGATGGTACTCTCATGCAGTTGCACGAGGGAGTACAACAGTGAAACTCTCCTACACTTGAAGGGGGGGAGTTCAAATATATTTTGGAGAAGATTGTCTCTCCTTTTAGCTGACAAAGGGCGGAAAATGTCAATGAAATTGACAAGTGGTTGTCAGACTGAAAGTCTCGACAACATCAGCGAAGCAGCCAATGGGCATTTTTCATCAACAACGAACATCAGTAAATTCGCCAGTGGGCGACCAACAATAAAGCAGCAGTGAGCAACTTTCATCATAGCAAAAGCAACATTGCGTTGTTTTTCAACATCATCAGCCAGTGGGCGATCATCATCAACAAATACGCCAATGGGCATTCATCAAAATTGTGTCAGTGGACACCGGATGCTGTTTTCAAACAAAGGACAGTTGGATCCTTTTGCGGCTTGGCACGTGATGGAGTTGTCAAGCGACATTCAGAGATGAATCAAGCATGCAGCTGATTCATGTTCTCTTCAGATTTGAGTTTTTTTCCAGCATCCAGTTTTGGCGGTTTTTTCAGGCAATGTTTTTGAGGATCAACATGAGAACTTGGAAGATGGTTCCTCATTCTTATTTTGGATTTATCATTGAAGGGGGGAATGTTAGCCTCTCTCATAAAACAATAATAAATCCAAAAATAAATAAATTAATTAAATATTCCAAGTTAGGAATTTGTGCCTAACTCTTGGGTTGTTCCTCTAAGATAGGAGTTAGTTTAGGTAACTCCTATATTGGTGTGTGTCTGGTGAGAAATTATCTCAACCAAAGGAGAAATTATCTCAACCAAAAATGTCTAAGATAGCACGCACTATCTTGAGAACACCAACTCTCATCTATTTATTTGTAACACTATATTCAATTATTTTATGGAAAAAAAATGAATGAGAATGAGAGAGACTGAAGCTTTTTCCGCCCATATTTTGTGTCTGGTTTTTATATGTGTTTTTCTGTAATCTGTTTGAGTTAATTTCTTTTTCAATATAAAATGACCTTGAGCATGAAACCCATGCTACAAAAAAGAACAACAATAATTTTTCTTTATTTTTACAATATACAAGAATCAAGAGTACATTTCATATTTATGAAGACCGAACCTAGTTACATATTTCAACACTCCCTCTTAACTAGGGAGGTATTCATAATGGTACATGGAAATTATCATATTGAAGAGATCTCATGAGAAGAGTCAGATTGGTAAGCCATCTTATAAGTTATTTTTTCAACTTATCTCATTGCATCTCATGATACCAACCAACATTGTCACATACCAAGGCCTTGACTAACAACTCTATCTCTCCACAAGATCAAAGCACAATGTTGATGAGACAATCACTGATAGATACCATCATGATTGTCTCTTAAGGTACATACCCCACCCGAATTTTCACAAGGTATGTCCTTTTAGGACAATTCCTGTCTTGGAATAACACATCCTCAAGGAATTTCCTTTTCAACTACTCTTACCTATTGGATTCCCTACCTCATTCTCAAAGAGTATCGAAAACCATATTCTTACCTAATCCTCCATTCTTTCTTCAAAAACTGAAGACAAGAACAATGTATCTATCTCTCCCTCTTAACTAGGGAGGAGATATCAACCAATCCAAGCTTGTCTCTCAAATAAAAAAGCTTATTATTACGAAGAGATTTTGTCAAAAATGTCAGCTACCTGCTCATTGGTGGAGATATATTGTAGCTACAACACTCCATCTTGCACCAGCTTTCATATGTAATGACACTTTTTATTTATGTGCTTTGTCTTTCCATGGAATATCGGATCTTCAGAATACCTTATGCAACTGGTGTTATCACAATGCATAATTGTAGGGTCCATTGGTCATTCAAACAAGTCAGACAACAACTTCCTCAACCAGACAACTTCTCTACTAACTTCAATGTTGCAATTTATTTTGCTTCAGCACTACTCAAAGCAATTGACCCTTTCTTTCTACTCATCCATGATATCATAGAGTATCCCAAGCTAAAACATCCTCCAGTAGTGCTTCTTCCATATGTCTCACTACCTCCCCAATTAGGATTTGTATATCTAATCACTTAGACATCATTCTTTCTATCATACTTCAAGAAATAATGGATTGTTCCTTGCAGATATCTCAATATATACTTGGCTGCTATCCAATGGTCATATCTAGGCTCTATGTAAAACTGGCCGATAATATTCATTACAAAACAAATTTCTGGTCGAGTGTTCACAAGATACATCAGGGGGCCAACCAATTGTCTATATCTTGTAGGATCTATGGGGCTTGAATTAGAACTTCCTAACCTCTTTAAATTTGTGATCATGGGTGTTGTCATAGGTTTGCAGTGCATCATGCCAAACCTTTGCAACATCTTAATCACATATTTTCCTTGACTCAGATATATTTCACCGGGTCCTTACCAAACTTCCAACCGCAAGTAATAGTGCATCAACCCTAAATCCTTCATATCAAATTATGTTGCCAATTGCTTCTTACATTCTTGAATATGACCTTCCACACCTGTTATGAGAAGAAAATCCACACATAAAAGAATGATTATGATTCCATCCTTCAATACCTTCAAATAGAGATTCATATCAACATAACTCTTTGAAAATCCCAATATTTGTAGATATGTGTCCATCCTTGCATACCAAGCCCTTGCAAGTTATTTAAGGCCATAAAGTTCCTTCTTCAACCTACAGATGTGAGTCTCTCTATTATTCACTTCAAATCCCAAGGTTTGTTCTATATTGACTTCTTCATCGAAAGTGCCATTCAAGAATGTTGTCTTGACATCCATTTGATGGATGTTCCATCCCATAGATGCTACCAAAGAGACCAACAATCATATAGTTATGTATCTAGTTGTAGGTGCAAATGTCTCTTCATAATTGATGCCTCCTTATTGGGAGAAACCCCTAGCCACAAACCTTGCTTTATATTTGTCAATACTTCCATTCATTGCATGCTTAATCTTGTAGATCCACTTGGGATTCACCACTTATTTATCTTTCGGCCTAGGAACGATTTCCCAAACTCCATTCTTCATTATTGATTGATATTCTTCATTCATGGAATCTTTCCATTCTTGATGATTGATAACTTCTTCAAAGGTGGATGGTTCTTCTTGAATCAACTTTATCATATAGGCTACATACCCTGAATATATTTTAGGCTTCTTGCTTTCCCTGAATGTACCCTTAGTTGATGCATGTCCTTCTACATCTTGAAGAGTAGACTTCAACCAATTAGGTCTATTTCTATTTTTAGGAATGGTGACTTGTTGCATAGGCTCACTGGGACCTTCTTCTTCGTAATTGGAATCCTATTCCTCCTTAGAACATTCTTAAAATAGAGGTAGTTCTTCTTCATCATAACGAATTGGGAGATCTTTAGATTTCTTATATGCAACGCTTTCATCAAAGATCACATCTCATCTTACTTTAATTCGGTGCCCCTCCTTTATGTAGATCCTATATGCCTTTGAAGTGTTACTATAGCCAATAAATATGCCTTTCATGCTTGTAGGATCCAACTTCTTTCTTTTTATTTTGGAATGTGAATGTAGACATGACAACCAAATATTCAGAGATGTTCTATACATGGCTTCTTTCCATTGAATGCTTCTTTAGGTGTCATGTTCTTGAGTCATTTGTGATGACTTCGATTTTGAATGTAGATAGTTGTTTTGGATGCTTCACCCCATAGAAATTGAGGTAAGTCTTGATCATGCAATATAGATCTAACACTTTCTTCAATTGAGCGATTCTTTCGTTCTGCTACTTCGTTTTTCTTCGGATTATATGGAACTATCAACTCCCTCTTAATTCCAGCCTCCTTACAAAAAGCTATGAGCTCCTTTGATGTGTATTCTCCTCCATTATTACATCTAGTATTTTTATCCTTCTTTCTGTAATATTTTCTACTTCTAATTTGAATTCTTGAAATTTTTCAAATACTTCATCCTTGGACTTTAGCAAGTAGATCCAAGTTTTCCTTGAGTGGTAACCTATGAAGGTTACATAGTATAGATGACTTCCAAGAGATTTTGTAGACATAGGACCACGTATATCAAAGGGAATGCGATCCAATATTTCTTTTGATCTTGAAGCACTTCTTCCCAATGGTTTCTTAACATTTTTACCTCATTCACATCCCTTGCAAACTCCTTCATGATCCTCCTTTAGTTCAGGGATGCCATTCACCATTGTGTTTAGATTTTGTAAAAAAATTTAATGAAGGTGTCCAAACCTTATATGCCAATGCTCACATGGGCTGACTTCATTGTGAACCAAGGCTTGAGAGAGAGAGTGTAAGTAACCTGTAGAGTCTTCCTTCGTGAATCCCAATGACTTTTCCATTGTTGATGCTAGAGCCTTTATTCCATACCATAACGTTTCCATCTACAAAATAAATTATATCTTCCTTATCTTCTAGACATGAAATAGAAAGTAAATTCTTTTACAAACCTTGTATAAATAGAATGTTGTTGAGATGTATTTTTCCTCCATTTTCCAGCTTTAGCGAAGTTGATCCAATTCCTCTTACATGATAGCTCTTTTTATCTCCAAGTTCAATGGAGTAGGAATACTTTCCTCTTGATAGGGTCTTTAGTTGTTTGTTCTCACCTATCATATGTCTAGATGCTCCACTGTAAATTGCCCATATATTTTCATCTTCAGATGTACCTGTAAGTGCTGAGAATAACCATTTGTCCTTTGTAGTAGAAGTATTGGTCATATGATTCTTGATAGCTAATAGGAGATTCCAAAATTCTTTGATGCCTTTCTTGAGATGACTTGCAATCATAGAAAACTACGACAATGACTTCTTCATAGATCCACTAATCTTCATTATGCCCTTTTCCAACCTTAGCTATAATACCATGTTGAGAAATCAATAGGGCTATAATTAGGGTCATTTCTCTTATACTTGATAACTATGTGTGATATATTTTTACTTTTTCTTGATTATTAACTAATTATATGTTGTTCTTATCATCAAACAACTACCAAAACATGAATATCAATAGTACACAAGAACACAAGATGTAGGTTGCAAGCTACGACCAAAACCTCTCCACTGGTGAGGAAAAACCACAAATCTCTTCTCTTCTTATAGATTCTTCAAATGACAAATTCCAAGACCTATACACCAAGACCAATACCCTTGCAAGACCAAGTCAAACCTTCTTGATGATGTGCTTCTTCTATCCAATTCAAACCTATTATAATCTCTTCCATCTGCACAATTTCAATCCCCAACTATAGAATTTCGACCTCCACTGCAAGTCTGAAATTTTCGGCCCCTAGAATAGTTGTTACTTCCACACCTGTGAAGGAAAACAGGGCTTCCAAGGTTTCCTTTCTCCTTCTCTTGGGTTGCTTCTCCTTCTAGGGCTAGCAAGTGACCTAAAAGTCCTTTCTTCCACCAATTTCAACATGCTTTCTGCAACTTGACAATTTCGTCCTTGTAGCTGCAAAACCCTAGACTTATCTTCACATGTAAGTGTGAGAGAGAGAGTAGCAACCCAAAAAATTTGTCCTTATTCCTTCTATCCTTATTCACTTTCCTTTATTCTGCCTCTTCTTCGCTCGGCTGATGAGGAATGAGTGAATTTTTATAGGAGGTCGAGTTCTCTACTATATATAGGCTTCCAAGGAGGATGACATGCTCTAATGAGATCGACTTCTTAATTCTCAGGTCGACTTGGCCTTGGAGGGGTATTTTGACACTTTAAATACAAAAATATTATTTTAACATGTTACAAGATTCCCAATGGGGTCTTCATCATATGACAATGACTTTATTGACTTCTTGACTCTATGACAAACCCTAGAAGCACTAAATGGGTGCTTGACCTATAAATAAAATGACCTTGAGCATCAAACCCATGCTACAAAATATAACAATAATAATTTTTATTTCTTTTTACAATATACAAGAGTCAAGAGCACATTCCATATTGATGAATATCAAACCTAGTTACATATTTCAATAAGTCCTCATCCCATATATGTCCAAATTATTCACAATCAAGAATCTTGGTCAAAATGCAAGTCTGAAGAATGAATTGAGATCTATAAAGATGACAAAGGAAGACATTGTGGCATCCTTCTTTGTGAGAATAGCTGGAATCAGAGATGAACTCTAGGAAATAGATGAGATAGTACTGCAAAAGGATCTTGTAATCACTACACTTCTAGGACTACCAACATCTTGGACTACCTTTTCATCAGGTCTCAAAAATTGGAAGGACACTCCTACTTTCGAACAATTATGGAATGCATGTAGTCAAGAAGAAGTCATAATTTCTCTAGTAATAGACAAAGAGAATGAAGAGGATAAAGTTTCAAATTCCTATTCTTCTCATCACAAAAACAAAGGAACATTCAAGAAGTCTAAAGGGCCTAGAAGTAAGATGGACCTATCAAAGATTGAATGCTAAAATTGTCACAAGATGGGTCACTATAGAAGTGATTGTCCTGAGAATCTGAGAAATGGAAAGTGAAATAGGGATCATGAAAATGTTTCCAAAGAAGGATATCCAAAGAAGAACAAGATCAAAGAATCATAAATAAAGGACACTTACTACTGAGTCCCTCTACCCTAAAGTTTTGAATTATTTTCCTTTATGCTTTGATTTCTAGCACTTGTAGGATTAACATACTTTGGAAAAACATTTTTTGAATTGTTTTGTTAAAGTTAGATTGGATTAAGAGGGATCTCTCACCAATTTTCCAAAGATAAGTAGGGAACACTCCTTGTATTATCTTTCATATTTGGTTTTCATTTTCTTATCTAGATGTGTTTATATTAGATGCTAATAACATTTCTTTTATATTTTCCTTGTTTAGGAAAAGCTTGATGATATGCTCAAGGGCTATGGAGAAAATCTCACAAGGCAAAGCATTGGAATTGATGTCCTACAAGGTTTGTCTATAAAACAACTCAATGGTATGTTTTAGGTCATAAGTTTTATTCTCTACATGATAAAAGTATATTCATTTAAATCTGGTTAATATTACTAACAAGTGTTGTGTCTAGGACCTTTGAATCATAAAGATTCTTTGTTTGGGTGACTAATCATTAGATTGAATCTACCCTCATTAAAAACATCATGTTTGTGGAACCCAGATAGATTCTCTATAAAACCCTAACCTAAGGGTATGTCAATAATAATGTTAAAAAAAACCCTAGTCTACTTAGGGTTACTCATGAAATCTAGAAAATACTATTGATGTTTGGGGTTTTGGTGATAATGTCATGTTTTGAGTTTTAGTATTATTATGGAACCCTTGTCCTTTAGGATTGGATGGTAATGTGTTCCTGGACCTTCAGGTTTTGGTAAATTAGGGTTTGTGATTTAAACCCTCATATTTCGAGAGTAAGCTCTTAAGAATGAAACCCTAGGTGTATGTTTGTTCGCCTGATCAAAACCCTAGCCTAATCAAGATCATTATATGCATGAATTTAAATGTATTAATATGTGTATCTTGGGTTTGTCCTATATATGTTATGATATGCTTGTACATGTTTATCCTAGATATGTATATGTGCCACGGGGCTTCACTAGTGGAGCAATACCATACCACGTGGGTTCATATTGGGGGATATTTATTGAGGAAAAAATCACATAATATATTGTGTGATATATAGGGGTTAGAGGGTTTTTATATCGGCAGGTATAAAAAATGGAGCTCAAAGTTAATGAAAAACTATAAAGGGGTATAAAAAATGTTAATGAAAAAATGGATACCTCCAATATCTAGTGAAAGTAGGGGTTTTTAAATTATGAAGGTAAATTGGGTTCATATTGGTAGGGGGTTAACTAATGTGTTTTTTAGAGGTATTTTCCAATATGTAGTCAAATTAAGGGTATTGTTTAATATGTCACGAACGCACATGATATGTGTGAGGTTCATTAAGTGAAGCCCTTGTGATATATGCTAACCTATTTGTTGAAAAGTTCTAGGGTTTATAACTAACCCCTAGTATAAGTTTGATATTCTAGGATATGATGAGATGTTGTTGTTTCAAATGTGATGATAAAATCTATGGTTTACAAAAAACCCTAATAGAAGTTGGTCATTTAAGTTGAAACCTTAGATTTTTTTGTGATTGGTTTTGATTGTTGACATCTAAGGCGTAGTGTCTCAAAGATGGAATCTAGGGTTTGCATTAAATCCTAGTAGAATTCTAACATATGAGTTCTTAAGTTGTTGGATGCATTATAAAACTATACTTGTTTGAATTGCTTCTAGGTTTTGAAATATATTATAGTAGAGTATGTCATATCTATGGAAGAAATATTGAGGCCCTTGATATAATGAATATTGTTATCTTGATTGAGTTGCTCGAAGTATTGATGATGAATTCTAGGGTTTATGACAAAACCCTAGAAAAAGTTGGCGTTTAAAATATGCATCTCTTGTTGATTATGAGCCTAACTAAGTTTAGGTATTTGATGTTTAAAGTCTAATGCTTCCATTATTTTAAGATTTTGATCTAGTTGAGTTCTTACTTCTATATATGTATTTGGTTGTACTTTCTATATAAAGTTGTGCAAGTACATAATCTTCAAGTTGTTGAAGATATTTGTAAGTAAAGTTGATATGGTAGATAAGCATGATGAAGAAATTTATATGAATGATGATGATCAATATGAATCTTATAAGAAGGATGGAAAACATGAACGATTCTCTGATGTCACAGAAAGAAGTTGATCTCCCTAATTTAAGAGGGATACGAGGGAGGATATCTCCCAATTTGAGAGGGAGGGAATATTATAGTCATGATGGATACCTTAAAGAAATTGGAGAATGCAAATTTAGGTGTTACTGAAAGAAGGAAAGAAGGATTTGGTTGTTGCATGTGAAGTAGGAAAGGAAGTTGTATGATTGAGGAACATTTTGTCTAAGTCCTACTATGATAAAGTGTGAAGCAGCATCTATAAGACCTAAAAGGTTTGTGTTTACTCATGAGTATTTGAAAGGTTGTTACTAATTGGGTTGTGATTTTTCAGGTAAATCTCTCAAAGTTTTGGAATCATGCTCGATGTTACTGATTTGTTTGATCGGGGGAGAGATTTGATGTGTTGAGGCATTGTATGTGTTGAAATTCCTGGGAGGACATTTGTCTCGCATATGTGTTGATGTATAGTGCCTAAAGGAAGGGAGAATGGCGTTGGTCATAGAGATTTGACCTTGCATTACACACCTAGTGCCCTGGGTTAATGGTTAGCAAGTAAGCCTAATGGTAACTAGAGAGGTTGAAAGCTTTAGTCCATCTTAGTCCCACCTGAATAGATTGCCCTTGTCAGGAATCTAGTTCGTGGCACTGTGAATGCCTAAACTCTTCATTGTTCATGTGTTTTGAGATCTTCCATGTACTTATATATATGTATGAATACCTCCCTAGTCAATTTTAGAGGGAGTGTTGAAGAATGTAACTAGGTTAAGTCTTCATAATTGTATTAAATATCAAAAGAAAGAAAAATATTTGTTTACCTATGTTGTTATGACTTATTAAAGCATGGGTTTCATGCTTGGGTCATCATATTTTAGGTCAAAATCCCCATTGAGGACTTATAGGTTTTATATTGAGTCATTAGAGTCATTTTCCATATAAAGAGACCCTTCTTGGCCTTTTGAATCATGTAAAAAGAACTAATATTGAGTAAAATGAGTCATTTTTCACCTCCATACCAAGTCCTCCCTTATCTGATCAAGTCAGCCTACAAGAGGGTAAATAGAACTCTAGAAAAGGATATATATACAAGATTTCGATTCATTTGGAGCACACTCTCTCACAAGTTCAACATCCAAGAAGAGAAGTAGAAAAAGTGCAAAATTGCAGAAGAAGGAGAATATTTACTGGAGAAGGAAAGTCAAAGTTTTTATGGGTTGTCTCTCTCTCACTTGTGTGGATTTACAGGGATATTTGTTGGCAAGTTGAAGTTTCTGTTGGGTCAATGATTTTTCTGGGCTACTATTGTGTCAAAGATTTTGTTGGGCTACTGCTGGATCGAATATTTTGTTGGGCAATTGGTGGGTCCTATTGTTGCATCTAGGTCGACGTTATTGTTTGAAGGTTATCATTTGCAAAAGAAGGGAAGGGTTGACTTAGTTGTTGGAGGAAGTCTGAGTCTAGGTCAAGGAGTCTTTGATCATGTCGTGAAATTATTAAGGAAGAGTTGTTGACTGGGTTTTACCCTAGATAGGGGTTTTTCCATGGTTGTCTGCCTACATTTGGTGTTTGTGATCTTTGTGTTATTGTTTTGGTAATTGCTTGATGAACTAAATATAAAAGAACATAAGAAAGCATAAGAATATCACAAGTAATTATCAATATAAAGAAAATATTACTTCCTTTCTGATTTTCTAACACTTCGTCCATCAACTTCTTAACTTCTTCTCACAACTTGTAGACCGATTGATTGCACTTGGCAAGAAGTCTCGTCTAGTCCTAGATTTGTTTGAACATATTTTGAGAGTCTCACATTTATTGTGAATCCTAGTGCAAAGAGAAATTCCTTTCTCTACAACCCGATCAATCTGTTATCACTCCAAAATTTCTCTAGAGTTGTTGGGAAAGAAATAATAGAGGTAACCACAAACCTACTTTGGAGATTAAGATCTAGCCTTCCTATTGCTCAGAGAGGGCTCTCTCTTTATGATTTAACTTTGTTTAGTTAATTGATTTTAGGCTAGTTATGATTGCACTTGGTTTTTTATTTTGATTTGGTGGTGGGATCACTGACTTAGATGGATGGAGGGATGTCTTTTACCATTGGGCTATGGCGTCAAGTGTTAAGACAACAGGACTAGATCAAGGTCTAAAGATAGTGTTTATAGGGAAAGGTAGCTGAGTAATTTCAGATCTTAAGGCTGGATGGTCAAGTGGTTTTCAATTGGATCCAAGGAGAAATTAAGGATTCCTTAAACCAGATTATGAAGGAAGTCAAAGAGGTTAACCAGGATGGGAGAGAAATTAAGGATTCTTAGATCCAGGTATCAGAAGAAAACATTAAAATGATTAACTGTTCAAGTCAGAGTGTACTTAAACAAATTTTGAAATAAATTTCCAATTAATTCATTCAATTTAGATAACATGCAAGTTTGTGAAACACATAAGAAAATAACAATTTGACAAAGAAAATACTTCACTGAAGTATCTCAACCCATCAATCATGTAATGCAATCTCTTTATTACGCAGCCTAGTTTGCTGACATGAAAAAAATGATACAGTGAACCCTTAGGTTTCAGATTAATACAACTCTACAAATTTCTAGCAATCCACACCTCAATACTTCGAATTATGAAGTATTTATACAAAAATAGTTTACAAAATATCCCAAACTGTCTTGGGAATTAATCTAGGAAAAAGAAATATCTTCATGCAAGAAGATAGACACAGATGTTCAACTGTTGTGTGCTGTCCCTATTTATTTGGTTGTGTTGTCTTTATGCTTTTGATCTTTTTCTATTTATTCTCTACCTTGTTGTTGGGCTTCACGCTGGCTGTTCTTTTTACTTTTCCCTTTCAACTGATACTCTTTACCTTGATACTCTTTCATCTGGCTGGCCTGTTATTTTTCTTTTACTATGCTTTTTCACTTTGACTGTGCATTTTTCCAGTAAGTCATTTAACTTCTCCCAAATATCTGCATCTGGTAATTTTATATTTACCATTTTCCCATAAATTTCATATGCTTCTGTGTACTTAGAAAAAGTGGTCCTGTTCACAAAAAGGTGTTTTACCTCATGTTGGAGGTAAAACAGGTTCTCAAATATCTGATATAGAACCTTTCTAGTAGGCATCCCCTTCATAGAAGAGTTATTTTCCTGATCCTTTGCCACCTCTCTGATTTTTCTGTTGTAGTATTCCTGTGGCATCAATTTGTCATTTATCACCAAGGGATTTGGCAGACCTTTTTGCCTCAAAACATCAAACTTTACCATGAACATGTCTATAGCCAGCTGCATGGTTTGGCATTTGTCCTCAAGGTTCATCATCAAATTCCTCTTGGTGAGCACCTTTTTAACCTCCAGTATGGTGCCTGTCCTGTCAGCTATGTCCAGCTCCTGCAATTCATATTTATTTTTAGAGTTAAGGAAATGGATTATTCTAGTGGCTTCTTCTGGCATGTCTCCCAGTTCAGCCTTAACTCTTTGTATTGCTTCTGTAGCTTCTTTGACTAAGTCATTTTGCTCAAAGATGACTTGTATAGATGGCCAAATATCATTGACAGAGTCAATGATATTGGCCCATAACTGTTCTTTAGCTTGGCCAAGTGGCTCCTTCAATGTTAGTTCTTTCTCTAAGCTCTTCATTCTTTCAGTCAACCTGGTTGACTTCTGAACTTCCTCCTTGTGCATAATATGTGCAAGCTTATTTTCGTTCTCTAAACTTGTTATCTTTTCTTTAAGCTTATTTATCTCTGTGGTATGAATGGACATGTATTCCATTGCTTTGACCAATTTGCTTGCCTCATCACTTGGCTGAGTTGTTGTTGTTGTCGAACCTATTGCTAATGTAGATGTTGTTGCAGCTGGAAGTGTTGTAGCCAGTGGAGCTATAGGAGCCAATGAAGTTGCCAAGGTGGATGGTACTATTGTAGTGACTGTTGGAATGACAGTGGCAGTGGCAGTCTCAAGGCTGGCCTGTTTCATCTATATTAAGTTGTCCAACTCTTTCTCCATTTCTTTCAATTGGTCGTTAAGTTATAGAACCAGATCCATCATCTCCTCCTGCTGTGTTTGGCTTTCTAAGACCTCTTTTGTCTGTGGATGCTCTGAATGAGGCAGTTTCAATTGCTTCTTTAAAGCAGCAATATCCTCATTATTTTTCTTTATTAATTTCTCAATAGCCTTGACATCATTGGGATCATGTCCAAGCTCAATCACCAAGTCTTCCAGTGACTTGATTCTATTGTCCTTGGCCTGTGAGGAGGCCTTTTCTAGTTTGTATTGTGCAGTGATATTATCTAGTGAGCCTTGGATTTTGTGCACAGTCATAGCTTTGTTTGTCATGGTGGAATAGATCATCTCACCTGCCTATTTGTGAAACTCAATTTGGTCAATGGGGTGAACATCCCTGGCCAAAACTTCAAAATTTGTTTTCTTATAGTCTGCTGATGATCTTGGCTACTGGACTGTAGGTTGCATGAATGTCATTTGCATCTTCCCAGTCTTAATGTCAAAGGTTGACATTAACCTATTTTGATTGGCAGGTGTTTGCTTGAAGTACTGGGCATAAGTCTCAGCCTTCAATGTCTCATTCCTCAACTTAATTTCCTTGTACCTCTCTTTAATATCTTTCTCTTTATCCACAGAACAGGGGGATGAAGAGACCTCAATGTTGAGTTGTTTCTCAATAAGTTGGGTGTTTGAGGTAGAAGGTTGGTGTGTTTCTTTTGAAGCTGTTGGGCCTTTATTCCTTCCAACCATTGCTTTTGTGTCAGTGATTTCCACTGAGTCAATGGTGTCTTCTTGTTCATTTACATGATTAAGCTTGGGTCTCTTCTTGTAACTGATCTCAAATTGTTCATCTGTGGTTTCCATGGCTGAACTAGAACCTTCTTCCCTAGTTCTTTTCACATTCTTGTCTTCATTTGCTGGAGTTTGTAGGATGGGAGTAATATTCATCTGTTCTCCTAGGGCTGGAACCTGCAGAAAGGAACTAGTATCAATCTGCTTTTCCACATCTATCAATGTATTTTCCATATCTACTACAGTATTATCCATGTCTGACCTGGGATGATGTATGAAAGGACCCAATTTGACTTTGAGCCTTAGTTTATTTATGACTCCATGAGGGTCATATTGCCACATAAAACTATTCTTGAATTTCATCTGTTGTAGAATCTTATCTGCCTCTGGTCCAACTTCCCTATTATTACAAATAAAGGGGCCCAATTGGTTTTTCATTTTGAATTGAGTCTTCTTCTTGGCTTCCAGGAAGTTAACTTCATCAGAGTTTATAATCTGCCTAAAGTACTCTAATGCAAATAACCTCATGGGGAGGTATTTGGGCAGTTTGTAGGGAGTTAGTTGGCATCCATATATCCTTATCTCTGTGTGGTCATGGTATAAATACCAGTCTCCCACTTTATTGTTCTTTTCCAACTGTAAAACCCTTTTAATTTCTTGACTGATCCTGGGCTAATAGCTACTGGTTAGCATGTTTACAACATGATGCACAAATGAATCAATGAAGTCTTAATAGGAAAAAAAAGTGGAGTATTCTTGGATCAATGGTGTCCAATAGATGACTGATCTTGGATTTCCTTTGGTGTCTAACTTTTGAATGTTGATTGGAAACTTGTTTGACTGATAGTATAGGAACATGAGAAACAAAACTGAAGAGTACTTGAAAACTCTCTCATTTGGTAGTTTGATGAATTGTTCATGCATTCTGTCTGCTATGAACTGAGCATAGTTATACATTATAGCAGGGGGCTTTCCTGGGCAAAAGATATAAAGGAAACTAGGACAACTTCATCCACATGTTCATCTGTGGTGTACCCTAAAATGCAAGAGAGCATGGTAATAATTTGTCTGCCTCTCTTAGAAAAAATGGTGGCAGCATAAGGAAGACTATTTGTTGGAGTGTGAGACTCTTTAATGATGAAAGTTTGAATAATCTAAGCTTTCTTGGGTATGTCTAGCTTGGTGTAGAGATCAAGCAAGCCTTCAATCGAAAGTGGGGTCTCATTTTGGCTTGGTTGGATTTGCAACATTTGATTAATTTTTCTGCAGTGATGGTGAATAAAACTTGTTGGTCAGGAGTGACTATGGCTCTTTGGCTGGGAATGTAGCAAGCTTGGTAGAAGTGGATGATTTCTGGGAATTGGTGTACCTGCGGGATACAGTACTTGGGAAAATTTGACTCCCAAAGGTGAATGTCATCATTCTGGTTTAAAAACTTGTCTTTACTCCAACAATGGAGTTTCAGTAGGTAGGCAGGGGAAGCAGTATCTTTAATTTGAAAGAGTCTATCGGCTAATGCAAGGTGATCAATATCCAGGTGAGGCGTTTGCAGGGGTCTTACATCCAGAGAGGTTTGGGAAGCCATAATTGGGTTTAATGAATTGAATTATGCTTTCTGTGGCTTCGAAAGTAAGGTTTAGGAGCTTTGGACAGTGGGAGGGTAATTTCAATCTGTAAGAAAGGGTTTAGGATGTACAGTAAGTTTCTCTTCAATTCAAGAAAGTGTTTTAGTTAAATATAATTAATTAAACATTCAATAATTATTGTGCGTTTTTCAAATTCATAGGGTCGTTCTGGTTTTTCCTAGAATACCTAGAAATTAGCGATTTGGTGTGCAAATGGGGTTCTATGGTAGCTGCAGAAAGTATTGAGGCTTGAACTGGATATTTTCTACTTCAACTTGGTGTCCACAGCGTCTTCAAGTGGAAATTGGTGGCTAAATTGGTTGCTTAGAGGTTTTGGGTGTCACAATTGGCTTACAACAATTTGTAGAAAAAACAAGCGAAAAGAGCAATTTGGGGCTTTTTCGGCCTTTTAACTGATAATGCTCACATTTTAGCGTGAATATTATTGAATGAACAGTGGGCAGTTTTGCCTTTAGGTGGGGAGGTGGTTTTGTGTGACATCACACCACTTTTGGATGGTGGGCGGTATTTTTCGCGAGCACGCGATATAACGTGTTGCTGCCATGTAGCCAAACAACGCTCGTCCAAAACCGCGAATCTCGCGTGCTCTTGGGTCGTTAACTGCCAATCAATGAATCCGCGCGATATGGCTTTACACCATTGGAACTAGGGGTGGGATATTGGAGGGATATCGCACAATTGAGTTGCACGGACGAAGTCGGGAAAGTGGTTGGCGGGGCCCGAGGTTTAATTACAAATAATTGTAATTAATTAATGAATAATGTCAGGATTTAATATAGGCGACAAGCTAATAAAGGTGGGACCATGGGTTATGTGGCGGGGGGTTTTTAACTGCACTAGGGTTGGTGGTTTAAAAAGGGTATCAGGGAAATATAAAGTGGGGGATGTTAATTACATAATGCGAGGGCATAGGAAAAACTAAGGATCAAGGGTTTTTATGGGTTTTTAAGGGGAAAAGGGAAATTAAAAAGGGGGGGAAGTGATATTTGTAATGGGGAATGGGTTTGACACTAGGGAAAAGGGGTTTTGGGAAGGGGGGATGATTTTTGAAAGGTAATTTCTAGGGGAATGTGTGAAACCAAGGGGTAAAGGTCAGAATGAGGGGGAAGGGTATTTATAAGTAAGAAAGGGATAATGGGGAAAATTAGCAAATAAGTATGTGGGGGTGTAGTGAAATGAGGGGAAATTTAGTAAACAAACTTTGGTGAATATCCTTTCTTTTTTTCAATTCCTCCTGCACATGAAACATATGATTAAGCATGATAAATGTGCTTTTGATTTAGAAACCTTGTGCACTTTACAAAACTTCTTCTACCTACCCTTTATTTACCCTAACATTTTTTCTTCATTTCAATGGGTGCATTTGAGCTTGTTGACCCTTTATTTTTTTTTCTTTTGATAAGAAAACTATCTAATTCTAACCTTATAAATTTCAATGGCTCAGATTAAACTGATGAGCTCATTATTATTCTCTACCCAACTAATGATCTCCCAAGATTAAGCAGTTTGGGTAGATCTTTATTCTCTATCTATCTACATGAAATTTAAAGCATGAATGAGTCAAGATTAAGCTATTTGACTATCATGGATTGTGGCATTTTTGATAGGTTGCACACAATCTTATTTTGAAAATTAAAGTAAAAGGAGTGGAATTTGAATTTGCACACTTGCATGATCTATTTTTATCTCTTTTGGGGTTCATATTTTTCACCCTCTTTTTTTTCCTTTGATTATTCTTTTAGGACATACCCTCTTTACATTTTCTAATTTTTATTATGGAAAACATTTTGTAGAAAGCAAAAGTATGTACAATATTACAAGACTAACCATAGCCAATTCAAATTATGAATCTTATTATTATAGGACCCTAACACAATCTTTTGATTATACTCTGCAGTTGGGTCTGACAGTTGTTCCTGTAACTCAATGATGGTGTGTTGAAGATATTTATTTTCAGTTGTGAGAACAGTCTAGGAATTCTCGAGCAACTCTAAGCATTAAATAGGCTCATGGTTTAAAATATCCTATGGCAACAAAGAACTAACATCTGACAATGATGGCCATATCTGAATGAGCTTAGTGTGAATGTCAATTTTGTTCTTCTCCTGCTAAAGCATATTTTTTTCCTCCTTGACTTGCACAAGTTGTTGTTGTAGTGTGTCTGGGTCCTGTAAGAGTTCAACGATTGTGTTCTATTGTTGCTCATGGCCCTCAGTGAGCCCAAACTGCTTCAGATCTGCTGAAATCATATGTTCTTCCAACTATAAGGAAGAAGCTATAATAAATTGGAAGAGTTGACCAGAAGACTAGTGCTTAAGGTCTCTTGTAGACAAAATATCAACTGAGGGCATCTTGGTCTAAAAAGGCTAACCACTTGCAATTGATATGTCTAAATAGCCTTGTTTAGATTGTTCTATAGTCTCCTTTTTCCCTTGTTGAATAGACGGTTGACATATTTTTGGTTTCTTGGCAGAGAACGACAATGGTGGCAGAAGTGGAAGATTGAAAGGGGGTAAAGAACTAGTGGTATTCAATGGGGAATTGACAATAGGATCGTCAATAGAATGTGTGGAAGGTGCATCAGAGTTAGCATATGGAGGATCATTATTCTGCGACAAAGAAACTATCTGAGGTTGGCTTGTGGAGTGAATGGTGGATGGTGGTACTTCCTCCACAATCAAGGTAGGCAGAGTAGTCACAGGGGGCTCATCATCATCCACCTAGATGAGCTTCGTGAGGTTGATCCCAACCATATTTGCAGAAGCTACAAGAGAAGGAATATTGGATGTAGAAGAAACTATAAGAGAAGTTGCAATAGTTTCCTCGAGAAGAACAGGAGGCCAAAATGGATTTCCGTGTAATGGAACTGCATCAGGGATTGGGGCAGTAGAGGAGGGTGAAATTGTAGTAGGGGTAGAAGTGGATCTAGTAGGTGGAATGATACGGGAACAAAGTTTATTTATGAGGGGTTGGTCGTGTTTAGGGTCAGAAGTGGAAGATGGAGGGGAACTCTGGTGCTTATGAGAAGAAGATGATGCAACAAGTAGGGGATTTTGGTGCCTAATGTCACTGAAGGTGTAATAGATCCTATATGGTTGCTGAAGTTGTTGAAAACAAGACCAATTTATACTACTTTATGGAGAGTCTCCTCTAATAAATAGTAGGGTAATGGTTGGGTGCGAAACTTGTCTTTGTCAACATCTTTAGGGAGTACATAATAATTTGTATGGTCTATCCCAAACCAAATTTGATATGCATGCCTATCCAAAAAATACTGTGGAAATCACATAATCTGGGTAGCCTCATGATCCAAATGGATCCTAAAACCCTCTAAGTCTTCACATAGTTAAAAACTATCGCAAGGGGAAACCTTTAAAAAAGTGCGGATAACACTATCGGGCCTAAAAAACATTGAAAAACAGAGCTATCGGGGGCTTAAAACTACTTTGCATGAGAGTCGTCGAATTTGGCCGATCAACGGTCCATATCTGATCGGCATATCGCAATCGGTGAAGGCAGGCGGAGGCTATCGGAGGCAATCATGTGAAATTTGCGACAGCGATCAGCGCGGGTCAATGAGGACCATCGATCAAGCGTGCGAATCGACGACCCAAGTTAACTTGTAATGTCGCGTTGGCAAAATACAAATAACACTTACCAAACGGCCCGGGGTCTATGGGATATGCGATTGCGATTAATCGCATCGCAATATCGCATCGAAGCAACACAAAGGAGCGGGGTCGATACATGCGACTGCAATAGTCGGACCCGACGTGATTATAAATGAAAACACATATATTTTGAGTTCTAGAAAACAGGGTTTTCCTTTGTATTTCGCATTTTCATTAAATAAACGAAAAACAAAGGAAACGCGCTTGATGCGATGAAAATAGACCCGAAAGATATATATATATATGCAGTTTTATCTCATTTGAGTTCCGAAATGAGAGGGATTTTGGGCGAGCCGTAGGCGGTAAGTGGTACTGGCCGGGCTCCACATAAGCCCATACACTCGCTGCCACGTGGCCAGGGGCCGGAGAGAGAAAACCACCCTTTTCGGGCGGTTAACCCCCATACGCATGAGCCACCTGAATGGATCTCAACCGTTGGATCAAGATCACTAAGATCAACGGTGGATAGGTGATAGCGATATAAAGGCAGACCCAAGAAATTAGTAATATTTTAAATCCGATAAACAATAGATTAGCGGATTTTCCTGTGTTTTAGTGTATTTCTCTGTGTAAATACAGAATGACTATTCTGAGGATTTCAAAGGCGCCGATAGTCCTTCTGTTACAGAATAGGTGACCACCATCCCTGAAGGCATTTAGCAGTGATTGCTAACGCTCAGAGGGGGATTTGAGCGGACAGAGGTCGAGAAGCCAGAGAGCCCAGAAGAGGAAACAAACAGACAACATCGATTGGTTTAAAAGACACAAAAGACAAAAGACAGAGACAAACAATGCTGAGACAGAGCAAAGACAAAGACAGAGAGTGAGAGGGAGAGTCTGTGTACTCAGAGATGCTTGAGGGATTCAAGCAAAATCCTGCTAATTTGTATCTATTGTGTTGAGACTCAGTTTGAGCTCACATTTCGTAAAAATCTGCTCTTGAAGACATAATAGAGAGGTCACCAATGAAGGCTGGACTAGGAGACGTAGCCCACGAGTTTTGGGTGAACTCCATATTAAATTGGTTGTGTTATGTGTATTTGCCTATTATGTTTCTTTAACTGCTTCATTGTCTATGTTATTCGCAATCTTATTGATCCATTGCACTAAGTAATATAGGAAGATCCATGCACATGAGCATGTAATACCTTAATAATTATCTAAGATCTCATTTTCAGATCAAGTGGTATCATAGCTTTAGGTTTGCAAGGTTAGACAAGCTTGTGCTGGATTGTTGAATGCTAACTAGATCAAAACTCAAACTAGGAGAAGGAGAACTTGTTGAGGCTAATCCAGAAATTGGAAGAGTCTATCCTAGGAGGAGAATGGCAGAACAAACCCCATTGGAATTAGAATCTCAGTTCATGGACAGTTCATGACCATGAGAGCCATGGTGGAAGAGATGTATCGAGAATTTAAGAAGGGTCGAGGTGAAAGTACTTCAACCTCCAGACAAGACAAGGGAGCAGAAGAACCTTCTCTAGATGCCCCAGAGGGCAAAGGGAAAGGGGAAAAGCTTCCTCCAACATCTCCTCCAACATCACCTCCATCATCCTCATCTCCTAGCCCTGAAAAGAAAAAGAAGAAAACATATGTGATTAAATTAGATGTGAAATTTGATTTTCCAATCTATGATGGAGAATTAAATGCAGAAAAGCTAGATAACTGGATTAGACAGATTGATGTATATTGCAGGGTGCAGAACATTAATTCAAAGAGGAGAAATATTCAGCGGGCTAGCCTTCGCCTTGGAGGAACTACCCTAGTGTGGTGGGAAGGCAGGACACAAGCTGATTTGAAGAAGCACGGTAAAATTCTTTCTACCTGGAATGAATTTGTTTCTGCCATTACAAAACAATTCTATCCACTAGCTTATATGCAGCAAGCAATGATGAGTTGGCAAAATCTTCACCAATTAAAGAGCCAAAGTGTACAAATCTATACCCAGGAATTTAGAAAAAGAGCTTTAACTCTAGGCATTTATCTAGACTCATCTGAAACTTTGTTGAAGTATATAGGTCGTCTACACAGCTATTTGAGGCACACCATTCTCATGTTTAATCCCACTAGCCTAGATGATGTATCAGTTCAGGCTACACATCTAGAGGCTAGAGGCAAGAATGTGAACCCAGAGATTGGGGGATCATCAAAACCATCTGCAAGCAAGAACAAGGAAAAGAAAAAGCAAAAATGGAAGGAGAGGAAGACAAACACTGTACAGAAAGACAAACCTTCATGCACTCACTGCAAGAAGGATGGGCATGATGATGAACACTGCTAGTCTTTGCATCTGGAGCTGAAACCCAAGAAGTTCGGTGGTAGTAAAAAGAAGAAGATTGTTGCTGCTATTCAAAAAGATTTGGGGTCAGACTCAGGTGATGAAACAACAGTCACAGCCACAAGTATAAAAGGTAAAAATTCTGAAGTATCTACAAGTAATTCTGCGCAATCTATTGATAATGAAGAAAATGAGAGGAAAAGACATGAGATTTTTCATATTAGAGTTAATTCCAAGCATCAAAAGATTGATACTTTATTTGATAGTGGTTCACAAGTAAACTTGATTTCTGAAACAATTGTAAAGAAGTTGGGCTTACTAAGAACACCTCACAAGAAGCCATATCCATTAGGTTGGGTATGTGATAAAGCAAAGCTACCAGCGACTAGACATTGTAAACTTAGGTTTGCTATTGGGTCAACTTTTGTAGAGGAGGTTGAGTTAGATATAGTTCCCTTGGATATATATGGTATTGTTTTAGGAAGTCCTTACTTGTATGATAGAAAAACCATTTTCTATAGAACTGAAAATAAGTATCAACTCACAAAATATGGAATAAAATATATTGTAAGAGCTCATCAGCTCAAAAATAACTGCACTCTCATAAACTCAGGGTAGATTAAAAGAATTGTAAATTCATGCAAGCAATTTTTACTAATGGTTGTAAAGGAAAAGACCCCTGATAAAACCAATGCATTTGAAGGTTGTGATGCTAAACAGAAAGCTAATTTAGATAAAGTTGTTTCAAAATATGGTATCCTATTTCAAGAACCTAAAGGTCTGCCACCCAAAAGGGAAATAGTACACGATATTCATTTGCAGCAAGATGCTCTATTGCCTAACATCGGAATGTAAAGGTTATCCGCTTTAGGGAATACAGAGATCAAGAAGCAGGTATAGGAGTTTAACGATAAAGGGTTCATAAGGCCAAGCACATCACCATGTGGATCTCCAATTGTGTTGGTAAGAAAGAAAGATGGTTCGTGGAGGATGTGCACTGATTACAGAGCACTGAATAAAATAACGATCAATAATCGTTATCCTCTTCCTCGCATAGATGATCTATTAGATCAGTTGAAAGAAGCAGTTTACTTTTCCAAGTTGGACTTGCGTAGTGGCTATCATCCAGTCAGAGTTGCAGAACAAGATGCATGGAAGACTGCTTTCAAAACAAAGCAAGGGCTGTATGAATGGCTGGTTATGCCTTTTGGCTTAACTAATTCTCCTACCACTTTCATGAGAGTTATGAATGATGTACTTAGGCCTTTTATTGATGATTTTGTAATTGTATATTTAGATCACATTCTTGTTTTCAGTAAAACATGGGAAGAACATTTGAGACATGTAAAGCAGAATCTAGATGTTTTGAAAAGAGAAAATCTCTATGTTAAGTTATCAAAATGTGAATTTGGCAAAACATCTTTAAATTATTTGGGTCATATGGTAGGGGGTGGTGAATTGAAGATAGATCCCTCTAAGGTTGAAGTCATTGTGAACTGGCCTAAAACCAAATTTGCTGCAGAAGTTAGGAGCTTCCTAGGAGCAACACAATATTGGAGAAATTTTATTGCTAACTTTTCCTTGATTACAACTCCCTTACATGCTTTAACAGGATTGAACAAGGTGTTTCAGTGGGGAGGCAAACAATAGAAAGCCTTCGACAGCTTGAAAGAAACAATTAGTACAGCGCCAGTACTAGCATTGCCATATATTCAACGACCATTTGAGATTGAAACAGATGGAAGTGACTATGCCATGGGAGCAGTGTTGATGCAACATGTTAAACCCATATGTTATCATTCTGAGACATTTAATTCTGTAGTAGTTAATTGTCCCACATATGATAAAGAATTGTATGCATTAGTGCAGAGTGTGAAAAAGTGGAAACATTACCTATTGGGCAAAGAAACAATTAGACATACATATCACCAACCACTTCAATATTCGCACTCACAAACTAAGTTGCAGTAATCAAGACACTATAGGTGGATGGGGTTTCTACAATAGTTTCATCTTGTCATCAGATATAAGAAAGGCATACACAATAAGGTTGCAGATATGTTATCAAGACCAATCATAAATGCATCTACTATACTTAAGCATAACTCAGTATTGCATGAAAGCTACATTGAACAATATGCTCAAGATGTAGATTTTAAAGATGTATATGCAACTTTAAGTCATGGCAAACAAGTAGAAGAATTGGATTATCATGTTAAGGACCAACTCTTATATCATTTGGGAAAGTTATGCATTCCTCAAACTGAAAGAGTTAACATAATCCAAGAAGCACATACTTCTCTAATATCAGGTCATTTTGGTGTAAGTAAAACAGTTGCACAGTTGCAAAGGTTTTGTTATTGGCCAAGAATGCATGAAACAATTTCTAGATATATTAAAGGATGTACCATGTGTGCTAAAAGCAAGCCCAACAATAGAAAACTAGGCTTGTACACTCCACTTCCAGTTCCTTCTCGTCCTTGGGAAAGTGTTTCCATGGACTTTGTTGGGGGATTGCCAAAATCTAGAAAGGGTCATGATTATTTATATGTTATTGTGGACAGGTTCAGCGAAATGTGTATTTTAATACCTTGTAACAAGCAGATTACAGCTGAACAAACAACAAAGTTTGGGTTACCCACTTCTATTGTATCTGATCGAGATTCCTAATTTGTTGGGAAGTTTTGGTCAAGTCTATGGGAGTTGATGGACACCAGATTGAAGAAGAGCACAACGTTTCATCCATAAACAGATGGCCAAACAGAGGTGGTCAATAGGACAGTGATCCAGTTGCTCAGGGGCTATTGCAACAAGCATCCCAAGCTTTGGGATGAATTTTTATGTTATGTGTAACATGCTTACAACCATGCTAAACGCTCTTCTACACAGAAATCTCCTTTTGAGACTTGTTTTGGTTTTACACCAAAGTCTCCCTTGGATTTTGTCTAGTAAAGACATAGCAATTGATGGACACAGTGATGTGGACAAAGCAACCAAGTTCATTGAAGAAATCCAAGAAATTCACCAGGCAGTGCAGGAACAGCTGGAGAGAAGCCAAGCCAAGTACAAGGCAAGGCATGATAAGCATCGAATTGAGAATAGCTTCCAAGTTGGTGATCAAGTCTGGCTGTACATCAACAAATACAGGATGCAAGGTGAAGGTAAGAAGCTAAATCCAATAAGGTATGGGCCTTTCAAGATACTTGAGAAAATTGGTGAGAACTCTTTTCGCCTCGATTTGCCAGCGTACATGCACATCTATTCAGTAGTTAATGCAGAGAACTTGAAACTGTTTGAACCTTCATTGATTGAAGATCCTGAAGAGCAAAGTCAGTTGCCTTCTATTGATGATTTGTTGCCTAAATATCTCAATGAGTTGCAGGAAGATACAGTTCTGGACAGGAAGGTGAGAACTACGCGCAAAGGGGATGTTGAGTACCTCAAAATCGGACTCAAAGGTTCAAAACCAAGCAGTGCAAGATGGATAGAGATTGGACAAGTGAGGAAGTTGTATCCTCACTTGATAGATGCTTAAAAACCAACTTTTGGTGGTCCAAAATCTTTTTCAGTGGGAAGGCGTGATCCAAATGGATCCTAAAACCCTCTAAGTCTTCACATAGTTAAAAACTATTGCAAGGGGAAAACCTTTAAAAAAGGGCAGATAACACTATCAGGCCTTAAAAACATTGAAAAACGGAGCTATCGGGGGCTTAGAAATACTTTGCATGAGAGTCGTCGGATATGGCCGATCAACGGTCCAGATCCGATCAGCGTATCACAATCGGCAAAGGCAGGCAGAGGCTATGAGAGGAAATCATGTGAAAGTTGTGACAACGATCAACGCAGGTCAACGAGGATCATCGATCAAACACGCAGATCGACAACCCAGGTTAACTCGCAATGTCGCGTCGGCAAAATACAAAGAGCGCTTACCAAACAGCCCAGGGTCTATGCGATATGCGATTCCGATCAATTGCATCACAATATCGCATCAGAGCAACACAAAGGAGCGGGGTCGATACATGTGACTACGATAGCAGGACCCGACGGGATTATAAATTAAAACACATATATTTTGAGTTCCGGAAAATAGGGTTTTCCTTTGTTTTTCGCGTTTACATTAAATAAATGAAAAACAAAGGAAACGTGCCCGATGCGATGAAAATGGACCCGAAAGGGATATATATATGCAGTTTTATCTCATTTGAGTTCTGAAACGAGTGGGATTTCAGGTGGGACATAGGCGGTAAGTGGTATTGGTCGGGCTCTCCTAGCCCATACACTGGCTGCCACGTGGCCAGGCGCTAGAGAGAGAAAACCACCCTTTTCGGGCGGTTAACCCTCGTACACATGAGCCGCCCGAAATGGATCTCAACCGTTGGATCAAGATCACTTAGATCAACGATGGATAGGCAATAGCGATATAAAGGCGGACCCAATGGAGTTATACGGTGGAATTAATAATATTTCAAATTTGATAAATGGCAGATTGGTGGATTTTCCCGTGTTTTAGTGTATTTCTCTGTGTAAACAGAGAATGACTATTCTGAGGATTTCAAAGGCATCGATGGTCCTTCCATTACAGAACAGGTGGCCACCATCCCTAAAGGCATTTAGCAATGATTTCTAACGCTCAGAGGGGGATTTGAGCAAACAGAGGCCGGGAAGCCAGAGAGCCCAGAAGAGGAAACGAACAAACAACGTCGATTGGCTTAAAAGCCATAGAAGACAGAAGACAGAGATAAGCAGTGCTGAGACAGAGCAAAGACAGAGACAAAGAGTGAGAGGGAGAGTCTGTGTACTCAGAGAGGCTTGAGGGATTCAAGAAAACTCCTGTTGTTTTGTATCTGTTGTGTTGAGACTCAGTTTGAGCTCACATTTTGTAAAACTCTACTCTTGAAGACATAATAGAGAGGTCACCACTGAAGGCTAGACCAGGAGATGTAGCCCAAGAGTTTTGGGTGAACTCCATATTAAATTGGTTGTTTTATGTGTATTTTCCTATTATGTTCCTTTAACTGCTTCATTTTATATGTTATTCGCAATCTTATTGATCCATTGCACTAAGTAATATAGGCCCATGCACATGAGTCTGTAATACCTTAATAATTGTCTAAGCTCTCACTTTCAGATCACCTCAACCATTTGGTTATACCATGCAACAAAAGCAGACCCTTTAAAATAAACATTATAGGAGTCTAAATGGGTTTTCCAAGGTTAATATGTTCTAGGGCCTTATAGTCTAGAGGAGGATGAAGAACATGACCACCAGGGGGTTGCCACTTAAACATTGCAAGAGCAACAATTAGATAGCCATAAATAAAATAACCCCCTTTCTGGTAGGCTTCTTCACAAGCATGAAGGAATTCATCCAAAAAATACTTACACCAATTTAATTGAGCCCTTTGAGTGCAGAACTAGGCCACTGAAATTGTATCAAGTGTACACTCCCCCTTCTTGTAATGCCGAGTGACCTTGCCAACAATAATATGGAACACAAATTTAACTTTTTCATGACTAATTGGATGAATTGCAGTCCCTCGTCCCTTACGTTTGGTGTCATACTTCTGATAGAGATTGGTTGAGTCGGTCTTTTTACTATGCTTGGCCCCTCCCTGAAACATCATAGAGATGTCTTGTCCATCCATTGACAATCCCATTAACTTATGGATGTTGTGCACATGAATCGAGTCCTTTTTAAGCCATAGGGACCCACTGTGAATCCCGCTAATAAGAAAATTGGTACATCTAGCGATCTAGCCAATGGTGTTGAATACAAGCAAGTCACATAAGACAAGCAATGTAGACTCATATAGAATTTCAAATGTAGGTTTGAATTTAGGGACAATGGTGTCAGTCATGGTGGGTTGGATATCCAAATAAACTTAAGGCCTCAACGCTGGAAACAAATCTCGATCGGTGAAGTCGTTATCCACAAGGATAACCTTCTCATATTTACCATGTAAATTGTCTAGGGTGTGGACGCGTAGATCAGACAATTCAAATTGAATTGCAACATTCATAGAACGAACCATGGTTGAATATCTGCGGGAATACACTTGATGAATAGGGGGATGATAACATAAATGAGGAGCAGGAGACACAGACTCAGACGCCAGGGTTAGAACTCAAGGAAGACTCAAAGACCAATGATTGTGAATAATAAAAAATGTTAAACACTTATAGACTCATAGATTAATTGTCGATATTAAATTTTCCCAATTTGGTCATTGAATGAGGTAGGTGAAGATAGAGGGATAAAATAAAATTTAATTCGGGGAGTTAATTTGGCAGACACACCTATCCCAACTCAAGACATTGTTGGTGAGGAAAAGTGACATGGTAGACTTACAGGAAAAATAATACGACTCATAAATCCAAAAGTGTTAACTAAGTTGATGAATTTTACCTTTAAAGTAGAGTTGACATGACATAAAGCTAAACGATAAAAAAAAAACTAATGGAAACTGATGACACATGGGCTATACCTCCTCGAACACAATTAGTTGCAGTAAGATGCAATAGGAAACAAAATATAACTAACACAACTACAATAAATTACGAGAACTAAAAGACTAACATGTTATAACCTAAACCTAACCTAAGCTCTCAGACATAGAGAAATGAATAATAAAGGAATTAAGGGCCATAGTAGGGCTTCTAGTGATTGTCATTCACTAATGTAGGTCGAAGCATACCATCGAGTTGCATGATTTTAACAACTCCAAACTCTCGGATTTCTACAACTATAAAAAGTCCCAACCAATGCATCTACAACTTCCCAGAGTGTTTCAAATACTTGCTATCATCTAGTAGTACTTGATCTCCAACTGAAAAGAATTGTTCTTAATATGACGATCGTGTCAAGCCTTTTACCTTTGTTTCTCCACACTCTAATGGAAGTCCGCTAAGAACCTATGCTCCTTAAACTCCCATAGTTCCTGGAGTCATTTTGAAAATTATTCATCATCGGACATTTTAGTGGCTTGTGCAATATACAAATTGGGGATAATGAAATCAGTGAGAACTACAACTTATTTACCATACACTAACTTAAAATGGGTATACTTATGCAACCTATTTGTGGTAGTCTGATAAGCCCATAATGTGGCATGGACCCTTTCATCCCAATCATCCCTATCAATAGAACATACCTTAGTAAGACATTTCTCCGAAATTTTATTGATTGCTTCCACGGTTCCATTAGCTTGCAGATGATAAGGGTTGCTCTTGTGATGTTTAATTAAGAATTCCTGTGTTATATTTACAATCATATCATTTATGAAAAGAGACCCCTGATTACTTGTCAAACTTCTTGGGCAGCGAAATATGGTAATAATGTTCTCAAATATAAATCTGGCTGCAGTGCTAGCACTATAATCTTACAAGGGCTGTTTTTACCCACCTGGTAAGATAATATATTGCAGTAGTGATATACCTAGCATGTGAATGTTGTGTAGGACAATTTATGGGCCCAATAAAATTAACCATACCCATTTTTGTAAGGCTTGTAGCGCCCTAACTGGATGAAGTGGAAGTTCATCTCGATGAGAGGGCCTCCCAACCCTCTGGAAAATGTCACAATTCTTAACAAATTCTTTCGCATCCTTAAACAAGGTTTGCCACCATAATCTTGCTTGCAGTATTTTGCAGGAAATTTCTTTCCCTCCAACATGTCCTCCCGCAACACCACTATGACATTCCCATGAAATGTCATCCCTCTCATGACTCAAGATACACTTGCACAAAATACTATGAAGTCCAAACTTATATAATTGATCGAGAATCAACTGATAATCGATTGCTCGCATAGCCAGGTGCTTCATTTGATTGGTGAAATATTCTTCGAGACACTTACCAGTAGTTAAGAAAAGTGTAATATCTTCAAGATAGTTTGCAACAACCTTAACTTGTAGGAATTTACAGGGTAAGTTTCTTAGATAGAACACCAAAGGACACTTCTCACAAACAGATCACATATCAGTACACCAGTATTCTTGACATGGTTAAAACCCTCAAAGAGGGAAACAATCCACAACCTGAGCCAACACAACCACTTCATGAAATTTATTAATGTAAAAGAAAGAAAATTTACATAATCTTCTCTCATGAACGGTCACCTAACAAATGACCCTCCATGCTCTTTAAATAGAGATCATGGAAAAATCGGGTGTTAAGCCACGGATCAAGTGTCGGTAATACTAAGGAGAGAATGAACCGTCAGATCAATTCATGTCTAGAACATATCATGGATGTCTAATTGTAAGTTACAACAAGTAAATACTAAAGAAACACACTTTACCTAACTATGCACTAGACCAAGTTGTACTTAATTATTTCCTATGTGTTAAAATATCCTAACATCCCCCCTTAAGAACAACTTGGGATAGGATTGAAGAATGTACAAATATAACACAATAGGAGAAGGAAGGAGGAATTAGAGCTTATCTCCCCTTAGTGACAACTTCCTAAACTCCAACCATAAATCGAAGTTTAGTAAAATTCGCCTCTGTGAGAGCCTTTGTAAAGATGTTTGCAACTTGATCATCAGTTGAACAATATTGCACTTCAAGAACATGGTCATTAACGAGCTTTCTGATGAAGTGCATGTGTATTTCAATGTGTTTTTTGCGTTGATGTTGGATTAGATCTTTGCATAATTGAATGGCACTTTGATTATCACACCAAAATTTAGTCATATGTTGCTGCTGAAAACTAAACTCTGACAGGGTCTGACAAAGCCACAGGGCTTTGTTACTAGCTTCAGTGGCACCATGATACTCTTCTTCTACTGAAGAAAGAGAAATGGAACTTTGTTTCTTGCGAGCCCATGTAATAGGTCCAGAACCAAGAGTGAAGACATACCCTGTAGTAGACTTCCAATCATCAGGGTCACCAGCCCAATCAAAATCAGTGAAACCAAAAAATAGAAGAGATTCTTTTGCACTGTAACGAATCCCAAACTGAAATGTACCTCGAACATAATGAAGTATTCTTTTAGCTGCTTTCCAATGACTTTCATGTGGGTTTTGCATAAACCGAGCAATAAGGCCAACAACAAAGGAAAGGTCAAGACGAGTATGGGTCAGATACAAAAGTTTTCCAACAAGTTGACAGTATAAGGTAGCATCAACTTTAGGGGAAGTACAAGTGACTAAAAGTTTGGCTCCAGATTGAAAGGGAGAAGGGGATGGATTACAGTCTTCCATGTGAAAGTGGCGTAGAAGATCACAGGCATACTTGGACTTGGAAAGGGAAATACCTTCTTTGAATTGCAAGACTTGAAGACCAAGAAAATAATGCAAGTGTCTGAAGTCTACCATTTCAAATTGCTTTTTAAGGCTAGACTTCACATGCTTTATAATGTTTGGATCACTACCAGTAAGGATAAGATCATCAACATAAAGAACAAGAATGATAAGAGACTTACCCACTTTCTTGGTGTTGACAGCATTGTAAGGATGGCACCTAGAAAAGCCAATATCTAAAAGAAAACTATCCATTTTGGCATACCAAGCTCGAGGGGCTTGCTTGAGACCATAAAGGGATTTCTTAAGATACAAGGTTGGAGTCTGTTTGTATAAAGCTAGGAGGTTGTTCCATATAGATTTCTTCATGCAAGTCCCCATGCAACAAGGTGGATTTAACATCCACCTGATGGACTTCCCATTTGAAAGAGACAGCAAGGGAAAGAACAAAGCGGATAGAGTTCATTTTGGCAACAAGGGAGAAGGTTTCATTATATTCAATGCCTTCAACTTGTGAAAAAACCCTTAGCAACATGACGAGCTTTATTTTTATCAACTTTTCCATCTGGTCCAAACTTGGTTCTGTAAACCCATTTGCATCTAACAAGTTTTCGTCCCTTTGGAAGAGGAACAAGGTCCCATGTACCATTTGCCAATAATGAACGATATTCTTCATTCATATCTACTTCCCAATATGGATGGCCTAGAGCTTCTGCAAAGGTGTGAGGATCATAATTCGCTGAATCTTGAGCCAGTAAAGAAGAGGCTCTATCGAACTGAGAATGTGTACGATGCTGATTTGTAGGATCACCTACAAGAGCACCTGTTGCATCTCGAGTAGCACATACCCATTTTGGAAGCTGAGGACCTGAAGGAGGATCCTGAGAAGGTGGGGGAGGATTTTCATCCTCGTTGTCATCATCTGAAGAAGGAATGTTTTCAGAAGTAGAAGGGATAGAGAGAGGTGGCACATTCATTGAACTAGGCTCGTAGGCAAATATATCTTCAGTAAACTTTACATATCTTCTAATGATAACATTTTTGGATTTAGGTTGAAGAAGTCTATATCCTTTTACATCTTCAGAATATCTAACAAAAATACATTTTTCACTCTTAGGTTCTAAGGCTTTATGTTTCTCATTTGGAATATGGGTCCATGCTTCACTTCCAAAAACATGAAAGTGACTTACATCTAGTTTAATTGAGCTCCATGCTTCTTTTGGAGTGATATTATTTAAAACCTTAGTAGGAGTGTGATTTACTATGTAATTTGCACAGTGAATTGGATCTTCCCAAAAATTAAGACTAAGTCCTTTAGATTGATGCATACAATTAGCCATTTCCTTTAAGGTGTGATTCTTCCTTTCAACTACACCATTTTATTGTGGAGTATATTTGAATTCCATAGTGCAAAAGTTGATGACTTTGTTGTTAACATATTCTCTGCCATTATCAGATCTTAGCTTAATAATTTGATGTCCAGTTTGTTTCTCAACAAAGGCCTTAAAGGCCAAGAACATGTTAAATACTTCACTCTTGAGTTTTAAGAAATATACCCAAGTGCGTCTAGAGAAATCATCAATGAAAGTTAAGAAATACTTGTATCCATATAATGAAACAACTAGAAGTGGACCACATAAATTACTATGCACAAGTTTTAAAGGGGTTGAGGCATGCCAAGAGGCACATTTTTCAAAACTATCCTGATGATGTTTTCTGAGTACACATCTGGAACAAACACCATCTGTGCAAGATACCATAGGAAGACCTGTCACCACATTTTCTTTACATATATTTTGAAGGGAGCGATAGTTTAAGTAACCAAATCGGTCATGCCAAATTTTGCTCACTTCATCATTATGAGAAACAAATACCGAGGTAAGAGTTGATGACCCAAAGTTGTTAAACTTATACTACCATGTAGAATCATCAACAATAAGAGTAGCTAAAATCTATCAAGGATCTCTTAGGTCCTTATACAACATCATGAAGTGAAAATTCAACGGTCTTACCTTCACCTGAATGAGTTATCTGATATATAGATAGAAGGTTGGAAGATAAGGTAGGAACACATAATACATCATTAAATTGACCATTTTCTAGATGAATAGTTCCATTCCCTACAACACTAAGAGATCTATCATCACCAACATAAATATTTTTGGTGTTACAATCATTTAAAGAAGAAAACATGGGTTTGTTTTTTCCATGTGATAAGAAGCTCTAGAATCAATGAGTCACTCATGAGAATGAGAAGAAGACTATACATTTAGTGCATAACCAGATCGAGATGCTTGACAACCACATGCATAAAGTGTTATTCTTGAAGATGAAGTTGAAGTTGAAGTTGAAGAGTGCTCCAAATGGATTTTATGCTTCTTCATTGATGCTTCCAAGGCTTCCATCTTCTTAAAACATTTGGATTCTAAGTGGCCATAATGATTACAAAAGTTGCAATGTCTATCAATCCTCTTCCCTTTGTTTTTAGTTGCCTTATCATTTTGTTGAATTGATTTTTCATTTTGAGACTGAAATGGCTTAGGACCCTTGTTTGGTTTAGGACCATTCTTTTTATGATGTTACTTCTTAGGATTCTTTGAACTTGGTTGTTGTTGGCTGCTAAGGCTTTCTTAGAAGAGTTTCCAGTGTTAAGAATGCCAAGATGTAAGAGTTTTTCTTGTTCTCTTATTAAAGAAACACAAAAGGCATCAAAAGAGAGGGACTTGTAGTCTTGTCCTTTAGAAATAAAGGCTTCTCTAGTAGAATGGAAGGTGGAAACAAACACAGAATAAGCTGGTCCTAACTTAGTAAGAATGGAATAGATAAGGCTACCATCTTCTTTCTTAACCTTGACACCTTCCAAGAGAAGTCTAAGGGTCTTGAACATGGACAAAAAATATTCAATGGAAGAAAAATTATTGGGTTTCAACGTAAGCAACTCATTTTCAAGTTAATGGGCTCTAATTTCATTTTTAATTCCAGAAATTTTATTGAGTTGTTTCATTGCTTCATCGGGGGTATCAATTTCTGTGATATGGAATCTAAGGTCTGGAGAAATAGACATCCCTATCATCCCACATGCTTGATCTTGCTTATTTTCCCATTTGGCTTGCTTATCTTCATCTTTAGGTTTAGACTTTTGGCGTGGGGCTATTCTATAAAGACCTTTACTTCTAAGTAAATCCATAATGTAGGATAGCCATTGGAAGTAGTTGATGTTGTCAAGAATAACTAGGCATGGAATTTCCATTTTAAAATAAAATGAAACTGCTGATGTTGAGACCAAGTGTTCCAATGTAAAAATCTCGAAAAATTAGGCCGATTAAAAAAACAGCTCTAAAAACGGCTTCCGAATGAAGAAGTTATGGCTTTTTGAAGAAAAGTTGTTGAAGATGCCGACGAACCACATGAACGTTGGGAAGTGAATGATAATGTTATATTTTCTCCCCCTTTCCAAACTTAATCTAATTAGCTCACTTTTAAAAAAATATTACTTTATGTGGCCCACTTTTATAAATAAGTGAAAGTAACTTTGGACCAAGTGAGCTAGTTGACGTGCATGCTTACTTGAAAAAACAATTTTTGCCTAAAAAAAAGAAAAAAACGACCACACGAACCAAACGAACAAGAAAAAGTATCCAAGCCTTCCAACTTTAAGTTAGCTTTGGCCGAAAACCATATATCTTCCTCAATGTTTCTGATTTTCTGAGATCACACTAAAGCGCAGCAGAAAAGAGCATACTCATGAGAAAAATTATTTTTTTCTATTTCTAGTTTTCCCAGACCGCACAAAGTCACAGGGCAAAGAGCATATGCATAAATGAAAGGTATAGATCCAGTAATAATAATAAAATATAGAGGACTATTAACCGAAATAACAAGAGAGATAAATAATTATAACTGCAAATAAAGATAGTATACCTCCAAATCTTAAAAATGACATAGCTAGGACTACCGAAAACCTTTTCGCATGAAAGGAAAGGGGTTCCTCACTGGAACAAATGCTCCTAACACAATAGAGCAGTCCTATCGGCTTGAAATCTGTCAGAAATGGTAGATCTAGGAAACAACAGTTGGATGCAGTTGTACTGGCTTAGGATTTGGATCACCAACGGATGCAACTCTCTAATAGCTCTGACACCATGTACGAATTTATAGGGTAAGTTCCTTCGATAGAACACCAAAGGACACCGCTCAAAAACAAATCATAGATCAGTACACCAATATTCTTGGCGTGGTTAAAACCCTCAAAGAGGGAAACAGTTCACGGCCTAAGCCAACGCGGCCACTTCAGGCAATTTATTAATGTAAAAGAAAGAAATTTTACATAAACTTCTCTCATGAACGATCACCTAACAAATGACCCTCCATGCTCTTTAAATAGAGATCATGGACCAATCGGGTGTTAAGCCACGGATCAAGTGTCGGTAATACCGAGGAGAGAATGAACCGTCAGATCACTTCATGTCTAGAATATATTGTGAATGTCGGATTGTAAGTTACAAAAAGTACATACTAAGGAAACACACTTTACCTAACTATACACTAGACCAAGTTGTACTTAATTATTTCCTGTGTCGGAATATCCTAACATAACTCATAACAAGTCTGCATTGGGAATTCGAACATCAACAGGCCCTCCAAATTCCCCTAACTCCAAACGGGAAAGATGATCTGGACCTACATTATTTCATCTAGGTTTTATAACAACTTCAAAAGAAAACTACTAAAATAGCAACAACCAATGAAAAATTCTACCCTTCAAAATAGGTTTATTTACTAAATATTTTAAAGCAAAATGATCTGTGAAAAAATTAAAGTGTCCTCCCAACAGATAGTGGTAGAATTTTTGGAGTGAATAAACCATTTCTAAAGCCTCCCATTTAGTCATTGTACAATTATGATCTGTAGTAGAAAGATTTTTTCTCGCAAAATAGATAGGGTGATCTAAATTTCCTTCTCTTGGCTGCACAAGAATGAAACCATGAGATATTCTTGAAATGTCAATATGTCCATGAAATTCCTTATTCCATTCAAGATAAACCAAAATGGGAGCACTCACAAGCTTTTATTTCAAAGTGTCGAATGCAACATCACATTCAGAGGTCCAAATAAAGGGCTCAGTTTTCTTCAACAAATTTTCCAGTGGTATAGCAATTAGAGCATAGTTGTGGATGAATATGTGATAGTAACTCATATGCCCTAATGTAGGTATCAACTGCTTGATACTTGTAGGAGCCAACATATTGAGAATTACCACAACTTTGGCAGTATCCACCGATACACTATCCTTACATTCGATATGTCCCATCAAGATTCCAAAAGGCACAACAAAGATACATTTCTTCAAAATTAGGGAGATCTACAACTACCTACATCAATCAAACATTACCCTCAATAGACTCGAATATTTTTTTAGGAGGTTGTAAATTGTCCAGTCATTCATATAGACCTCAAGGAACTTATGTATATACTCATGGAAGGCTGCAATAACAATTCTAGAAAAGACTATGGGTGCATTTTTAAGACAAAACGACATCATATGATAGGCATACCACCCCCATTTAGTGATGAAAGTAGTTTTCTTCTTATCTTCTTCAACAATCATGACTTGATGATATCTTGAGAACCCATCTGTGAAGGAGTAGGCTTTTTGTCCCACAACATTATCTAACACTTCATCATTGAAGGGAGCGGGGAATGGATCATGAACACAGTATTGTTGATTCCGTGGTAGTCCCCAAAAAACCTTATATCGTATGAATCTTACTTATCCTAAATAACTATGGGTCTAATCCATTCAATTTCATCAACATGAAAAATAATTCTCCAACTAACATCTTATCAATCTCGTTCTTAACCTTTTCTTTCTCTCTTGCGTTCAAACAATAGGGATGATGCTTTATTGGTCTAGCATTATGATTCAGAATAATCTTCATCTCTCCCAAATCTCCTATATTACCCTTTAGCTCTGGACCTGATGCAAGGAACGGATCCTCATACTCCTTAAGCAAATAAAAAATCTCCTTGGTCATCCATTCATCCCAATCATCACCAATAGATGCAAGTTTGGGTTTATCTTCAGAACCAATGTTATGCTTCTGCAACTTCAAAGGCTTTAGATGTGGTGCATATTTCAAAAGATCATCCTTAATGCTTCTTTTCCCTTCAGATTCTTTAAAAGATAACTTCCTTAACTCTTCTAAATCATCATCCTCAAGTTCCCTATTTATTTTTCCACAAAAAACTACCTCTTGAAATCCTGATTTGGGTATAATTTCGTGACTTAAAGTGCTAAAGAATTCAACAAGTACCTTCCCAATAGAGAATAAGACGTGCTTGATTTCCTTCAAGGCTTCAACAACTTGTGCATCTTCGTCTGAAAAAATGAAATCATTGCAAAATTGAGACACTAATACATCCCAGTATGTTGTTTTCCTCTTCATTTCTTCCTTTGGGAACCATGCTCGAGGGAGTGCGCCCAAAGTGTGGATGAATTGATGTAACCATATCTCAGTAGGAAATATCTCCTTCTTCCAAACAACACTATAGGTTTGAACATGCTTCTACCGACTTGTATGACCTTCAAAAATAGAAATTGTAAGAATTCCCTTCTCAGGTACAGTGAATCGACACAACATGGCATAATTAACTGAATCCCATGTTTGGAATTGGTTGCGGTGGGCTCCCCACCACTAGGCAGGAGTAGCTTGTAAGGAAACATCCATTGGAGGAATCATTTTCCCTTATTCAATATTCAATTCAAATTCTTTGAGAAAATCAACTACAGGAATAATACCATTAAAAGTAGGGTCATACATTACCTTCATACCAATTCATCAAGTACATCAAATAGTTTCACATTGCCTAAAATATAACTTGTAATCCCCCTACTTCCATTCTCCCAATGCAACCTCTGAACCAACTTCATTGTGCTGAAAACCTCCAACTCAGAGAGTCTTATTCTCTAGGATTAATATAATCCTCCCTCTTTCCTGCAATTAGATATTATAGTTGAAACAAAATATTAGTTTCTTCTACATCATCGATGGACTTTGTGAATTTAGGACCTTGATAAGGATCCAAAGGCTAAATAACCCAGACTCCATCTACCTCGAAATTCATAGCCTCCTGCTTGAGATCAATAATGGCATAATTCTCGAAAGACCAATTAGTGTTGGATATGGGTATTTATCCCCAATAATGTTGATGACTTCGAAGCCAACGTAAGCCTCAACTCCAACAATGTCTATTTCTACCTCTTCTAGACAACCAATAGGGAGAATGCAATATTGGTTGGCCATGCAAACTAGATCAAAGTGAACACCAATTTGGGTCTTCCCAACACCTCCTAAGTCTTCCTCATTAAAATGTTCACATCAAAGCCTAGATCCAACATAATATCCTTAATTTGGCATCCTGTAGTCAAAACATTGATGTGGAATTCCCTCCCAGTTCTGTTTTTGTTGCGGAAAGCTTGTCTACTATGTCGTTCTGGAAGAGTCATACAAATGGGATGCTATGAAAGCTCCTCATCTTTTACAATGATTTTTAATTTATTTTGCAATTGACCAAACAACTACCCATCACCCAAAATATGCAAGAACAATTTAAACCACTCCATGACATGTTGTGTTGCTCCTTGAAAGAAATGAGAACTAGTTTCTTGTCTTTTATCCTTATCTATGATTTTAGGACTGCAAGAGGAGATTAATTGTTTAAAAATCTTAGCAACATCTTTATAATATTCCTTTTGTTTGTGGGGATCATATAGTTTCCTTGCTAATGTGGATTTTGTTATAGTGGGTTGTTCAAGCACATCTGTATCAACTCCATTCTGCTTTCCTCCTCTTATATTTATATTAATATTAGGCTATGGAATTGGTTCTGACTTTCTTGGCTCTGCATTGATCAAATTATCCCCTCTTTTCCTGTTACACTCTTCCCATTGAGCAATCAATTTGGGGTAGTCTTCCATTGTATGGGTATTCACTTGGAAGTGTGAACATCAAGCATTCTTGGTAATGGAAAATCTTGAGCGACATGGCCTTCTTGGTCATAATTATAACCTCAAACTGAACCTCTTCCTCCAATTGCCCCTCCTTTATATCCTTCAAATCCTCTTCCTCGAGGGGATTTGTTCACTCGGAAAGAAATATGATCTAGTCAATTAGCCAAAGCATCCAAGGCTCTACATTGGTTTGTATGGTGAGTAGGAGACCCATAGAACTCGCAAAACATATTATTAGGTACATTTGAATATTTTTGTAATATAGCACAGAGACGAGGAGAATGGCCATAGGTATGAAAAAAGTTCACAATACTCATTAGAAGACATACCTTGTTGATTCAAAAATGCATGGCAATGGGTATTCCCCTGGAAAGGAACACTCGTAGAAACTTATGCAATCATTACAGAAGGTCCTGCATGAGGAGGAGGTGGTCCTAGCAATGCATTAGAATTTCCCGCATCTCGTAACCTTAGGAACTTTGTAACATGATGTCCCTTAGTGTGACAGACTGTACACCAGACTTGCGGTCAATTGGGTTTGGTCGTATCCATGTTCTTGAACCTCTCGATTAAATCAATAATTTGATGTTGAAAACCAATTATAAATGTATTGCCAAAAGAATAAATTTCTCTAAAGTTGTTAGGATATCTTGTCATCGCGTCAATATTCATAGCTTGCAATAATGCATCTTGTTTAGTATCAATTTTATGTTGTATTAGAGGGATCTTGGTCAATGGCAACAATGCTTTGATAAACCATTCCTTTTGGTGGTTTGGATGAATCAGTTAATTCATATTCCTAACAAAATCTCTGAATCACTACATACATTCCCATGCAGTTTCACCTTCTGGCTGCTTAATTCCCACAACTCAGACAAGCCCTGTTGCTTGGACTGAGGCGGCTTAAACTCCTTAATGAATTCTCGTCTAACCATATCTAAAGTCAATTTTTCTTTAATTTGAATTGTCACTAACAATTTAACAAACCACTAAAGAGTTGTGTGTCTCAATGTGGTCTGGAAATCATTCACGTTAGATTCATCTAGAGTTTGTCTAGATCTCCAGATAGCTTCACACAAGTACTAGTGTTGTGTTGAAGAATGTAAATAGGTTCAGTCTTCATAATTGTATTTGAGTCTTATTGAAATGTATTTATTAAAAGAAAGAAAAAGAAATTTGTATTATTATTATTATGACTTATTAAAGCATGGGTTTCATGCTTGGGTCATCATGTTATAGGTCAAAGTTCCCATTAAGGATTTCTAGGTTTTATATTGAGTCATTAGAGTCATTTTCCTTTTATGAAACCCTTCTTGGACTTTTGAATCATGTAAAAATATCTTTTATTGAGTCAAATAGGGCATTTGTCACCTCCACACCAAGTCGGCCCTTGCCTGATCAAGTCCGCCTAAATTAGGTAATTCAACCCACAGAAGAGGCTATAAATAAGGGTAGTTCACTTCATTTGGAGGATCTCACAAAAGTTTGATATTCAAGAAAGGGAAGGAGAAGAATACAAAATTGCAAAAGAAATAGAAGAAGATTTGTTAGAGAAGAAAAATCAAAGTTTCTGGGTTGCCTCTCTCTCACACGTGTGAATTTATTGGGCTACTACTGGAATATCGAAGTGCTACATCAAGGTTAAGTTTTTTCTACTGCATCAAGGTCAAAAATTTTATTGTCTCTAGGTCTAAGTTTTGTTGCTGCTTCAAGATCCAAGTGCTACTGCATCAAGGTCAAAGATTTGCTGCTACATCTAGGTCAAAGTTGTTGTTGAAAATTTATCATCTGTAAAAGAAGGGACATGATGACTTGGTGATTGGAGGAATATCGTGTCTAGGTCAAGGAGTCTTGGATCATCTCGTAAAATTATTGAAGGAAGAGTTTTTGACTGGGTTTTACCCTAGATAGGGTTTTTCCCTTGTTGTCCACCTATATTTGGTGTCTTTAATATTCGTGTTATGGTTTTGGTAATTACTTGCTTGGTAAGTGATTGTCCTGCTAATCCTAGAAACAAAAAGAGAAACATGGATCAAGCAAATGCTGCCAAAGAAGGATCTCCAAAGAAGAACAAGACTGAAGAATAAAAAATAAAGGACTTACACTACTAAGTCCTCTACTCTAAAGTTTTGAATTATTTTCCTTTATACTTTGATTTCTAGTACTTGTAGGTTTAACATGCATTGGAAAAATATTTTTGAATTGTTTTGATAAATTTATAGGTATCCCTCGAGATTGGATTGAGAGGGATCCCTCACCATTTTTCAAAGATAAGTATATTATTCCTTGTATTATCCTTTTATATTTGGTTTCCTACCCTTATATAGATGAGTTTGTACTAGATGCTAATAACATTTATTTTCATATTTTTCTTAGGAAAGGCTTGATAAATGCTCAAGGGCTATGAAGAAGACCTCATAAACACAAAGCATGATAGAATTTCTATTGGAATTTATGTCTTATAAGGTTTGTCTAGAAAACAACTCAAAGGTATGTCTTAGACCATAAGCTTTGTTCTCTTCGTGATAAAGGTATATTCATTCATTCTAATAAATCTCCTTTACATTACTAACAAGTGTTATGTCTAGGACCTTTTAATCATAAAGATTCTTATTTGGGTGATTAATCATTAGATTGAATATACCCTCATTAAATTCATCATGTTTATGGAACCCTAAAAGGTTATCTGTAAAACCCTAACCAAAGGGTATGTCAATGTGAAAAACCCTAGTCTACTTAGGGTTACTAATAAAATCTAGAAATTACTATTCTTTTGATGTTTGGGGCTTTAATGGTAATTTCATGTTTGGAGTTTTAGTATTGCTATGGAAACCCTAGGATTGGATGGTAATGACTATGTACTGAATTCCTAGACCTTGAGGCTTTGGTAAATTAGGGTTTATGAGCAAAACCTTTATAATATCTAGATTAAGATCCTAGGAATGAAACCCTAGGTGTATGTTTGTCCATCTGATAAAAAGCCTAGCCCAATAAAGATTGTTATATGTCTGAGTTTAAATGTATATGTGTCTTGGGCTTACCTAATGGATATTGATATGCTTGTGCAAGATTATGAAATCCTAGATATGTATATGTGCTAACTTAATTGTTGATGTTCATAATAGGTAAATTCTAGGGTTTGTAACTAAGCCCTAGTAGAAGTTTGATATTCTAGGATATAATGATATTGTTTAGCCTTGACGATGAATCAAGGGTTTACAACAAACCCTAGTAGGAGTTGATCATATTGTTGAAACCTTAGATTGTGCTATGATTGGGTTTGATAGTTGAGATATAAGGCTTAGTGTCTCAAAGGGGGAATCTAGGATTTGCATTAAAACCTAGTAGAAATCTAACATATAAGTTCTGAAAATTGTTAGATGCATTGTAGAACTACACTTGTTTGAATTTATTATAGGGTTTTCTATACAGAAGAGTGTCATATATCTGAAATAAATATTGAGACCCTAGATATAATGAGATTGATATCTTGATTGAGTTACTGATGTGATCTATGGTTTGTAACGAAAACCCAAGCAAGAATTTGAAGTAAAGGAGTATGTGTTTCTTGTTGATTATGAACCTAACTAAGTCTAACGCTTCTATATATTCAACTTCATGATTCTATATATGTGTTTGGTTGTACTTGTTGCCTAAGTTGTGTCGGTACATAATCTTCAAGATGTTGAAGATATTCGTAAGAAGAGTTGAATTGATTGGAAAGCATGATGAAGGAAGTTATATGAATGATGATAATGAAGATGAATTTGATAAGAAGGATTGAAGCCATGAAAGATTCTCTGATTTCATATTAAAAAAATAAAAAAAAAGATAATAAAATAAAAAAAAAAATTAAAAAAAAAAAAAATTAAAATTTAAAAAAATTAAATTAAATTAAAATTAAAAATTAAAAAAAAAAAAAAAAAAAAAAAAAAAAAAAAAAAAAAAAAAAAATTGATCTCCCCAAGTGAAGAGGGAGGCTAGAAAAAAAAGAAGAAAAAAAAATTATATCTCCCAAATTGAGATGGGAGCATGTTATAGTCATGATGGATACCTTGAAGAAGAAATTGGAGAATGTATATTGAGGTTCTACTGAAAGAAAGAAATCAAGATCCAGTTGTAGAATATGTTGCTGCATGAAGCTGTATGGTTGAGAAAACTTCTTTCAAAATTCGTTTTGGAAGTCTCTAAGTCCTACTGTGATAAATTGAGACAATCAAAGTAGCATCAAGATGTATGAATACCCCAAATGTTTTTTTTTACTTATGTATTTGAAACTTTGTTACTAATTGGGGTTGTGATTGTTCAGGTAAACCTATCGAAGTTTTGGAAGCATGCTTGATTTTATCGATATGTTTGATCAAAAGAGATTTGTAATCAAGAGTGTTGAGGCATTGTGTATGCCTGGGAAGACATATGGTTGACTTGTGCTTTGATGTCTAGTTACCGAAGTAGGGAGGGTGGCGTTGTTCATAAAGCTCTGACCTTGTATTACGCACTTAGTTCCCTGGGTTGATCGTTAGCAATTTAACCCAGTGGTACCTAGAATGGCTAAAAGCTTTAGTCCATCTTAGTCCCACCTGGATATATTTCCCTGGTCAGGAGTTTAGCCCATGGCACTATGTGTGCCTAAACTCTTTGTGGTTTATGTGTTTTGATATCTTCCATGTACTTTTATATATGTGTGTAATTATGAATGCCTCCCTAGTTAAGAGGGAGTCTTGAAGAATGTAACTAGGTCCAGTCTTCATAATTGTATATGAGTCATAATGAAATGTATTTATCAAAAGAAATAAAAAGAAATTTGTATTATTATCATTATGACTTATTAAATCATTGGTTTCATGCTTGGGTCATCATGTTATAGGTCAAAGTCCCCATTGAGGACTTCTAGGTTTTATATTGAGTCATTAGAGTCATTGTCCTTTTTATGAGACCCTTCTTAGGCTTTTGAGTCATATAAAAAGAATTTTTATTGAGTCAAATAAGTCATTTGTCACCTCCACACTAAGTCAGCCCTTGCTTGATCAAGTCGGCCTAGATTAGGGTAATTCGACCCACAAAAGAGGCTATAAATAACGACAGTTCGATTCATTTGGAGGATCACTCATAAAAGTTCGATATTCAAGAAAGGGAAGAAGGAGAATACGAAATTGCAGAATAAATAGAAGAAGATTTGTTGGAGAAGAAAAATCGAAGTTTCTAAGTTACCTCTCTCCCACATGTGTGAATTTACTGGCCTACTGTTGGAATATCGAGTGCCGCATCAAGGTCGATTTTCTGTTGTTGCATCGAGGTTGTAATTTATGTTGTCTCTAGGTCGAAGTTTTGTTGTTTCTTCTAGATCAAAGTGCTACTTCAAGATCAAAGTACTATTGCATTAAGGACGAAGATTTGTTGCTATGTCTAGGTCGAAGTTGTTGAGAAATCTAGGGCATTAGTATTAGGTGATTTCTCTTCGATTAGGAACTGCTTGTGAATGTTTTTTACAACTTTAGATTAGAATCTTCTTCTTCTTAGATTATTGGTGTTCTTCTTCATCAAACAGTAACCAATGCATGAACATAAATAGATAAGAGACACAGAATGTAGGCTATTAGCCAACGCCAAAACCTCTCACTCTTTGAGAGGAAAACCAACACAAATTCTTCTTATAGAGATTCCAATTAATGAATACCAAGGCCAAGACCCTTGACCTATTTTTCACTCTAAGACCAAGACACAAGTCCTCTTCCTCCTTGTTTACTCTATCTCGGTTCTTTCTATTTTAGATTTGTCACCATATGTGATGACACGAAACTGTGGTCATTGTGTTTGTCAAAGATATCAAATATCTCCTTCAACAGTAACATTGAATCCTGAAGACATACCATTGAACTATAGACACTGCCCTTTGAGATGACATTGAGACCTTCTTCCTTGTAGAAACACTGAGATCATGTCACATACTTGTGACCTTCTTTATGTGTGACACCGAATTCCCCTAGCAGTGGAGGAACCGAGACATATCTCTGCAATGTTACTGTAAGGACCACATCCAGACTATATACTTAAATTTTTATTTTTATTTTTATTTTTAATTTTTTTTTTAATCACAACAAAATGCACTAGAAGAGAAACACATTAGGATTTCATTTCAAGAAACATATCATAATATTTACATACATTTAACTAAGACCAATATAGTATTGCAACACATATGTACCGTTCACCAGAAGACGCGACTCCATTAGCTTTGTTGTTGCTAGTATTCCCTTGTTGTCGGTCACCTCCGTGAATGAATGGCGATGTACTTGATCCGAATGCGATGACCCACTGGTTAACCTCCCAGCCTACTCCTTGGGTACTCTTCTTCCCCGCGGACCCCCGAGCTGCAATGGGGTTGTACAATGGAGGAAAGCACTAGCTGGTAGAGGAGAGCACACCTTGGCTCCAGAGTCCCCTCTCTAAAATCCTCTACCTCACCAAACTCACTATAGCTTCGTAATCACTGCTCTGACATCATCTCATCCATCCAACAATAGGGTTCCCAAAAAGTCCCTTCTCCCATGGCTTGCCCCTTCTTTTATAGGAGTCCTCATAGGTGACACTTGTCATGTCATGCATAATTAATTATTTTTTTATAATTCAATAGCTTGATTATTCACCCACCCATGTGTCATTCTCACATCAAGGGTCTCCCAAAATTATTTACTTAAATTTTTATTTAAAACTAATATTTTCCTCACCTCAACAAGATTCCTATTTCTTCTCCTAGTTGTCTCTTTATTCCCCCCTTTTATTCCTTAATTTGTGTTCATTACTTGAAGTCAATTAATGTGTCAAGATTTTATCCCCAATCTACTCTCTAATTTAACTCAGGTTATCTCCTAGATGGATATTCTTATGTTGGTTGTTGACACATGGAGCTTCTCTACATTTCTCTAAATTTAAATTCTCATTTTAATTCACCTTCCTCTTTTCTTAATCAGGTTTAAATTAGTTTAGGATTAATCTTTATCCTTACAATTATGTTTGTCTTTCCCCTTTTTCCTAATTAAACCACATAATCTTCCTAGTATTTTCCAAAATGGGAAGGGTAGAGTTTTTAAGGTACTATATTTTAATTCTTCCTATGATCCTCCTTATTCCAAGTTTTATTTTTGATTTAATTACATTGGTTTCTAATCATCATTTACCCTTGATGTAAATTTACCTAGTTTTCATTCCTTGCTTATATTTATTTATTATTATTTATTTTTAATGATTCCAAGGATGCCAAGTTTGGTTGTGCCCTTCAAGAACTTCCCTAGAAGTTCCAAGGGTGCCACACCTAATAGTTTATTTATGATGCCAAGGGTGCCAGTCTGGTTGTGCCCTTCAAGAACTTCCCTAGAAGTTCCAAGGGTGCCACACCTAGTAGTTTATTTGTGATGCCAAGGGTGCCAGTTTGGTTGTGCCCTTCAAGAACTTCCCTAGAAGTTCCAAGGGTGCCACACCTAGTAGTTTATTTGTGATGCCAAGGGTGCCAAGTTGGTCGTGCCCTTCAAGAAATTCCCCTGAAGTTCCAAGGGTGCCACACCACTTGCCCTTCAAGCATCCAATGACCACGAGGGGAAAGTATAGTGCAACGTCATAGACCACTATCATCTCCTATGTTGCCTGCTATAGTGAGACTAATGGTGTCGGGGATCAAGGAATCCGCCTTGATGCGCGCCCCCCGGTAAAGTCCTCATGAGCGACCCAACTTTGGGACCTGCCCTCATGGCATCGTGATCTTCAAGGCGAAGGTGTTTCAACCCTTCCAGCCCAAGTCACGGCGGGAGTGCTAGTGGGTGAGATCAGGGACTCTGTCCCACCCCTCCCATGTAGTTCCATCCACCTATACAACCCCATCACCCATATGTGGGTCATTCGGTCAAGCAACTAATCTGTGTCTGCAACCATTAACATATCATCAGAATATAGTTAAACATATATGGCAGATTTCAAGATCGGCTTAGACTTTAAAAGATAAAATAATATGAATTTTCATCAAACTAGGTGTCATCGACATGTCATATGCGAGTGCCTCTGATGGTTTCCTGCCATACTCAATAATCATCAGTAACAAGGTTTCTCAATGTTAGTCAATTATCATAATAGCATCATTAACAATTCCTGGTCATTCACATCATTGTCCATTGTAAGTCTGAAAAGGAAGTAGGTAACATAGGGGACACATCCCTCATGGCTATCATCAATAATCATCAAATGGAAACATACATATTCATTAAGCTATCAACATCGTAACATCGTAGAAATATAACTATCCATCAAATTTATCCTCATTATGCTTTTAGTAGAGCGCATACATATTCTTTACTACCCTCATCATAAATTCAAATAGAGACCAACTTAACTATTTAATATTGCAATCATCAGAATACTGATAGATAAGCTACATAACCATTCATGCTATCATAATATCAATGGAAAGCATTCATAAACATCACAACCATGAATATCTCAATCGCTAATAATAGTGTCATGGGTCCAGATCCTCAATCTGAGGTCCTCGAAGAATAAAGTGTCTAGGATAATGTCGTACTAAGGTCAGGAAACTAGAGTGGGCACTACATACACCCCCTCTTAATAATGGACTTCGTCCTGAAGTCCTCGAAACGTAAAGGAAAACGACGACACAAATCCTAGGAATCCTTCCTGAAACTCTTGCTAACCTTCTGGTAACAAGTATCTCTGATTTTTAAATTAAGCACATTTTTTTTTTTTTTTTTGCATAATTTAACTTTAAGCAAAATGTCAATATGTGGATTTACTAGCCCAAAAATACAAATAACAAAGCACCAATGAAGAGAATAACATGCCTTAGTTTTCACTAGATCAAAACATATTAGACTGTCATATATCCAGGAAACATGATATCAAGGTCCACACAAACTAATTTCTTTGAATTTACAAACTAACTGAATTATCATAGCATTACACCTCTTACTTACTATACAAGTCCATGCTGACACTGATCATTTCAAAAGAAGCCCGTGTTACTCAAACATCTCAAGGAAAATAACTTAGAGCAATGTTTTTTAGACTATAAAAGCTTAAGGCACATTGCTCTTGCCATTGGTAGCAATAACATATTCTTGATCAAAGAGACTGGTTGAGGATTTTGAAATTAGTGAACCAAAATTCCCATTCCAGGTTCCAATTCATCATCTTAAAAGGAGATATCACTTACAAAAGCTTTGATATAAATTTTCATTCTGCAATACAAAATTTATTTCCTCAGGCACTCAAAAATAAGCAGAATGTTTGTATCATATTTTAATAACCACTCCCAATGACTACTTTGTTGTCTGAAATAATATGTTTATTTTAGTTTTCATTTATCATCTAACAACCCAAAAACTTGTACAAGGAACAAACCAAAAATAGATTGCTTCAGTTGATAACTCTAAAGCACTGGGGTAGAGAATTGAAGCAAGAAAATATAGATTCAGACTGTAATAGTTAAAAGCATAGAAAGGGTTTTTAACGATTAAGGGTGTTATTTAATACTAACATTGTTTTATTCCCAAAAAACAACATTCATTTCAAAGCTTTATCTAGAGAGGAAACGAATAGACCCATAAATACCACAACTCCCTAATGAAAGTAAGACTCATCAGTATTAAAAATTTGTGTTTTAAATCGAAGGATCACCATAGCAGATTGAAATAGGGAATATAATAGACAGTTTGGGATTTATTTTCAGTGATAATAAGAGGCCTTAACAATCAGGGTTCATAAGCTATGTTCAAAGCCACTGCGTTATTCTAGGTACCAAAAATAGGCTCTTCTAGTAGTCAATGGACAATGGCAGTTGTAAGCATCACACGTAATGAGAGACGAGGACAGAATGTAAATGCAAAGGGCCACATAACATCAGAATGGAAAGAAAATTTCTAGCTTAGAGAATAAACCATGATGCCATTCAAATCACAGGCCTTCAATTATTTCCATTTAAATTCAAGTACCCCTTTTGAACAATATTTAGTTCAATAACCGTGTGTTAAGAACTTTGAAGGCAACTAATGAAGGAAAATCCCTAGTGACTTACAATAGAAACTTTAAGCCATATTCAAAATTGCTTCTTTTAAAAACAAATCATTTTGCATATAAAACCAAACTAGTTGTTCACAAATATTCAAGAAAACAAAGTTCAAATTAATGAAAGGGCCCATGTTTCTGGATATTTAATTATTGATCCATCTGAACTGGACTTCAGAATGAAGAGAAGGAATCATAGAGAAAAGCAGCTTGGATATGAAAAAGAGAGGAGGAGTTGCATTAAAAATCTACAGAATAATTTAAGTGATGAACATAATTTTAGCAGAAAGATGAAGAAGAATTATTCAGAACCGGGGAGACATAAATTGTTCATGGAAACGAATTAGGAAATGTACAAAGTTGTTTGCCGAATAATTCACGCTACATGAAAAGGTTAAAAATGATGCTAGCAGGCTTCATATTTTGATGTGATATACAAGTTTAATGTAAGCTTGCCATCACGTTGTTTATCTGAATACAATTCCTAGCCAGTCAAATTGATATCTAACACTAAAGTATTTAGGCCAGAATTCCAACAGAACACCAAATGAAGATTTGTCACCCTAACTTCTGTTCAGTTGTGATTGAGAAGGCAACAAAGTTTGAACTGTGCAAAGTCCTCAAAGAATTTGAATTCGAAGTCGTTCCAAGAAAATTGAATCTGGCACAATTCTAAGTCATTAAATAGAATAAAATTTCAATAACTTGCAAGATTGGACATATTTCAATAAATATTGGCCTTTAAAAAAAAACGAAATCAAATGCGTGAAATCTGGAAACATGTGACACGGCGAGAGCCTAGATCTGAAACATGACACCACCAGAGTCCTGGATCTGGCAATACGTGGTTTTTCTTCCGAACCAACCATGAGAGTCTCTGATTTTAAATCTGCTTTCCAGAATAAAGGTCTTCTAAATCAGGGCACTGCATTTTCTTGACTAGAAATGCCAGGGATTCTGAAGAACATGTGCCATTTGTTGAAAAGGATTTGGTTGCTTCCAATAGCTAGGGTATGTTGCCCATGCCTAACTTGAAAGCTCGTAATGAACTTTGACAACAAAATGAGCCTCTTCCAATGATTGGGGACTCAGGTGTTCTGCCACATCCTTTGTGGCTACCAAATCAACTTTGACAATCCAAATATGCACCAAGAATATTCGCCATACATATACCACCAAAGTTGTATATCCACTTCCAAACAAGCTCGCATTCCATCTCTTTCAATAACAAAATCACATGAAATTCTAGGAAGATGAGGAGCATAAACTACTAGCAATTTCCGCTTTACTGTTGTGATCCAAAAGTTGCTAGATTCATCCAATGGAGTAACAGAATTACTCTGGTTCAAAGTCTTATCAGAACTATTACAAGCATGATCGAAGAAGACTGTCTTCTCTTCCGTGCGGGATAGAAAGAGCCTAGTATTGATACAATGCGACCAAGATAAACCCAAAGCGGGAACAACCCTGCGGCCTGAAGATACCAGAGACATAAAATTCCCAACCTGAAGATCATTCACCGGTCCTGTAGATCCCTCAGGTTCGATACAATCCACGACATGATTAGTTACAACCACTACAATATTGAATTTGTGCACAAAACATTTTAATTTGCTTGAAAGCTTAAAGAAAAGGCTAGCTCTCTTCATCAAATCCTTGGCAGTGTTGTCAAAGTTTGAACAAAAGAGAGCAGCAACAAAATCTATAACAATCAGTCTAACAGGCATACTAGGAGGTCTTGACAACAAGACCTCTGTGTGGTCTAAGAAATTTAATAATTCTTCTATTGTGTGAACACTTTGAACAATTACATTATCACAGGGATCTGATTCTGCCATGACAGAGATATCATTACTGTTGCTAATCACTGCATCAGAAGTAGTCTTATTAACACGAGGGTTAGTAATGGAATCCAGCACCTCCCATTCGGTGCTGTTGATTGCTCCCCAGAAATCATTTTCTTGATTGTCCTCCAAGTCACTGTGACAGCAGATTCTCTTCTCATTGTCATTGGCATTTGAGCACTCCGTACCTTTTCTTTTTCCAAAATTTTGTTGGCTAAAACATTTATCTGTTGAACTTACTGAACTGGTTGCAGTTGCACATACGTTAGCTTGTCTAAGCCCACTATTATTGGGATGTTGGCCCAACTCAGAGTGATAGAATGAATGGAGCTCTGCCCCAGTTGGGGGAATTTCCAATCAATCAGTTCGATGAAGCTCAGCCCAAGCTACATCAATATCCAATCAACCAGTCCATTGGCACTCACACAGAGCTGCGGCCCGAATCTCAACAAATTTAACTTTCTTTCTAATATTATTTCTAGAATAGTAAGCCAAAGCTCCTATGTCCATCTGGTGGCAACAAATTTAACTAGCTTTTAATGTTATTTCTAGGATAGTAAACCAAAAACCAAGATATGTATAGACTCAAGCTAAGCAATAATGTAGTTGTGGTATGGTAGAGTCTGGTAATTATCATAGCTTTTAAGAGTGAACCTAGTGAACCTTACATCTGAAAAATCAACAAAAGTATAGGCCATGCTCCAGATCCACCAATTTTTTTGGTGAAATTTGCAGTTTAGCATAAATTCTTTTTTTTTTAATAAAATAAGTATTCCCTTCAACAAGGTAATGACAGGCAAGCTTGAGAAATCTCATGTATTATATGTAACACTGAAACTTAATGCCCATGGAAGAGAGGGAGATAGTGCAATGGCCTCTGAATGAAACAGAGATGAGTACAATGGCCTTTCAATGAAATACCGGCAATTAATGAACATAAAAGCAAAATGTTATATAAATAATAAACAGCTGAAACAAAAATGGTGGATAAATAAGGAGAACAAAGTATTACAATCTCCGCGAAGGCTGATACCCTGTGCTTGAAGCATGGCGGCAGGTTTATGTTCTCAACTCCAACATAGCAACTTAAAGACGGAAAAAAATTCCTGAAACATATGAAAGAATGAAGATAATCCATTATCAGAGTATTGCCAAAACTTCATCATAAAGAGTCTCTCAATGTCTCTGTCGATCCTTTAATAACTCTATATGTTTTCTCAAATCGTGGAAAAATAATCATGAAATCAGAACAGGGTTCAAATTGTTCTTAATTGTATGCCTGATTAAAATTTTGATTCGTGGAATATTAGAGCACTGTGAGAGAACAACACTCCTTCACTTCATGGTTGAAAATTCATAAACAGCTGCTGTGGACCTCCTCCGAAGTCATGGTAGAAACACGAATACCCAATACGCGTGGAATTACCAGGGTTCATATTTGTAAAGGCAATTGCAACTATTCTCCTTCGATTTAGAAAACCTTACATAGAATGTTGAGAGGTACCGAAAACTTTAAATTCCTCAAATTGTTCACAACATCTGCAAACTCCTGCACATTCAAGCTGTACTGTTCTGTTTGTAGCTGTGTGTCTTCTGACCACCATTGATAAAGTCCATGAGCTACTTTGAATTCCTTGGGACCAGTGGAATTAATAAATAGATTTGCAGAGGGCAACAGATGTTGGGGCTCAGGCTTTCGCCCCAATCAATACAATAATGAATTAATAATAGAACTGTGAGCAGTAAAGCTCCGCCGAGCTCCGAAATAATAGAAATAATTACAAGACACCGGATCATAGACATTAATATACAAATTGGGGAACCATTTCTGGAGGGCAATGAAGGTACCCTGAGCCTGGCCATCGTCCTTCCCACCTATAGCTAGACGTCCAGCGGCACTCTCCCGGATCTTATGAATAAAAATGCCCAATTTCTCATCCTTGACCGAAATCAATGAAAAAAAAAGAGGATTGAACAGATGGACATCCATATTAAGACCCTCCTCGGCCATTATGCGGCCGACTTTGAGAGCAATGGCGGCTCCAAGGCGAGAGAAACGTTCTGAGCCCCATATTCCCTCACCATCTGTTTAGTAACCTGGAGAGCTTCGTCGGGACGGGAAGCCTTGTTTATCCGTTGGAGAATAAAGCCTGTCGATATAATTAGAGCAAAATTTCAAATCAAGATATTTAAGCCCGATTTCATCTCCGAAGGAATTTGGAAGCCCCTCCAAATTTTCGAGTGTGACAGATCAATGTGGTTGAGGTTCCTTAAATACCCAAAGCAATCTGGCAGCGACTTTAATTTTGTGCAGTTTGTTAACAAGAGGTGTTTCAAAGACCCAGTTGACAAAATTCATTTGGTAAAGTTTTGAGATTAGCCTGCTCCAGGACAATCAATTCGAGGTGCTCAAGCTGACCTATGAATTTACACGTAGCTCTTGCAACTGCAAGGGTGCCCGAGGTTTGTCTTCCCACAATGTTCTCAAAAGACTCCCGGACAATTGTAAAACCCTTAAAGTCTCCATTGGAATCCAGTTAGGCACAGAATAATAGGGACATTTTGACCAGCGAACCCATATGAGATATGGTGAGTACACCCTCCTCATAATGCCCTGCAACAGACCACCTTCAGTATCAAGAAGTTGCAACTTCGTCATACCAATACCATGATAAAGTGTATTTTGCAGTCTATTCGGAATCTTCATCGCGAAGTTGAGAAACAACTCATGAAGTCCATTGCAAAGATTCATTCTGCAGTTACCAGAGTTCATGAAGCCATCTTTTGCCCCATGACAATTCTAAGATATCCTCATCGCTATCAGTGTTTTCAGCACTGGGCATCCTGATTCTGCGCATTTCCGTTACTTTATATGACCGCTGCAACAGATCATCAATGTTCTCTGTCCCACGCCGAAGGAAAAGAGGCAATCCCGAATGAATCCATATTTTACCCCATAACAATTCCAAGATATCCTCATCACTATCAGTGTTTTCAGCACTGAGCATCATAATTCCGCGCACTTCCGTTATTTCATATGATTGCTGCAACAGATCATCAATGTTCTCTGTTCGACGCCAAAGGAAACGTGGCAATCCCGAAGCCTCCACCACAATTTCTCTGCCTATGTCTGTAGATGTTACCTTCGCTATCCACCTCTACAATACGTTTGTTTTGTAAATTTTCAAACACCAGCAAACCGTTCCAGCCTGATCCATTCCATATTCTTATTGCCATTTCCTTGTTTTCTCCTATGAAAAAGCAGGCAATATCTAAGAATACCTATTTTTCGTCTCTATCAAGCTCATCATAACTAATCCTAATCCTCTTTTGAATGGGATGTATTTGTCGAATTCCATCCCATTGATCTTTCCAATAAGAAGGGTCATGTTTTCCATAAAGGTGTGCCCTAAATACCTTCAGAGATAAAGACAATCCGTCGTCAACTTCCAAGAACTTATTTACAAAATATTCAAATCCTGAAAGTGGATAGGGTCTGCTGAAGGCTTGTGAACAGAAAAACTCTCGGGAATGCGGTGTATTGAGGCCAGACAACTTATAAATTAATGAATCTTGGACTCCTTCACATCTGAGAACATATTTTTGCCTTTGAGAAGAAAAATAATCATATATTAATATAATAATAAAACCATGTGTCAAGCATTTAAATTGGATCAATCCAAGATGGGCAGCTAGTCCACGATGCGAGAGCCGATCTGCCCGAAAATTAATATTAAGCTATCTGAGCAGAGAACATTTTGAACAGGCGAAAACACATTCACCTGATTCACATCATCTAAACTTATCGAGGCAGTAGAATATGAAAGCTAATGCTTAATCATCTCAATGCCTCCACTAACACTCTCTATATGAAAATAACATTGAGTCAACCCCTTCAGAAGTTTTCTCTGCAAGGAATGTAGTGAGTTTTCGCTTGCCTTTTCTCTTATATCAAATAAAAATAGGATCTACTGTAATTTGAACGCTTCCCGTTAAAGAGTTCTGTAGCCAAGGTTGTCTTCCCTGCTCCACCTAACCCCACGATCCCCACGACCTGAGGTTTTCCACTCTGCTATTGTTGCAATAAGATTGTTCTCTCAAAATCCTTGACCTTTTCATCCAAACCAGTTGGATATTTTGAGATTGAAATCATCGCGCATAATGGTTGTTTGTTGGAACCTCTTATAACATGCGATGAGTTCGATTCGCTGCACCTACGAGCATTTCCTTCTCCAAAGTGCAAACAATAACGTTCAAATACTTTAGCTGTGACATTCAATCGGAAAGCGAGATGGAAGAAAAAGTCGATTTCGAGCCGGTTAAACTTGGAATCGCTAATGTCGCACACTCTGGTATAGAAATCGTTTTTATAGTGCCCCAACGGTTGGAGTTCAAGCAAAATTCAACAATCTTCCACAGCGTTTGGAATTTCAGGGGATAAAAACAAAGCAAAACAGAATTTATGAAATTAAACAACGTTTCTACAAAATGCCATGGAATTTTAGGCTATTGAAGAAGAAAAATGCCAAAATTTGTAAAATTTAACATAGATGTTTTAGATTTCTCTGGCGGATAGAATTTCAAGGGAAGAAACAGGGCAACAACTAAAATTGACGAATTCGTAGGCAGAGATTCTTTAAAATTCCTCACCAGACGAAATTGCAAGTGATAAACGAAGGAGGAGGTCAGAGTTAGTCACATTAGTTAGAGATTTTCATCATATTATTTAACAAAACTAGCCATGCATGCATGGGCCCATAGGTCTCAAGGGTTCAACATGGCTCTGATACCAAGTGTAAGGACCACATCCAGACTATATACTTCAATTTTTTTTTATTTTATTTTTTTTTAATCACAACAAAATGCACTAGAAGAGAAACACATTAGGATTTCATTTCAAGAAACATATCATAATATTTACATACATTTAACTAAGACCAATATAGTATTGCAACACATATGTACCGTTCACCAGAAGATGCGACTCCATTAGCTTTGCTGTTGCTAGTATTCCCTTGTTGTCGGTCACCTCCGTGAATGAATGGCGATGTACTTGATCCGAATGCGATGACCCACTGGTTAACCTCCCAACCTACTCCTTGGGTACTCTTCTTCCCCGCGGACCCCCGAGCTGCAATGGGGTTGTACAATGGAGGAAAGCACTAGCTGGTAGAGGAGAGCACACCTTGGCTCCAGAGTCCCCTCTCTAAAATCTTCTACCTCACCAAACTCACTATAGCTTCGTAATCACTGCTCTGACATCATCTCATCCATCCAACAATAGGGTTCCCAAAAAGTCCCTTCTCCCATGGCTTGCCCCTTCTTTTATAGGAGTCCTCATAGGTGACACTTGTCATGTCATGCATAATTAATTATTTTTTTATAATTCAATAGCTTGATTATTCACCCACCCATGTGTCATTCTCACATCAAGGGTCTCCCAAAATTATTTACTTAAATTTTTATTTAAAACTAATATTTCCCTCACCTCAACAAGATTCCTATTTCTTCTCCTAGTTGTCTCTTTATTCCCCCCTTTTATTCCTTAATTTGTGTTCATTACTTGAAGTCAATTAATGTGTCAAGATTTTATCCCCAATCTACTCTCTAATTTAACTCAGGTTATCTCCTAGATGGATATTCTTATGTTGGTTGTTGACACATGGAGCTTCTCTACATTTCTCTAAATTTAATTTATTATTCTCATTTTAATTCACCTTCCTCTTTTCTTAATCAGGTTTAAATTAGTTTAGGATTAATCTTTATCCTTACAATTATGTTTGTCTTTCCCCTTTTTCCTAATTAAACCACATAATCTTCCTAATATTGCCCCTTCTTTTATAGGAGTCCTCATAGGTGACACTTGTCATGTCATGCATAATTAATTATTTTTTTATAATTCAATAGCTTGATTATTCACCCACCCATGTGTCATTCTCACATCAAGGGTCTCCCAAAATTATTTACTTAAATTTTTATTTAAAACTAATATTTCCCTCACCTCAACAAGATTCCTATTTCTTCTCCTAGTTGTCTCTTTATTCCCCCCTTTTATTCCTTAATTTATGTTCATTACTTGAAGTCAATTAATGTGTCAAGATTTTATCCCCAATCTACTCTCTAATTTAACTCAGGTTATCTCCTAGATGGATATTCTTATGTTGGTTGTTGACACATGGAGCTTCTCTACATTTCTCTAAATTTAATTTATTATTCTCATTTTAATTCACCTTCCTCTTTTCTTAATCAGGTTTAAATTAGTTTAGGATTAATCTTTATCCTTACAATTATGTTTGTCTTTCCCCTTTTTCCTAATTAAACCACATAATCTTCCTAATATTGCCCTTCTTTTATAGGAGTCCTCATAGGTGACACTTGTCATGTCATGCATAATTAATTATTTTTTTATAATTCAATAGCTTGATTATTCACCCACCCATGTGTCATTCTCACATCAAGGGTCTCCCAAAATTATTTACTTAAATTTTTATTTAAAACTAATATTTCCCTCACCTCAACAAGATTCCTATTTCTTCTCCTAGTTGTCTCTTTATTCCCCCCTTTTATTCCTTAATTTGTGTTCATTACTTGAAGTCAATTAATGTGTCAAGATTTTATCCCCAATCTACTCTCTAATTTAACTCAGGTTATCTCCTAGATGGATATTCTTATGTTGGTTGTTGACACATGGAGCTTCTCTACATTTCTCTAAATTTAATTTATTATTCTCATTTTAATTCACCTTCCTCTTTTCTTAATCAGGTTTAAATTAGTTTAGGATTAATCTTTATCCTTACAATTATGTTTGTCTTTCCCCTTTTTCCTAATTAAACCACATAATCTTCCTAATATTTTCCAAAATGGGAAGGGTAGAGTTTTTAAGGTACTCTATTTTAATTCTTCCTATGATCCTCCTTATTCCAAGTTTTATTTTTGATTTAATTACATTGGTTTCTAATCATCATTTACCCTTGATGTAAATTTACCTAGTTTTCATTCCTTGCTTATATTTATTTATTATTATTTATTTTTAATGATTCCAAGGATGCCAAGTTTGGTTGTGCCCTTCAAGAACTTCCCTAGAAGTTCCAAGGGTGCCACACCTAATAGTTTATTTGTGATGCCAAGGGTGTCAGTCTGGTTGTGCCCTTCAAGAACTTCCCTAGAAGTTCCAAGGGTGCCACAGCTAGTAGTTTATTTGTGATGCCAAGGGTGCCAGTTTGGTTGTGCCCTTCAAGAACTTCCCTAGAAGTTCCAAGGGTGCCACACCTAGTAGTTTATTTGTGATGCCAAGGGTGCCAAGTTGGTCGTGCCCTTCAAGAAATTCTCTTGAAGTTCCAAGGGTGCCACAGCACTTGCCCTTCAAGCATCCAGTGACTACGAGGGGAAAGTATAGTGCAACGTCATAGACCATTATCATCTACTATGTTGCCTGCTATAGTGAGACTAATGGTGTCGGGGATCAAGGAATCCGCCTTGATGCGCGCCCCCCAGTAAAGTCCTCATGAGCGACCCAACTTTGGGACCTGCCCTCATGGCATCGTGATCTTCAAGGCGAAGGTGTTTCAACCCTTCCAGCCCAAGTCACGGTGGGAGTGCTAGTGGGTGAGATCAGGGACTCTGCCCCACCCCTCCCATGTAGTTCCATCCACCTGTACAACCCCATCACCCATATGTGGGTCATTCAGTCAAGCAACTAATCTGCGTCTGCAACCATTAACATATCATCAGAATATAGTTAAACATATATGGCAGATTTCAAGATCGGCTTAGACTTTAAAAGATAAAATAATATGAATTTTCATCAAACTAGGTGTCATCGACATGTCATATGCGAGTGCCTCTGATGGTTTCCTGCCATACTCAATAATCATCAGTAACAAGGTTTCTCAATGTTAGTCAATTATCATAATAGCATCATTAACAATTCCTGGTCATTCACATCATTGTCCATTGTAAGTCTGAAAAGGAAGTAGGTAACATAGGGGACACATCCCTCATGGCTATCATCAATAATCATCAAATGGAAACATACATATTCATTAAGCTATCAACATCGTAACATCGTAGAAATATAACTATCCATCAAATTTATCCTCATTATGCTTTTAGTAGAGCGCATACATATTCTTTACTACCCTCATCATAAATTCAAATAGAGACCATCTTAACTATTTAATATTGCAATCATCAGAATACTGATAGATAAGCTACATAACCATTCATGCTATCATAATATCAATGGAAAGCATTCATAAACATCACAACCATGAATATCTCAATCGCTAATAATAGTGTCATGGGTCCATATCCTCAATCTGAGGTCCTAGAAGAATAAAGTGTCTAGGACAATGTCGTACTAAGGTCAGGAAACTAGAGTGGGCACTACAGTTACCGAAATAGAGATTCCTTCCTGTGATGATATCGAATCTTTCACACTATGATTACACTGGAAATAACTTACTATGATACAACACCGAATATGTGGTCTCCATTATGGAACTGTAGCTTGACTGTAATGATATCCGAATTATTTTGACTGTAACTATTGACCCAAATACAAAGAGGTCCGAACTTTTCTTGACTATGATTAGTCTTAACAAAACTCGTTGTCCTTTCCTCATCTATCTGAGTTCCATCTGAACTTCTCACTATAATTGTCATCCGAAAATGTCAGAGGAATCCAAACTTATAAACTGTGTAAATGTGAAGACCCTAGCCACGTATATATAGTATTTTTTCCTATATGATGAGCCGACTTATGATCTGAATAGGTGTGTCTTTATTTAAGTGAGTCGACATGATCTTTTACTTCATCTTGAGGCCGACATGAGGAGGAGGACTTGTGCTTGTCATTGGAGGGCTTCTAGACAATTCTATAGACTCATATACATTAGAAACATGCCCAAGAAGGGATCTTCATACATGACATTGACTCTTTTGAATTTAATGACAAATCCTAAGGCTCTCAATGGGAGCCATCTAAAAATAAAATCTCTTTCTCATGAAACCCATGAAGCAAGCATTACAATAATAATTTTATTTTGTTCTTTTCATCATTTACACAAATCAAAATTACATGTCATTATGAAGACCGAACCTAGTTACAATTTTCAAAGCTCCCTCTTAACTAGGGAGGTATTCATAATGGTATTATGTCATTCTCAATCTGAAGAATTTCTCATAAGAAGAACCAGATTGGTAATCCATTTGTTTAGCATCATATCAACCAGCATTGTTATATAGCAAGGCCTTGACTAACAACTCTATCTCTCCACAAGATCTGAGCTCAATGCTAGCGAGACCAATGATTTATAGACACTCTCATCATTGTCTCTCTTGGAACATACCCCACCTGCGTTCTCAGGGTGTGTTCCACCGAGAATATTCTTATCTTGGACTCCCCAGTCCTCAAAGAATATCAGTCCTCTCCTACTACTCTTATCTTGGATGCCCTATCTCATCCTCAAAGAGTATCAAATGCCAAATTATTACCCAATCCTCCATTTTGTCTTCACGGGTGAAAACAAGAATGATTTGTCTATCTCTCCCTCTTAATTAGGGAGGAAATATCTATTCCAATAAAGTAATGTTCTCATTCCTACAGAAGGAATTTACCTAGGCTCCCTCTTGGCTTAGGAATTTCCAAGTTTCTTCCAAGTAAGAAACTGGTTTCCAGGCTCCCTCTTAATTAGGGACCTACAACAGATCTTCAGGTGGAGATTATGGGACAACCAGCTACTTGAAGGACTCCTTCCTTCAATGTCATGAATTTATTTTCATTATCTAGGAGTCTTCATGTTTGGGACTTCTACATAGGGCACAAACCATCTGTCACTTTCATTCAAAAGTCAGTCATGTCATCATTCCTTTCATCAAAAAGTGATCCATCAGTCTACATTTGGCCTTGCTTTTATGTCATGCTTCCTTCTCCATGTTGTCTTCTACGAAAAAATATTACATCCTTCTACATGGTCCTATTGGAAGACATTCACAATTCTTCACTTTAGCAGTCCTTCATAAGCCCATCTAGATATTTGTTGAAAAATAAGAAATGAACGCTTAAATCAAATTTACCTTTGTGATGGTATTTAATCATGACATCTTCTAGTTTTCATCAGCATCCTACATACATGTTGAAATATCTACCAAACATATCCATTGTCAAGGGTCTCCATCTTTTTTCAGACTTCCATTAGAGTCTTCATATCTTTCTGGGAGATTTCCTGGTCAAATCTTCTAGTCCTCGGATGTTGATTGCATTTTCCATGGTTGCATAGTCCATGATCTCTTCCTTCCTTTCTTCACACATTTCATTCCTAGGAACTTCCAATTAGAGTTCCTCTATATCACTGTCAACCACCTCATTTTCATATGAGGAAATATTATGTTGATTTCATCTAGTGTGACCTGTGCCTTCCTGCATCTTTTCAGAGGAGGAGATCATTTTCATTTGATCCTGCTTCTCAAGATAGAAGTAGTGATCCATGTTACCTGCAACCATACGACATGACATTATAGTATTGAATAAAAGCATACATACCTCATTTTCCTTTAGTACATCTAGGCTTCTTTCAGTAGCTTCCTTGATTGAAAAGAGCTTCAATCCTTTGATCTGCTTCATATGTCATCATACCATCATCCCATGAATTCCATAAGTTGGAGTTCTTGATGAAACACTTGCTTTCTCTCTAGATCGGTGAACCCTCTGATGAGGATTCCACCAGAGAATCTTGAGGATATTGCAAATCCCTATCCAACAGATGTTTCCTTTTAACTTGATATATGATGAGACTTATCCGGGATGACTTATTCCTTTCCTTAAGTTTCCTATGAGGTTCCCAAGAGCTATATCCTACATGTTTCCCTATGGTGATGTCATGAGCTCTTGCTTCTAATGCTTTTCCTCTTACATCTTCCTCCACTTCTTCAGTGAGATGGAACTCTTCTCTATCTTCTTTTTTATTGTCCCTTTTGAGCTTAGGACAATCTTTCCTGTTATGTGCGTAACATCGAGTCTTATCTATGTTCTTTTCTCCTTTCGACAAATGTCTAAATACCTTTTTCCCTCAACCTATATTCTTATATCTTGCATATAAACCACAATTTGTTGAATGGGATAGCCTTCTTATCCTCATAGACATTTTTTACCTTGGTCATCAGTTAGTGCATTTAGATCAATGAGGATTATCTCCTTGTCTTCTCTCCCAGATCTTGCAGTTGATATCTTATGAAGATATCCCTTCATCCTTTGATACCTTTAATTTGTGCAGATCAAATCTAAGTGATATGACCTTTATTATCGCATCTGCAGAGAATAGTTCTTCAATATTATCATATATCTCTTTGATGTCTCCAATTTTGCTACATAAGGGGGCATTTGACTGAGCCCTTTGATCCTTTCCATGTATTCAGAGGAGAATTTTCCATTGATATGATTAGTGAATTCACTTTCTTTTAGGAATATGTCTATCCTCCCTTTCCATGCGAGGAAGTTCATTAACCCAACCAACTTATAGATCTCCTTGCAAAACGAATTCATTTTACCAAATTTATATTATAAATTAAGGATACTTACTTAATAAGTGAAGATGGAATATTCAACTTGATTTCTTTATTGATGATGATCGATGAAGATGACTTGATGCTACTCGGATGATCCTTTTTAAGGATAATGAGGTCCTTGCTTCAACGGGGGGGGTTGCCTTCTTTTGGATGATCTTCTTCCAAATGAAATCCTTGCTTCAATAAAGAGAAGATTTCCCTTTTTATGAAAACACCTTTTGATCTAGCCTTTTATGGGTGAACAACCTTCAAGATACTTCAACTTAAAATTGACTGAGATTGGATCCCAGGAATGCTTCCTTGATTGAGCTAGGGCTTTTTCTTTATTTAAGATGATTAAGTAATCTTGATCTTAAAGTGTTATTCTTGGATAAATAAACTTCAAGATACCTTGACTGTATATATCTCTTCAACTTGATGAGATGTAAGTTCTTTGTGGTTCGCTGATATGGCTTGAGGGTTCCAGTTCCACCAGCTTCTTTGTAGACTTCTTCTTTGATCTAGGGTTATGATGCTTCCTTGAAGATATTTGAACTTTCGCTTTGATATCCTTTGACTTGATTTGATGCCATTCTTGAAACTTGATCCTTAAGTGTCTCGTTGATTAGATTCCCTTTCCTTTGGCTTGGTTACCTTAGCTCTGATACCATGTTGAAAAATCTAGGGCATTAGTATTAGGTGATTTCTCTTCAATTAGTAACTACTTGTGAATGCTTTTTACAACTTTAGACTAGAATCTTCTTCTTCTTAGATTATTAGTGTTCTTCTTCATCAAACAGTAACCAATGCATGAACATAAATAGACAAGAGACACAAAATGTAGGCTATCATCCAAGGCCAAAACCTCTCACTCTTTGAGAGGAAAACCTGCAATTTTTCTTATAGAGATTCCAATTGACGAATACCAAGACTAAGACCCTTGACCTATTTTTCACTCCAAGACCAAGACACGAGTCCTTTTCCTCCTTCTTGTTTACTCTCTCTCAGTTATTTCTACTTCATATTTCACACCATATGTGATGACACCAAATTGTGGTCATTGTGTTTGTCAAAGATATTGAATCTCTTGATGGGCCTCTAAATTAGACATAAATTAAGGCCCATGCCTCTAAATTAAACATAAATTAAGGCTCATCTGACCATCCTTCAGCACATTAAACCCCTCTTTTTCAATTAGATAATGTATTTATAACTTTAATATGTTCATTAGGAAGGTTTATTGATAATTACATATTTGTGCCTAATATCATTTATTTTTGTGGAATATTGTGAGAATAATGGGTAGATTATGAAGATTTCGAGGAGGAGATAATCTAGGGACTTGCTCCCTACTGCAGGAAGATCAATATTAAATAATAAATCAACAAGATATTATGGAATTATGGCATAGATTGTGGAGCTCCAATGATTGAGAAAATCTAGGAATGTGTTCCCTGCCATTTAATGCAGATTCCTAGTATTGGGAACTACATCCACTAATCAAGGGATTTTGGTGAGGAAAGCCTCCTTCTTTCATGGGGAATGATTCCTAATCATTTTTTATAAGTAACAAGTCAAATTTTCCTCTAGGGGTAGATTTTTATTAGCCTTTTGGTGGAGAGAACTCGTATTTTTGCAGCTCCACTAGCATTTCTTGCAGGGATGTAATTGTATTGATGAAAATAATGAAGATTGGGGCCATGATCAGCTTCTAAGTCTTGGTCTCCTCCATAAGACTCTGAGTTTCCTTGGGCTTGTCCATCCTAGGATCCTCATATCCCTTTTGTATCTTTTACTTTTCTTCCTTTCACTTCTTATTGATATGCATATCTTGTTCTTGTCTTTTTTCTATTTGTGCATTTAGTGTTAATGATTTCTTGTTGTAGGATTGGGTTAAATGGTTGAAGTAAGTTATTTTGCAGGATCACAAGCATCATTTCATCCTTGGAACAGTTAGGGAAGGTCATAGTAATCATTGAGCTACTTGGATTAGTTTACTTATTCCCAAATCTAGATTTCTGGAAGTCTTTTGTGGCAAATAACAGTAAATCTCTGTTATTTTTTAGAGCATGCTAACGAGCTTCAATTGAGTTGATTAGGTTAGACATTTGATAGATTTACTAGCTCACTAGTTCTCGAATTTCTAGATTTTAGACTAGTAATTTTCTGCCTTTTTTGCATGGGTTAACAGAGATCTTTTTGAGTGTTTCCACTTGGAATTGAGACCTAAGACATCTTAGTCAATAAAAAAATTTGTCGCATCCAATTTGGATTTGCTTTGGTTGGTCATTCAGTGAATTATAACTCCCTATAGTAAATATGTTATTTCTTGTAGTAGTACTACAGGAAACTCTATAGTAGCCTTCCAACACGCATATACTTGCCTAGATTCACTCAAGAAGCTTGGTTATTGTCCCTTAGGGTTGAATCAAGACCCCTAGGCTTTAAATCAATGATTAGGGAATACTAAAGACCATTTAGGACTTGCCTCTTTACCCATGCAAAACATATCAGCGATTTGGGTTAATGGTCAAATTTATGAATTGGATAATACAATGATGATTTTCTTGATTGCCACATCCAATGAACTCTGTTAATGAATCTAAACTCTTTGCAATTAGAATATGTTTCTTTCCTTGTATTTTATTTCTTGCAATAGGTTAAGGCTCCATTTCGAGCATTTCATTTTCTACAATTAGTTTAGGATTTGATTTCAGTACATGCACTTCATTACATCATGATAGCAAAGGAAGGATGCATTGTATGTTGCACATATAGTGTCAATGCCTCTTAAGTTTATATGAACCCCGAGTTGATAATTAAAGTTGCTAGCCTTGGGAGTTTCAACATTCTTATTGCAATACCGAGGCTCATCATCTCTCCTTCAGTAGTAACACTAAATCCTGAAGACATACCATTGAACTGTAGACACTTCCCTTTGTGATGCCACTGAGACCTTCTTCCTTGTAACAACACTGAGATCATGTCACATACTTGTGACCTTCTTTCTGTGTGACACCAAATTCCCCTAACAGTGGAGGCACCGAGACATGTCTCTACAATGTTACCAAAATAGATATTCTTTCCTGTGATGATACTGAATCTTTCTCACTATGATTGCATTGAAATTAGCTTATTGTGATACAACACTGAGTTTGTGGTCTCCATTACGAAATTGTAGCTTGACTATAATGATATCCGAATTCTTTTGACTGTAACTATCCACCCAAATATAGAGAGGTCTAGACTTTTCTTGATTATGATTAGTCCTAACAAAACTCGTTGTCCTTTCCTCATCTATCCGAGTTCCATCTGAACTTCTCACTATAATTGTCATCCGAAAATCTCAGAGGAATCTGAACTTTTGAACTGTGTAAATGTGAAGACCCCAACCACGTATACATTGTAGTTTGTCCTATATAATAAGCCGACTTGTGATCTGAATAGGTGTGCCTTTATTTAGGTGAGTCGACATGATCTTTTACTTCATCTTGAGGTCGACATGAGGAGGAGGACTTGTGCTTGTCGTTGGAGGGATTCTAGACAATTCTATAGACTCCTATACATTAGTAACATGCCCAAGAAGGGCTCTTCATACATGAAATTGAATATTTTGACTTTAATGACAAATCGTATAGCTCTCAATGGTAGCCATCAAAAAATAAAATCTCTTTCTCATGAAACCCATGAAGCAAGCATTACAATAATAATTTTATTTTCTTATTTTCATCAATTACACAAATCACAATTACATGTCATTATGAAGACCGAACCTAGTTACACTTTCCAAAAGAAGTTTTTGCTGGAAAGTTATCATTTATAAAAGAAGGCAAGGGTTGACTTCGTGATTGGAGAAAGTTTGTGTCTAGGTCAAGGAGTCTTGGATCATCTCGTGAAACTATTGAAGGAAGAGTTTTTTACTGGGTTTTCCCCTAGATAGGGTTTTTTCTTGGTTGTTTGCCTACATCTGGTGTCTTTAATCTTTGTGTTATGCTTTTAGTCATTTCTTAATGAACTAAGTTAAAAGAAGAACACAAGAAAGTTAATAAGAACATAAGAATATCACAAGTAATTATCAACATAAAATAAAATCTTTTTGCCTTTCTTATTTTCCAACATGTTGCTCTGCATCCTCATCTCCTCGGGCTAAAAACTCAGGATACCGAGTAAAATATTGAGCTACATTCCCAACCATAGGAGTATTTCTAGGCATAATTAAGATAATTCCTCTCAAACCAAGTTGCGAATAATTTGTGAAATGTGATTGACTATTGCTACCAGAACTATAACCAGTCGAATACACCTTACGAACGTTATGGAATTTCAAAGTATCAGATATCTTAGAAATGAGCAGGGTTTTGATAGAGTACAAGGGGGAGGGCAGGGAGAGAGCCAACCAGGTTGCTACTTTGTGGCTTTCTACTTTTTGGTGAAGAATCACACCCGTAGAACATTCTTCTCATAAGGAAATGCATCTCCTCATATGCCAGAGCATTTGGATCAAACATTGAGATCCTCTTGTCTAGCGTTTCTGGTGTTCAGGTTCCATTTGATTCCTGATGGGCCTCACTTTTCCTATTATAATTCCCTAACTCATCTCCTCTAAGCCCCTCCCCTATGCTAGAGCTCAATCCTTCTCCCACTACTTAATTCCACAACTTTGAGTTTCTCATCTCTCCTCTTCGTAACTCCAGAATTCTCAACACTTCACCTATATATTACAACTCACTTCACCTTCTCCTAATATCACACAACTTTTTTTCCCTCCATTCATCAGATATTTGTGCCCTATCACTTGCTCTAAAATATCATGCTTTCCGCAACTTCCTCGTCCATCACAATTCTCTCTCAACTTCCACAACCAGTTAGCCCCTTCCCCAGGGACCCCACCCTTAGTACAAAGGTATTACACTGCCATATTAGATGGAGAAAATGGAAACAAACTTTCTTATACCATGAAAACTATAATCGATAGAGGATCTCCTTCAACAACCATCCTCTTAAACCGTATTTAAATACCGCTTCCACTTTGGAAAAGTCGACACCTTGAGTAATTTCATGATCAACCTATGTAAAGTTGCTAGGTCTAAGTTCTAAAGATTCATCCAACACTCCCAACACCCAAGAAATGTTGCAACCCACTTAACTAGTGATAAAATTAGTTAAGTATTTTTCACCAAAATATCTCATATTGGTCACAAACACGCTCAACAAATAAGATCTCATCGTGGACCCAATCTAGGTTTTTTTATCATAGTTGTGTCTATTAATAAATGAAGAAATCAAACTTCTCTTCCCACCATTATTGAATAGTGTTCTTAATCATCCTAGTCACCATCATCTAAAACCCCAATTATTTTTCAGGTCCTAGCAATGGAACCATTTGTTGGAGAGAATTTTTACTATAGAGACCCAAGGCTCTACCCAGGGTGCCAACAAAGAGCCTATTGTAGTCTAGCATAACATCAACATATTCAATCTTCCACAAGGGAAGAAAGTGTCACCCGAGGCGTGCCAAGACTTATGTGTGATGATGGAGTTTAGAGGGTTATAGAATATGTTTCATCAATTAAAATATTCATTATGCTCGTCAACTTTCATAGATCAATTAAATAATCTTTGCAGAAGAGATAAAAAGACACATCGCACATAACTTAACACAATCTCAAAATTTTAAAGAAGGCACATAAACACAGACACCATCAATTCAAATAGAACACATAGTCAAGTTCCCTGTAATAATCTCCTTTTTATTATTATCAACCTAGTAAATATTACTTCTACAAATTTGCATTAACTTAGCTATATTTGTCAAGTATCACTCCCAAAAACCACTATAACCACAAAATTATGCAGGAATATAACAAAATTACAGTAATAGTGTGAGTCCTAATTTTAGTAGCATGGCGACTTGCTTTTGTTATCTCTCTTCTAACGTAGCTCGCCCTGCATGCCTATATATAGCTTTTGGCCCATTGATCATGTCTAACTCAACTGATACTCACTTGATGGAGTCAATTCTAACCATTTTGACGAGTTCCACGCTCATTTTGTCAACATTTGCTTGATTCTTTCAACTTTAACAATTCGATCCTTCTTTTATGGATTTGACAAATTCCAACATAATCACTTGGTCCTATGCTTGTCTTTTCTTTCTTTCTTTTTGTTGTCTTCCGACCAAATAAACCAAACTCTTTTATGGTGTGCACTACTTATTCTCCGCAACCATATTCTAACAAAAATTGACCCCAGAAAAATAAAGGACCCAACACTTCTCTATCCCTTCACATAGCTTGAGGGTGCAAAACCTCTTTTTAGTTCTTTGGTACATCTCTATCAACACCCGTTTTCTACCCCTTATGGTCTTAGCTCCTAACCTTGTCATCCTTTCGTTTGGGATCCCTTTTCTGGCATAGGAAATAGGTAGGGATAATAGTGTATTGGTCAACATGCCTAGATAACAAGCACAAGCCTGTTGCAGAGAAACTTACTACAACCAAATGGAGAGTTCTTTCTCCCAGCAATGGACAGAACCTCAACGAACTAAAACGTCTAACACACAACTACAGGTGCAAGAGGAAATTGCCAACGTTGAAAGGGACATTGTTGGAGAGAGAGAGGATACCTCTTAGATATAGAGATGGTTAGTGAAATTGTTGATTGGGTCCCAGATGTTGGTGACACCATAGGGAGGCTTAACCAATATATATACACCATTGACATATAATAGCATCTCAAGTTGTCATTAGGAAGAGTATTGGTAGACCAGAACCCAAGCCGGGATGAAATATTGTCGATGGTTGACAAGCTTCAATTCACAATGAAAGGCATGGATAATCCACTACAACACATTGAGTCGCATCTCAATCTTCCACCTAACCTAGGATGCTCACCAAGAAGTAGTAAAGAACCGATCCTTGTGGAAGATTAAGACTCCTTCAAGTCTAGATGAAAACCTTAATCCACTCTTCATATGCTCATTTTCATTTTTAGTTTTATTTCTATAGGTGTTTTAAATGTTTTAGCTGGTCAGAGGCCTCAAGATAGCTGTTGTTTGGTTTCAAAATCTCAAAACATTCTCAATTTTTGGATGCTTAAACAACTATTGTTCTACAAATGGTTTGGTTTCCCTAGTGGTAGACTAGAGTATGCATTTTTGATCGGATATAAGTAACAAAAGTTTTCTTACAACAACAAAAAAAAAAAAACTCAACTTGGGACCTTTACCCATATCTATAGTGTTCCAATATCATATTTATTATTAACCCCTTTTTTTTTGTATGCATAATAATAACTTTTCTATTTGTAATTATTGTCCATTTTCCTTCCTTCCTAGCTTCTTTTAACTTTTAAATTTATTTCCATAATTCAACTTGATATTTTGGAAATAGATCTTTGTTTATAAATATTCATGACCATTTTAGACTCGAGGTTTTACTAATTATGTCATATTTATGATTATTAGAGCTTGCCTTAACATGAATTAACATATCACTGTGTTCAATTATTTTTCCCAACCTCTTTCCTTCAATGGAACAAGTTGCTTCAGTTTGTAACTTATTTTGTAGTTTTCCCTTTACTAATGCTAGTGTGTCTTCTTCTTTCTCTAATTGAAAATTATGTGGTTTTCAAGGGATTTTTTGGTATGCTTGTGGTCTAATTCTATACATTTCTTCTTTTCTTCTTTGGTGGGTTTGATATCCAATTTACCTTCTAAGCTATATATGGATAAATTGATGTTTATCTTTTCTTCTAGTTCTTTAATCTTGTTCTTCAATTATTTCTTTGCTAAAACATCAATGCCCGTGATATTTTTTGGTAATTATTCTTCTAATCCGAGAGTGCTCCTATTTGTTGATTCAATGAATATTTGATAAATTAACCAATAACTTGAATTTCCAATTTTTTTCATAACCAAAACAAATAATCTAAACATTTTACTTTTGAGAATAACAAAATAACCAATAACTATAATTTGCAACTTTACTCCAATCATAATAGTTAATATATTCTAAATTAAACTATCTAAATTTGTAAATAAATATATAATTCAAATCATAGAGATCGATATAACATTTCAATGAAGCAAATATAATTTAGAGATAGCCCTCAACAAACTTGAATTATCAATTAATATATTATAGAAGGTTAATATTTTTTATAATAATATTTTCATTAATATAATTTATTAATATTATTTAAATATATAACATTTTAAAAATATTTTAAATATTATTTGTTATTTAATAAATTCTCTAATTATATTAAATTCTGTTAATTAAGTTTATCTTAAATAATTAAGAAGAATGTTTATTATTCTCTCCCTCTAAACTTATTTCCAACTAATAAAATGTTAAAGAATATATTGAATATATTATTATAATAATTTTGAACCTACTATTATACTAACTTTAACCTTGAAAATATCTAACCATTAAAATTATTACTTTATCGAAATATCTTATTAATTACAAATTTTAAATAATTGTATTGCTTTATAATAACATTTTACTACATGATCCATTCATCGCAAATCATTCCACCAACATATCAATAGGCCTATCTTCAGTTATATGCTCATTAAAAAAACATTCCACCCACACAAAACAAAGACAACTTCAATTAATATCCATGGTTTCACCTTGTACAGGTAATGTATCTAAAATACTAACATCTTCTTGCTAAAAAGCACTTTAGAAAAAACCAAGATTAAGGACAAACTAAGTGTGCATAGTGATGCATGAATTTATTTCAATTTTGATGAGACACAATAAGGTTAAAAATATTCAAAACCTGAGTGTTAAAAGTGTAATTTCTAATTTAAAATTATATATTTGATAGTGTTTATTATTTTAATATTAACAAAGTTTTATGTAAAATTTAAATTAATTATATTTTTTATAAAATTAAATTAAAAAAAAGGTACTATATTTGATTTATATTTTTCTCCATAAATATTATTAAAATTTGATTATATAATATATATTTGTATTAAATATATTTTTTATAAAATTAAACTATAATAAAATTTTAAATGAAACCACACTAGGAGGGTTGGACAAAGAGGCGCGCGGGAGGAGCTAGGGTTCGAGACGGCTCTGGTTCTGCTGCTACGCCTGTGGCGGCTGGGCCTGGCCCAGGTGGGGCTTCCGTCGCCCTTTGCTGGGTGACTCTCCTTTGCTGGGGTTGCTGCGTCGGAGGGAAATCGTTTCCGGCTGCCGGAGGTGCGGACGGTTCTCAGCCTTTATCAACACAGGCTGCTCTCTACCCCGATTTGGTGAGCAGGCCTGCTTTTATTACAAGCAGTGTTCCGGTTACGAGCCTGTTATTTGGGAGGAGGCGGAGTTTATTTCTACATTTCTGGGCTTCGGCAGATTTCGGCTCTTTCCGGACTCTCGGTTTGAAGGACCTTCCTGGTCTGTGCTGAACCTTGGTGCGGAGGGGGCTTGCTTGGCCTAGTGGGGGCGAGGTGGCTGGCCCAGCCGCCTCTGCCCCCGGAACAGGAACGCCTCTGCTCTAGTTGGGCCCTGTTGGACTCTCCTGCTGAGATGTGGGTTCCTTTTTTGGTTATTTGATGGCCTACCTGGACAGTTATTGGAAGCGTTGAGGGATCTGTGGTGTGGAGTTTGTCTCTGCACCGGTTCGTGCCGTTTCTTCTTGGCTGTTTCAGATTGGTTTTTTGCTAATGGCTACTCTGGACATGGGCGGTATCTTCCTCTGGCTTCTTCACTGCAGGAGAGTTGAGGGGGTGGGGGGTGTGGCTACCTTGGCTGCCCCTTCCCATTTCGTGCCTCTCCTTTTGCCCTGGCGGTCATCCGAACTTTCTGCACATTCTCCAGATGCCATTGGTTTTTTTCTGCTTTTTTATGGTTATTTCTACTTGTGATGGGTTGAGGTAACCTCCTGTTGAGGTTTACCATCCATTCACCTTGCTGCCCTGGTTGGGGGTTTTTGAACTTTCGTTATATATACTGTTCTTTTTAGCTTGTTTAGAGTAGGGGTTTACTCCTGTTGGAGTTTACATACTCTGTTTCTGGATGCCCTGTCTGAGGGCTTTATCTGCATACTTCCCCGAAGTATTGGTTATTGTAAGTGGCTTTTTTGCCACATTTCTGCATATGCCTATGGCATCTACAACATGTAATCTCTATTTTACCTTTTAATAGAAATTACGCACTCCATTTTCCTCGGAAAAAAAATAAATAAATAAATAAATAAATAAAAAATTTAATTTTTTTTTTTAATAATCATTTTTTAAATTTAATTATATAATTTGTCTTTAAATTATATTGTTAAAGATCTAAATAAATTTAATACTTCTATTTTATTGATAATGAATAGGTAAAAAAAAATATATATTAAACAAACATAGTTTTTTTTGGTAAAATGTAAAGTTGTGAAAATGTAAAATAAATGTATTTACAAGAGTTTACTAGATATTATAATACACAAATATAAAACCAATCTAATTATTAATTTTTTCTAAACATTAAAAAAAATTATAATTAGAAATTCTAAACAATAATATATATGAACTACTGGTTCAAAACAAGTCCACCAAATATTCTTTATATAATTTTTTCAGAAATTTTTTATAAATTAACAAATAATATATTTAATAAATATTAAATTAAATTAAACAAATATAAATATAAATATAAACCATAGTGAACCTTTTTATTTTCAAAACCAACTCCCTTAAATCTTGAATTGAATGACTTCGATTTAATGCAATGTTCATCCCCAAGGTGGCTTGACTTATGATTATTGAACACTTTATTATGTCTATTCGAAGAATAGACTTTATGTTCATCTAACCCCTTATATGTTCAATGGGTAATTTTGTTTTAATATTTGTACCTTTTAATGAAATTTAATATGTACCTCAGATATTTTTTGGTGGGTGAACAATGATAATGGCATAAAATTTTAATATATTATAAAATATGTTATTAAAAAATCAACCAGTGTACGACCGATTAGGGCTATGATTTTTATATTTTGCTAATGGTTTTATGAATTAGCTTAGTTTTTCACTTTATTTAAAAGAAACTATAAAATATATTATTAAAAAAGAAAACTTATGAGACCGAATATGTGTTATATATTTTTGTTAATGGTTTGAAAAAGCAGCCTTTTTTCTTTTCCCTTTTCTTTTAAGCCTGAGAATCGGTCAGAGTAGTTTGTCTATTACTGACTTTCAAATATGGATTCCATATGGGGTCCCAAAGAAAATTATACATATTTACATATAGATGGTTAACCAGAAATTGCATTTTTTATAAATGAGATTTCAATTTTTTCTCCCTGAGATCTGAATTAATTATTTGTTAAAGAATAAATTATACAAATCAACTAAGACTTAATTTTTATGCATAAATTGCGCTGACAGTCTGCAATTTGACTTTGACTTTGACTTTAAGTTTGACTTTGGTTAAATAAATAGAATAAATTTATTATAAACTAAATTTAATTTTAAATTAAAATAATAATTATTTTTTGCATAGTTAAGTTAAATTTGATATAGTCAAGTTATTGGTGAATTTTGATTTTGAAAACTTATGGTATTTATGTGGAATATAATTTATTTAAATAGATGAATTAAATTAGCCTAAATTCATCTTAATTTCAGATTTAGATTCATCTTAATTTCAGATCTACCAAGCCTCAAGAAAGATCAAATCTTTTTTGATTTAAAAAAAATTCAATTTCAAAAAATTTAATATTTTTTATACTTATTAGATTTAAAATTAAAATAAATCTAAACAAATAATTAATAAATAATACATTTTTAATATTTTTAATCTTTCTCTATATTTATTAAATATAAAATTAAAATAAATCTAAACTAATAATTAACGCATAATACATTATTAATAATTTATTTTAATTTTATTATTTTTTTAACTCAAAAATATATATAATAAAAAAATCTTGTGGTCATAATCGATTGGTCAAATATTTTAAGATGGGAAAAACATTAATCTCTTTTAATAAATGTTTGGTTTTTTTTCCTTTAATTTAAAGATGGGAAAAACATTAATATATTTTAATAAATATTGTATACATGTGCAATATATATTTCTCAATTATTATTAATATTCAAATTGTGTTTTCAAGGTCTTAGCAGTTGAATATGAGGCACATTATGACCGGGAGAGTGCAATATATATATTTCTCAATTATTATTAATATTCTAAATGCGTTTTCAAGGTCTTAGCAGTTGAATATGTGAGGCACATTATGACCCGGGAGAGTGAGCATGTCGATATTAGAAAATCAAGGGGTCTCAATTTCAAAGAGAAATTACTAGTTTATGTATTATTTTATATATACTATTTTGTTAGGGAAATATTTATTTTATAATTAAATATTTTATAATTTATTTTTTGATAATAGATAGGTTTAAAATTGGTTACATTTAAAAGTTATAATTTGGATATTTTAATTATAATTTATTTTTATATTTGTGAAAAATAGTTTATATTATTTTTATTTTGGTAAAAAAAATGGCTTATTAAAATTTTAAAGGAAAAATATTAAATTGAATATTTTGAAAATATATATATATATATATATGTAAATTGTTTTTTTAATTAGTTGACTATTTTTATATGGTTTTAAATTGAGTTGTCATACACAAAAAATATATTAAAAAAAAAAAAAAATTAAAAGAAGTTTCTATTGACCAAGTTTCATAATAAATTAAGTTTGTTACAATGTGATGGGGCAATAGATGACTTATCAATACCACATGCGCTAAAACTATAAGTGTTTCAAAACCAGAGGGAAAGGGAAAGGGGCCCCAGACCAGACCCGAGGGGTTGCCTGACCAGACCAGAGGGAATATATTTTATAAATATTTTATTTTAATTTAATTTTATAACATTCATGAATATTAATAACTTGTAAATAGCATTTCTTACAATACCATGGGCCATGGTTTATCAATCCCATTTGCTCAAAAACCATAACTCATTTCAAAATGAAATTTTTTTATAAATATTTTATTTTTATTTTATTTTATAAAATTTTATTTTATTTTATGTTGTTTTTTATTCTGGTAAAAAAAAACTTTAACTTTCATTAGCTTTGAAATTTTATGAAGTTTATTAATCTCTTATTATGTTAAATTTATATATTAGTTTTTAATTTTATATTAATTTAAAATTTTATGTATATATATATATATATATATCAAAAACACACACATGGCAGCAACGGAATATTAAAGATAAGCAGGAGAATACATCTATTATTTGACAATGATATACATTTATAGTACGTTCATGTGATTGTTGGGTTCCACATCCCAAGGTCTCTTGGACCCTCATGGTTGTTCACATTCTACACCAACCCATAGAGGATTAGGTGTCCAACCTCCCCCGCCCTTAGTCCGAAGGGGTATGTATGAGTCCAAGAAGAGAGTTGTAATACAAAATGTGCAAAAAACATGCCTGACAGCGCTAGGCTGAATGTGCTCTCTGAAATGCTGGTATAAGGGGGGTGGTTTAAGGATGACCACCAACATTGGAACGCTTAGTGTTGTTCCTAGAACTCTTCCAAGTCTGGCATGAAGCTCAGGTCTTCTGCTAGAGGAAGTGCTCTTGATGTTTTGAAGAGGGAAACCTTCAACTATGAAAGGGAGGTCTCACCCGCATAAAATGGAGAACCTCAACCTGAAAAGGGAGGTCTCAACCTGTGATGGTTTAAGGATGACCAACAACTCTGGAATGCTTAATGCAATTCCTGGAACTCTTCCGAAATTGGCAAGAAGCTGAAGTCTTCTGCTAGAGGAAGTGTCCCCAATTCTTTGAAGAGGTGTCACAAACTGAAGGCATGGTCAGGGGAATGGCTACAACTCTGAATCTGGTATGGCAGGTTGTGGCTCAGGCTCGCTTGATGTGGCTTTGAAGCTTGTAGATGACCATCATTCCCCCTGTCAGATACAAGGTGAGATGATGGAGAAAAATCAACTGCAAGATTGTTCAATACTCTGGAACAAGTTCGAACATATGACTGAAATATCTTCTTGGTTGTTGATGCCCATTGCCAAGAAGCGATCCATCCAAGATGAATCTTTTTTCTTGCAGGAGGTTTATTTCTGAAGCATCTGTTTGAAGAATGACTAGTTTTATGACAGTGCTTACATGGATGAAGATCAAAACAGTGACCTTTCAGATGGCCAACTCGGTCACAGTGTTGGCATTTCACAATCTGTTGTTGTTGCTGTGGAGGAAGGGAAAAATATGGAACAGTTGAAGGTGAACTGGCATGAAGGAATCCAACACTCTGAAACTGGATGGGCTTTGATTAATCTGTAATATGAAAGGACACATTATTGTCATATCCAAGACCAGTTTTGTGCTTCTTGTGGACAAGCTCTTCCCAAGGTTTGATGATGGGCTTGGGAAATGCAAACTGAATTTCTGCATCTGCATGTAACCTTGCTGCTTCATTAGGCACTGTATATGAATTTGTAACATTATTGACTTGTTGTTTATGGGAGTCTATTTCATTGTTATGAACAGAAACAGGTTCAGAATGACAACTCCATTGTTGTAATTCTGCTTGTTGTAGCTGAGATTCAAGCTGCAAAAAGTCTACCTTCTCATGTGTATATTGCAAACATGTTTTAATATCACAGAGAATGTTCTTGTTGATATTCACTGTGTCATGTTCAGTGGAATGTATTAGATTATTCAGTAATTCTAATACATCATCAATTTTAGCCATTTTTCAAATAACTCAAGATTCAACTACAACAAAGGTATTCAAGCAGCTTTACTTTTCATAAGCTGGAGAGAAATTAATAATATTGGCTTGGATAAAAGCCTTTATACCATCAAAATCTATAGTGATGAGGCTATCTCTCTAGCCCTAGCTTCACAGGTTTTAGTCTCAAAAGAAGCAAAGCAACTAGTGAAAATGTGATCTTAAAGCAAGAGAACCACATGTGTTTTCACAATATCTAGGCAATAAAAGCTTATGCAACTATAAGTGGAGGAAAATCAAGGTAGTTTGCTTGAGTCAAAGATGAGCGCAACCCTTGAAAATCTATTTCGAGTTCCTATGCTCCAATTTGTAGTCGAATTTGATGGAAAACAACAAGAATGCACTATTACATCTGGGCCAAACCAATGATCACCATTCTAAGTGATTTCCGCCTCCCCAAAAGACGCTTTAACCATTCATTCCATCTTCATAGTGTCGGTGGACGGAGGTTGGACGGTTTGGAGAACGATGGGGATTTGAATAGACGGACATCAACTGCGTCTTTTTATTTGTCAACAGAGGTCTTCGTGTTGGTCGAAACGTTGTTATCACTTTTCATGGAATGGATCGTTGTGGATAACCTCCAACTGCTATGTACACTGGAAAAAGGATTCTTCTTTGCTGGTGAAGAGTTCAATTGGGCAGAGTCTGAATAGCACAGTATCAAGAAGAGTATGAGGACATGGGAGATGAGGATGATATGGGTGATTTTGATGATGACATTGACGATTTTTTCCATGACCGTGGTAGGAAATATCCTATTGAGACAAACTCAGATGAAGATGTTGATGTGTTGAGGAAGTACTTAGATACTACAGCTTTACAAGCTCGGCATGGAAAGGACATTCAGGGCATCCCATGGGAAAGATTCCATTTCACGAGGGAAAACTACCGTGAAACCAGATTATAGCAGTATAAGAATTATGAAAATATAAATAGGCCTCATGATGAGTTGGATAAGGAATGCCAAGAATTCAGGAAGGATGGAAAATTTTATGATTTCCACTACAATACGAGATCTGTGAAGTCAACATTTGTGCATTTTCAGTTGAGGAATCTGGTTTGGGCTACCTCAAATCATGATGTGTACCTGATGAGTAACTACTCAGTTATGCATTGGTGTTCATTAAAGCGAAAGAGCACTGAAGTGCTCAATGTTGTTGAACCATTAACACCTTCTCGAGATGTAGAGAAAAATCCTCCATGCAGTATCCTACTGTGCAAAGGTCACTCGTGATGAGAATTCCATCACCAATGCCATTGAGATCTATGATAGTGCTCTTGTCGTTTTGATTCCACCGCAGCAAGAGGTGAGAATATGAAACATTTCTGATAGATGAGGCAGAGAATTGACTGCTTAGAGTGGCTCATCTGACCAATTTAGAGGCAGATTTGACAAGTGTGGAAAATAACTCAGCAAGATTCATGCTGAGAGGTCAAAGAGGTCAAAATACACAGCATTGTTTAAATTAGGACCAACGTATTTCATGAGGGAGCGTTAGTGTAGTAGATTCTTGGGAAAATAGCAGAGGGCATTAAATGTGCAGAGAATATGGCAGAGAATTAGGATATGATTAGAATGGCAAGACTAAAATTTAGAACATGCACACCTAGGTGGATGCCGCAAAACTAGTGGCTCAAATTGGAGCAGGACTAGCAATCGTCGCTCTGATACCATGTCAAACACACACATGGCAGCAACAAAATAGTAAAGATAAGCAAGAGAGTACATCTATTATTTGACAATGATATACATTTATAGTACATTCATGTGACTGTTGGGTTCCACATCCCAAGGTCTCTCGGACTCTCATGGTTGTTCACATTCTACAGCAACCCATAGAGGATTAGGTGTCCAACATACGTTAATTACAACTGAGAGATATAGACAAAGAGCATGAAGGAATAGATAGAAAGAGACTTATTAAGGAGATTTGTCTTGCTTAGCTATAGTCCAACATTCTTTCTTGAGGGGAGAGTTTTCAAATAAGTTCCATGAGGACACCTATGAAGCTAACGAGATGCATCCCTGATTGGCTAACTTATCTGCAATTTTATTTCTAGTACTTTTGAGTGAGGATGATCACTGGAATAGAAAGAAGGATGATGTTGCTTATATGACTAGGCTTTCAAGTCTCCAATTGTGCAATATTTTGTTGATATGAATTCCATGGAGGATCTTGTAGATAATGTTTATAACAAGTTGAGTATCTCCCTCCGCCATACGTTTGGTGTAGCCTTTATTCTGGCCTGTTAGAAACTAGGACAATACTGAGAGGCTGGGTGAATCAGTATTGTAGGAATTTTATAAAAAAAAAAAATCTTTTACTTGTAACAATATTAGGACACCATAAAGATCTTCAAAAATTAATACATATGAGCACGACATGAAATAATATTAGTAACACAAGGAACACACAAGTTCTTCAAACTGCTCTTCAATTTCTTCACAAGACAAGTTACAATTTGCTACTACATATTTCTTTGGATACAACCAGTAAGAAGATACAAATCCCTGATTTATCAACTACAACTGAATGGAGCTACAACCCCAAATATTTACCAACACCTACTGGAAGGAGCCACAACCCCTTATCTGCAAGCTACAACTTGTTTGACATCAATGATTCATTTTTCATCCATTTTCACACTAGAACCATGAATGGAATTTCAAAAATAAATCAATTTGTCCCTTCAATCACACACCAAAACACTTCAACAATCTCTAATTACTGAGAAATTTGCCATCAGACACCAACATCAATCCATCTCACTCATTGTTATAACACACTTTTAGAATTCCTCAATCGATTATGTTTATAAAGAATTTTACTTGATATTTTTAGCTTTTGTGTATTTTAGTTAAGTTCGCTTGAATCCTTGCATGAGTCTTTAATTTTTTCCTTTGTGTTGTTCATTTCAGTCTTATGGAGGTATTCTTCAATTTCTCAATCACTTATCACCTATTTCGGCGAGTTAAATGATTAAATTTGTGCATTCTGCTCATTCTAGCACTTTGCGGTTTTAGCTGGGATTTTAACTCCAGTTCCAACTTTAATTGTCGCTATATTTGGAAAAAATGCCAAAAACTCCACTAAGATTCGTTCATGCCATCAATGATTGCCTCTAGCCCCTTTTTTCACTGCTTTAGAAATTTTAGTGCTCGTTGTTATGTTTAGCATAACTGCCAAACTCAAAGCTACTGATTCATCATTCGTTAGGCTCTAAGACTTTTATTAAACCACTGCTGCTATATAAGCCTCAACCTAAGTGCTTATGCTACTGCATAAAACCATTCCACTTAGCGCTTCTACTTGGGCTCTTCAAGCCTTTTTTCTTTAATCTCGCGCTCTCGGTCATCACTACCACATCAAACCTTGTATTGGTGCTTTGTATTAGCCCCCAATGCCTTTATCCTGGTCGTTCCTTAACTGCACCTTAATCTCTTTCTGGGGCCTTGCGAATAGGATGAAATGCCCTATGGGGCCTCCTGCTACAACCATGGACCAATAACAATGTTTTCGAGGCAAGCTAGCTCTAACAACTACCACATGTGCTTGACACCCAGTTAGCTCGACACTTCCCTTTTGCACTACTCAACTACCTTTTGGAGTCCTACCGACAAAATGACATTATGTTGAAGTCACACGTGTCATTTTTCACTCTGTGAGTGGTCCATATGTCACCATAAAATTACCCCCTCTACCACCCAAAAAGGCCAAAAACACCTGCCACGTATCACAATCTGGTTGGGCCATGTCATTGTTGACGTCATCATCCACCTATACTGCCACTGTGTACACGGACCAATCAAATTGTGCCACTTGTCCTTCTATCATAGAGGAGAGAGAAAGATCTCGAACCTTTGTTTTTCGCCATATTTCTTTATAAAAATGCTAAGGGTCTTGGCCATATCTTAACATTACACTTGCATTCCACATTTTGTTGGTCGTGATTCCATTGGCTCCTACTTTGCTACGTTGTCCTGGCTCTGACTCATCCTTGGACTTCAAGATTTTAAGCATGCCTTTGCACTTTTGGGCTACTCCGTTAGGCTAGTTTTCAAGTGGGATCCTCTCGCTTTAAACTTGTACCAATAACAATGCTTTCGTTGTGTTGTTGTTAGGCCACCTCCACCGGGCTAATATCATCCTGCTAGTTCCCTTGGATGCTCCTTTAAAAACTTTGGGGTACTCCTGTCGGGACGATGTGTATAGTGGGATATGCCTTCAACTAATGAAACTATTGTTGTCACCTTTTTTTGTCAGACCACTTGTCCTGTGCTAACATCATCCCTGACACTCCTCTTTTAAGTGGTTTTTGAAAACTCCCGGGGAACTTTTGTCGGGATCAACTATAAGGTGAGCTCTGCCAAGAACCATTAAAAAGATTTTCATCACTTATTGTCTACTCCACATCTGTCCGGTCCTCCTTTGGTGGCTCCACTAAAATAATCCATCGTGTTTTGCAATGCTGCCAAACCTAACATGCTCCAAAGGGTCCTCCGCCACTTTAGCACTACACTCTTTTAACTTTGGGGTACCTATATTTGACTAGCTCTAACTTTTGATCCAAGAGGCCTGTAGTGCCCACTCTAGTTTCCTGACTCTATTATGACATTATCTTACATACTTTAGTCTATGAGGAACTCAGGCTGAGGATCCAGAAACGTGACTCTATTATCAGTGAATGTGATGGTTATGTATGTTCTCTATTAATATTATGATTATGATATAATTAATGGTTATGTGTACTCTCTATTGATATCATGATGGTGATAGTAGTAAAGGATAGACATGTTTCTATTGATGTTATAATGATGATAGCTTTGATCTATATGTATGGTTCCATTAAGGTTATGATGATGCTAGCCATGATGGAGGTATCCCCTATGTTAGCTACTTACATTAGTTCTGGTTCACAATGAACAATGATGTGAATGACTAGGTGATGGTAAAAATGCTATTATGACAATGACTAACACTGAAAAACCCGGTTACTGATTATTATTGAGTATGGCAGGAAACCACCAGAGGCACTCGCACATGACGAGTTGACGACACCTGGTTTGATGAAAATTTATATTATTTTATCTTTGAAATTCTAATCGATTTTGAAACCTGCTATATATGTTTATCTATATTTTGATGATATGTTAATGGTTGCAGGCACAGATGAGTTGCTTGGCCGAATGACTCACATATGGGTGATGGGGTTGTACAAGTGGATGGAACTACATGGGAGGGGTGGGACAGTGTCCCTGATCTCACCCACTAGCACTCCCGCCGTGACTTGGGCTGGAAGGGTTGAAACACCTTCACCTTGAAGATTGCGATGCCATGAGGGCAGGTCCCCAAGTTGGGTCGCTCATGAGGATTTTACCGGGGGGTGCGCATCAAGGCGGATTCCTTGATCCCCGACACCATTAGTCTCACTATAGCAGGCAACATAAGAGATGATAGCGGTCTATGATGTTGCACCTATATTTTCCCCTCATAGTCACTGAATGCTTGAAGGGCAAGTGGCGTGGCACCCTTGGAACTTCAAGGGAATTTCTTGAAGGGCACGACCAACCTGGCACCCTTGGCATCACAAATAAAATGTTAGGCGTGGCACCCTTGGAACTTCAAGGGACTTTCTTGAAGGGCACGACCAACTTTGCACCCTTGACATCACAAATAAATTGTTAGGCGTGGCACCCTTGGAGCTTCAAGGGAAGTTCTTGAAGGGCACAACCCAAACTTGGCACCTTGGAATCATTAAAAATAAATTAATTAATAAATATAATCAAGAAATGAAAACTAGGTAAATTTACATCAAGGATAAATGATGTTAGAAACCGAGGTAATTAAATCAAAAATAAAACTTGGGTTAAGAGGATCATAGGAAGAAATAAAATAGATTACCTTAAAAATTCTACCCTTCCCATGTTGGAAAATACTAGGTAGATTATGTGGTTTAATTAGGTAAAAGGAGAAAGAGGGATATAATTGTAAGGATAAAGATTAATCCTAAACTAATTAAACCTAATTAAGAAAAGAAGAAGGTGAATTAAAATAAGAATAATAAATTAAATTTAGAGAAATGTAGAGAACCTCCATGTGGCAACAACCAACATAAGAAAATCCATCTAAGAGATAACTTGAGTTAAATTAGGGGGGTAGATAGGGGATCAAATCTTGACTCATTAATTGACTTTAGTAATGAACCCAAATCAAGGAATAAAAAGGGGGATAAAGAGGCAACTAGGAGAAGAAATAGGAATCTTGTTGAGGTGAGGAAAATATTAATTTTAAATTAAAATTTAAGTAAATAATTTTGGGAGACCCTTGATGAGAGAGTGACACTTGGGTGGGTGAATAATCAAGCTATTGAATTATAAAAAAATAACTAATTATGCATGACATGCCAAGTGTCACCTATGAGGACTCCTATAAAAGAAGGGGCAAGCCATGAGAGAAGACTTTGGGGAACCCTATTGTTGGATGGATGAGATGATGTCAAAGCAGTGATTACGATCCTATAGTGAGTTTGGTGAGGTAGAGGATTTTAGAGAGGGGACTCTTGAGCTAAGGAGTGCTCTCCTCTACCAGCTATTGCAATTCTCCATTGTACAACCCCATTGCAGCTCAGGGGTCTGCGGGGAAGAAGAGTACCCAAGGAGTAGGCTGGGAGGTTAACCGGTGGGTCATTGCATTCGGATCAAGTACATCGCCATTCATTCACGGAGGTGACCGACAACAAGGGAATACTAGCAACAACAAAGCAAACGGAGTCTCGTCTTATGGTGAACGGTACATATGTGTTGCAATATTATTTTGGTCTTAGTTAAATGTATGTAAATGTTATGATATGTTTCTTGAAATGAATTCCTAATGTGTTTCTCTTCTAGTTGCATTTTGCTGTGATAAAAATAAAAAATAAAAAATAAAAAAAAAGAAGAAGAAAAAAGATATGTATATAGTCTGGATGTGGTCCTTACAAGGCCATTTTGGACTTCCACATACCACTAGAAAGCTCTTCAGGGCTCTATCCATATAAGTGGATTTCATCTATATTTGACATGATTTTATATGAAAGAAATACTTTCAAAGTCTCTGCTCTAGACTAATTGCCTCACTAATATGCTAAGAAACATATGAGCCTTGCAACACAATTTCCATCATCTTCTTTAGCTTGGCCATCAATGCTTTGCCTTTGCCATCAATGACCACATTTCCAACAATATCCCCCTTTGGAATTAATGACAACATCATAATCAAACAAAAAGCATCCTCATGAAGGCATACAAACTGTGATTTTCTCAAATTTGTCTCCTTTGAATGTTGCTTCCTCTGAGATGCACTTATGTTGTATTGTTGTTGTGATGTTTCTACTATCTTTTTGCACCATGACTACTTCAAGGCTCTTCTTTCTTTTGTTTGATCACCAAGTAATCCCCCCCTTTGACATCAATGGCAAAGAGACTAGTGGACCCCCCCTACAAATGCACTCCCCCTTTCAACAATCTTCCCCTATCTGGTTAATCTTGTGGACCTAGAAGCTTCATCTTGATATGATGAAGGTATACCAATTTCCTTTCTTCCTCTTGAAGGAAGAGCTAGTGGAGGGAGGCAAGAGGAACAACTCCCAATCTTTGCCTTAAGTACTCAAACTATTCTCTTAGGAGAGATTTGGTGAAAATATCAACAACCTGTTCTTTGGTAGGTACATACTCCAACTTCACAATCTAATTGGAAACTTGCTCTCTCAAGAAATGATACTTGATTGGAATATGTTTTGTCTTGGAGTGGAAAACAGGTTCTTTGACATGTTGATGGCACTTGTATTGTCACAAATAATGGGTATAGGCTGCTCATAAAACATTTGTACATCCTACAAGGTCTGCTTCATCCACAATAGTTGAGTGCAACAAGAAGTTGTTGTAATATATTTTGCTTCAGTTGTAGATAAAGATATAGAAGCTTGCTTCTTTCTCAACCATGAAACTAGACATTCTCCAAGAAAGAATGCACCACCACTAGTGCTCTTTCGATCATCTACATCACCTACCTAATCAACATCAATATAAATAGTCAATGAAAAATATTTACCTCTTGGGTACCACAGTCCATTGTGGCTCTGAGATATTTGAGAATCCTCATAGCTACTAGAAGATGGATTTGTTTGGGGGGCACTTGAAATCTTCCAAAAATACCAATGGCTTGCATAATGTTTGGCCTTGAAGCTCTCAAATGTTGTTTTTCCATGATATTGGAGTCTAGGATAGAATCTTAAATCATTGATGCTACCAATCCAAGTATCACAATAAGACTACTTTGCACAACAGAATAATATACAATAGTAAATATACTAGTGCACAAAATATACAAAACACTTTACAAATTTATGAAATAACCCAACTTCGTTATATTAATCAAGCTGATAATAAAACAGACTAGGGCTTTCATACTGGAGATAATGGCCCTCATACATCCACTAGTACAAGAGTACAAATATAAGATTCATTGATGGTCTAGTTGATGTAGCATGCAATCACAGTGGCTTTGTCGCATCATATACATTGTGGTTCCTTTACTTCCATTCTACAACAATTAACTCCATCAATGCACTAGCTCCTTTAGGCCACTAAACTCGGCTCGCCAATTGTCCCTCTAGCTAATCATAATTCCATCTACAACCAAAACATAGGGTCTTCACGCTCACTAATTGGTCCTTCGTCCTTCAAGGCAGCAACACTTTGATACTTCTTACCCACTCCTCCTCCTCAACTACCTAGGGGCCTCTTCCCACTATAGTCTTCATGTGCTACTCCAATGGGGACTAACATAGGGAAGAGTGTTTCCACCTATCACTACCAAATTTTATTTCTCCAAAAATGAACATGGGTTGTCCAAACTACTCATGGTTGGCCAAAACCTGATCTCAACTTCTCTGCCTCTCCTAGCAGCGACCTTAGCCCATCAAGGTGGTACACTTAGGGCTTATATTTGGGCACTTTCAAGCCTCCTTCCTATTGGAAAATCAAAAAGGTAGAAAATATTTTCTCAATCTTGATAATTACTTGTGATGTTTCTTATTATTACAATTCTTTATATATTATTTCTTTAGTTCATCAAGCAATTACCAAAATCAACAACACATAAAACAATGAACACAAGATGTAGGCACATGTGTAATATCCCTCCCCTTAACAATAAATAATAAATAATAAATAATAATATAATAATAAATAATAATATAATAATAAATAATACAAAATAAATAATAATAATATAAATAATAAATAATAAATCACTTAATAATAAATAATAAAAATAATAAATCATAAATGTTAAATAATAAATGATATTTAAAAATACAAGAAAATAATAAAAAATAATAAAAAATAAAAATAGTAATAACTATATTAAAGCTCTAAATAAGAATAAAAGAAATAAAACAAAGAAAACAATAAAAAAATCAGTAAAGCTATGAAAAAGAAGAAAATAAAACAAGAAAGCTAAAAATCAAAAGAAAAGTAAAGAAATAAAACAAGAAAGATAAAAATCGAAGTCGCATGTAGACACATGGAGTGTGTGCATGTGGTTCCCATCCAATATTTATTCTATTTAATAGATGGTGAGGAAGATGAGAGGCATTCCATCTTTCCGAGATTCTATCTTTCATTCTCTTGGGAGAATGGTATTTTAAGACATAGGAGTCACTGGCAATAGTACATTGATTGCGGGCTCGGGGGTGGCCAGTTGTAGCGAATTTTTGCACAATTGAGCCTATGGTTGGGTGGAGAGTCGTCCTCAAAACCTTGTTGCGGTAAGCCTACTTCTACCACAGGTAAGCACTATTCATAGTTGAATTTAGTTTATTAATTACATGTTTATTTGGCTAGGTAAGTGCCACTCTTATTTAAATTTAATGTTAATTAGTAAAGTTAATTAGATATTTATGTTGGACTGTTACATATGGTATCAGAGCAAGTTCAACTCTGAGGGCCTGTAGACATTTTAATAGAAAAATTCAATCTAAATGATTTATCGATTTCTTTTAAGGAAGCCGTCAACATTTCCCAGCGAAAATCCCTACAGTATTTGAACTCGATTTTGAGAAATAAAGTATTCGCATTGGGGCTTTATTGCGCTCGTCACTGACCTTCCAAGCGTTTAGGTTACTTGAGCATAATATTTTTTTTTTTGGTGCCAAAACTCATTGAGCGGGCGAGGCTTTAAGTACTTGCTATAAAAAGGTTTGGGGAATGAAAGGTTTTATCCTGTCTACAGAAGGGTTTGGATTAAGAGAAGTTTTAAATCTTTCTAGTCTTAATTTTGTTTTTTCTGAGGATTCTCATGTATTGCATGCTGTATTTGACATAATTCCATTCATTGTGAATTTTCTTGGACCCTTCCGGGACAAATCTGTGCAAGTGCTTCGCCATATTGGGTCACAGTGTGAGCTCTGCCAGATTTTGGAAACGGCGGATCTTTTATCTCTGTTAATAACTCATTATCCATCAGTACTATAATGTTTCCATCCCGATGTCGAAGAAACAGAGCTTCAGATTGCAGGAACAGATATGGCGCCGCAGGGATGGCAGATTTGGAAACCACGGGCTTCTTCTCTGAAGTGAGAATACTATTGAAAGATTCATAGGAAAATCTTTCACATTAAAAAAAAGAAAGGAGGAAGGTGAATTTTAGATTGTTATTAATTAGATAATGAGGAAAGAATGGGAAATAACACCTAAACTTGAGTTCCTTCCACTTATGTCGTTATTCAGATTTGTAACATAAATTTCGTATATTTGATGAAAATTAAATGAGGAAAAAAAATTAAATCGTGTTAAAGGTAACCGGTTCTGTTAGATCAACGATGACTCTAGAAACAGGCTGACGTGTAGAGAATATTATTATGACTGGGCGCTGATGTGTAGATTTAGTGGTTCTCCCATGGGAGTGGATTTAGATAGGCTTAACAAAATAAGGGAAATTTCATCGTTGAGCTTTGACCTCCGTAATTTTTATCGTTGAGCTTTCACCTCAATTGCTTTGAGTTTTTCTTTTTATTTAGGGGAAAATCAATTTTCTTTGGGAGAAAGGTTATCATTTTAATTTTTATAAAATCACTGTAAAGAATTTTTATTTTTATTTTTTTTATTAATATTTTGAGGGGTATTTAGATTATAAGACATTTCACCGTTTAGACAGATAAGTGATATTGCAGCTCGTGGCCGTGAACTGGTTTCTAATAACGTTACAGGAACACATTTTTACCTCTTACTTTATAGAGCAGTTTCAGGATTTCAAAATTTCCCTTTTACTATATTATTCTCATATAATCCTCTGTGATCTTGCCATGCAAGTTTATCACTGATTTCGATTCGGCCAATCACTGGTGCGAGGACAAAGGTAAAAATGACTTCCTTAATAAGCGAGACTCTATGATTTTCTGTTTGAATAATCTGAAAAGTAGTAAGTTTTCAATAATTTAATTCGGCGAGTAGTTTCTACATTTTTCTCTGTATGCTTCTTTTGAACATATTCATCATAAAAGATCGTCAATTTTTTTATATGAGTACCAATCTTTGATTATTTATGAACTCATAAATGTCGGCTCCTTGATATTGGGGTTTGTGACATCCATCATATTATGTAGATTCGATCTTTATTAACAAATGAAATGTACAGATTTTAGAAGTCAGATGACATTTCGGCGTCCATATTCCCGTCCAGTTTCTGATCCAGCTCCCATGTGTTACCTTCACTGCTCGCCATAGCTGCAATAACCTCCCTCGTCAAACCAGTAGTATCTTGTTCCGCTATCGCTTTCTAATTTGCATGCCTTTCTCTTAGCAAAAACGTTTTAGCTTTTTCTTTGGCGTCAGAAGAAAAGATCTTCAGGTACCTGTTGCTGCTTTGCCAAAATTACAGTATTGGATACATTTCCTGTACAATTTGCATAATGTAGACGGTGAAGATATCTTCTGACTTATGCTGATCAGTCTAGTTGTTGTTTAATACACATAATCTTTTTGTCTCCCTGATAGCCAAAGAAGCCTCAATTTCTGCGGATGGATTATATAAATTAACGAAGAGAAACCTATTCGACTATAAATTCAAGCACTACGCTCAAATTAGCCAAGCTTATTGTCGATTTCTTTAAGAAAAAAAATCAATCGGGCACGATACTCATGGATAAATTGGAATGTTATGTTGGAAGCTACCATAATTTTTTTCATTATTTAAGCCGGCCATTCTTGGTGCCTCTAATTTGATTTATTATAATACATTCGCCTTGAATTTTCTCTATATCTAAAAGAAAAAGCAATGCTTTGAGTATTGTTTTCGCTCAGTCTACTTCCCTCTCTCTATTTTTAGCCCCCTTCTCGGCTTTTTTTTTTTTGTAAAGTGCTCTCACCTAAGCCGTGTCATGCTCGGTCCAAATTTCGTCGGGTGAGAGACATAAGAAGACAACGGCTCTTGGCGAAGCCAAACCTAATATCTACAACAATCCACCGCCATTGCCAGGACTCTCGATTGTTTGTGGCTTGAAGAGATTAATTTCTAACTTTTTTAGGCATGTCAACCATTTATTTCTCAAAGATTAAAAAAAAAAAAACTTTGATTATCTCTCTTTTAGAACGACAATGAAGAAATCTGCAAGGACACCAGTCACGTGTTAATTATGAAACCGAATGTTTCCTCGTTCTCTGAACTTAGATTTTATTTGTATCAGCACTACTATATTTTCTGGTTGCTGTAAAAAGTAATTTTTATAATTGTATTGATGAGTGTTCAGGTTGGCTCTTGGTAAGAGAGCGCCCGGAATGCCTTTATTTTCTTTACAATTTGTTTTATTTATAAATTATTTAATTAAAATGGTAATGATAAGCACCAAGCCTAATATTCAAGTTCAACGAGGATTGAAAGTCACAAGTCATTGAACTCACCAATCAAGTCACAAGTCATAGCAGCGTTGGACGTTGGACACATTAGTCACCGAGAGAAGGACACACGATATTATTAGTTCACTACGTGTAGCATAAGACCCTTTTTATTCTTAGAGAATTTTCTTGTATTTCCATAAATATCTGCTTCCTTCTGTCCAACTTTCAAAAAAAAAAAAAAAACATCACCATCTTTTGCTAAACTGTTGGATTCCTCTGTTCTTAAACCTGTTCCCTTTGTAATATTTTTTTTCCTATGTTAGAAGCACTTATTGTTTGTCTGTTATCTTCAAATGACCCTTTAAACAGAGGTTTTGATGAAATATTTGACAAAATAGAATCCGAATCTTTAGCCATTCTACTATTTTTCTCAGCGTCATTCTTCACTTTCTTGGCTGTATCACCTTGAGAAATTTCACTGTGTGTATATTTCCTTGGCTTTTGTGCTTGATTGTCATTCCTAAACTCAGAAGCACAACTATTTAGTATAGGCTCTTCCTTCAGCTGTGTTTTCTCTGTCCTGCTTGTACTGTCCTGGTATCAGGCTTATGTAGGGCCCCAAGCACCAATCTCCAAGCACTACGCTCCAACATTAAATTGGCAACAACTAATTCGGGTTCCACTGTCATTGCAACTTTCCTTTAATAATCCCAAATTTAACTTATCTAGTTTTTGGCAACAATTAATACGGTTTTGATTGTCAATGCAACTTTACTTAGAAAATCCCAACTTCAACTTGTCGAAATTTTTTTGGGAGCAATTAATTCGGGTTCGACAGTCAATGATGTTTGATTAAGAATAAACTTACCACATAAGATACAATAATTCAAATTCACCACATGTAATTCAATACTGCATTAATTAGAATTGAGTAGCAGTTAGAGATAAATTACATTTTGTGTGAATGGAGTAGGTTTTTAAGAAATAAAATTTTATTGTATTTATTGGAAATTATATAATAAATTGATTGATTGTGAAGTTAGTATAATAGTTGTGGAAACTAATATGATTTTCGATTTTATATATTACATAATATATAATTGCATAGTATGTATGTAGATACTATTAATTGTTATTTTAAATTTATCAAAAAAAAATGTGTTGATATATTTAATATGTGTTTAAAATTTAAGTGAGTTAATTTATGATATAACTGGAAAATATTTGTAATAATACAATAATGTATATTGAAATTTTGTCATAATAAAAGTTATGATGAATATATATATTAATATTATATATGATTTTTAAAATATTTGTTTGTGATAAAGGATATTTTGACATATATGATTTACAAAAAAAATAATAAATATATAAAGATGAAGGGTTACGTAATATAGTTTAATATATATTAATTGGGTTACATAAGGTTTCGTGATTCAAGGTTAAATTGCATATATTGGATAAAGTTGTTTAAGGAGAAACAGAAAGGAGAAACTTGCAAATTTTCTAATGATGATAACTAATGATAGCTCATGTGATTATGGCCAACTTGGATCAGATAAGTTGTGTACATGACAACATCTATAATAGTTTTTTCCTCTAATGGGAGAGCCACATTGTAAATTTTTTCATAGGTGACTAACTATATGCATAAATTATGGATGTATGATCAGGCAATTTTATTATGTTGATGTCTTAAAATAGGAAATGATAAGCGGATTACATTTGGTAGCCATCTTAATGAATTTATTTATAGGGTATTACCCAAGTTGGGGAATAGTAACAACATTTCCAAAGTGTATCAATGCTTCTAAGAGAGAAGGAAAAGAAACCACAATGACTGGAGGTGAGAAATTAAAGTCAATTTAATAAAATAGCATGAACTGAAGAAGTTTCCAGACATGGAATATTAGGAAATTAAGACTAGGAGAAAAATAAAAAATATATCTATGAATATCGGAGATGTTCTAGAAAGTTCTTTTAAAGGTATTGATGAGTGGACCGAGAAACATGATTGGTAATGGTCATAGTAATGATCTACATAGTTTAATAGTTGAAGTATAGAAGGAATGTTGCTAGAAATTTTATAAGGATACCGTGAGAGGGATTGTGTACATATTAACAAGAGAAGTTAGAGTCAATTAATAGAGGTTGTACTTGACTGATTTGCACTCATTATTTCATGAGTGGGACTTCACATAGAAAAACTTATCAAGTTTTGTTCCATAGCGTTAAAAGAGGTTGTTTCCACATAACACCATACATTTAAATTTTTTAATGGACAATGATGGTAGTAGTGGTTCCCACTATTTCAAAATCTAAAATAAAGATACTATTTAATAAGCAAGAATCTCTTGTCCAACTTGAAGAAGGGTGAATTTACGATAAAGCAATCAAGTGGTATTGAGATAGGAACTTGACGAGATAAGAAAATATTTTTGTAGATGAAAATGATAATTGTTAAGTGATGTATGTATAAGTCAACATGGATCAACAAACCCTCATGCAAGTAAATTAAGCCAAAGGGTAAATGGATTTTAAGATAGATGATTTAAATAATGATTATATGACTAGTAATATCTTAACAATGAATTTCACCAGAATTTCCTTGGGGAAAGAAGAATATATCATGAGAGATTAAGACTCAAGATGATGAGGCTCATGTGAAATTTAACGATGTACTTAGATGATTATACCTATGATGTAAATGGTAAACTTCCTAGTTGAAAGAAGTGGAAATGATTAGTGAAAAAGGAATTGGTATCTTGATGAAAACATAACACTAATAACATTGATGGGATAACATAGATCCTAGATGGATGTTGAATAATCTTAGTTCATAGTTGAATGTTTGTAAAGTAAATGAAATTGATTTTTCTGATGAATCATGATAAGAATGCTAATAGAGTATTATTCTATATTTGATGAGTATTGAGATGTTTCTCATATTGATGATGATTCATGATATGATGGTATGAGAGTGATCATGCACATGTGGTTCATATTTATATAGTTGTTACAATAGTGATGATGTATCCTTATGATGATGATGATATGCATAGGTATTATGATGTTACGTCAAGGTATATTGAAATATTCATTTACTATGTGATGATAGGTAATTAATGTTGAATACTCATGATGGATATGATATGCATAACGTGGCATAGGGATTATGATGCTATAATATGAGGTTTATTGACATGTGGTTCATTTATTATGTGAAGTGATATATCTTTGATGTAAATATGTTGATGTTATAACTTATGATGGTGAAGCATGTGATAGTTGTGTACAAATTTTTGACATGCATGAGCATGCAATTCGTTATTCTTCATAATATTGCGATTAACAATGATGAATGTTCTCATAATGACATGCAAAACTTGGCATGTGAATTATTTTCTATGATACTATGATGGTATTGCTAATGCACTGGTTGCATGTTGAGGTGTGATGATTCACAGGACTCCACAAATGGACCGAGAGGGCCGATTTATTTGATGATCTCGTGCGAGCCCATACGCACGAGGGAGAATAAGTAACACCATATGGGCTGGGGACAAACTCAATCAACACTACATATGCCAGTGGTTCCTTTGTCTTGTGTATAGCTTTTGATGGATAACTCTTGAAGAGCTATACGACCATCTTGAGGAGGCCAAGTGCCTGATGTTCTAGGCTAGGTGCCTGTTATTGGATTGGGATGCCGAAGTCTGGAAGGGATGTAAAGGACTTCGATGCCTGGGGCTGTGCGCCTTAGTAGTTGTGGAGGGAGTGGGCCAGCCTTGTGAGATGCCCGAGGTCATTGAGTACCGGACCGGATGCCTGCCTTGGGGCAGATGAGGTCTGAGTTAGGCGCGAGCCTTGGGGCCAGCTTTGGACTAGGATACAGACCGGGTCAGGCTTAGCCTGGTGCCGAAAGTGGGAAAAAGGACAGAGATTCCTTGAGATTTCCCGGGGTGTTGGGGACTTTCGATGCCTGCTGGTTATACTAGTTCAGCAGAGGGTGTTGGCAACATGAAGTAAATAAAATAATAAATAATACATAATTCAACATAACTTCGGGACGAAGTTCCTTAAAGTGGGAGAGTATGTAATATCCCTCCCCTTAATAATAAATAATAATATAATAATAAATAATACAAAATAAATAATAATAATATAAATAATAAATAATAAATCACTTAATAATAAATAATAAAAATAATAAATCATAAATGTTAAATAATAAATGATATTTAAAAATACAAGAAAATAAATAAAAATAATAAAAAATAAAAATAGTAATAACTATACTAAAGCTCTAAATAAGAATAAAAAGAAATAAAACAAAGAAAACAATAAAAAAATCAGTAAAGCTATGAAAAAGAAGAAAATAAAACAAGAAAGCTAAAAATCAAAAGAAAAGTAAAGAAATAAAACAAGAAAGATAAAAATCAAAGTCGCATGTAGACACATGGAGTGTGTGCATGTGGTTCCCATCCAATGTTTGTTCTATTTAATAGATGGTGAGGAAGATGAGAGGCATTCCATCTTTCCGAGATTCTATCTTTCATTCTCTTGGGAGAATGGTATTTTAAGACATAGGAGTCACTGGCAGTAGTATGTTGATTGCGGGCTCGGGGGTGGCCAGTTGTAGCGAATTTTTGCACAATTGAGCCTATGGTTGGGTGGAGAGTCGTCCCCAAAACCTTGTTGCGGTAAGCCTACTTCTACCACAGGTAAGCACTATTCATAGTTGAATTTAGTTTATTAATTACATGTTTATTTGGCTAGGTAAGTGCCACTCTGATTTAAATTTAATGTTAACTAGTAAAGTTAATTAGATATTTATGTTGGACTGTTACAACATGTCAGGGAAAAACCCCCCTTGAGGAGAAAACCCAGTCAAAGTAATTCTTCATTTCAACAGTGTTCTTTGAGACTCTTCACCCTAGACCTTGACCATACCTTCCCTCCACACCAAGTCAGCCTCCAAAAGATTGACCTCTTCCCAACAACTTCGACTATGTAGCAACTTGCAGTAGCCAGAAACTTACGACAACAATACAACTTGGAAGACTTCGTTCTCCCAATCCATAGCATGAAACGGAGTGATACCACCACTGAAATTTCAATTTTTCTCTTCTCCCTAGACTCCCCCAAAATTGCATTCACTTCAGCTTCCCGACAATAAACTTTCCCAGATATCCACTTCGCACTTCTGCCCAGCAACAAGATTTTCGCACTTGTGCCCAGTAGATGAGAAGATGAGAAGTGATGTTCTAAATGAATTCATAGTCCTTCCTTTTATAGTCTTCTTGTGGGGTAGAATGGGTCCTTAGGCCGACTTGATCTTCTCTTAGGCTGACATGGTGTGGAGGTTACATAATTCAAATTTGACTCAATACTTAGTTTACTTGCATGATTCAAAAGCTGAAGAAGGGTCCCTTTAAATGTCCAATAATTTTATAAACCCAAAATAAATTCTATATGTTCTCAATGGGGACTTTGACCTAAAACATGGTGACCCAAGCATGAAACCCATGCTTTAATAAGTCACAATAATAACAATAATAATTCTTTTCTTTATTCTTTTGATAAGTACATTACATAATGACTCAAGTACATTATTGAAGACCGAACATAGTTACTTTTTCCAACAGTCCCACTTAACTAGGGAGGTATTCATAATGTACATATATAATGGAAGATTTTAAACTATATGAGCCATGAATAATTTTTAGGCACTACAATGCCATGGACTGGATTCCTGACCATGGAAATCTATCTAACCAGTCATTCAAAAATTTAGGCACCCTAATGCCATGGATTAGGTTCTTGACCGGGGCATTCTATCTAGGTGGGACTAAGGTGGACTCAAGATTTCAGCCCCTCTAGGTGCCATCAAGCTTACTTGTTAACCACCAACCCAAAAAATCCAGGTGTGTCAAAGCTCAATGACCAATGCCACCTTTCCAACTTCGGGGACTCGGACATCAACACAAAGTGTCATCCAGATGTCTCCCCGGGAAATGCTTCACTTGCAAAGCCTCAACAACCCTTGATCCAACAGATCAAGAATAACCAATCTCTCCCAATCAAACTAATTGGTAACCAACATGCTTTCCTTCGAGAGATTCACCCAATGTACGAACACAACCCCAATCAATAATATACTTTCATATGTACATGATCAAATACAAATCTTTGGGGTCTTCTAGGCAACATATGTTTCTTCTCAACTTTCCATAGTAGGACTATCAATCGAATATTTGACAGAAGATTCCTCATTCATATAATTTTCTTCCTACTTCATATGCATCAACATATTCTTCAGTCAGATCCTGCTTTCCTTCTTTCAGCCGTACTTCAAAAAGAATTCTCCAATTTCCTTTTCCTATTCATGGCCTTCACTTAGACTTACATCTATTAGTCTTGGTCTAGTGCATGACACATGAAGCAAAGAACCATATCTGTCATTCCCTCTCAACCAAGAAGCACCTCTTTATTTGGACTCCCTCTTAATCTTAGGGAGATCTCTTCTATTCATGCTTCCTCTTGGAGATCAACTTATTATTTTCGACATCAAAGAATCTTTCGTGGCTTCCAACCATTTCATCAAAGTTATCATCATCCCTGTCATGCTTATCACATCAATAAGCATCTTTACCAAGTTGAAGATTGTGTACCTGCACAACTTCAATAGGAAGTACAACTAAAACTATATAAGCATGATGTTAGCCATATCAAAATCGCGGAAGAAGTTCAAAATTATTCATATCAGATACCCAAACAAGAGACATATAATCTTCAACATCTTGCTAGGGACTTTATATACCCTAGACTATTTCATACCAACATTCATTCCATCTAGGGTTTCAATAAGTCTTCCAAAGGTATGACATACCTTACTACAACACATAGCAAACCCTAGAAACATATATGTTAGACTCCTCACTAGGGATTCATACAAATCCTAGATTTCATACAAACATATTCATCAAAGTGAATCACAGCTTAGTCATTAACTTGACCAGCTTCTACTAGGGTTAGTTCCAAGCCCCTAGATTTTCAATCAATCATTAATCAGTCACTATCATGACCAACTACCACTAGGGTTAGTTTGTAAACCCTAGATTTTCGAGCAATCATCAAATTCCAATTTCAGTAATCTCTTCACAAATCTCAAATTATCATATAGTCATCATATATCAGAGATTTCTATTTCGACTAAGGTTCAACTCTAAAACCCTAGAATTCAACAATATTATACAAATCTCAAATCGTCATATTCCAGAGATTTTACTTTGACTAAGGTTTAATTCCAAAACCTTAGAATTCCATTTTCACAATCTCAACAATCATTACACACATAGATCTCAGATTTTTACATCACACATATTAGACAATTTTAACTTCACTAGGGTTTAGCCACAACACCCTAGATTTCCAAATATCATCATCCTAGACTCTCAAACAAGGACTTCCATTAAATCCTAAAACTCATGACCATCAATGACTAGGTCATCACACATATTTAGGAATTCATAACCATGCATAATCATATCATAAGTCCAACAACATTAATACATCTCACCTAGACCAAGCTAGGGTTTCAATCAAAAGAACATATACTTAGATTTTATCATCATGAAAATACATTTCATATCATGTGTTAGTCAAACCCAACTTCACAAATGTCATCAAGAGTTAGACACACAAACATCTTGATTATAGTTAAGGTTTGATCAGACAGACACACACATACCAAAGGAAACATTTCTAAGACAATATAAGGGTCTTTCTCACACATTCTACCAAACCCCAATGAGCTAGGGTTCCAATGTAGATTCACACATTCCACCAAACCCTAATGAGTTAGGGTTCCAATGTAGAATCATAGCAAACCCAACATTACCAAAACTTCAAAGGTTCGGGATTTTATACCTCACCATTCATCCCTAACAAGTTAGAATTTATTGATCATACCAAAAACCCCAAACATGACATCATCAATAAAACTTTAACTAGCATATCATACTCACCCTAATCAACTTAGGAATTCAGACATTCACATTAGCATACCCTTCGGTTAGGGTTTTCCAGAACTTGTCTAGGGTTCTACATAGTCAAACAAGAATATGAGTGGGGTGGGTAGATTTATCAAGAGATGAATCACCCAAACAAGAATCACTAAGATTCAATATAGCTTAGACATAAAAATGATAGTAATAGGTAATCAAATGAATAAATCCTTTCAATAAATGTATTCAAAGCATACCTTTGTTTCTTAATTAACCTTGTCTTGAGAGATCCTCCTTTTTGCAGATATTTTCTGTAACCAAGACAATAGAGGGAGAAAGGTGATTAGTATTTAATATAATCAAAACTAAATGAGCACATGAACCCAAAACTAAAAAGACATGAGATACTTATCTTTGAGAGTTGTTGGGAGCTCCCTCCAAAGCTTGAGGGAAACCTACAAACTTAAAGCAATACAAAACTGTCTTTTCCAAAGATATGTTAAAAACCTATAAATTCTAAAAACATATAAAACAAGTTATGTAAAGAAAATGACTTAGTAGTGTAAGTCCCTAATGTTGGATTCTTCCGGCTTGAGTTTGTTTGAGTCTCCTTCTTCACCAAAGTTAGCTTGATCTCTTCCTCTCTTCTTATTCCTTGGACTCTTGAGACAGTCACTCTTGTAGTGGCATTTCTTATGACATTGATAGCACTCTATCTTGTACATGCCAACTTTCTTCCTTCGTCCCTTCGATATCTTTCCTTTATGATGAGCAATATAAGAATTTTATACTTCTTTAGGATTTGCAACCATTGAGATCCTTAATTCTTCTTGACTACATGCGGTCCATAATTCTTCAAAGGTGGGAGCTACCTTCTAACTGTTGAGACCTGAAGCAAATGCACCCTAAGAGGGTAGCAATCCTAATATAGCGGTGATCACCAATTCTTTGTTTGGAACAATATCATTGATGGCCAAAAGATCATCCCTTAGTCTAGCTATTTTCACAAAGAAGGTTGCCACAATATATTCTTTAGTCATCTTCTTATTCCTCAACTCATGCTTCAAACTTGCTACTTGACCAATGTTCTTAATAGTGAACAACTTCGACATGTTAGCTATGAATGGGACAAGGTTGTCTTTTATCCCTTCTACATCAGAGTCATAGCCACCAATTCTAGATCCGTGAATTTCGCTTTGTCAACATCACTAGCTTCATCGGTAGGATTATTTACATTTCCTTTTACCAAGTCTAGAACCTTGTTCTTCTTGAGGATTAGGTCAATCCTCTTCTTCTATTATCTAAAGTTAGATGCTCCTTCAAGTTTGTTCTCACCCTTGATAGAGTTAGACATATTCCTTGAATGTGATAGACTCCTTCCCTGAGATAGTGCCTATGAATAGATATGCCTTTTTCTTCTTTCTTCACCAAAGCTCTCATACCATGTTGGAAAATCAGAAAGGCAAAAAATATTTCTCGATCTTGATAATTACTTGTGATGTTTCTTATTATTACAATTCTTCATATCTTCTTTCATTAGTTCATCAAGCAATTACCAAAAGTAGCAATAGATAAAACAATGAACACAAGATATAGGCACATGCCAAGGAAAAACCCCCCTCAAGGGGCAAACCTAGTTAAAGTAATTCTTCCTTTCAATAGTATTCTTTGACACTCTTCACCCTAGACCTTGACTAGATCTTCCCTCCACACTAAGTCAGCCTCGAGAAGATTGACCTCTTTCCAACAACTTCGACTATATAGCAACTTGCAACAGCCAACGACTTCCGGCAACAGTACAACTTGGAAGACTTCGTTCTCCCAATCTAGAGCACGAAACAATGTGAGACAACCATTGAAATTTCGATTTTTCTCTTCTCCTTATACTCCCCCAAACTTGCATTCACTTCGGCTTCTCGGCAACAGACTTTCCTAGCTATCCACTTCACACTTCTTTCCATCAACAGGATTTTCACACTTTTACCCTGTAGATGAGAAGATGAGAAGTGATGCTCCAAATGTATTCGTAGTCATTCCTTTTATAGGATTATTGTGGGGTAGAATGGATCCTTAGAGCGACTTGATCTTCTCTTAGGCCGACATGGTGTGGATGTTACATAATTCATATTTGACTCAATACTTAACCGATTTACATGATTCAAAAGCCCAAGAAGGGTCTCTTTAAATGTACAATAATTCTATAGACCTAAAATAAATCCTAGAAGTCCTTAATGGGGACTTTGACCTAAAACATGGTGACCCAAGTATGAAACCCATGCTTTAATAAGTCACAGTAACAATAATAATAATAAAATATTTTCTTTATTCTTTTGACAAGTACAATACATAACGACTCAAGTACATTATTGAAAACCAAACATAGTTACTTTTTCCAACACTTCTAACAAACCACAAATTCCCAAAAAATCATCCAACTTGATCCAAAACTTGGACCCAACTCCTAGCAACAAAGGAGAAATAACATACCTTATCAATTGTTGTCCATGGACTAAATTTTGATCACTAGTTAGGGCACACATTTAGCCCACATCAACTCTCCATCTATGACCAAAAATCCCACAAAACATTGCGACTTCCTTGAATCTACAAGCCTCTGCCACTTGTTATATTTTTAAGCACCTACAACACCCTGTTTAGCCTTGTTTATCCCTCCAAATAGCCAATACCGGTCTGCGACCTAGTCTTCACTAGTTTATGATCTCCTCAACCTATTCTAGCAAGAAAAACCACTCCAAAATATGCCTAGAACAACTCCCTTCTCCTCGTCCTTGATTACTCCTAAACTTAGCTTGATAATCATGAAATATGAGCCCTAAAATAGGTATGTCATCCTTCTTTTCTAAGCACCTGAGATCTACGGCCAAGTCTGAGGTATTTCTCCTTGTGCGAGTTTCCTTTGTGTTGCTCTAGGATGTTTTTCAATGCCTCTCCATATGACCTTTATTTATAGACTTATCAAGGGCTCCGGTGAATGCCCTTGTGGGCTTATTCAATTTGTCATTGTACAAACCCAACAATCACATATAAAAAAAAAAATCTCCACTTCTAGAGCTCAAATTTGAGTGATTTTCGTTGCCCCTTTCTCCTCTAATATTCCTCTAATACCTCCATGTGTCAAATCACTCAAATGCCTCATGGTTTCACACCCACCAGCTTGGGTGCAAATCCCACAACTTGGGTCCTAAGCCCACAAAGTACTTTTTTTGCGCTCCAACCTCCAAACCTTGAACCCTAGGAATTGGATTACCTTTTAAGCTACCAAATCTCAACATCAAATACAATAGGTTTCCAATGATAGATATATATAAAGTCTGGTCCCCTTCTAGTGATTCGTCAATTTTGCTAAGTTTGAAACCTATAACCAGTGGTGTGCTTACTAAATAGCATTCCTCGATGCCAAACTTCTTCAACGCTTCCTTGAGATATTTTCTTTGTGAAATGAATATCCCTTTAGGATTTTGTACAATCTATAATCAAAAGAAATAAGAAAGCTCTTCAAGTATAGACATCTCAAACTCAACCTTCATACCTGCTGCAGATTGGCATGTTAACAAATCTGAATCACTGACAAAAATATTTTCATCAATCTATACAACCACCACTATGATTTTTCCATCATTAGCTTTGATATATAAATTGTTGTTAGTTGTGCCTCTTTTAATCCACACTTGAGCAGGTAGGTCTCCAACTTGGAATACCATGCCCTTAGGGCTTGCTTGAGACCATGCAAGGGCTTCTTAATTTTGCAAACATAATCAAGCTTCTTTGTTAGCTGAAAACCATCTGGTTGATTTATGCAAACTTCTTCCTATATTTATCCATTTAGAAAGGCAGATTTCATAGCCATTTGATATATTTTGAGCTTATTGAGACAAGCAAATGCCAAAAACATTCTAATTGGTTCTAATCTTGCATCAAGAGCAAAATTTTCATCAAAATCAAGACCTTCAATTTGAGCATAACCTTTGCATACCAACCTTGCTTTGTTTCTTAACACTTCTCCATAGTCATTTAACTTATTCCTGAAGACCCACTTTGTGTCAATGACATTCTTGTTTACTCATCTTGGAACAAGTTCCCATGTCTATTTTTTCTCAATTTGGTCCAATTCTTCATGCATAGATTTTAACCAATTTTCATCTTTACTAGCTTGTGCAACATCCTTTGGTTCCTCCATGGACAATAGGGCTACATGTGCTTGCATAAGGGGATTTAACAACTTCCTTCTTGTTTGCACACCTGAATTTAATTCACTAACAATTTGATCAGATGGGTGATATTTTTTAACATACCTTGAAGCGTCCTTCTTGTTTGCACACCTGAATTTAATTCACCAACAATTTGATCAGATGGGTGATATTTTTTAACATACCTTGAAGGATCCTTTGCACGAGGACTATTCATTTTCTTCTTCTGAAAGTGGTTCATGGTCCTCCCCATTATTGTTAATGGGTTCATTCGATCTGATATTTGTTGATTGTTTTTCTTCAGATTCAACATATTCATCCTCTTTGACATCAATAAAATCAACAACCCTTTTTGAGTTCGTATTATAATATATATATTCTTCGTTGTTTTGAGAATATCCAAGGAAAATACCTTCATCATCCCTTGCATCAAACTCGGTCTTGTGATCGTTCCTCTCGATATAACACTTGCTACCAAAAACAGAATTGCTTAACAATTGCAGGTCTTCCATATGAAAGCTCATAAAGGAGTTTTTCCACTGTTTGGTTTGAAATGAGGTTTGTTGAGTATCACTACTGCTATGTGAATGGCTTCAGCCCAAAATCTTTGTTGAACTTTCCTTTCATCCATCATACCCCTGGCTAACTGCTGCACAGATCTGTTTACTCTCTCTGCAACACTATTCGTTGTGGAGTGTTTGCTATAGGGAATTGCCTTTTGATGCCATGCTTCTTTCAAAATTCATCAAACACTTTTGATGTGAATTCACCTCTATTATTAGATCTTATGCTCTTGATTTTGCAATCTTTTTCATTTTTAGCCATAGCTTTGAAATCTTTGAACTTCTCAAAAGATTCAGATTTCTCTCTAATAAAAGCAACCCACATCATCTTGTTGAAATCATCAATTATTTGCATGAAATACAATTTACCTGTGGGTGATTGCATTCTTGATGGTCCACAAAAATCCATATGCACTAGCTCAAGTGGCTTTTGTGATGAGCTCTCCTTGGACTTGAATGGAACTCGAGTTTGTTTACCCAATTGACATGATTTGCAAAATGAATTCTCTGGTTTTGACAACTTGGGTAGATCCTTGATAACATTCTTCTTGCTGAGTTTGACTATATGATCAAAATTCATATATCCAAGTCTCTTATGCCACAACCAACTCTCATCAATATTTGATAGACAACAACTCTATATTTTCTCTTTCAAGACATACACATTATTGTATGTTCTCACAGCTTCAGTCATTATCTCACTTGTTCCTATAGACTTGATTTGACAATTTTTAGCTTTGAAAATCATATCATAGCCTTGATCACACATTTGAGACACACTAAGAAGATTGTGCTTCATCCCATCAACATATAATACATTCTTCACTTTACCTTTTCCATTTGACAGATTGACAACTCCTTTACCAACAATCTTACTAGGTGCATTGTTACCAAATGTTACATTACCCTTATCCACAGGTTTCCATGTCAATAACTTACTTTTCTCTATTGACATGTGCCTAGAACAACCATTGTACACATACCAATGAATCCCTTCAATCTAGAATACAAAACAATATCACAATGCTTTGTTTTCTCCTTTTCTTTCCACACCTTGGTCTCTTGACTAATATGCTCAATAATTGGTTCAATCCTCTTTTCTTTAAGTCTGCAATCAACTACTCTATGCCCAAAATTTTGACATTTATAATACTACATCATATTGTTCAAAGGAGCAAAAGAGTTTTTGTACCTTAGTTTGCTTTTCGTTTGTATATTTTTTTTATTTCTTCTTCTTGCCCTAAGTCGCTTGTAGGATAACTTTACTTTGCAATTTGTTGTTTTGTGTCTAAAAGTATGCAGGTGAAACAACAACCCAAAAAAATATCAACATACCTGGAACATTGTCTTCTACATTGCGCTGATTTCTAAGTATTTCGATTTTCTTGGCCAACATTGTTCTTTTGCTATTGAAGATGATTTTTTGGCTGCATATTTTCTTTTTGTTGTTGTGTTGTATCTTATTTTGCTGCTAGTACAAAAGTGATTTGTTGTTTACCTTTCAAAATTATTGTTGAACTATATTCAACCTAAAATCCAAGACCACTACGATATTTGGAAACTCTTTGTGCTTCCAATAGCCCATTTAAATTTTCAGTTCCTTTTCCAAATTTTTTATTGAAGCTCAACTTGGTTTTTTCCTTCTCTAACTCTTTTTTCAGTAAAATGATTTCACCTTCCAGCCTTTCACAAGTTTGATTTTTCTCATTCAACTGTTGATTTAAATATTCTTGAATCTTCTTGCCTTCTTCAATTTGCAGAAGTAATGGTTCAACAACTTCAACCTTTTCTTTGATCAATGACTCCTAAGATTTATTTTTCTTTCTCAATATTTCTATTTCTTCATGTGCACTTACCAGCTCTCCCTCTAGATCTAATTCTACTTCTTCATCATCAAAATTGTTAGCTTCAACTTGTAGATTGTCTATGGCCATCAACATGAATTCTTTTAGAATTTCATCATCTTTGTTCTCATTTGAGGATTGGTTGACTTCACTCTCAGAGTCGTTGTCTTCTTGAACATAAAGACCCCTATTTTTAGTCTTCTTTCTATATTTTTGTACTTTCCTAAATTTTTCTCTTGGATCATAATCCTTTTTCTTTTCAGGATATTTTGAAGAATAGTGACCAACTTTACCACAATTAAATCACTTAAAAGGTAGCTTACCTTTATACTTTCTTGAGCCTCTCTTGAGCTTCCTCACAAACTGTGACAACCCCAACCCAGATTTCCTCATATATAAAAAATGCAATGTAAATGTTTTGCAAAAATATATTAAAATGGGTTGAGTCTAAGGGACACAGATTCTAGAGCTGAGGGGATGACTTTCTTGGGATAAGAAAGGTTTCCTTATGCATGAAGTTTGAATTGTTTGGGACAACCATTAAACGTTGGTTGGTGCATGATTTTAATGGATTGGTTCCTAAATAAAACGGGTTGCAAAGAAAGTACACATACCCATGTGCTTGAGAACCTTAACAAGGAAAGAGGATAGGAAAAATTATGGAGGAGTAGACTGGTCAACGCAACAAGGATGAGGATGGGAATCCATGCACATCAAAGAAAAGAAACAACAAAGGAAAGAGGATAGGAAAAATTATGGATGAGTAGACTAGGCAACGCAACAAGGATGAGGATGGGTAACAAGGAAAGAGGATAGGAAAAATTATGGAGGAGTAGACTAGGCAACGCAACAAGGATGAGGATGGGAATCCATGCACATCAAAGAAAAGAAACAACAAAGGAAAAGAAGGTAACAACCCATGGATAAGGGGGATTCAATCATTCGCTCATTTGTTCATTCAAGCAGAGCAACCATTCGAGCAACATTCAGCAAGGAGAAGAGCAGAAACTCGAAAAAGAGAAGTGAGGATAAGTGAAGGGGATTGGTCTTCTAGTTCCCTAGAGGTTGTGGGTTTGGATACTAGTATTTGGAGCCCTATAATAGCTTGGGTCCTATTAGCACTCCAGGAAACTCTCTTAGGTTGTAGCTCGGAGATGCCTGGAAACCTATAAATCTTCAATATCGTTCTCTGAACTATTGGAATGGATTGTGGTTTGGATCAAGTCAGATGACTGCTTCAACTCTGTTCTCATTCAAGACATGCATGAACACCCTCAGCTTGACAAGGCTTTCGACCACTAATGCTCAATAGTTTATAGATTTCAATGAATAGGTGGAGAATCCTCACTGTACCAGCAGATACATACATAAACACATATGAATGGCTAGCTACAGAAAGTAAATGAAGCTTGCAAATCTAATTTATCAATGCAGAGATAAGATGACAGTTATCGGGCATTAGACACAGAAGAAAACATGAATAACCTATTCAAGTGTAAGCTTAGAACAGAGGAGAAGATGGTGATTGAACATGTAACAGCAAAAGAAGCTTGTATTATTGGAATGAAGATGAGACGCTGGAGGAACAAAGTACCCACGGTCCCCAAAATTTGAACCTCTAATACTTCGAACTTTTAGCCATTTATAGGCTTTTTACAATGCTCTCGAACTCTCTGAGGCTCGAGATGTCTTAATCTATCCCCTCTGTCTCCTAACTACTTGATGCCATAACTAGACAAACATGAGCTCAGAGGGCTCTTCTTCTAACAAACATAGTAACCAAATTCTGGTAAATTCGTCGCGCTGTCAGGTGGCTCGCTCGTGCCAGCGATGCTCCATGATCAGTTATGTTGGTTCGGCTGCATCATGTTGTGGATTTTTCCCTTCCGACCATGCATTCCGTTATTTTGGTTCAACTTTCTGACTGTAAAAACACTAACAGAGCCAACAAATTTCCTCCCCGGGTGACTGGTGGGAAGTGGGGCGCGGGGGCATTTGGGCCGTTGGATGGTGTGGATCGATGGTCGGGATGTCGGTCAGGCGGTAGAGGATGAACTGAGATGATCGTGAATGAGGGCCATTGGATCGGGAGGAATGGACGGAGTATATCAATCGCCAGAGGCTGGAAGTCGTGGCGAGAGCAGAATAAGTCCGAGCCGTCAAATCTCAGGTGAGCAGATCGAACGGCTATCGGGTGGAGGAGGTTCTCGAAGTATAATGCCTGGGAGCGGTTTGCTTAGGTGGAAATGGTTTCGGGTGGTCATCGGGCAGTAAGTGGTAAAGGTCGGAGCTCGCCCGATTCCATCCATCGCGTGCCATGCAGCAATAGAGGAGAGAGAGGAAACCACTTTTTCGGGTGGATATCCCTCTCTCTTGTTGCTCACCTGAAATCATCGTGAACCGTCGGATATGATGGAGGAAGATCGACGGTTGAGGATTGTCGTGCAGTCAATTTGATCGGCTAAGCAACAACCATCGGATTGAGTTCATATCAATGGTTCAGATCTGATCGTTAATCGTTGCGATACGCCGATGGGGATGTGTGATAGTCGTTGGATCGACGAATGTAATGGACAGCGGAGATCGATCTGAGGAAGAATAGATGGGAGAGTGCACAACATAAAGGAGCTGAACCGAGAGCGGACCCGCCGATTTTATGAGCGTGGGTGTATATTTTGAAGTCTGGCTTATGGCCAAAGTGGTGCAAGAGGAGACATGGGCCATCGGAGCTAAAATAGGGGTCATTTTTGTTAAAATAGCCACAGCGCACCTCAGGGCTAACACCAGCTCCTTCTAGGGATGAAAGCCTCCCTTTGAGGTTTCAAGAATTGTAGACTACTGCCTTTTCAGTAACAACCAAAACAAACTTATCTCCTAGTGTTCCATTGGGCATGGAGTTTATTTGCATAGAAAAAAAGAACGAAAGAAAAAAAAGGTTTCAAAAATCGCCCATTAACTAGCCCATCAAAAACACTTTCCCCCTCCAAATTGTGTGGAATGAAAGTATTGTTCACCTGAACTTGAGAAATGACAAACGGTCTCGTCCATAAGGCATCAAATTTACCATGGTTGCCCTTCTTTTCCTTCAATGCATCCCATTTGAGAACCCACTCACCAACCTGAAAACTATCCATTTTTGCCTTTCTATCAAAGGTTTCTTTGATCTTCTTCTGATGAATTCTTGACTTCTCAACCAGTTGTTCTTTGATCTGTTGTAATTCAACCAAGTTACTCATTCTCCTCGCCATGTCGTTCTCTTCATCATGTTCTTCTTGCAAGAATTTTGCCACAGGGAGAATCAGCTAGATAGGAAGAACAACATCAGCGCCATAAACCAGCTTAAATGGATAATTTCCTATGGGCTTCTTGTTGGTAACTCTGTCAGCCCACAGTGCAAACTTCAACTTGGAATCCCAGTTCTTTTTGTTGTCCTCTAGCAGTTTTTTTATTATCCTTACAAGACTCTTGTTAGATGATTCTGCCAGGCCATTTCCTTGAGGATAATATGAGGTAGAATGCACCAATTGGATGCCCATGGATTCACACATGTCCACCAATTCTTCTGCCCTGAAAGTTGTTGCATTATCAGTGACTAGTTTGGTTGGGCAACCAAATCTAGTGAAAACATTATCATTCAAGAACTTTATGATAACCTGATGATTAGCATTTTTAGTGGGTATAGCCTCAATCCATTTGGTGAAATAATCAGTGGCTACCAAGATCCATTTGTGATGGCCACTGGAAAAGATTTTAGCTGTTGTCTTCCTTCAAACCTCTGACATTTGTCACAAGACTTCACAAAAGAAAACACATCAGAGAACAAAGTAGGCCAATAATACCCAGCTCTCAGGATCTTTTCGGCTATGGTTTTCCAATAATGATGCCCTTCACAGATGCTAGAATGGAATTGGTGCATGACTTCCACAGATTGTCCTTTGTCTAGACATCTCAAGAGGATCCCTGATGGGTCTTTCCAATAAAGCAGGTTTTCATTAATGCAGAATTTGGCTGATCTGAGCTTAATGGCCCGGGCTTGACTTGAGTTATGCCCTGGAGGGACTTCTACCTTCTGCAAAAAATGAACTACACTGGAATACCATTCACAGGTGGCTAGATTTTTAGCCAAAGACTGATTCTTCTCTTGCTCTTCTGCTACTTCCTCTGTCCGCTCACCACTTGAATTTGAACTTATGCAATTGATGTCTAACAAACTGCAATTTTCCTCAGCCATAAGCTTAGCAAAGCCCTGGCCTTTGACAAGCTTGGTGGGCTTCACCTATATGTTGAACTCGATGAATTTTGCAATCCATTTAGCTCTCTTTCCATCAATATCTGGCTGAGTGAGGACATCTTTTACTGAGGCTGAAGGTACATACGCAACCACTTTGGAATGTAGAATAAAAATTCGGAATGCCTTTAAATATTTTATGAGAGCATAAGCTTGTTTTTCAATAAGGTCATATCTTAGTTCAGCCTCCCTCGGAGTTTTGTTGAAAAATGCCACAGGGTGCTCTACACCTTCATCATTTTTCTGCAATAGAACTGTTGCAAGTGTATAATAAGAGGCAAAAGAGAAGATATAAAAGTCCCTGGTATAATCTAGACTGATTAGAGTGGGAGCTTCCATGATAGCTTGTTTGATGGCTTCAAAAGAGCTTCTTGCACCATCTGTCCATTTTATTTCTGATCCTTTCTTCAGCATGGAAGTGATGTGCTTCACTAGCTCTGCAAAGCTTGGAATAAACCTCCTGACAAAGTTAATCTTACCCAGGAAAGATTGAATGTCCCTTTTTGACCTTGGGATGGACAATGTCTGAATTGCTTGAACTCTTGTTGCATCGATCTTCACACCTTCAACAGAAACAATATGTCTCAAAAGTTTGCCTTCCTCTAGAGAAAATTATGACTTCTTTGGCTTCACAGAAATTCCAAATCGTCTACAGTTTAGAAATACCTTCTTCAAATGCTGCAAATGGTCCTTGTGACTACTAGAAAAGACTATTATATCATCAAGGTGAATAAGGACAAACTTGTCCTTCTCTCCCACAAAGGCTATGTCCATGGCCCTCTGAAAAGTAGCCCCAGCATTCATCAGTCCAAAAGGCATCTTGGAGTACATGAAAGTTCCCCAAGGAGTAGTGAAGGCGGTCTTTTCCTGATCTTTTGGATGTACAACAATGTGATTGTAACCTGAAAATCCATCTAAGGAAGACATGACTCTAGCCCCTGAAACTTTTTGCAGCAAGTGTTCCATCTTAGGTAGGGGGTAGTTGTCTTTTTTAGAGCATTTGTTCAAATTCCTGAAGTCAACACAAAGCCTGATTTCTCCATTCTTCTTTCTTACTACCACAAGGTTAGCTATCCACTTTGAATACCTTAGGGGAACTATGATCTTGGCATCCAACAGCTTCTTGATTTCCTTTTCAATCAAAGGCAATAAGAGAGGGCTGATAGGTCTTAACTTCTACTTAAAAGGGATGGTGTTCTTCTCCAGAGGAATCTTACGCTGAATGATGTTGCTGTCATAGGTCTTAAGATCACTGCACTCCCAAGCAAAAATATCAGTAAATTGTTTCATCAGGGTGCAATACTCAGAACTTTGGGCAGAAGACAAGTTAGTGGACAGATTTATGTAGTTTGGATGGGCTGGACTCCCTACATTATGTCTATGAACAACAAACTCATTTTATTTTTTGGCAGGCTTATAAGGTACATCATTGTGATCAAACAGCTTCTCTAGGGGCACCAATCCTTTGGGTATATGGTTACTAGGCAGCTGAACAATGCTATCCTGACCAATTTCGTCCTTTAGCTTGGGATGGTTATATTCTTCAATGGTTTCATTTTCTTGGTCAATGTGCATTTTAGAAAATTCATCAATGACTTGTAAAAACCTATTAATTTCATCATCATCTTCAAAAACATTCCAGTATTTGACATTGTTAGGTAGAGATGGTCCATATTTCACCTGAACTTCATAAGTCAATTTAGGAGGCAAAGGAGGAATAAACGTGCTAGCAGACACAGCAAGGGAATCAACGAGCTGGTTCTTCATTCTCGGGATGTAAGAAATGTTGAAACTATTAAAAGAACCTTTGAGCTTCCATACCTCATCTATGTATGCTTTCAGCCTTGGATGCTTTGCTTGGAAAGTTTTGTTGACCTACTGAAAGATAAGCTCTACATCTCCAAACACCTTCAGGCCTTTGATGCCCATTTCTTCAGCAGTGTTTAAGCCCAATATCAAGGCTTCATACTCTGCTATGTTATTTGTGACCTGAAAAGTTAACTTGAAAGATAAATGAATGCATTCTTGTGTGGGGGACATAAGGACTACACCTGCCCCTGCAGCTTCCTTAGAGCAAGCTCCATCAAAGAACATGTCCCAAATTTGTGGGCCTTCTTCCTCTATGATCTGGCACACTAGTTCCTTAAGCTGCATGGAGGCCAACTAGGATTCTTCAATTTGAAGAATACAGGCTCCAAAATCAGTGTCAACAGCATAGATGGGATGATTAGTGGAATTCTTTTCATCACTCATGATATAAGCCAACTGAGCTTCTCTGTATAATCTCCTACTCTCACAAAAACTGGGACAGTAGCATAGGACAGATCATTTTGCAATGTTCCACCTAATCTCTTGGTCCAACCTCAGGAAAGCAACATGCCAAAATTGGGGGGTACATCTGCTACCACAATATCCATCATCATGCTCTTCATGGGCAGCTGAGACAAGGTGATAGATAGGTCCTTGATTAATCCCAAACATTTCACTTTTCTAGAGTCAAAAGAAAATAGGTCATGATAAGACTTGGTAATGTCAAGACCCAACTCATCCATGACAGCCTTGGGCATTAGATTATGGATGGCTCCTGTGTCCAGAAGGCAGTTGTGAAGGATTTTGTCATGAATAGTTAAAGAGTCATAGAATGATGGGGAGCTGTCATCACAATTTTCAATCATTGGGCTGAGAACAACAACTGGTTTGTCGTCTTGAAGGTTTACATAGTCAGTCGAGGCTTGGATGGCTTTAGGCTCAATGGCCTCGAGGATAGATCTGTTGAAGGACTCATTCTTCACTAGTTCAATCAGAGGTATAGGTATGCTTAGCTTCTAAATTTCTGATTTAAAACTGAAAGGAGAAGGAGACTTGTTAAGGCCTCTTAACTCATGAGCTGGAGCTTTGAGGATGATGGGATCAACTGCTAGTCGTTTCTGCCTTTTAGCTTGCTGTATTGCAGGGACAACAGCTTTCTGAACAGGAGTTTCCTTGGCATTATTCATCTTCGACCTCAAATCATCTCTGTGCCAATCATCAATTTGCAGAACAGCTTCACCATCCCACTCTTGGTTGATCTAGTCATTGAATAATGACTTTTCATAGGCAGCTGAGGTCAAAAAGGATGCACTACCTTTGTCTTCCAGAAAATGAATCTCATCATCTTCTTCAAACTTCTCTTCTTCCATGACTACATTCTAGAAAGGGGTCTTCACCCTTTGGTCTTCATTGGCATCTTTGCTTCTTTGTAGAATCTGCAACTGCTCATTAGCTCTTCTATATGGATTTGGATTTCTAGGAGCAAAAGTATTAGGAACTCTTCCTTTCCCAGGGTGCTGCTCAACCTTTAATTTGGAGATTTCAGAGGCTAATGACTCTATCATCTTGGTCATTTTATCTATCTTGGGATCTGAAGATGATGAAGGTTCGCCCCTCTATCTCCTTCTATCAACATTCCCCTTGAGCTTCTCTGCAACCATGATGTTTGATTCTACTTCCAAGGTTGCATCCTGCATATCAGCCAAGGTAGCACATCGTCTCTCCCTCAATAGTAGACAGAAGTCAGAATCAAAGGCACTGGCATAAGTGAGTTTAGCAGAGGTAGTGGTGGGTTTTACTTCAACTGGTATCTTGCTGTACATGCAGTTAAACCTCTTATTAAAATCAAACACAAATCACCATTTTCCCTCTTTAAGTTCCCAAACTCGGTGTGGTAGTAGAGTAGATCCTTCTTATCCCCCTAATGCTTTAGGAATGCATCATATAAAGCCTCAATATCTGCTATAGACCTTGGGGTCAGTTCTCTAAACCATTCTCTAGCCTCTCCATCTAGACTTTGGACAAAGACTCTCATCCATAAATCGTCTCACTAATGTCTAGGTTATCAACATAGCTATAAAATGATTCAAGATGTTGCTTGGCTATAACACCTTCAGTCCCAGTGAACTTAGGCATATACTTCTGATATTCTCTAGTAGGCATGGCATTCAAAGGAGTGGGCAGTACTATAGGTCCATACCTAGTAGCTATGATTCTTTCCATTTTGGTAGGTGTTGCCATAGTTGTGGTGGCTATAAGGGTACTGGAAGTCTGAATGACAGAGGGTTGAGGAGTGACTGATAGGACTAAAAGAGTATGATGGATAGGAGGAGAGGCTTCCTTTGCGCTTAGAATGAAAGGAGAACCTAAAGAATAAGGAGCTCTATGAATCTCTGAGGTTTTTTTCTTCACTGCTAGTATTAGATGCTATACTCTTAACATGCGTTTGTTCTATTACAGGATTTTTTTGAAGAGATATAGAATATTGTTTAGAGCTACCTGAACCTGATGCTCCTTTCTGTAACGCCTTTCTTTCTTTGATGAATTTTTTAGGGTCAGGTACTCGGTCAACTTGTGGCTTCTGAGGATTTCTCCGAGTATGCCTCACAAACAGAGCCAGAACTATGGAGTGGAGTCACCAGGAGGTCCGTCCTCCAGTAGAGTCGCCAGATAGATGACTACAACCCAATCAGTGTCCAAGCTTTGTCTATCATCAAAGCTGGATCCGTGTCATCCCCCAAGGAAGTTGAGCTTCAGCCTCCTCTCCCGACAATGGTGCCAATTATGTTAGCACTCCAGGAAACTCTCCTAGGTTGTAGCTTGGAGATGCCTGGAAACATATAAATCTTCAATATCATTCTTTGAACTATTGGAATGGATTTGGGTTTGGATCAAGTCAAATGACTGCTTCAACTCTGTTCTCATTTAAGACATGCATGAACACCCTCAGCTTGACAAGGCTTTCGACCACTAATGCTCAATAGTTTATAGATTTCAATGAATAGGTGGAGAATCCTGACTGTACCAGTAGATACATACATAAACACATATGAATGGCTAGCTATGGAAAGTAAATGAAGCTTGCAAATCTAATTTATCAACGCAGAGATGAGATGACAGTTATCGGGCATTAGACACAGAAGAAGACATGAATAACCTATTCAAGTGTAAGCTTAGAACAGAGGAGAAGATGGCGATTGAACATGTAACAACAAAAGAAGCTTGTATTACTGGAATGAAGATGAGACGCTGGAGGAACAAAGTATCCACAGTCCCCAAAAGTTGAACCTCTAATACTTCGAACTTTCAGCCATTTATAGGCTTTTTACAATGCTCTCGAACTCTCTAAGGCTCGAGATGTCTTAATCTATCCCCTCTGTCTCCTAACTAATTGATGCCATAACTAGACAAACATGAGCTCAGAGAGCTCTTCTTCTAACAAACATAGTAACCAAATTCTAGTAAATTCGTCGCGCTGTCAGGTGGCTCGCTCGTGCTAGCGATGCTCCATGATCACTTCTGTTGGTTCGGTTGCATCATGATGTGGCTTTTTCCCCTTCAGGCCATGCATTCAATTATTTCAATTCAACTCTCTGACTGTCCAAACACTAACAAAGCCAACAAATTTCCTCCCCGGGTAATAGGTGGGAAGTGGGGCGTGGGGGCATTTGGGCCATTGGATGGTGTGGATCGACGGTCGGGATGTCGGTCAGGCGGCGAAGGATGAACTGAGATGATCGTGAATGAGGGTCGTTGGATCGGGAGGAATGGACGGAGGAGATCAATCGTCAGAGGTTGGAAGTCGTGGTGGGAGCAGAATAAGTCTAAGCTGTCAGATCTCAGATGAGAAAATCGAACGGCTATTGGGCGAAGGAGGTGCTCGAAGGATAACGCCCGGGAGCGTTTTCTTAGGTGGAAATGGTTTATTTCGGCTGGTCATCGGGCAGTGAGCGGTAAAGGTCGGAGCTTGCCCGATTCCATCGATCCTGCGCCACGTAGCAGTAGAGGAGAGATAGGAAACCGCTTTTTCAGGCGGGTATCCCTCTCTCTTATTGCTCACCTGAAATCGTCGTGAACCATCGGATATGATGGAGGAAGATCGACGGTTGAGGATCATCGTGCAGTTGATTTGATCGGCTAAGCGACAATTGTCAGATTGAGTTTAGATCAACGGTTCAGATCTGATCGTTAATCGTTGCAATACACCGATGGGGATGCGTGATAGCCGTTGGATCGGCAAATGTAATGGATGGTGAAGATCGATCTGAGGAAGAATAGATGGGAGAGTGCACAGAGGAAAGGAGATGAACCGAGAGTGGACCGCCAATTTTATGAGTGTGGGTGTATAATTTTGAAGTCCGACTTATGGCCAAAGCGGCGCAAGAGGAGACGTGGGCCATCGGAGCTAAAATAGGGGTCATTTCCGTTAAAATAGCCGCAGTGCACCTCAGGGCTAACAGGTCCCATGGAGGTTGTGGGTTAAGATAGGAATATTTGGAGCCCTGTAATAACTTGGGTCCCCTAGAGGCTGTGAGTTGAGATAGTAGCCCCTATAGCCTTGGACAACTTGGGAAGAGATCATTATTTGAGTTAATATCTACAGAGGTCATTCCTAAAGGTTTTTGCATTTACACTTTGGTGTTGGAGTGGATTATGGACTTCCTAGGAATGAGGTGAATCCCTGGTATTACAGGGTGGAGGTGGTCAACCTCTAGATTCCTTGTGCATTGCTTACTACAATAGGAAATTGGTGGGATTGAGGAAAGAGGTCCTCTGGAGTCCCTGCTCCAGCTGGCAGTTGGTGTTTCAATCCTTTGAGCAAGCCCCCCTCAGTTTCTATAATTTGGCTTGAGGGTGATAGTTGCAAGTGAGTTTGGTTACTGTTGGTTGGGTGGAGAATCCTTTGTAGAAATTCCTTGTAGATTCAAACTACAAATTGTAATATGCTAAAACAATTGACTTGAATCTACTCTACTCATCAGTGGAAACAATAACTGATTGATGAAATCACTAAGAATATAAAAGAAATAATTCAATCACACATAACACAATAATTTTCTAGGGAAATCCATAGCTAAAAACCCTGCTATTTGTATATTGAATTAATAAGAAAATATGAGAATACTACAATTCTTTGCTCAATCTCGAGCAACCTCTGCATTATCTCTATCTATCTCCCTGCTTCCCAGACAAGCTCAAGCCAAATCTTAGCCAATTATGTTGTCTACCAAGATCCTATTTCCTTATGTTGTTCCCTTTGGAATTAACCCATATTTAATTGGGAAATCCCACAATTATGAATTGCGCAATCCTCATAGGCCTTCCTCTAATTACATGCACCACTTATACAATTTAGATGCTTATACAACTAATAATACATTGTCCCTGAACTCCAACCTTAAGTGGTTCTTTCTCTAATATGACATGCATGAGTTAATTATGAGTGAATCTTCAGTTTACTGATCATTGTAGGTTACACCCCACTACTCGACCTCCCACTAATTCGTCCATCAATTGGAACTAGTTTAACTTACTTTAACTCAATTAGACTAAAATAAATAATTACAACTCAAAATAAACTCAAGTAGTGCTCCTAGTTGTAGGAGACACTCTACATGAATCTAGTTAGACCCTCAACTCGAATTAACTTAGCTAACTAAGTCAAATTAATTTAGTTAACTATTACAAGTTGTTATGAGATGAGGAATTACAATTTAATTTCCTAATTTAATTCAAAGACAAATTAAATTAGTAGTTTTTTCTTGATGTTATTTTTAACATTTCTTATTGCTAATTTCAATGCTCCCTCTCAACAATAAAGGAATTCAACTCTATCCTAATCCGGTACCTTTGGAATGTTATGCATGAAAAACTTGTCACTATTATTATTGCTACTACAACATCTGCAACCAAAAAGGAACCAAACAAAATAAACTGAATCAAATGTGTCTACAACTGTCTACTAGGAAAATTGTGTTGTTGTTGACTCTGCTACTGAGCCTTCTGCTTTGTTGTCAACACTACTCTACACTCCTCGGTATCTAACTGACATTAATCCTCTTTCTACTAAACATTGTGGGCACCCGTAGCAAGGTAATGATCCACGAGGCAAAAAAAACTCAATGGATCCAACCCAATTTCTAAAACTTTTGGACTAAGGTTTCATATCACCCCACCTCACACCTGGAGGTATGGCTGCATGTGCTCCTTAAGCCCACTTGGCTCGAAATTTCCCCTTATTGGAGGTCTCTCCTTGAGTGGATGTCTCCACTCAGTCTCCTCTCTGCTTCTCCAATTGTGATTGCTCCACAACTTGTTGAGGCTGCATGTTGAGAGGTAATTCATGCTACCTCTCAACCACCAAATCTATAACCTTTGCCTTGCTCCTCAAGGCTTTTCAAGCAGGAGATAAATCTGATCTACTCATATTGTTGTTTCTACTGCTCTACTGCAACTACTGCAATAATGAGTATGATCTCCCCAGATCCTGAAGTACTAGCTTCCATAGGGCTACTCCCTCTGAAACTAGACTCCCTCTGAGTCTCAATTTCCTTGTGGAAAATCTCTCTACTCCTCATTCTACCAATATCAATGATCAAAAGTCCCTTTTGTGTCACTAAACATTGGATCATTTATCTTCCCACTAGTAGCCTTCTAGCCCATTAATAATTTTGCACATAGGGTCTTCTGGATCTGCCCTGAACTACAACTCCATCAATCTGCAAGGACAACTTCGAATTATTCTCTTCTATTGTGATTTTAGCTCCGATACCATGAGAAATTCCTTGTAGATTCAAACTGCAGATTGTAATATGCTAAAATAGTTGACTTGAATCTACTCTACTCATCAGCAGAAATAATAATGAATCGATGAAATCACAAAGCATATAAGAGAAAGAATTCAATCATACATAACAAAATAATTTTATGGGGAAATCCACATCTAAAAACCTATGCTATCTGTATATTGCATTAATCAAAAAATATGAGAAGATTACAATGCTTTTCTCAAGCCCGAGCAACCTCTGCACTATCTCTATCTATCTACATGCTTCGCAGACAAGCTCAAGCCAATACTTAGCCAATTTTGCTACCTTCCAAGCTCCTATTTCCTTGTGTTGTTCCCTTAGGATTTAGACCATATTTAATTTGGAAATCCCACAATTATGAATTGCGCAATCCTCATAGGCCTTCCTCTGATTGCATGCACCACTTGGACAATTTAGATGATTATATAACTAATAGTACATTTTCCTTGAACTCCAATCTCAACTGGGTCTTTCTATGATCTGACATGCATGATTAATTATGAGTGAATCTTCAGTTTACTAATCATTTTAGGTTACACCCCACTACTACAGGTTACAACCTACTATAGTAAGTCACACCCCACTACAGTAAGTTGCACCCTATGATTGTAGGTTACACCCCACCACTGGACCACCCACTAATTCCTCCATTAGTTGGAACTAGTTTAACTCACTTTAACATAGTTAGACTGAATTAAATAATTATAACTAAAAATAAACTCAAATAGTGCTACTAATTGTAGGAGACACTCTACATGGCTCTAGTTGGACCCTCAACTTGAATTAACTGAGCTAACTAAGTCAAATTAACTTAGTTAACTATTACAAGTTGTCATGAGATGTGGAATTACAATTTAATTCAAGGACAAATTATTTTAGGATTTTTTTTCTTGATGTTATTTTTAACATTTCTTGTTGCTATTTTCAACGTCCTTGTCCCAGACTCAGTTGCTTTGTAAACTCAAAGATAAGTACCCTTATGTATTTGTTTAAATGTAAATAAATCTATAAAGCATCTTTGTTTTGAAATGGCACTGCATTTAGGGATGCAAATGGAGGTTATCATTGTAATGAGCATGTGGTCATTCCTCTGTGTGGAAATGCCATTTATAGTTATGATGTATATGTGTGTGTGTGTCAAACATTTGAAATGAATGATGTTGCTAAGTCAAGAAAGTGTGTGCTTCTGAACTAGAAATGAAGTGTTGTGTGAAATTCTTGTTGATGTTATCCAGAATATATCGATATATATATATATATATATATAGATAAGACAAAATGTGTAATGCTTTACATGATAACAAATATTATGTTACAACCCTGATCTGGAATTTTGTCTTGTATAAACGATGGAATTGTGTTTTTAACCACATATATGTGAATAACACAAAACTATTATGACTCGCTGCAAGCAATGGAATATTTCATGAGAGTCTGGTTGAAGCCCGGAAGCATTGGGCTTAAAAACCCTTTCCATTAATATAATATGATTACAAGGGAGACGACCTACTTAGCAGGGTTCGTGCATATATAGATGCATGAGTATATGCATAGCAATTACAAGCCTGTGAATTTATATAGACGACGTTGCATTAATGCTGAAAGAGTCATTCCCTCTTTTAAGTACAAAGATAACTTGAAACCCTTGCAGGAATGCTTAGTCAGCCTTTCATTTTGAGCAGCATGGAGGTCTTCGACAAGCTTCCTAGCGTTGATGGATAGTCCCTAGAAGCCCCTGCATAACTTCATGAAATTGCTTGCAAGCTTGATTTGGAGTACAAAAACCCTAACGTGTACTAGGAGAGGTGAAGGCCCTTTAGGATTTCACTCTAGGTCCTCAGTAGAGAGTGGTCGCAGGAGCGCCTATGCCAGCTTTCCTGGAATCCCCTATTCCGATATGGGGAATTCCTAAGGGCTGGGAACTCATTAGAGTGGGGTTTTCCCAAGATCAGGAGGGGTAGTGATGTAAGGTTTTTTAGTAAGCCAGCATTGCCATTGTCAAGCATTGATTCATTTCCTAATGATTGTAAAACCTATGTGGCAGAGTCACAGTCGAAATGACCAACGATAAGTGATCGACAAAGAGTTGGAGCAAGCTCTCTTGATACTTATCGAAATCCAAATAAGGTGCATCGCATATGGCTTGGCAAGGTTTTCGTGGTCGAGCCATGGCAGAGTTTGAGTGCAAGATTTGATGCAATGCAGGAAGGGTGGAGCCCTAAACTTATAAGATAATTTAGGCTAACCTTATCCTTCAACCAGGAAGAACCATAGTCTGGAGGCTTCGTATTGGTGTGACTAGTTTCCCCTTATTGTGTTTGGATGAGGGGGAGATGAAGTGGCTTGGAACTAGAACCCCGAAGGTTTGCTTTGCATAATGGTGGGATTGACCGAGATGATGCCAGCTGGGATGAGTTGGTTGACACGCGAGCCCAATGGTCTTCCCATTGGTCAGAGAAGAGCCCACCATCCATCTCATCCCGTAGGTCCAAGATCTCGTGAAATTTAAAAAGAGAATTATAGCAAGGCATAGGATGATGTGGGGTCAAGCCAGGTTGGCCTCCACATAACCCCAATAACTACAATATTGGATGGGATGGGCCCACTTTACAGGTCATCCTATTGGGTTTACCCTGGAGCATTTACGAAGATGCGGGTGGAAGGGAGTAGGGTGAGCAGCGCAAGATGATATGGTGGATCCATCACGTGTCTCAATTAGCAGTGAGGGTCATCCAACAGTGTGCCCCACCAGTCCACATAGGCCCGGTGATCCCCACCCGAAGGTGTAAGGGGAGCGGCTAAGGAAAGTGCCGAGAGGAAATGGGTGGGGTGGCATAGGTATGATTTCATGGGCAAGCATGTCAGCCTGGCTACTCCACCATTGGTCAAGGAGCGACCCCGCTATCCACGCAAGTCCGGTGGAAGATCCTCAATGAATAACAAAGGAGAGAATTGGTATAAGGGTGACATAATGACATCATCTGGTGGGACCCACCTGAGATTAATTAAAAGAAGTTGTAGATGGAGTCGTCGGGATAGGGCATCAGGGTGAGTTAGCATGGGACTATGAGGCACCAACCCTCGTGGACCAATCAAAAGTAAAGTGGGTAGAAGTAAGGCACACCAATCACATGGTTGCAACACTCTACCTCTATAATGTCAACAAGGGAATGTTGGGTTGTGTTATATTCTTTCCACGACTAGCCTACATAGTTAATCAGGGGGTTGGAAGGGAGGCAGAGCCCCCCTCTTGTTGTGCCGATTGCGTAGCGAGGGGAGTCATAGGGGGTTTGAGGGGTGCATGTAACCCCACTCTATGGGGTCCAAGGTTCGACCCTATGTTAGGTTGGGCGGACCTACCTATGGTTTTGTGCATGATTTTCGCACATGGTTTTGGACGAGATGGTTTTCGGTCCATGGTTTTGGACGCGATGGTTTGCGGTGTATAAATATGTATTGTAACATTGGAAGGAACATAATGAAAAATCAAGCTGGTAGTCTCGATTTAGGGATCTAGGGGAAAATCTCTGTGTATATGTGTTTTATGTGTTATTCTCTCGCATTGTTTATTCTTTGTGTTTTAGAATTCATATGCAGGTAATTTCTGTACAGGGTGAAAACCTACATTTGGTATCAGAGTTGTTTTGGCTTCAAGGGGACGCTTTTGTTGCTGAGGGGCTTCGCTCAAGCCTGTGGTAGACCTTGTTCAGTGGGAGATCTGTGGGATCGATTTTGGTGGTGAAAGAAGATGGCGAGCGGTTGAAAGATAGAGATCGAGAAATTTAATGGTCAGCGTTTTGAGTTATGGAAACTCAAGATGGAGGATCTGTTGGTGGATAAAGATCAGTGGATCACGGTAGATCCATGTACTAAACCAACAGGAGTATCTGATGAAGAATGGAAGAAGTTGGATCGAAAGGAAAAGAGCATAATAAGATTGTGTGTCTCAGATTCAGTATTGTTGAATGTATCAAGGGAAGCTACGGCGAAGGCTTTGTGGGACAAGTTAGGGACTTTGTACCAATCTAAGTCTCTGGTGAATAAACTGTTCCTACGGAAAAAGTTTTATAACCTGAGGATGAAAGATGGAAACTCGGTGACAGAGCATCTCAACACATTTAATACTGTGGTAAGTCGATTATTATCTGTTGATATTAAAATTTTGGATGAAGATAAGTGCATCAGTTTGTTGTGTTCTCTACTAGATTTGTGGGATAGTCTAGTTATTGCAATAGGTAGTAATGCAATTGCCTTGCAGTTTGATTAAATAGTCTCATCCTTGCTGTTGGAGAGCCAGAATGGTGATGCCTTGTCTGTACGAGGATGGTCCCAGAACAGAAACAAAAATAAGTCATCGAGTGGGAGATCTAGATCTAGAGGGAGATCTAAATCTCCAGGAAAACCTATAAAGGTGGTGTGCTAGAAATGCGAAAATGAAGGGCACTACAAAAGGGACTCTAAATCTAAAGCTCCTAATAAAGGAATGGGATCTTATGATGTTCCTTCTACAAAGGCGAAAACCACCTCAGATGAAGGTGGGGATGTGTACTTGGCTTCTTCAAGTACACATGTAGATCATGAGGCATGGTTGATTGACTCAGGTGCATCCTTTCACTCCACTCCCCATAGAGAGTGGTTCTGCGTGTATTAGAAATATGATGGTGGTGATGTCTTCTTCAGGGATGACAGGAAGGCTAGAATTGTTGGTCATGGAAAATTAAAGTTGAAGTTGCAAGGTGGAAGGGTTAGAACACTTCTGGGTGTTCTACATATTCCTGCATTAGCCAGAAATCTTATTTTTGTAAGCAAGCTGGATGATGCAGGTATAAAAACAGTGTTCAAGAAGGATACCTGCAAGATGGTTCGGGGGCACTAGTATTTATGCGGGGAGTTCGAATTGGAAATCTGTACAAGCTGCAAGGTAGCACTATTATTGATAGGTGCAACAGTTCTGTGGTTCCTAAAAATGGAGCAGAAAATCTAGTGGTCTCTGGAGAGAAGACCATGCTGTGGCATCAAAGGTTTGGACATATTGGAGAGAAGGGCCTTTGAATACTTCATGGTAAATTTATGGTAGAAGGTATGAGTAATAGCTCTCTGGATTTTGATTTCTGTGAAAATTTTGTATATGGGAAGTAGAATCGGGTGAGTTTCCCCTCTGGTGGTAAGAGGGCGAAACAAATATTAGAGCTTGTGCACAGTGATGTGTTTGGACCTGTGAAGGTTCCATCACTGGGTAAGTCTGTGTACTATGTATCATCTATAGATGATTATTCAAGGAATACATGGATATATTTCCTTAAGAAGAAATCTGAAGTCTTTGACAAGTTTAAAGAATTTAAGGCTCTAGCGGAAAACTAGACAGAGAAGAAGATAAAGGTGTTGAGGACAGATAACGGTGGAGAGTTTTGCAGTAAGGAATTTGAAGAATTCTGTAAGAAATGTGGTATAGCACGGTAGAAGACTACTCCATATACACCTCAGCAAAATGGAGTTGCATAAAGAATGAACAAGACGTTGATGGAAAGGGCAAGAAGCATGCTCAATGGTGTCGGGATAGGACAAGAATTTTGGGCAGAGGAAGTGGAGACTGGATGTTACCTGGTCAACAGATCACCTTCATCAGCATTGGAGGATAACACTCCACAAGAGGTATGAACTGGTAAGAAACCCTCTCTTTCACATCTGAGGGTATTTGGATGTGATGCATATGTACATGTTCTAAAGGAGAAAATAACAAAGTTGGATAGTAAATCTGAAAAGTGCATCTTTATTGGGTATAAGGATGGTTTAAAGGATTATAAGCTTTGGAAGCCAGTAACAAGGAAGGTTTTGTATAGTCGAGATGTGGTGTTCAGAGAGGTCAAAGATGTTATTAAACATGAAGTCCAACCAAAGGAACCTAAGAAGATAGATTTTGAGCTTAAGGAGGAAGATTCAGACTCTATAGCAGAGGAGGAATCAGAAGATGAAGAGCCACAAACTCCGGCTGTGAGAAGATCAATTCTAGAAAGAAGGCAACCAGAAAGGTACAGTCCATCTGCTTTCTATTCAAAAAAAAATTTATCTATTACTGATGATGATCCCAGAACTGTGAAGGAAGCAGTAGATTCAGAGGATGTCAAACTCTAGAAAGAGGCCATGGTTAATGAATTGGCATCTTTTCACAAAAATGAGGCATGGGATCTGGTGGAGTTGCCGGCTGGAAGGAAACCCATTGGCAGCAAATGGGTGTTCAAGAAGAAGACAAATGCATAAGGAAAGGCGAAGAAATACAAAGCTCGATTTGTAGCAAAAGGTTATTCCCAGGTGCCGGGAATTGATTTTGGTGATATTTTTTCTCCTGTTGCCAAGGTAGCCTCTATTAGATTACTTCTATATGTTGTTGTTGCTTTTGATTTTGAGGTAGAACAGTTGGATGTGAAGACATCATTTTTTCACGGGGATCTAGAAGAGGAGATCTACATGAAGCAACCTGAAGGTTTTGTGGTGAAGGGTAAGAAAGAACTGGTATGCAAGTTAAATAAGTCTCTATATGGGTTAAAACAGTTATCAAGGATGTGGTATCAGAAATTTGATACATTTATACGGGGACTTGGCTTCACCATAAGCAAAGCAGATCACTGTGTGTATTTTAAATTAATTGGTGACGTTGCTATTTATCTAGTCTTGTATGTGGATGATATGTTGCTGGTTGGAAATGACAAAGAAATTATCTAGGATTTGAAGACCCATTTGTCCTCCAAATTCGACATGAAAGATCTTGGAAATGCAAACTATATTTTGGGCATGGAAATTAAAAGAGATCAGACAAAGATGAAGCTCTAGTTAAACCAGAGGAAGTATGTCGAGACAATATTGCAGAGGTTTAATATGCAGGATAGTAAACTGGTGAAGGTTCCTATTCCTATAGGTGTAAAGTTATCTACTGAATAATGTCCCAAGACACAAGAAGAGGAAGAGGACATGTCCTGTGTTCCATATGCAAGTGCAATCAGTAGCCTGATGTATGCGATGGTCTGTACTAGACCAGAAATTGCACATGTAGTGGGGGTATTGAGCAGGTTTATGTCAAAACCAGGGAAGGAGCACTCGACAGCAGTGAAGCGGGTTTTCAGGTATTTGTGTGGCACTAGTGATTATGGTTTGTGCCACCAAGGAAGACCAAGATTGGACAGAGTGGTGGATATTCATGGCTTTGTTGATGCAGACTAGGCTGGAGATCTAGATCAGAGAAGATCTACAAGTGGTTATGTCTTTAACCTATTTGGAGGTGCAGTGATTTGGATAAGTAAGAAACAATCTGTAGAGGCACTATCAACTACAAAGGCAGAATACATGGCAGCCACTCATGCAAGAAAGGAAGCAATTTGGTTGTAGAGATTGTGTTCAAGTATGGGGTTAGTACAGGGAACTATAAGGATAGACTGTGATAGCCAAAGTGAAATTTTATTGGCAAAGAACCCTGCATATCATTCAAAGACAAAGCACATTGATGTTCAGTATCACCTTGTGAGGGATATGATAAAAGACAAAAAGGTTTTGCTGGTAAAGGTGGACACTTTGAAGAATACTGCAGATGCATTGACAAAATTTGTGAGCTATGAGAAGTTCTCTTGGTGTAGAGAAACAATGGGCGTTTCAAGGCTGGATAAATGACTAAGCTCTCTTCTAGTCCCCAATGGAAAGAAAACAACAAGTGGGAGAATGTTGGGTTGTGTTATATTCTTTCCATGACTAGCCCACGTAGTTAACCGGGGGGCGGAGCCCCCCCCCCCCATTGTGTTGATTGCATAGCTGGGGGAGTCACAGGGGGTTTGAGGGGTGCAGGTAACCCCACTCTAAATTTTGGTTTTGGACCCTATGTTAGGTTGGGCGGACCTACCTATGGTTTTGTGCATGATTTTTGCACATGGTTTTGGACGCGATGGTTTTCGGTCCATGGTTTTGGACGTAATGGTTTGCGGTCCATGGTATTGGATGCTTCGGCATGTATAAATATGTACTATAACATTGAAAGGAACATAATGAAAAATCAATCTGGTAGTCTCGGTTTAGGGATCCAGGGGAAAATATCTGTGTATATGTGTTTTATGTGTTATTCTCTCGCATTGTTTCTTTTCTGTGTTTTAGAATTCGTATAAAGGTAATTTATGTACGGGGTTAAAACCTACAAGGAGGGGGAGGATGGTGTAGTGATCGTGAGTTGTTGGATGGGCACGATTTATGAGGGTCATAAGATATGGGGGCTAGATTCCAGCGTTGAAACCAAAACGTGTCACCTCTCACCAGATTTAATCGTTGAGTAGTTTATCTCGGTGCATTTAGTGGATCAGGATTAGGTATGACCATGTACTACCGGATCAACACGGAGGATGATGAATAGGGGAGTGTGACATATGATGGCCATGTAAAGTTGTGGTCCAACCCCGACCAGATCAGGAGTTGGTGTCCACCCGAACAATTGTAAAATAGCATATTGCGGAGAAGGTCAACCCCGACTGGCCTATATGCTCAAATGCAACACAGACCAATGGTGGATTGCCACATGGCAGTTGGATGATGTGGCAGGGTGAAGTGGGGCCTATCTTTGAAAGGTCAACCACTCTATCTGGAGGTTGGATTGAGGCAAAATTTTACGCCATCAGATTCGTCTCGACAAGAAAAATGCAATGGTGATGGTTATTCTAAGTTTAGAGAAGTTTGGAAAAAGTCAAAAATTTTATACCCCATTTTCATAATGGTACCTTGAAGATTGGGTTTGCATAATGACCACCCCTTATTTATGGTTTTAGATAAAGGGGGTTGTTACAGAGTGCTATAAGAGCATCCAGGTTCAACACTTGGACCAGATGAGCTCCATCATGAGCGAGTAATGATTTTTAGAAGATTAACCAAATAATTATTTAAGTTTTAAAAGTTGGTTTAAATAAATTACCTACAGGCCTAATTGGTATTTCACCTCTTGATCTACTTGAAGCAATAATAAACTAAACAATACCCTGTTTTAGTAAACTAGAAGGTATAACAGTTTGTGAAATGGCAGTGTCAGACTAGGAGGTAACTCCTCAAAGAGAATTGTGCTCTTACTTTAAGATTGATCATATATATATATATATATATATATATATATATATATATATATATATATATATATATATATCTATATATATATATATATGTGTGTGTGTATATATATATATATATATATATATATCCATGGAGGGAGAGACTTTTGGGTTTGATCTCCCAATGTCTCTTCATATTGTAATTCTCCTTATTTTCTATTTACATGGTTTGCCTAGTCACAAAGTTGAGGTCTCAGAATTCCCTCCCCTCCCCCCCAATCTGAAGGGATGTTGGTGAGTCCAAGCATCATTCTGAATCTTTCAAAATTTTCTCTTACAAGCACTTATTGGGCATGGGATCCCCCAAGGGCAGTTTTGGGGCTTAGAGCCCAAATTTTGGTCCAAGTTTTGTAATTCCAATGTAATGGCTGCGCATTTTGTGGTCGCGGAGCGCATAGTTGTTAAAAAGTCATAGGGTTGTCCGCCCTTATTTTGGTAATGTAATTTCGGCTGTAAAAGATCTACCTATGGTCCACGGACCATGGGATTTTATAAATAGAGCAAAGCTCTAAGTAGTCAAAGGCATCTAATAATAAAGAGATGGAATGAAGATGTATGTAAGATAACTCTGGACTAGAAGTCTAAGTTTGGGTCATAGCATAGGTAGAGGCTCTACAATTGCGTGTGCAAGGGCCTAGTAGTCCGCAGCTAAGTGCACAGACCCCTGCAGCTGAGTGCGCAGGGCGAGTCGAGTCTATAATCATCTAGAAGTATTAATAAAGAGAAGTTTCTATCAATTCTGCGTCTTTATTTCTTGTTTTATGCATCTGTTATATTGGGTATGAATTTCACTTCTAATGCTTATATGATGTGCGAATGTGTATAATTGTATTGATTAAGTGAACGCAAGTTAGAATATCTATTTACGCGAAGATAATTAAGATCTGTTAATAAGATAAGTAAGATACTTGGTGTAGTTTGGGAAACATCACAGTTCGTTGCCCTAGCGGCGCGAAAGCATCTCAGCCCCTGGTTAGGGTTGCGCAAAAGCCAATGGTAATAGATCGCGAAGGTACTGAAGGTTAGAACAGAGCACGAAGGCAAGGTCTAGTTGGAATAACCCAACATCACATCCATCTCAAGGGTGCGGAAACTTGGTTCCAACATCCCCCCATACTGCTTCGGGTAAGACTTTAGTCCGTGCTCCGTCGGCTAATGCTAAAAGGGCTAGTAGTGTAGGGATTTGTTTGGCTAACTAACTCTAAACCTGGGTCAGGCCCCCATAAGCCAACCAATGGTTTCGTTGCCGAGATTGGAATCTGCATCAAAGATGTGTGATGTCGTATCATTGGAATCCAACTAAGAAATAAATTAAAGGTTGGTTGGACAGAAGAATTCATGAGTTCACGACGCAGGAGAATAGACACTCGCGACTATCAAAAGAAGAGTGGTTAGACAACTACCTGTATATGGAGATCCATGAAATCTTTTTTTCGTCCTTCCCTACTGAGCTATACGAGTGGATCATGAAACTAGCAGATAGCCAAGGAAGGTGGAAACTTGACAATCCTATTGTGTGGACCCCAAAGCTAGTGCGAAGGTTGGAAGCATCAAGGATAAGATTGTGTGCGTCGTCGATCATTAGCTCAATTGGATTATAGGAGGATTCATTACTGAGTTCGGAGTTGACACCTCAGTTAGTTATAGCGAGGCAGAGCGATGCTTTCTCAAAAGACCACGAGGTAATTACGTAAAGTCTTTGAATACTTGGATTAAAATGTTGTTGTGTGAAAAGTGAGTTATGTAGTTACCTTTATGTTCAGGGCTATGCGAAGTGGAAAGGTTTATAGGAACGAAGGAAATAAGGGTCAATAAAATAGCCCCTTGATTTCACCTCCGCAAGGGGATGAGTAAGAGCTCGCGAAGGTCTCTCCACGAAGTGCTATTCAGCTAATAAGACAAAGAATTCCACGAATACCACCTCCACCCACACCGCCACCGGCTTCACCGCCATCACCTCCATCTTCACCCGTACCAACTCCCCCACCACCACGATTCAGCATGGCAAACACAGTGAAGTTTCTTGTGTTCAAAGGTTTGGGAAATGAAGATCCGGACAAATTTTGGTTCGTTGTAAGGGTTGTATGGGAAGTGAAAGGTGTTAAAAATGACCATATAAAGAAAGTGACACTGGTTACATCCTGCAGGATCACGCGCTAACCTGATATATTAAGTATTCCAACGATAACCCGAATGCGAGAGTCGCGAATATCCAAAGAGTGCTAAATAGAGAATTTAGCAGGCCTAAGTCTGAAGCGTAGTCAATTGTGGGATTCAAAGAGATCACGATGCTACCATGCGAGACTCCTTGGGAACTAGATCAGAGGCTTAAATGTACGATTCACGAAGCCAATATGAATCTGACAAATGGACAACATCATGAGTGGTTTGTAGCTTCGCTACTATCACATTTAAGGAGTGCGCTATCACAGCAAAAGATAACAAGTTAGACAGAGGCCCTAGAGATCGCTATGAGGCTACATGATACCCCGATGCAGGATCCTAACCTAGGAGTTCAGAAGATCCTCGTGCAGCTGAAGAATCTGTGCCTTGAGATGCAGAGTCTAAAACAGGACAGGACGGTTCGACCAGAAGTGTGCGAAGAAGTGTGGTGCGTAAAATGCAAGAGACAGGGTCATGACAAAGACCACTACCCGGTTTTTACAAATTACCTCGTAGAAGGAGGAGGACCGATGCCTTTAAGGCCGAAAGCTCAAGCACGACCTAGTGTGGCACCTGCTTTGTGGTGCGCGATCTGCCAAATAGCTAGAAAACATGCCACGGACAATTGTCACTTGTTACAGAAGTATACGAAAACTTCGTAACAATTGTTCTGCAACTTTTGTAGGTCTGTGGGACATGATGAGCGTACTTGCAGAAGCTATGAATTGATGATGGATAGAACTCCCACCTACAGGGTTCAGGCTGAAACGTGGCCCCTTGACCAAAATACAAGAATGGCGTGGATGAGGCTGATGTGGAGGAGGACTTGGTAGAGGTCGCGGATAGTTGATTTGCTACAATTGTGGAGGGCCAAGACACTATGCTCGCGATTGCACGAATCCAACACGCGCGCGTGAAAATATTGGACATTGTTTAAGCATGAGACAAAATATTGTCCTACGTTGATAGTTAGGATACGTGACAAAAGAGTGCTACCGCCTCCCCCGACTCAGAACCTACAGATGATGAGGTCTAAGCCATGCGAGGAAGATCTGAATGTAAACATTGTCCTCCGAAGTGGAATCGCGACGGGAGATGATAAAGGAAAAAAAAACCCGAAGATAGTACTTGGGTTCGCAAGGCCCCGATGAAAGAGGCCCAGTTTGATTTCGAGCGTGCTCGAGAAACCTTCATGGAAGGTAAGAAGAGCTTCACTAATGCCTCCACTTCAGGAAGCAAAGATAAACTAGAGACAAAAATGGACCCATCCATGCTGACAACTTTCTTAGAAACCTATATGCAGTTATTGCGTGACAGTAAGGCTGTGAAAGAGTTACAGGAGCTCATCAACAGATGCGCTAGGATCGTGCTAGGAGAACTGTGCGTAGTCCAAAATATTGGAAAGCATAAGACAAGGACAGGTCGTGAAATGAGACTCACCGTGTAGATCAGAGAATATGAGATGGATCAAGTCATTCTGGATTTGGGATCAAATGTGAATGTTCCACTGAAACAGACATGGGAACAAATGGGGAGACCCGCGTTGCAATGGTCTCCAATTCAGTTAAGGAAGGCGAATCAACAGAAATTAATACCCATGGGGCGATTGCAGGGAATAATTGTGGATATTGAGGGAGCGAGCGCGTTGGAAAATTTCGAAGTAATAGAGATTGTTGGTGATAGCAATCCCTACCCCACGCTCTTAGGAATTGACTGGGCCACTGATATGAACGGGGTAATCAATATGAAGAAGCGAAAAATGATCTTTGAGAAGAAGTCACTGCGCGTAATTATACCCCTGGACCCTGCTGAAGGATCGCGCTATACGGAGCCAGTCCGCGACTATGAAAGTGATGATGATCTGGACTGTATCTATAAGATAATAGCGTGAGACCAAGACTGGGTAAATCCCACCGCGGATGGACGGATTACATGGGAGCACGAGGACTCCTAAACTTTGGATTTTGATGAGGAAATAGAATGCTAGCAGAATCGATTACACGAAGTAACTACGTTGAATTGTAACATGATGACCCGGTCGCTGCGTTGCGTGTCGACAGAAGTAAGAGATTTGCCCACTTACAATGGTCTAAATGAGGTAGACACCTTCGTGGATGCATTTGAAAGGGAGGTGCCGCAAAAGCAACGCTTCCAGGGCTTGGACTGGGTACTAGACACTACACCCACGAGATGGTAGGGTACGCACAAAGGAAGCTTTAATGATTGGCGTGAGTGTAGGAGAATGATGCGGACACGATTTGGGAAGCTTAAGGTGCGACTGACAAACAAGTACAACGAACATGATGATCCATGCACGCATCTTTCCAAGTGGACGCAGGCCTATGGAGAAAAGCCCCAACCTGCGCAGAGGCACATGTACCCCGCGCTAAAATACATGGTCAATAAGCATGTGTTGGGGGGGTGAACTTGCAGATGGCTCTTAATGTTGGGAAGACATTATGCAAGAAGAGAAACTGCGTAGAAGATTCTACGTGCAAAAGCATTCAACAAAGTACTGGAAACCGTGCTGACCAAGGTATGCAATGCACAGCGAAGTGATTGGGACCTATGCATACCTGCAGTGTTATGGGCTTATTGAACGACATGCAAGAAACTGACGGGACAGACACCTTTTAGGCTTGTCTATGGAGTGGAAGCTGTAATGCCTATGGAATATATTGTGCCTAGTCTACGCATAGCAGCGCTCACAGGTATGATGGATCGCGGAGCCCTGGAGGAGAGGCTCGCACAGCTGGAAGAGCTCGAAGAAGAACGATTTTTGGCTGGATTCCACCAGCAAGTCCAAAAGCAGCGCGAAAAGGCATGGCACGACTGACACATCAAGCTGTGCACATTCAAGGTAAACAATCTGGTTTTGTTGTATGATAGTAAGTTTGATAAATTCCCAGGGAAATTCAAAATGCACTGGTTAGAGCTGTATATTATTAAGGAGATTACAGATGGTGGCGCGGTACAGTTGGTAAAATTGAATGGCGATCCCTTCCCAAGAAAAGTGAATGGTAGTCATTTGAAGCCATACACAGGTGGCCCGACCATCTAACTAGCCGACCGAAGCACAATCTTAGCACTCCAGGCAACTAAAAGGAGGTGCGGGACTATAAACTACTCTACCTAGGAACTGCGCGCAATAGGGAAGTGTCACAGGGTCCGCAACAGCACGAAGACAGTTGCGCCGGCACGTAGGTCTGTCGAAAAGTGACCGTTACAGTCACTATTCACGATGTGATGCTTGGTTTGAGGCCAATCTAGCATTATTGAAATGAATGTGGGGGGAACAATCGAATTCAAATTCGAAAGGCATTATAAATTACAAGTGGCTGTCCAGCAAACAACACTTGGCAATTTGATAATTGAGTTGTTGCGCGCTCAAGTATTCATGAACCGAGACTTATTCAATATTCTGAAAGTGAATTCGTTGTTTGAGCAATTACCAGAGACACTGAGAGAACTGTGGAATAGCACTATGTCAGCACCCGAAGAAGCCATGGACATAGGAGTAGTGACAACCGAGGAAGCCGCGCAGGAAAGGGCAGAAGTAGAAGCCCCAGAGAGCATCAGAATAATCACTGAGGTCCCTAAATCACTGCACATGCCGAGACCCAAGAAGGAAAAGCGGGCCATGATACCGTTGCGCGTCTTGCCCAGAAATCCACTGAGGACCAAGCTCACACTGGAGGAAAAGGGAAGGCCATTAATTTGGAGGCCGATGAGGAGGAATAGTTTGAAGAAATCTTGGTGGAGGAGGAGGATGTAGAAATGGAAGTCGAAACCCAAGGTGCAGACCCTATCACCAGGCTGCCAGAATATGTTCCTCCGCGAAAGGGTAAAGCTAAGGTTCCAAAGGATATAGATGAGAGAAAGAGCTCTCTACAAACTCCCCTGCTCCCAGACGATATTGTGTTTGAAGGAGCGCACTTGGGACGGGTTCCCGTGCTGAAATTTGAAGATTGGGACCTTGCGGACCATGAGAAGTTCCTGCATTTAGTGACTATGAAGCTAATGCACCAGAATATTGACGTGCCGGTTGGAATGATAGAGTTGGAGCCGCGCAAATGACTCGGAGGTGTTGAGAAAGTAGGGTTACTAAACCTGCTTTGGGTGCCGCATTACCACTGTGCCCCAGTGACCATTTTTGTCATCAGGCAACTTCTCTGCTTGGTGCATGATGGGTTCTTGTGGCTGGAGGAGCCCATCCCTATCACAGACCATCTGATTCACTGGATTACACGACTCCCTCGCACAGGGGAGGACCCCGCAAACATTTCAAAGGGAAGAAGTGATGAGTTAGCCATCGCAGAGGCAATGAAAAAGAAGTTCAAGTTGGAGAAGAAGAAGCGAGGGTATGCCATCTCCAGCATCAACAATCCTACAGTCAAGGTCGCGACATAGATATTGGCAGGGAAGGTGATGCTGAAGTGCCGTGTGAATGAGGTGCCTGCCCCAGTGGTTGCACTAGCGGCGCAATGCGCAGAAGGGGTCTAGTTCAACTGGGAAAACTATCTATGCGGTGAGTTCCTTGCGAACTGTCGCGAGGCATAAGAGCAGGGAAAAACATTTCATTGCGCATGGCTCTTGCTGTCGATAGTACTGGTGGCATTGGAGTTGCCCAAAGATAGCCAGTTCCTGTCAATCATGCAGGACCTTCCAAAGGCAGTGAAGTACACTTCGTTGTGGGCAACCAGGGATGCACAAAGGATAAGGGAGAGCAAGATATTTTGGGTGCTCATGGAGATGAACATCAGGATGGGGATCAATCGCAAGCCACGGTTATCGCCCATAGTCTACAACAGTCTGCAGAGCTTTGCAGAATTCAAAGCAGACTTCCACCATGTCTTCATCAAGGCGCAGAAGGACCCTATGAAGACGTGGCATGAGTTACCATACTTAGCGACCGACGATGTAATTTTCATGGTCCTTGAGTCTTGGCTGCCGAAGTGGCGTGCTCCAGCTGACTCTGCGGTGGAAGAAGAGAAGTTCGTCGTGCAACGGAAGAAGGAAGAGACAAAATTACAATGCACAGCTAGTGGAAAAGTGCAGGAAAGAAGAAGCAGTGGCTAAGGCCCAGGCAGCGCACGACGCTACGAAGTTGGCAGAGCAGCAGAAAACAGCAAAAGAAGAGTGCGAAGGACAGAAGTCACCTTCGCCCGAACCAGAGACTGATACAAAACAAGGTGGCGTGGACCCACAGACAACGTCCACCCAGCTAAAATGTTCGTGACCATGAGAGCAGGTAGGGCCGTGAAAGAAAACGAAGGCCTCGAAGACATCTTTCGACCCTATCACCCTTACTAAAGGGGACTTGCATGATATCGGCGAAATAGTGAGGGATGTCACCACGGAGGCCCTCCAGCAATTTGAGGAACAACACCAGTTGGTATTGGGGGCTCTCTGGACACAAATACAGGAGTTGCAGGTGCGCACTCCACAAGCTGGCACAGTGTCCACCAACCTCGCAGTCGGCACTTCAACTGCCGAGGAAATGTTGCGCACCAAGATGACCAACACAATAGTGCTACCAGATGGAGCACTCATCACAGAAAATGAGGCTGACAAGCCTATGGTCAACAGTTTGAAAGGGGTCGAGTTAAACATGGTTGTGCTCCCTCAGGAGACGCTCTATCTTTTGTAGGATGGAGTCACTGCAGAACTTTGAGCCAAGGAGAGTCACGCTCTACAGGTAATGAGCGAGCAGCGCATCAACATTGAGCAGTTGAGCCTGCAGCGCAATGAGGCAGTGGAGCAGAACAAACAGATAGTGCAGGTTGTGGAGGAAGCCTGCCATATGGTCCCGGAGTTGGCCATCCAAGCAGAGGAACCAGTGGTGGCGTGCGTCTGAAAGTTAGCCATAGGGGTGTGCAATGCAAGAGCAAAAATGGCCAGGGTTCAGCTGGAGCTGAACCTGCAGATAGCAGAACTGCAGTTGAAGGCTCAACCTTCAACCTCGTCGGAGGTCAGAGAACAACGTACCACCGCGGTCACAACAGTAATGGCGGCGGTTGACAGTGCAGTGACAGACTGCATGAAGCTATTCGAGCAGTCATTCAAGGTCCTCACCACCCTTCAGGAGGACTTGAACATAGAACGTCTAGAGATAGAGGCACGCGAGCTGCTACAAGGATACGATGAGGTAAAAGGGACCACGCAGACAGTTGCCCTTACACAGAGGCTTGCAAGGATGCAACAGGCAAAGGCGCTCAAGGAGTAGGTGGATGTCGCTCAGCATAAAGAGGCAATTTTGAAAGCACGCCTACAACCATGGATCGATGAGGCTTATACAATTACAGCCTCTATTGAAGCAAAGCTCGCGCAACTGCAAGCAACTCAGGAGAGGATTCAGTGCAGCAGTTCAGCAACAGCGGTCACCAAACAACACATAGAGGAAGTTCAGCAAGCAGCGGCTCAGTGAACTGTCGAACTTGCATCGATCCAATTAGAGCTAGGAGGTCTTCGCGCTAAGATCTTTGCACCTGCAGAGTGACTCGAGGGCAAGTCATGATGTTTGTGTTGGGGGCCTGTTGGATGCGGGATCCCCCAAGGGAAGTTTTGGGGCTTAGAGCCCAGATTTTGGTCCAAGTTTTGTAATTCTAATGTAAGGACTCTGCATTTTGTTACGGAGCGCATACTTGTTAAAAAATCATAGGGTTGTCCACCCTTATTTTGACAATGTAATGTCAGCAGTAGAAGATCTACCCATGGTCCGCAGATCATGGGATTGTATAAATAGAGCAAAGCTCTAAGTAGTCAAAGGCATTTAATAATGCAGAGATGGAATGAAGATGTATGCGAGATAGCTCTGGAGTAGAAGTCTAAGTTTGGGTCGTAGCGTAGGTAGAGGCTCTGCAGCTGAGTGCGCGGACCCCTGCAGCTGAGTGTGCAGGGCAAGTCGTGTTTGTAATCATCTGAAAGTGTTAATAAAGAGAAGTTTATATCAATTCTGCGTCCTTATTTCCTGTTTTATGCATCTATTATATTGGGTATGAATTTCACTTCTAATGCTTATATGATGTGTGAATGCATATAATTGTATTGATTAAGTGAACTCAAGTTAGAATATTTGTTTACGTGGAGATAACTAAAATTTGTTAATAAGATTAGTAAGATACTTGGCGTAGTTTGGGAAACATCACAGTTTGTTGCCCTAGTGGCGCGAAAGCATCTCAGCCCCTGGTTAGGGCTGTGCAAGATCCAATGGTAACAGATCGCAAAGGTACTGAAGGTTTGTTAATTTTAGGTATGTTCTATGCTAGAGCAATTTATTTAAATTTTCACAGTTAGCAATCACATCAGCATTAAAGTAAACTGCAGATAGAACATAAATATAAATCATAGAAGACAAGCCAAGACAAGAGGACACTGGATGTGGTGCTAGCCAGGGACAAACCCCACAATGTGGGGAAACCCTTGATCAATTCTTCTTTTATGTTCTTCAAAGTTTAGCAGAGAAAGTGAGAGAGATAGTACAGTTACAATAGAAATCAACACTTTGACTTTTGATATCTACAGAGATCAGTTGAAGACATATTTCTTCAATTGATTCTCTAAGGTGACTTCTTCACCTATCATAGTGCTGCATCTCGTCCATTTGTCACCCTTACCGTGTAGCACCATGCTGCCCCATCACAGTGCTGGATCTAGATGACTGAGCTGCTCTCATCTTCATGCTGATCATCATGCTGCATCTTTCATGTTCTCATCCATCATCAAGCTGCCCATGCTCATGATTACATTCATCATGATGTTGTCCATGCTCCATGCATCATTTTGCTGCCCATGCACATGATCTCATTCATCATGATGCTCATGATCTCATACATCATGCTGCCGATACATCATGCATCATGTTACTCATATATCATGCTGCCCATATACATCATGCATCATGCTGCTCATACATCATGTTGCCCATATACATCATGCATCATGCTACTCATATACCATGGTGCCCATATACATCATGCATCATGTTGTTCATATATCATGCTGCCCATATACATCATGCATCATGTTGCTCATATATCATGCTCCCATATACACCATGCTGCCCATATACATATCATGTTGCTCATATATACAATGTAATGTCCTCATCATGAACAGCGTGCAGTTCCTCATTATTAACGGTGAATAGATCTCCATGAACAGCGTAATATATTTCTTCATGAACAACGTATTGATTGATTGTGGTTCCATATACTTTGACTGCGGCTACTTCTATCCCTGCAGCTTCATATACCTACTCCTTAATTCATAGATGAATACATCTCCATTGCTTGCGGATTCATGACTGCGTTCTCCATTAGGGCATCATCATACTAGGCCAGCATAATCCATAGTGTATCTCCTTCTCCAAAAACCCAAGACGTGGAGAGGAGATCACTTAAAGAGAGTTTCCAAATGACTTCAAATCCTCTTCTATTTATACTGAAATGTAGATGATGAATAGACACATCTATTGGGCTTCTGAGCCTACTCAAATTGTTGGTCAGCTTGATAATAATTCCATAATCAAAATAAATTCATATCTCCATAAATATTTATCGGAATCGGATGATCTTTAGATCAATCCTACACCTCTTGATGAGAGGGATCCAATAAAAATATCAGCTACCACAAATAAGCTGACCCACATGGAGTTTGGCCCTAGTTGCCAATTTTAACACTCCCTCTCAACTAGGGAGAACTCCATCCGCTGATCCATATGTCCAACTGTACCATCTCTGCCATCAGTGCCCTGCACTGCTCTACCCAGCTCTGCTGGCTCTGCTCAGCTCTACTAGCTCTGTTCTGCTCTACTCAGCTCTGTTGACTCTGCTTTGCTCTGCTCAGCTCTACTGGCTCTGCTCTGCTTAGCTCTGTTGGCTCTGCTCTACTCTTTTGTCTCTGCTCTGCTCAACTTAGCTTTGCTAACTCTGCTGTCTCTGCTCTGCTCAACTTAGCTCTGCTGAACTATGAAGAAGAAGAATTGATCGAGAATGTCTCATACCATTCTCCATTGACCCAAAGTCAGTCTTAGAGTGTGTACCACTAGTTCCAAACCAGTCTCAACCGACCCAAAGTCAGCGTCATAGTGGGTACCACTCCTACCACTAGTCCCAGACCAGTCCTCCACTGACCCGAAGTCAGTCTCAAAGTATGTACCACTGGTCCCAGACCAATCTCAACTGACCCAAAGTTAGCATCATAGTATGTACCACTCTCACTGGTCTTAAACCAGTCATCCACTAACCCGAAGTCAGTCTTAGAGTATGTACCACTGGTCCCAGACCAATCTCAACCGACCTAAAGTCAGCGTCATAGTAGGTATAACTCCTACAACTGGTCTGAGACCAGTATCATTGATCCCAGATCAATGAAGGTCATCCTAGCATAGGGAGTATGGTAGATACAGCGATGTGTCCATCGATACTACTATGGTCCCTATCCTCATTTCCTTGCTCATTGATTAGATGAGAGGTACTTCCCATGAGTCCCAGACTGCGTGGGTAGGATGCCTCGACAGGAGAACTTAATCAATCCTGTCCTCACAGGAGAACTAATCATCCTGCTACACAATCGCCATGGAAAACACATCATCTAGGCCTCACAGGAGAGCTAATCATCCTACTACATAATCGTCATGGAGAACACATCATCCAGACCTCACAGGAGAACTAATCATCCTGCTACATAGTATTCATGGAGAACACATCATCAAGACCTCACAGGAGACTGAATCATCCTGTCCCACAAGAGAGCAAATCATCTTGACCCACAAGAGAGCGAATCATCTTGTTCATAGGAGAGCAACTCATCCTGTCCCACAAGAGAGCGAATCATCTTGTCCCAGTGCGCACCACCACCAAGGGAGGGTGAGTCACCCTGTGGTCGTATGTTGCTCCAGTAAGAACCGCAAGCCCCTAGAGCTCCTAGTGCTCAATCTATGCAACATGCAGGACCCTTTTACAAGGGTCTCTCGACGACTCCAAGTTGTTCAGGAAAAATCACAAATTTGATCTTTCCCCAAGGCTCTGACAAAGTGTAGCGACCTGTACATCATCTCACTGTGATGGAGCCTCCTTGCTCATCGACTTACCATATCCTAGATAAGGCAATATCTGATGTCTATCTATTGGAGCAATCATTGAATATGAGATTCCTTAATAATCGAATCCCACCTCTGGCTGTCACAGAGAATCATAATGGTATTCATCATGTGTACTCACTGAAGAGTTTCCACAACCAGGCAACTTTATACGAGGTCATACTCATAGTTATGTATTTGGTCTCGGCGGTACTTATAACAACCAACTTCTACTTCCTACTCATCCATGATATCGAAGAAGACTCCAAAGAGAACTAGCACTAAAAAGTGCTCTAGTGATCCTCCACACTACCTGCCCAGTCAGCATTCGAATAATCATGCAATTTTCATATTTCCGACAATGTATCTCAATCCATGAGAGATTGTGCCCCGAAGATATCTCAAAAGATTCTTGGCATCAATCTAGTGAGGCTAAACCAAATATGAGCTCACCATGCTAACTGCAAAACATATGTCTGGAATCCAACTCCCTCTTACTTTTGCAAATGAGAGGGTTTGCACCTATCGGAAATAGTTCGTCTGCATAAGGTGTCGGTATGAGAGGTCTATCATCCACAACCTTCAGGTAATGGTTTGGATTGGTTTCACTCCTAGTGAATCTTAGCTTCATCAAACAGCTATCAGTCCTCTTATACTATGCCCGGGGTGTTTTGCTTCAAGCCATAGAGGGCTTTCTTCCACCTGTATACATGAGATTCCCTGTTCATGAATCTCAAACTCCACGGGTTGTTCCAAACCTATGGACCTGCTACATGAGGGGAATGGTCCCCTTGTAATATTTTCCTTCGATACATCTCAGACATGTACCTTCATGCTCTTTCTGAATTCAGGCATCCCGGTCACCATCTGACTCACAGACCTCCGGTGCTGATTCAATGGTCATGGTCCCTAGTGGACTTGATACAACCCTGAACTCTAAAACATCTTTGAAAAATCTATTTTCAAAGACGTACCTTCCCATCGATGAGTGCCACCCTGAAACCTTCCTTTTCCAAGATGGACACCAAGGTCTTCTTGCGATCAGGTACACAAAAGTGATTCTTGGGTTCTTTGCTTTCTTTGAAAAGTCGACCATTTCCTTAATGACCTGCATTACCAGTCATTCCTTTGATCATTGAAGATGTCCCTGGAATGATTGTTATCTTCATCAAGAGATGTGTCTCTACCATTTGGACGCTCCTTCGCATAATGGCCGAAGTTATTGCAGCCAAGGCATCTGTCTTTCCTTCCACCCTTAGATCCGAACTTCCCAATGAAGTGATCTTTAGATGGGCCATCAAAAACTTCCACTACGCCATTCTGATAATATGCTCTGCTTTGACTTCACCCTTTGTGAACTTAGAAGAGAGATGTGGAACCCATTGATCCTTCTCCCTATTGTCTTTGGTGATTGCTCTTTCACTCTTGCTTGGGCATTGTCTTCACCTTAGCTTCGATACCATGTTAATTTTAGGTATGTTCTATGCTAGAGCAATTTATTTAAATTTTCACAGTTAGCAATCACATCAGCATTAAAGTAAACTACAAATAGAACATAAATATAAATCGCAGAAGACAAGCCAAGACAAGAGGACATACGATGTGGCGCTAGCCAGGGCAAACCCCACAATGTGGGGGAAACCCTTGATCAATTCTTCTTTTACGTTCTTCAAAGTTTAGCAGAGAAAGTGAGAGAGATAGTACAGTTACAATAGAAGTCAACACTTTGACTTTTGATATCTACAAAGATCAGTTGAAGACATATTTCTTCAACTGATTCTCTAAGGTGACTTCTTCACCTATCATAGTGCTGCATCTCGTCCATTTGCCGCACCTTACCATGTAGCACCATGCTGCCCCATCACAGTGTTGGATCTAGATGACTGAGTTACTCTCATATTCATGCTGCTCATCATGCTGCATCTTTCATGGTCTCATCCACCATCATGCTGCCTCATGATTATGTTCATCATGATGTTATTCATGCTCCATGCATCATTGTGTTGCCCATGCACATGATCTCATTCATCATGATGCTCATGATCTCATACATCATGCTGCCCATACATCATGCATCATGCTGCTCATATATCATGCTGCTCATATATCATGCTGCCCATATATATCATGCATCATGATACTCATATATCATGCTTCCCATATACATCATGCATCATGATGTTCATATATCATGTTGCCCATATGTAGGTTTTAGCCCCGTACAGAAATTACCTACATACGAATTCTAAAACACGGAAAATAAACAATGCGAGAGGATAACACATAAAACACATATACACAGAGATTTTCCCCTGGATCCCAAAATCGGGACTACCAGCTTGATTTTTCATTATGTTCCTTTCAATGTTATAATACATATTTATACATGTCGAAGGATCCAATACCATGGACCGAAAAACCATCGAATCCAATACCATGGACCGAAAACCATTGCGTCCAAAAACATGTGCGAAAATCATGCACAAAACCATAGGTGGGTCCGCCCATCCTAACATAGGGTCCAAAACCAAAATTTTCTGACCCCATAAAGTGGGGTTACGGGTACCCCTCAAACCCTCTGTGACCTCCACCCCTCTAACTCCTAGTTAACTACGTGGGCTATTCGTGGAAAGAATATAACACAACCCAACATTCTCCCACTTGTTGTTTTCTTTCCACAAGGGGCCACAAGAGAGCTTAGTCATTTATCCAACCCTGCAACGCCTATTGTTTCTCTACACCAAGAGAACTTCTCAGAGCTCACAGATTTTGTTAATGCATCTACAGTATTCTTCAAAGTGTCCACCTTTACCAGCAACACCTTTTTGTCTTCTATTATATCCCTCACAAAGTGATATTGAACATCAATGTGCTTTGTCTTTGAATGATATGCGGGGTTCTTTGCCAAGAAAATTGCACTTTGGCTGTCAGAGTCTATCCTTATAGCTTCCTGTACTAACCCCATACTTGAACACAATTTTTGCAACCAAACTGCTTCCTTGCTTGCATGAGTGGCTACCATGTATTCTGCCTCTGTAGTTGATAGTGCCACTACAGATTGTTTCTTACTCATCCAACTGACTGCACCTTCAAATAGGTTAAACACATACCCACTTGTAGATCTTCTCTGATCCAGATCTCCAGCCCAATCTGCATCAACAAAGCCACGAATATCCAACACTTTGTCCAATCCTGGTCTTCCTTGGTAGCACAAATCATAATCACTAGTGCCATGCAAATACCTGAAAACCTACTTCACTGTTGTCCAATGCTCCTTTCCTGGTTTTGACATAAATCTGCTCAATACTCCCACTGCATGTGCAATGTCTGGTCTAGTACAAACCATTGCATACATCAGGCTACCGACTGCACTTGCATATGGAAGTGTCTTGGGACACTGTTCAGCAACTAACCTCACACCTACAAGAATAGGAACATTCACCGGTTTACTATCCTGCATATTAAACCTCTGTTGTATTGTCTCGAAATACTTCCTCTGGTTTAACCAGAGCTTCCTCTTTTCCCGATCTCTTTTGATTTCCATGCCCAAAATATAGCTTGCAGCACCAAGATCTTTCATGTCGAATTTGGAGGACAATTGGGTCTTCAAATCCTGGATAATTTCTTTGTCATTTCCAACGAGCAACATATCATCCACATACAAGACCAGATAAATAACACGGTCACCAATTAATTTAAAATACACACAGTGATCTGGTTTGCTTCTCGTGAAGCCAAGTCCCTGTATAAATGTATCAAATTTCTGATACCACATCCTTGGTTACTGTTTTAACCCATATAGGGACTTCTTTAACTTGCATACCAGTTCTTTCTTACTCTTCTCCGCAAAGCCTTTAGGTTGCTTCATGTAGATTTCCTCTTCCATATCCCCATGAAGAAATGTTGTCTTCACATCCATCTGTTCTACCTCAAAATCAAAAGCAGCAGCAACAGATAAAAGTAATCTAATAGAATTTACCTTAGCAACAGGAGAAAAAATATCACCAAAATCAATTCCCGGCACCTGGGAATAACCTTTTGCTACGAACCGAACTTTGTATTTCTCCACTTTTCCTTCTGCATTTGTATTCTTTTTGAACACCCATTTGCTGCCAATGGGTTTCCTTCCAGCCGGAAACTCCACTAGATCCCAAGCCTCATTTTTGTGCAAAGATGCCATTTCATCAACCATGGCCTCTTTCCAGAGTTTACCATCCTCTGAATCCACTGCTTCCTTCACAGTTCTCGGATCATCATCAATAACAGACAAAGCAAAATTTGAACAGAAAGCAGATGGACTATACCTTTCTGGCTGCCTTCTTTCTTGAACTGATCTTCTCACAGCCAGAGTTTGTGGCTCTTCATCTTCTGATTCCTCCTCTGCTATAGAGTCTGATTCTTCCTCCTTTAGCTCAAACTCTATCTTCTCAGGTTCCTTTGGTTGGAGTTCATGTTTAATAACATCTTTCACCTCTCTGAACACCACATCTCGACTGTACACAACCTTCCTTGTTACTGGGTTCCAAAGATTATAACCCTTTAAACCATCCTTATACCCAGTAAAGATGCACATTTCAGATTTACTATCCAAGTTGGTTCGTTTCTTCTTTGGAACATGTACACATGCATCACATCCAAATACCCTTAGATGTGAAAGAGAGGGTTTCTTACCAGTCCATACCTCTTATGGAGTCTTATCCTCCAACGCTAATGAAGGTGACCTGTTGACCAGGTAACATGCAGTATCCACCACCTCTACCCAGAATTCTTGTCCTAACCCAGCACCACTGAGCATGCTTCTTGCCCTTTCCATCAACGTCTTGTTCATTCTTTCTGCAACTCCATTTTGCTGAGGTGTATATGGAGTAGTCTTATGTCGTGCTATACCACACTTCTTTCAGAATTCTTCAAATTCCTTGCTGTAAAACTCTCCACTATTATCTGTCCTCGACACCTTTATCTTCTTCTCTTTCTGATTTTCCACGAGAGCCTTAAATTCTTTAAACCTGTCAAAGGCTTTAGATTTCTTCTTAAGGAAATATATCCATGTATTTCTTGAGAATTCATCTATAAATTATACATAGTACACAAACTTACCTAGTGATGGAACCTTCACAGGTCCAAACACATCACTGTGCACAAGCTCTAATATCTGTTTCGCCCTCTTACTACCAGAGGGGAAACTCACCCGATTCTGCTTCCCATATACACAATTTTCACATAAATCAAAATCCAGAGAGCTATTACTCATACCTTCTACCATACCTTTACCATGAAGTATTCGAAGGCCTTTCTCTCCAATATGTCCAAGCCTTTGATGCCACAACATGGTCTTCTCTCCAGAGACCACTATATTTTATGTTCCACTTTCAGGAACCATAGAACTGTTGCACCCATCAACAACAGTGCTACCTTGCAGCTTGTACAGAGTTCCAATCCAAACTCCCCGCAATAATACCAGTGCTCCCCGAACCATTTTGCAATTATCCTTCTCTAACACTGTTTTAACACCTGCATCATCCAACTTGCTTATAGAAATCAAATTTCTGGCAAATGAAGGAATATGCAGAACACCCGGAAGTGTTCTAACCCTTCCACCTTGCAACTTCAATTTTACTTTTCCGCGACCAACGATTCTAGCCTTCCTGTCATCCCCCAAGAAGACATCACCACCATCGTATTTCTCATACTCGCAGAACCACTCTCTATGGGGAGTGAAGTGAAAGGATGCACCTAAGTCAATCAACCATGCCTCATGATCTACATGTGTACTTGAAGAAGCCAAGTACACATCCCCACCTTCATTTGAGGTGGTTTTCGCCTCTGCAAAAGGAGCATCATCAGATCTCTTTCCTTTATCAGGAGCTTTAGATTTAGAGTCCCTTTTGTAGTGCCCTTCCTTTCCGCATTTCCATCACACCACCTTTACAGGTTGTCCTGGAGATTTAGATCTCCCTCTAGATTTAGATCTCCCACTCGATAACTTATTTTTGTTTCTGTTCTAGGACTGTCCTCGTACAGACAAGGCATCACCATTCTGGCTCTCCATATTTTTCCGTCTCATCTCCTCCGTCAGCAAGGATGAGACTATTTCATCAAACTGCAAGGTAGTTGCATTGCTACCTATTGCAATAACCAGACTATCCCACGAATCTGGTAGAGAACACAACGAACTGATGCACTTATCTTCATCTGAAATTTTAATATCAACAGATGCTCATTGACTTACCACAATATTAAATGCGTTCAGATGCTCTCTCACCGAGTCTCCATATTTCATCCTCAGGTTATACAGCTTTTTCTGCAGAAACAGTTTATTCACCGGAGACTTAGATTGGTACAAAGTCCCTAACTTGTCCCACAAAGCCTTCACCGTAGCTTCCCCTGATACATTCAACAATACTAAATCTGAGACACACAATCGTATTCTGCTCTTTGGCTTCCGATCCAACTTCTTCCATTCTTCATTGGACACTCCTATTGGTTTAGTACCCGGATCTACAACGATCCACTGATCTTTATCCACCAACAGATCCTTCATCTTGAGTTTCCACAACTCAAAACTCTGACTATTAAATTTCTCGATCTCTATCTTTCCACTGCTCGCCATCTTCTTTCACCACCAGAATCGATCTCGCAGATCTCCCACTGAACAGGGTCTACCACAGGCTAGAGGGAAACCCTTTAGCAACAAAGGCGTCCCCTTGAAGCCAAAACTGCTCTAATACCATATGTAGGTTTTAACCCCGTACAGAAATTACCTGCATATGAATTCTAAAACACAGAAAAATAAACAATGCAAGAGCATAACACATAAAACACATATACACAGAGATTTTCCCCTGGATCCCAAAATCGGGACTACCAACTTGATTTTTCATTATGTTCCTTTCAATGTTATAATACATATCTATATATGTCGAAGCATCCAATACCATGGACCGAAAAACCATCGCGTCTAATACCATGGACCGAAAACCATCGCATCCAAAAACATGTGCGAAAATCATGCACAAAACCATAGGTGGGTCCGCCCATCCTAACATAGGGTCCAAAACCAAAATTTTCTGGGGCGCTGCCCCGGACCCCACCATAAAGTGGGGTTACGGGTACCCCTCAAACCCCCTATGACCTCCACCCCTCTAACCCCCAGTTAACTACATGGGCTAGTCGTGGAAAGAATATAACACAGCCCAACACCATATACGTCATGCATCATGTTGCTCATATATCATGCTCCCATATACACCATGTTGCCCATATACATCATGCATCATGCTGCTCATATATACAACATAATGTCTTCATCATGAACAATGTGTAGCTCCTCATTATTGACGGTGAATAGATCTCCATGAACAGCGTAATATATTTCTTCAGAACAGCGTATTGATTGACTGTGGTTCCATATACTTTGACTGTGGCTTTTTCTATCCCTGCGTCTTCATATACCTGCTCCTTAATTCGTAGATGAATACATCTCCATTGCCTGCGGATTCATCCCTACATTCTCCATTAGGGCATAATCATACTAGGCCAGCATAATCCGTAGTGTATCTCCTCCAAAAACCCAAGACGTGGAGAGGAGGTCACTTAAAGAGAGTTGCCAAATGACTTCAAATCCTCTTCTATTTATACTGAAATGTAGATGAGGAATAGACACATCTATTTGGCCTCTGAGCCTACTCAAATTTTTGGTCGACTTGATAATAATTCCATAATCAAAATAAATTCATATCTCCATAAATACTTATTAGAAATGGATGATCTTTAGATCAATCCTAAACTTCTCGACGAGAGGGATCCAATAAAAATATCAGCTGCCACAAATAAGCTGACCCACATGGAGTTTTTCCCTATTTGCCAATTTTAACAAGTTTAGAACAAAGCGCGAAGTGAACTGCGCAAAGGCAAGGTCTAGTTGGAATAAACCGACATCACATCCATCTCAAAGGTGCGGAAACTTGGTTCCAGCATCCCCACATACTGCTTCGGGTGTGACTTCAGTCCGCGCTCGGCGGGCTAATGCCGAAAGGGCGAGTAGTGTAGGGATTTGTTTGGCTAACTAACTTTGAACCTGGGTCAGGCCCCCATAAGCCAACAGTGCTTGGTGAAGATGTCTACAATATGCTCATTTGAGGAACAATGGCTTAGGTGGATTATCTTGGCTTCAACATGGTGTTGAATCAGATGGTATTTTTTATTGATGTGCTTCATTCGATCATGAAACTTTGGGTTCTTGGCCAACTTTATTTTAGAAGTGTTGTCAATCATGAGAGGATTTGATTGCACTTGTTTCTCCTGCAAATCTTACAAAATTTTCCTGAGCCACACAATTTCCTTTGTTTCTTCAACTGCTCCCACATATTCTGCCTCGGTTGTGGAATCCATTGGAATTGATTGTTTGCGTGACCTCCACGAAACAACTCCTGATCCAAGATTCATAACATAACCTAAAGTAGATGCCCCAGTTTATTTATTTCCATCGAAGTTTGAATCAAAATATGCAATCAAGCTAAAATTTCCCACCTGTGTATACTTAAGTCCAAAGTATTGAGTTCCTTTCAAGTACTTTAAAATTTATTTTCTTAAGCAGGCCAATATCCATCACAAGGATTTTTCATAAACCTGGAGAGGATTTCGACAACAAATGAAATGTTTGGTGTGGTAATAGTTAGGTAGTTGAGACTTCCTACGACTTGTCTATACTTTGTTCCATACTCAAATTATTTTCCTTCAGTGGTTCGGAGCTTTAAATTATGTTCCATTGGAGTGGTTAAAGGATTTCATTCTGTGATGCCTAACATGTTCAATAGATATCTAATGTACTTCTTATGAGAGAGGAATATAAACTTGAGATGTTGAGTTACTTCAATACCAAGATAGTAGTGAACATAGACCAAATATGTCATTTCAAAACCTTTCCTCAATTCCTTCTTTATGGATGTAATATAGCTCTCATTTTTCAATGTCATCAAAACATCATCTACATACACCACAAGATATGCAACTATTTTTCCAACTTTCTTGACAAACAAAGTTGCATCATCAAGATCATAATGTTTGAATTTGAGTTTCACAAGATGCTCAATTAACTTCTCGTACCAGGTTCACAGAGCTTACTTGAGGCCATACAAGGATTTTAAAAGCTTTCATACTTTATGTTCCCGACCCTTAACAACAAATTCTTCTGGTTGGGACATGTTGAAGCCTCAAAATTTGCTGCAACAACATTGGGGATGACCACCCAGTCCGACCCTTAAAACAGCTCCTTTTCCGTTTGGAATCGTGGTTCCAACTAGTTTAAATAGGTCCATTTAGCTTGTAGTGCCCGCTCTAGTTGACTGACAGTGATATGACACAAACATTTATTTAGCCATAAGGCCCACACTTTATTCTTTGAGGACCTCAGGTTGAGGATCCGGGCACTTGACACTATTATTAGTGATTGAAATATTCATGGTTGTGATGTTTATGAATGCTTTCCATTGATATTATGATAGCATGAATGGTTATGTATCTTATTTATTGGTGTTCTGATGATTGCAACATTAAATAGTTAAGTTTGGTCTCTAGTTGAATTTATGATGATGAGGGTAGTAAAGAATATGTATGCTCTCTACTAAAAGCATGATGATGATAAATTTGATGGATAGGTATATTTCTATTGCTGTTACGATGTTGATAGATTAATAAATATGTATTGTTCCATTGATGTTTAATGATGATAGCATGATGGATGTGTACCCTATGTTACCTACTTTCTTTAGTTCAGGCTTACAATGGACAATGATGTGAATGACTAGGAATTGTCAATGATGCTATTATGACAATGACTAACATTGAGAAACCTTGTTACTGATGATTATTGAGTATGGCAGGAAACCATCAGAGGCACTCGCATATGACAAGTTGATGACACCTGGTTTGATAAAAATTCATATTATTTTTATCTTTGAAAGTCTAAGTCGATCTTGAAATCTGCCATATATGTTTAACTATATTCTGATGATATGTTAATGGTTGCCGACACAGATTAGTTGCTTGACTGAATGACTCACATATGGGTGATGGGGTTGTACAAGTGGATGGAACTACATGGGAGGGGTGGGACAGAGCCCCTGATCTCACCCACTAGCACTCCCGCCGTGACTTGGGCTGGAAGGGTTGAAACACCTTCGCCTTGAAGATCACGATGCCATGAGGGCAGGTCCCAAAGTTGGGTCGCTCATGAGGACTTTACCGGGGGGCGCGCATCAAGGCGGATTCCTTGATCCCCGACACCATTAGTCTCACTATAGCAGGCAACATAAGAGATGATAGTGGTCTATGACGTTGCACTATACTTTCCCCTCGTAGTCACTGGATGCTTGAAGGGCAAGTGGTGTGGCACCCTTGGAACTTCAGGGGAATTTCTTGAAAGGCACGACCAACTTGGCACCCTTGGCATCACAAATAAACTATTAGGTGTGGCACCCTTGGAACTTCTAGGGAAGTTCTTGAAGGGCACAACCAAACTGGCACCCTTGGCATCACAAATAAACTATTAGGTGTGGCACCCTTGGAACTTCTAGGGAATTTCTTGAAAGGCACAACCAAAACTTGGCACCCTTGGAATCATTAAAAATAAATAATAATAAATAAATATAAGCAAGGAATGAAAACTAGGTAAATTTACATCAAGGGTAAATGATGATTAGAAACCAATGTAATTAAATCAAAAATAAAACTTGGAATAAGGAGGATCATAGGAAGAATTAAAATAGAGTCCCTTAAAAACTCTACCCTTCCCATGTTGGAAAATAGTAGGCAGATTATGTGGTTTAATTAGGAAAAAGGGGAAAGACAAACATAATTGTAAGGATAAAGATTAATCCTAAACTAATTTAAACCTAATTAAGAAAAGAGGAAGGTGAATTAAAATGAGAATAATAAATTAAATTTAGAGAAAGGTAGAGAAGCTCCATGTGTCAACAACCAACATAAGAATATCCATCTAAGAGATAACCTGAGTTAAATTAGGGAGTAGATTGGGGACAAAATCTTGACTCATTAATTGACTTCAAGTAATGAACACAAATTAAGGAATAAAAGGGGGGAATAAAGAGACAACTAGGAGAAGAAATAAGAATCTTGTTGAGGTGAGGAAAATATTAGTTTTAAATAAAAAGTTAAGTAAATAATTTTGGGTGACCCTTGATGAGAGAGTGACACATGGGTAGGTGAATAATCAAACTATTGAATTAAAAAATATATATATAATTATGCATGACATGTCAAGTGTCATCTAGGAGGACTCTTATAAAAGAAGGGGCAAGCCATGGGAGAAAGGACTTTTTTTGGAACCCTATTGTTGGATGGATGAGATGATGTCAGAGCAGTGATTACGAAGCTATAGTGAGTTTGGTGAGGTAGAGGAGTTTAGGGAGGGGACTCTGGAGCCAAGGTGTGCTCTCCTCTACCAGCTAGTGCTTTCCTCCATTGTACAACCCCATTGCAGCTCGGGGGTCCGCGGGGAAGAAGAGTACCCAAGGAGTAGGCTGGGAGGTTAACCGGTGGGTCTTTGCATTCGGATCAAGTGCGTCATCATTCACTCGCGGAGGTGACCAGCTACAAGGGAATACCAGTAACAGCAGAGCAAGCGGAGTCTCGCCTTCTGGTGAACGGTACATATGTATTTCATTACTATTGATCTTAGTTAACAGTATGTAAATGTTATGATATGTTTTCCTGAAATGAGTGGCAGGAATGTGTGTGCTAAATAAATTTGAATTTCAATGTGTTTCTTTTCTGGTTGTATTTGTTGTTAACAAAAAAAAAAAGCATATAGTTTGAATTTGGTCCTTACACTTGGTATCAGAGCTATGTTGAACCCTTGAGACCTATGGACCCATGCATCCACGACTAGTTTTGTTAAATATCTACCACATTCTACTCAGTTCAGTTTGAGTTAGTTGCCACATGAGGATGGGTTCCCAAGAAGACTTTGCTTACATCTCAGGTTTATTACACAGAAACGTTAGACATAGAATTGATTGTGCCAGAGCAGAGGAGTTTCTCTAGTGATTGAAGCCAAGTTCTCTCATTGCTAGACATAATCATCACTATTTGATATGACCAATCCCAATCACATTTCTGGTTGTGAATATTTTATTTGGTAGGAAGAAGTCCCCAATTTTCTTGGGCGTGATCCTCACTAAGATTTGTGGCGTGTTCTTTTCTTTTCCAAATTTTGGTAGGTCGGAGGAATCCATACCAAAATATTCCCAAAAGGGGCCTAGTACCTTCAGTGTTGAGACCATGAAGCTTCCCTTCCTCGGGGATCGAACCCGTTTGATAACCAGACTTGTGTATTATAACTAGAAGATTGGAAATTACCTTGGAAGGTCAAAATTCTGAGATCATACAAAGTCCAAGTTTCTAGACTGATACGAACAAAAATTTGAAAAACACGGCGACCCCATGGAAAGCCGAAGAATTGTGGGCGAAATTCAGATAAGAGTCGCATGGTTAATGCTCTTCTGCGGGATAATTTCTTAGAAGATGTTGTTTTTATCAAAGTGTATTTTGCTCCTTCCGAGACATGGAAGGCATGCGCACAATGGGTCCCGTTCCGGTATTGTAGATCTTTATTATTCGCCTCTTTAAAACTCATGAAATGGTACAAACCTGCATATTCCTACATCTAAACTGGTAAAGAGCTCGGCTGCAGTTTTTTTTTTAGTGGTTAGTTTCCAGATGCGGTTCTTTTCATGTCTCGTTTAATCGCAGTTCCTGTTGGGTACTGTGTTTCTACTAATGTTAACCCTTCTTTTATTACTGGTATGCATAAAAAAAAAAAAAAACGGTGTGCATTACATTAAAATACTAAAAACTCAACTGAATACACTCGATTCGCGAGAATATCAATCAGTAGAACACATATTGGACTTGAAAGAATCAAATATTTTCTTGTCGATTTAAATTTCATCTGCATGTACATTGTCAATGGAGGAAGTTTGTAATCTTACAAATGATCTAGTCTATAATATTGTTAGCCATAAATCTCTTGCTGTACCATTACAATCCTTGAATTTGAAAATTCCGGTTAATATAAAAAAATATAAGTTGCAAGGGCTATAGGATATGCTAGCATTTCTGTCTTTTCATAGCTGTCACACAAATGTTGGCATGCCACATGGCTAAAATCACCCAAATTATAGAATACTTTAGATACTCCTCTTTATTTGTGTTATGTCAATTTACAAGAATTTTGAACACCAGTTTCAGCTATCGCCTGGTCTGAACAAAACCCAAAGCAATGAATTTGTATTCAGTTCATTGATGTTTACTGAAACTGACAGATTGCTCAGGAACTTTGCTTAAAGACTCTGGCGCCAATGTTGGATGTGTTGTATTCTTTGTATCCAGAAAGACTCTGAATCCCACAGTGTTTTTACCCATAATTTAAGGCATGCCGTAATCTAATATTACTTGGCAGATTAGGGTTGACTGATATATTGTATTATGAACTATTTTGGTAATGCAATGAAAAAAAAAGGTGCAGCGCTAAGCTAGCTGATTTTCCTAGTTAAGGCTTTTTAAGTAAATCTTGTGTATTGTGTATGTGTGTCATTGCTTATCTTTTCTTTTTTTCGAGAATTTTTTTTTTGAAATGCTTCTCTTTCATAGGTATATCGGTCACTGTTTTCTTACGGTCAAAGCGTCCACAAATGACCAAATTAATGTTTTTTTTTTATATGAACAAAGACATGGTCTTCAATGCTATTCTTGGAAATTACCCTGGTGTTAGTTTGATATTCTCAATCACATAATGAGACATTAAAAACCATTTTTATACTTACTTTTGGTCTCATGCTCTTGAAACCCTTTGCGGTTAAATTTCCAAGAGAAAGTATTACCGCGGTGTTAGTATTCTTCAACTTTTGGCCCTGTAACTGGGTTTCTCAGGTTTTACAATTGTGCTTTTACTTTCTAAATTGGGTCCTCTGAAATTTGTAAGGATGTCAACCAATAGAACCAAGAGCGGATGTAAGATTTCCCAATAATTGTTTTGATGATTTCAGAGCCCTGCTCTGTCTTATTTTATTACTTCAAAACTAGGATTTTAGGATTTGCAAGGATATCAAGCAGGAGAACCCAGATTTAAAAACGAAATGACCCCATTTGGACTCCCAACGTCTAGGAGTATAACGAATGGGTTTTACAGTTTTGATGGGCTAAAAACTATTGATTCCTCACCAGTTTTAAATGAGGTACCGAATGAAACTTTGAATTATTCGATCTTGGATCTTCTCCACGAAAGATATTGATTTACTGCCTCTAAAAAAAAAAAAAAAAAAACTGTCTGGCATAGAACTAGTCCCTACAAACACAATGCAAACATTTTGAGAAATAACGACTTTCACAAGCAAACAAAAAGTACATATGCACTAACAAATCTACTATATACCCTGACTTAGATAAGAAAAACACAAGCTAAATTTTTATTAGGTTCCAATACAATGATATTAAAAAAAAAAGGCATTGCAAAAATTTTGTTAAAGAACGGCATATTACAAAGAGACATAGAGCACACTATGTTAACCTTGTTCAGCTCGCTTTCAAAAATTTGGACAATATTGATTATAAAGAAGTATGCTATCCAATGCATTTCTTGTTCCTTGCAACCAAAACTTTGTGTGTTGACATAACATATTCAATTTCGTAGATAAAGATAAAATTAGGCAGCACCAATTTCTCTCCATTGTTAGCCTTGTGTAAGTACAAAATTTCAAACTAAGGAAATTGTCCTTTAAGCCACCAACAAAAGGGTGTTCTTTAGATTTTCTTTCATTGGGTGTAGAAGCTGAAATTTCAATAAGAACTCCCTTGTACAGACCTTTTCCTCAACCAAACTACTCTGCATCTATTGGAATCATATGTTTGAAAACTCGTTATTCTCCTTGAGATGAAATGTAAATTACAAGATATGATTTGCATTGCCTCGATAAGTAACACACACATGATTTAATGAATGCCAACCTCTTCTTCACAAACAAGCTTGAATCTCAATAACGATGGAAGAGGCTGTGCGACAATTGAGATTGCATTATTCATCAGCGTTTCCTTCTTTCCTTCAAATTCAAGGTAAAATAATGCATACAATTGTTGAATTTTGGCACATCATATGAAAAAAAAAAAAAAAAACACCTGAAAGCCAACATTGGTTGTTAGCTCTTTTGATGTTTAGAGGAAAAATAATTCAAGGTTGCATTGTATTTCATGGCATTTAACTAAAAATAATAGACAGTGAATTGCCTGGTTGTGTATTTGATTATATCAATGAGATCTCAGGTAACATAATCAGGCAAGCAGCGTACTATTTGGTATAGACGTTATTTTACTCAACCATCTGTTTTACCTATTTTATAGTCATTAATTAGACATAAATATTAAAAATACAGTTAAAACGCTAAAATGCTATACCCACATCTTAGGGCGTCACATATCAAAAATTTTAGAATGTCGTGATTTATCCTCATTGTCTGTGGTGATTTTGATTAATAGAAATTTTCATGGTGTTTTCTATATCGATGTTTTAGATTCATGTATTTGAAAAAAAAAAAAAAAAGGGAAATTCATTGGTAAAGGAAATTTAAGTATAAAAGGCTACTATATTATTTTAAATTTCTTCCTTTCCATATTAACGTAGGGTAGGTGATAAATTCTAACTTTTAATTTTAAGACTTAGCTTCCATGTTAAACTGGTAGCTTAATTTTAAAAATTTAAAAAGAAAGAAAGGAAACTGAATATTATGCGTTCATTTAAGTCAAATAAGTTTAGAAATGCATTCTTAAGTATGTTTTAATAACAATAAATTATAGAACCACTCACGTTGGTTAAAATTTTTATTTGATTGGTTTTTATCTTATAAGGAAAAATCGTATTAAACTGTGGCAGGTGAACCATGGTTAGAAGAGGTACAAGAAGGAGTGGGGCAGCTAAAGGGCACAGCATGGCGCCACCACAACAGCCTACTCCTACAACCCCACCTAATGAGGGGGAAAACATCTCAACACAGGAACAAATACCAGCGGGAGAAGTGTTGAACTTAATGAGATCATTCCAACACATGTCTGAGGCATTAATAAATCGTTTGGAACGGGAGCATGGAGGACCGGTCATACGAAATGAAACACCCCAAAACACCACAAGAAATGATGTACGTCGAGACTTGGAAAAGGTAAAATTTCCAGAGTTCTGGGGTTCCACTGATGGTCAATCTGCAGAGGCATGGTTGGAAAACATGGCTATGTGTTTTACCCTTAGAGATTACACCTCAAACATGAAGGCCAAGATGGGTATATTCCAGCTAAAGGGAAACGCACTACTTTGGTGGAAGACATTATTAACCCAATTGGGGATGGATATATCAGAAGTAACTTGGGAGCTATTTGAAGAAAAATTTAGAGAGCGTTACCTGTCAGAAGAGTTCCTTGAGAGACAACTAAATGAATTCAATTCATTAAAGCAAGGGAGTCGCTCCCTACCAGAGTATGAGGCACGTTTCATGGAATTACTTCGTTATGCCCCTCACCTAAACACAGAGAAGCTCAAGGTGAACAAATTTGTGTATGGATTAAATGTTAACATTCGGAACAAGGTTAGAATCTTAATGCCTCGCACCTTGCACGAGGCAGTTCAGCGGGCAATCATTGCAGAGGAGGAGATCATGAGCAGTGCACATAGTAAGTCAACAAGGCCCACAGAATCAGGAGTACCAGGTAGAAACAATATGGAACGTGGAAATTTGCAAGGGGGTTCTGTGCTAAATCATCAAAGGTGGTCAGGAAGAAATCAAAGAACACCATATAGGCATCCAGCTCAGCATTCGCGCAGGGTACCGCAACAAACTCGTCAACCACAACCGCACCAGCCTATGCGACAGCACCAAGTCACACCACCTCAGCACCGATCTTCTTTCCAGCAAAGTTCTAGACCAACTCACAGTTCAGTTGGTAGTAGGAGCCAAGTCCCTAGGAAGGGGTGTTGGAATTGTGGGGGTCCTCACTACGAGAGGGATTGCCCTCAAAAGACAGGTAATATCAACTCATCTAAGAATGCAACTACAGTGGGGGATCTGGAGAAGGCTCATCGCATCCATGCAATGGTGAACAATCGCCAGGTCGAACACCAGTGCACTGTGTTAGAAACCTCAGGTAATATTGATGGTATGAGTTTTGTCATTTTAATAGATCCAGGGGCTACTGATTCATTTATTTCTATAAATGCATTATCAATGATTAAACATAAAGCAACTCCACAGTATGAATTTAAACATGTAGAAATGGCATGTGGTATGAAAAGAACTGTAGGAAAAATGGTAAAGGAATGTGAGGTGGACCTGGGTGTATGTAAGACCAAGATACCCTTGTACTCGACAATTATAGGAGTTTATGACGTAGTTATAGGAATGGATTGGTTGGAGTGGCATGAGGCACTCCTAGACTGCAAGGACAAGATTCTACATTTCACGGACGATGACGGCCAACGAAAATCATTAAAGGGAAAGAACCGAGGGGTGTCCTTGAGGTTCATCTCCTCCTTGCAACTAATGAAATTTAGGCGAAAGGGGTGTCAATTGTTCTCAGTGGTAACTCTAAACGAAAAGAGTGACTCTGAAGGTCTTGATAAACACCCAATTATTGTTGAATTTAAGGATGTATTTCCCGAAGAACTACCCGGGCTACCCCCAAGGAGGGAAATTGATTTCACCATCGACCTTAAACCAAGCTCGGAGCCTATTGCAAAGGCACCCTATCGGATGTCGGCTCCAGAACTAAAGGAATTGCAGTTCCAATTAAAGGAACTACTAGACTTGGGGTTCATACGACCTAGCACATCTCCATGGGGAGCCCCAATGATTTTTGTTAAAAAAAGGGATGGGTCTTTGCGATTGTGCATTGATTACCGCCAGTTGAATAAAGTAACTATAAAGAATCAATACCCTTTGCCTAGGATAGATGACTTATTTGATCAAATGAAAGGGGCAACGGTGTTTTCAAAAATAGATCTAAGGTCGGGATATCATCAGTTGAGAATCAAAGAAGAAGATATTTCGAAGACAGCCTTTAAAACAAGATTCGAGCATTATGAATTTTTAGTCTTACCCTTTGGACTGACAAATGCCCTGGGTGTTTTCATGAGTTTGATGAACGGAATATTTCGGGATTAGTTAGACAAGTTTGTACAAGTCTTTATCGATGACATTTTAATCTACTCAAAGACCCCAGAAGAGCATGATGAGCACTTGAGGATAGGTCTACAATGTCTTAGAGAAAACCAATTATACGGGAAGTTGTCAAAGTGTTCCTTTTACCAAACCAAGATTCATTATCTTGGACACATTATCTCTGGGGAGGGTATTGCAGTAGACCCAGTAAAGATCGAGGCCATCATGGAATGGCTAACACCAACCAATGTTCATGAAATACGAAGTTTCATGGGCATGGCAGGATACTATCGTAGATTTGTCGAAGGGTTTTCAAAAATAGCAAACCCCATTACTGAGCTCCAAAGAAAGAACAAGAAATTCATCTGGACTGAAAAATGTGAAGAGGCATTCCAAAGGTTAAAGGTGTTATTAACGACAGCACCAATTTTGAAGGTGCCGGATATGGAACAAGAATTTTTGGTTTGCACTGATGCCTCCAAAGAAGGATTCGATTGTGTGTTGATGCAAGAAGGAAGAGTAATAGCCTATGCATCAAGGAAACTCAGAACCCACGAAGAAAACTACGCAACCCATGATCTAGAAATGGCAGCAATTGTTTATGCACTAAAGATTTGGAGACACTACCTTCTAGGAAGGAAGTTTGATCTTAGGACTGACCATTGTGGGTTACAACACATATTCACTCAAGATCACTTAAATGCAAGGCAAAGACGATGGTCTGAGCTAATTAGTGAATATGATTTCGATATCACTTACATCAAAGGAACGGTAAATAGGGTGGCTGATGCTTTAAGTAGGAGGCCGCGGATATTTTCAGTGATTCCCTTGAAGACAAATTTGAGGGAGAAACTGCTTGAATTACAAATTAAAGACGCCTGGTATCAGGAGGTTAGAAAAAGTTTGAGGGAGGATGAAATGAGGGTCCCAAAATATGAGGAATACTCCCTTGATAATGATGGGCTACTACGATTTCAAGGAAGGATATATGTACCACCAAATGAAGATATTCGCCAATTAATTTTAAATGAAGCACATCGCGTTGTATACATGGCACACCCTGGTGTTAAGAAAATGAGTGCGGATTTGAAACCACTCTTCTTTTGGAAAGGGATGAAGAAGGACATCGTGAACTTGGTAGCTAGATGCTTAGAGTGTCAGCGAGTAAAAGCCGAGCACAGGCATCCGGCAGGCTTATTGCAGCCCCATGAGATACCAAAATCTAAATGGGAAGTTATATCAATGGACTTCATTGTGGGACTACCAATGACCTCAAGAAGACATGATTCCATATTTGTGGTAGTGGACACGCTGACCAAAAGCGCCCATTTCATACCAGTTAAGACTACATATAAGGCACTAGAAATTGCGAGGGTTTTTATTAATGAGATTATGAGATTACATGGAGTGCCTAGAAAGATCATATCCGATAGGGGAGCAGTGTTTACTGGAAGAATTTGGCCCAGTTTCCAAGAAGCTTTGGGAACCCAGTTGAACTTCAGCACTACTTATCACCCGGAAACATATGGGCAGTCAGAGAGGACAAACCAAATCCTTGAAGACATGCTTCGGATGTATGTGATGGACCAACAAAAGAGATGGGAGGAGTTTTTACCACTCGTAGAATTTTCTTACAATAATAGTTATCAGAGTTCCATAAAGATGGCGCCATTTGAGTTCTTATATGGAAGACCTTGCAGAACACCTCTCAGTTGGGACCGACTAGAGGACCGAGTATTAATAGGACCTGAAGTGGTGCAAGAGATGGAAGAACAAATGACCATGATTAGGAGGAGGCTAAAGGAAGCGCAAGATCGACAAAAGAGCTATGCTGATGCTCATCGAGTAGACCGAAGTTATGAAGTGGGGGATAGGGTGTTCCTGAGAGTAAGGCCCCAAAAAAGCTCTATAAAATTTGGAAAGGGAGAAAAATTGTCTCCACGGTTTGTGGGACCTTTTGAAATCTTAGAAAGGAAAAGTCCAGTGGCATATAGGCTTGCCTTACCTCCATCTTTAGCACGTATGCATGATGTGTTTCATGTGTCTGTTTTACGTCATTATATTTCAGATCCTTCGCATATTATTGATTTTGGTCATTTGCAGGTTTCAGACGAGGGAGCAGTGATGACTGAACCAGTCTACATACTGGACCAGAGAAATTTGCAGCTTAGACGACGGTTAGTGGAGCAGGTCAAGGTCCAGTGGGACAATTATAGTCCTAGTTCACCTACTTGGGAGGACGCCGAGGAGATGCGTCACCGTTTTCCTTACCTATTCCAGTGACTTCGAGATGAAGTCTATTATTAAGAGGGGGTGTATGTAGTGCCCGCTCTAGTTGACTGACAGTGATATGACACAAACATTTATTTAGCCATAAGGCCCACACTTTATTCTTTGAGGACCTCAGGTTGAGGATCCGGGCACTTGACACTATTATTAGTGATTGAGATATTCATGGTTGTGATGTTTATGAATGCTTTCCATTGATATTATGATAGCATGAATGGTTATGTATCTTATCTATTGGTGTTCTGATGATTGCAACATTAAATAGTTAAGTTTGGTCTCTAGTTGAATTTATGATGATGAGGGTAGTAAAGAATATGTATGCTCTCTACTAAAAGCATGATGATGATAAATTTGATGGATAGGTATATTTCTATTGCTGTTACGATGTTGATAGATTAATAAATATGTATTTTTCCATTGATGTTTAATGATGATAGCCATGATGGATGTGTACCCTATGTTACCTACTTTCTTTAGTTCAGGCTTACAATGGACAATGATGTGAATGACTAGGAATTGTCAATGATGCTATTATGACAATGACTAACATTGAGAAACCTTGTTACTGATGATTATTGAGTATGGCAGGAAACCATTAGAGGCACTCGCATATGACGAGTTGATGACACCTGGTTTGATAAAAATTCATATTATTTTTATCTTTGAAAGTCTAAGTCGATCTTGAAATCTGCCATATATGTTTAACTATATTCTGATGATATGTTAATGGTTGCAGGCACAGATTAGTTGCTTGACCGAATGACTCACATATGGGTGATGGGGTTGTACAAGTGGATGGAACTACATGGGAGGGGTGGGACAAAGTCCCTGATCTCACCCACTAGCACTCCCGCCGTGACTTGGGCTGGAAGGGTTGAAACACCTTCGCCTCGAAGATCACGATGCCATGAGGGCAGGTCCCAAAGTTGGGTCGCTCATGAGGACTTTACCGGGGGGCGCGCATCAAGGCGGATTCCTTGATCCCCGACACCATTAGTCTCACTATAGCATGCAACATAAGAGATGATAGTGGTCTATGACGTTGCACTATACTTTCCCCTCGTAGTCACTGGATGCTTGAAGGGCAAGTGGTGTGGCACCCTTGGAACTTCAGGGGAATTTCTTGAAGGGCACGACCAACTTGGCACCCTTGGCATCACAAATAAACTATTAGGTGTGGCACCCTTGGAACTTCTAGGGAAGTTCTTGAAGGGCACAACCAAACTGGCACCCTTGGCATTATTAGGTGTGGCACCCTTGGAACTTCTAGGGAAGTTCTTGAAAGGCACAACCAAAATTTGGCACCCTTGGAATCATTAAAAATAAATAATAATAAATAAATGTAAGCAAGGAATGAAAACTAGGTAAATTTACATCAAGGGTAAATGATGATTAGAAACCAATGTAATTAAATCAAAAATAAAACTTGGAATAAGGAGGATCATAGGAAGAATTAAAATAGAGTACCTTAAAAACTCTACCCTTCCCATGTTGGAAATACTAGGCAGATTATGTGGTTTAATTAGGAAAAAGGGGAAAGACAAACATAATTGTAAGGATAAAGATTAATCCTAAACTAATTTAAACCTAATTAAGAAAAGAGGAAGGTGATTTAAAATGAGAATAATAAATTAAATTTAGAGAAAGGTAGAGAAGCTCCATGTGTCAACAACCGACATAAAAATATCCATCTAAGAGATAACCTGAGTTAAATTAGTGAGTAGATTGGGGATGAAATCTTGACTCATTAATTGACTTCAAGTAATGAACACAAATTAAGGAATAAAAGTGGGGAATAAAGAGACAACTAGGAGAAGAAATAGGAATCTTGTTGAGGTGAGGAAAATATTAGTTTTAAATAAAAAGTTAAGTAAATAATTTTGGGTGACCCTTGATGAGAGAGTGACACATGGGTAGGTGAATAATCAAACTATTGAATTATAAAAAAAAATATAATTATGCATGACATGCCAAGTGTCATCTAGGAGGACTCTTATAAAAGAAGGGGCAAGCCATGGGAAAAAGGACTTTTTTTGGAACCCTATTGTTGGATGGATGAGATGATGTCAGAGCAGTGATTACGAAGCTATAGTGAGTTTGGTGAGGTAGAGGATTTTAGGGAGGGGACTCTGGAGCCAAGGTGTGCTCTCCTCTACCAGCTAGTGCTTTCCTCCATTGTACAACCCCATTGCAGCTCGGGGGTCCGCAGGGAAGAAGAGTACCCAAGGAGTAGGTTGGGAGGTTAACCGGTGGGTCTTCGCATTCGGATCAAGTGCGTCATCATTCACTCGCGGAAGTGACCAGCTACAAGGGAATACCAGTAACAGCAAAGCAAGCGGAGTCTCGCCTTCTGGTGAACGGTACATATGTATTTCATTACTATTGATCTTAGTTAACAGTATGTAAATGTTATGATATGTTTTCCTGAAATGAGTGGCAGGAATGTGTGTGCTAAATAAATTTGAATTTCAATGCGTTTCTTTTCTGGTTGTATTTGTTGTTAACAAAAAAAAAAAAAAAACATATAGTCTGAATTTGGTCCTTACATAGCTTCTCTCAATCTCCAAATGACTTAAAATATGACTTGCATCCACCAATGGAGAAGAGACATCAGATTAGCCCTCTTGCTGATCAAGCAAGAAAGTTATCCTTAAGCTGATCTAGGGCTCAACCAAGCCACAACTAAAGTTTGTCTCTTTGTGAAGAGGACTTTTAGGAATGTACAATTAATCTAAATCCAAAATTATCCTAAAATACAAGTAAAAGGAACTAAATCCTAATCCTATATCAATTAGGCAGATATAGATCTAACCCAACCGAGAGCAAGATATTTAAATAATTGGTATTTAAATATGTCTGGCTTATAATGAATATCAAGCTAACTAATTAGTTCAATTAACTGACGTTATGAATATCGAAACACATTCTATTCAGAGACCTCTTAACTGAAATAATCAACCAATAACATTTAGGAAGTAGTTCACAAAATGATATTGATTGTCAAAACAATAATATGAGCAAATATTTCACATCATATCATTATTTGTTAAATCAATATTAAAAGGTGGATTTCTGAGTAAATAGCTACCCGGAAATTAGAATTCAACCCATACGAGCATAGATAAATAATAGCATATGATTGAGACAAATTACTCATACTGGCAATAGTGTACAAATACGAATAAAATGACACATTCCTGCCATCATAAAATGAAACTAGTATTTCAAATAATAGTATTAGAAATACCAATTTATTGAATCCATTTCTTTGGCTCTGGTCTCCAACAGTCCTCTACAATCTTTGAACTTTTGTTGTTACAACAAAAGTTGCAATAGTGCAAGCTCTGCCCATCATACATAATTCAAAATGCAAAAGAAAAATCCTCAATAATCTTCAGATTTGATATTTTCTCTCTGCTCACCTACAACTCTAAATCCCTATTACAGTAGTGCTTTTAGAATTCCATATTTGCAGAAGAGAGAAGCCCTGATTACATTCTACAATCTGTTATTTATAATATTCACACAAAAAAAAATCTCCATTAGAAAGTTTGTTGAAGAGTAGTTATGTTCAATCCATTTTCATTGGCCCAAAAACTCATTCATCTCTTTCTGGGGCATTTTCATTGATTGAGATCTTCTTCTTCTTATCTCTTCAATTGTTTCTCTGCAAAAAATAAATCAAAACTAAATTAAAATGCAAAAATAAAATCAAAATACCTAGTCTAGAATTAAAACATATCTAATTAAATTTGATTAAATAATTAAATGAAAAGGAATAAGAGCTTTCTATTAATGCTTGTGAGTATTTAATTGGTCAAGGAGAACATAGACCAATGGATCTGCACTCAGAAGAAGTTGTGAACAAATGAGAATGCAGAAAATAAAACTCACAAAATTGATTTTGTTTTAAAAATTCATAGCTTGATCTTCTGCTGAATTTTAGACCCATTAAATGATCCAATCTGGTTCTGAAACTACTTCAAAAATAATCTCCATGGTTTTATCCATCCAATGAGCCGTCCTGAGCCTCATTTAGCCAAGTAAAACTCAATCTAGGAGCCTCCAAAGTTGATGTATTAAAATTGCAAGAATTCTGGAAATTCTATTTTCTGGACTAAAAATCAGAAAATTTTATTAAAAATTTAATCTTAAATTAGATTGCAAATATTAATTAATTAATACTAATTAATTGTAATTATGTTATTAATTTTAATTAATTACAAATTTAATTAAAAACATAATTAAACAAAATTTAATAATTAATTAAAATATTATTATATTATAATTTAAATTATATTAAAATTATAATATAAATTTTAATTTTAATTTTAATTTTAATTATGTTATATTATAATACAAATATTATATTTTAATATTTAATTCAAATCTCATAACAAAACAAACCATTAGAATCAATCCATATTAATAAAACAAGTGAAAATGAAACAAGTTACGTGAGGGAGTAGTGGAGTTATAAGGGGAGGTGAGTTATGGAGGGATAAAGAGTGAGTGGAGAGTGAGGTGGAGGGATAAGGTGGAGGGTGAGGTGAGGATGAGGTCACGGTGTCGGGAGGTATAAGGAGTGAGCGAAAGAGGCTTTATATTAAAAAAATTAACCTCTTGCATGTTTTCCAAATCGGTGATCGCAAGTTTTTAAATGAGCAGCTTAATAAATTTGTTTTTTGTGATATGCAATACGCAATGTATCGCAATCACAATATCACATCGCAAATTTCATTTCAGCATTTTTTAATTTCAGAATTTTGGAAATGAGGATTTGATGAGAAGTGGGCCCCACATGAATTAACGATCCTACAAATTGGACTATAGGCACTTCGCAATTTTGGGGTTTGGAGTTTGGCAATTTGTTTAAAAAAAAAGATGAAAAAAAATGGAGTAAATTACCAAGATCCCGAAATGTGTTTTCATCCATCGTACAATTTAGTTAAGTCATTTTGTAGGACCATTAATGAAAAATGAAAGAATTAGTAAAAATTAACTGAGTTAATATTCACAATGAATGACTATTTAATTGCAAAAATTGAAATATCATACATTTATTTACATTTTTTAGTCCAAGAAAGAAAATGATCAAACTTCAAAGGAGTACTATTTACAAACCAGTTGACCAAATTAGGTGAAACAAGTATCGATTGAAAGCTTGTGAAAAGTCAAATTCAATGAAACAATCAAAATAGAAATCCGATGAAAACGAAAAATGACAAAATTGTAAGACAATTAACTAAAATGAAAATCATAAAATATGCTTAGCCAAAAATTAATGGAAAGGGTCCCCATTATTTAAAGTAATGGGGAGTGTTGGGTTTTCCCTACAACAATGGCAACATACTGGGAAGAACCAGTTATCTCTGGTTAAAAATAATGAACTTTAATTTACCCAAAGGTTAAAAATATTGGAAATCAATGAATCGTCTAACATTAAAATATTTCCATAGGTCCCACATAAATAGATTAAATAATATGATTTTGAAAAGATAAGTACTCAAAATAGATTCGAGTAAATGTCGTGAATCTAAATTTGGGAAAATTTGTTTTAAAACTACCTCATATAAAAATAGAAGAAGGTAAAGATAGGAGTTTTTGATAAAGCATATATCCATTTTATGATTGTCTCTGACATCACTTCGTTGTCAAGGAGCCTGAATGGTACCCCTGCGAAGTTGTATTTTATGTCATACATGCCTAGTCCCGCTGCCAGCAAGCGTCCATAGCCCCGATAAGTTTACTTGTATTTCCCATGCTTCCTCTTTAATCACTCTTTTGATAAACGCATTTGCAAGCTTTTAGTTTATGATGTATTTGAGTGAAAGAGGTGAGATGGTAATAGAGATTTATGTTTAATGGTTATAATACTTTCATAATGTTTATTCCAAAATCTTTCCCTAGAACTATCAATTAGAGGCTTTTATGTGGAGGGGTGGGACAGATTCATTGTGTTAAACTCAAATCAGTTATTTCTTTGAAAATATAAATTTAAACACTTAGTAAGGATGTGTTTCTCCATGAAAAATATTTAAAGCAAGATGGTTTTATGGGTCCATAAAGATATGTCTTTAATGATAAATAAAATTCATTGTAATAGATAGAGTTTAGAGATTTCCCATGTATGTTAATCATTGTCGGGTGAGGAAAAAGTCTCACCAAAATTAAATCAAAAACGAAAGCAAAAGGGAAAGAATTTCTAAACTAAGGTAAGAAAAGAAATCAGCAAACAAAAATAAAATTGAAGAAAGCAAAAAGTAAAAGAAAAATCCAAATTTAAAAGATAAACTCCAACAAGATTACTTATATAAATGTCTCAACAAAATAGATGAAAGAAAATAAACATATGTAAGTTCCTTCCAATGTTGAGATTTAAAAAAAAACAAAATTATCTTGCAGAGTTATAATAAATAAGGCTCTCAAAATGGAGAGGGTGAATAGTAGTGATGATATATAATATGCTAAATGAGAAGTCTCTGTTTGTTGCAAAGTTTCTTATTGCGAAGCAAAACCTGCAAAAAACATCTTAACCATTTTCTGACAAAAGTAATGCTAAAAGGAACAATTAAGGGTTCAGAAACTCCCCAGTTTAATTGATTTGATGATGATCATTGCTACGTCTTTCAAGAATCTCAAAGCAAACTGAACAAAAGAGAATGAACTTCAAAACTGATTTGGTAGAGGTGTGAAAGGTTCCTGAAGACCTAAAAAAGACAGAATTTAAGATCAGCGAAAACTAAAAACAAAAAAAAAAAAAGTGGACACATGAAACTTACCATTGGAGAATTGCATTTAATCTTACCTGAGAGGTATCATTTTCCCCAACAAAAGATAACTTCTTCCATTAATTAGAATTAAAAGCGTGAATAAGTTTTATTGACCCAAAATCATCATATATTAAATCTAATCTAAAGTGAGCAATAAACTAAGAAAGCAATGTTTTGTGTTTAGGGAATCGAAAATAAAACCAAATTCATCATAAATAAGAATGAAGATATGCTTCTTAATGAATCACAGCAATAAATCTCCTCATAATATTATAGGTTTTATATCAACTCTATGATTTTCATAAATTGTTCAGAATCAAGACCAAATCCAAGACAATGTAAAACAGAAGTATAGATGGAGAGGTCTTGAATTTCGCATATTAAATATAGAGTGATATATTAAAACCCAAATATAAGAGAAATCAAAAATGATTTAGCCATGCTCCAAATTTCTTATCAATTGCTTCGTTATCCAAGAGTGACTTAAAGCATTTTATGCAGGACAACGCTTCATCGGATATTCTGCATCGCACGTTTATTTGCCACGCATATTTTCCAAGTTGCAAGATTCACCTTTGCTAATATGTGATTGAGTGTTATATAACAATTAAAAGATAATGGCAGAGAGACGTCTATTGGAGTTTATCGCATTGGAGGATGTCAAGACAAGGCGTCATTTGAGTTTTGCGATGTGATACAAGCGTTGCAATAGAGGCGTTGTGATATGAGCATATGTAATAAAAAAAAATTGCGATGAAGCGATTGCGATATCAGATAATAGTCATATCGGGAGATCAGAGTTGTTAATCAAAATAAAACACCAAACTTATTCTTGCGATAGCGAGATTGCGCTAGATGACATGGCTCATTTGTGGGGCCGGTTTTGGATTTATAAGAGATCGGCGATCGGAAGTTTTGAGTACAAGATGCAATATTATTGATACGCTGATGTGCGATGAAGGATGAACTCGATAGTTATATCATGTGGATTTAATTCCATATGGGATCCAGGACATCGGAACCTTTAAACATATGCACTTACCATGATGGCGATTTTATGAGTGGATACGATATGTTTTAAAACTTAATTTAAATGTCATATCGGGTCCAGAGTTTTATGGGTATCGTAACATTGGCAAAGTCATTTATTGGAAATTGTTGATTCGAGATATCAGAGAAATTTGAAGTATGCTCATTTGAGAACCTCCGATATGTGAAATGCGGTATGAGACATGGCATTTTGTGGGTTTGACAACTTCTTAAGGTATTCAATTCAAAAGAACGTGACCAAGTTAACTTTTTCTTTTAATAAAATCCCTTTTAATAGATATCAAAAATATTAGATAAGGGAATATGTTTATCAGAGCTTTTTGAATGATGACAATTATACTATTAGAGTGCTCCTATATGACTCTTTTGATAATGTTTTTTAAGGACTGTTTGTGTTTTAATGAATGAAAGCAAAATTAAAAATTCTCAAATTCAAATGAACAACCAATAATGCTTCCTTGAAGATGTTGCATATTTGAAAAAAAAGGGTTGGTTGCTTGCTTATGTCAAGTCTCCACAATCAAGTCGATGAAGACCTATAAAAGAAACAAAACATAAATAAGAAATAACCTTTGAAAAAATAAAACTAATAATAGATGACAATGAACCTATAAACACATATCTGGGAGAATTTTGATTGTAACTTTACCTCATGGATCTTCAAGTTCTCCCATTTTTTCTCAAAATTCGCATATGTTCAACATCACCTACAACTTTAATCTAAAAATGCTAAATAATGAATTTTCAAATTGCATCCACCTCAAATTTATATCGGAAGACAAGAGTGGTGAAAACAAACTCTTTTTTAAAAATACTTATGAATAAAAAATTGTCAAGTTGTAGCAAATTCTTGGAATTTCTTCATGTATGATCAATGTGATGAAGTTTTGAAAAACAAGACAATTAAGGGTTCACAAATATGTATGATCTGGCTATTCAAGAACTTCTAAAATTTTCTAGGATGCTTTCCAAAAATGAAAGGGGATGCTCAAAAAAAGTTGGGTTCATTGCTTATTGAAAATCTAAAATAATGAAATAAATGCAAACAAAAATAAATATAATCTAAGTTAATCTATTCCTATTTCTAACTTAATGAAGGAAACATGACTAGGTATAATCATACTTCCAATGTAACTATGCAAACATTTTAATTCCTGCATGTATGTACAGATCAATCATTAGTAACAAAAATATAAATATAATTAAACTAAGAAAACTAAATCTGAAAGAAGAATGTACATATATTGTTGGCAACTTATTCACAATTACCTTCTCTTGAAATGTCATTTCCAGTTGAATTTCAATTGGATCATAGAAATATGGATGAATTTCTATTAATGATTGGAAGGGATTCAAAAGAGAATATGACATGACAAATCGTGGAAATGAGCTTTTAGATACAATGACTCGTGTAAATTTGTTAGTGTTATGTGCAAGTGCTAAACTATTAACAATCTTCCATGAAGAAAAACTTTCCAAATATTTTTCAAATGGGTCAATGAAAAATGGATAAAAATCTATTAGATACAATGAAATATTATTAATTGAATTAGATTGTTGGTCATATTGTGAAAATACACTCTCTTATTGACACTGTCTTTGAGAAGATAGAAGTAATCAATAAGAAATGAACATTAATTGGTTTTGGAAGAGAAATAATTCTTGATGTTCATGATTAGAATGTGAAACTTCATTTTCCCATTCAGACAATGCATTAACAGAGTGTTCAATATTGAAGTGCTCAATGTGCCAGCACAAAGTATCTAAAAATTGAAAACTAAAAATAGAAAACAAATATGAATTTAAACAAAATAAGTGAAGGAACAATAACAAAATCAAATTGTAATTTACACTAGTGTTACAACACAATTGGGACTAATTTAAAACAATTTCCTTTTCACAAGAATTGGCCAGAATAATGCAATTAGAATGATTGTCAATACCAACTTGTGAATTAGAAAGAGAATCGTGACTATGAATAAGAATGAGAGCTTGATCATCATATAAATCATAAATTGGAATGGTTTCTTGAATGTTGAAATCATGAGTGTGATTAATTATTTGAAAATGAGAACTATTTGAAACAATTTATGAATTAGAGTGTTCTTCATTTTCAAATGTGATTCAATTTTGATCATGAGGATTCAATTGTGAATATAACAAATCAGTATCCTCAATGTCAAAGTAACTATCATAAATGACCTCACGACATTCATTAGAATTCTCTTTGATCGACTCATCCAATGTATCAAAACAAGAAAGAATATGAAGCACATGTTCATTAATGCCAGAAGAATGATCAATCATTTATTCTCTATCTTGATAAAAACTAATTGGCAATTCATTAAGATCATCCTTTCTGTTTTCTAGAAATATCATTAATATTAAAGAGGGGATAAATTGCTATCACCAAAAATATTAGGATAAAAGGAAAAATGAGAATCAAAAGCAATGGATTTAAAAGTGTCTCTATTTGAAAACTCTTGTGCATTTTGTTCATTCTAAATTTCAGATTTGAGATCATTCATTTGTGTACTTGTGCTTTCTTGAAGAATGTTGCTTTGTTGTTCTAAATTTGGCATTTGCTCCTCGTGAAAGAATTCATAAAGTTGTACAGTAGGTTGGGTGTTATTGGAAACTTTGATTATTGATTGTACTTGTTGATTTATGTTCTGATTTTCTAAATTTAACACATACTGATTTTCATATTTCAAAGCAGTATTTTCTTCAAGATTGTTGCTAATATCTTCTTGCATTTGAATAGTAAAATTCTCCAACCTTTGTGATTGAGATTCGTTGACATGTGAAGGTGCATCTTGATCATTAGTAATATTGTAGGAAGTGTGCACTAAATGAAGAAATCGATCATACATAATAAAGGCCACTTGATCATTATTTGTTTGCACCTCCATATTGGAATTCTCAATTATGTTAATGAAATTGGAAAGAGATTGAGCAAAGCTTGAAATTATTTCACATGGATTATGAATGGGAGGAAGAGAGAAAATGTATTCAAACCAATCTAATAATTCATCTTCTGGAGGTTTTTCTTTAATTTTAAATCTCAAGCAATTTAAACAAAACAAATGGTAAAATCGATCAAAGACTCATTTTCAAACCTTCGTAAATCTTTGATTTCGTCACATACCTGTCCATAGTTATAGTGTTCAAATTTACAAAGGAACATTGTAACAAATTGATGTCAATTGTGAATTGAAGCAACTGGAAGCGATTGACACCAGCTTTTGGCTTTTACCAAGAATGTAAGAGTAAAAATCTTGCATAAAAAGTCTTCATCAATATCATGAAAATTAAAATTTGAATTTTTTTAATAAATTGAAAGGCATGATCAAAAGCTTACCATTAAAATTTACGTGAGATAAGAGTCTTACCACTTCAAGTGGAGTATTGGAAGATGCACGTCCATGGATACAACTCCAAATTATAAGTTTCAGAGGTGTCATTGTGAAAAATAAAATGTTAGAATTCAAAGACTCCAATAGACAACAAGTTTCAGGCCCTCCTTCTAGCACCAAAAATGTTGAAGCCTTGAAAATAGTTGCAACAACATTGGGGATGACCATCCAGTCCGGACCTTAAAGCAACTCCTTTTCCATTTGGAATGGTGCTTCTGACTGGTTTAAATAGGTCTAGTTACCTTCTCTGAATCTCCAAACGACTTAAAATATGACTTTCATCCACCAATGGAGAAGAGATATCAGATCAACCCTCTTGCTAATCAGACAAGAAAGTGATCCTTAAGTTGATATGGGGCTCAGGCAAGCCACAACTAAAGTTTGCCTCTTTGTGAAGAGGACTTTTAGGAGTGTCGAATTAGTCTAAATGCAAAATTATTCTAAAATTCAAGCAAAAGGAACTAAATCCTAATACCATCTCAATTAGGCAGGTGTAGATCTAACCCAACCGAGAGTAAGATATTTAAATAATTGGGACTTAAATATGTCTGGCTTATAATGAATATCAAGCTAATGAAGTAGTTCAATTAACTGACATTATAAATACCAAAACACATTCTATTCAGAAACCTCTTAACTGAATTAATCAACCAACAATATTTAGGAAGTAGTTCACAAAATGATATTGATTGTTAAATCAATAATTCGAAAAATTAAACAATAATATGAGGAAATAGTTCACAACATATCATTATTTGTTAAATCAATATTAAAAAACATATTTATGAGTAAATAGTTACTCAAAAATCAGAATTGAACCCATAAGAGCAGAGATAAATAATAACATATGATTGAGCCAAATAACTCATACTGACAATAGTGCACAAATATGAATAAAATGACACATTCTTGTCATCATAAAATGAAACTAGTATTTAAAACAATAGTATTATAAATACAAATTTATTGAATCCATTTATTTGGCTTTGGTCTCCAACAGACCTCTACAATATTTGAACTTTTGTTGTTACAACAAAAGTTGCAGTAGTGCAAGCTCTATCCATCATACATAATTCAAAATGCAAAAGAAAAATTATCAATAATCTTCATATCTAAGATTTTCTCTCCTTTCACCTACAACTCTAAATCCCTATTACAATAGTGCTTTTAGAATTTCAAAATTGCAGAGGAGAGAAGCCTTAATTACATTCTACAATCTGCTATTTATAATATTTACAAAAAGAATTCTCCATTAGAAAGTTTGTTCAAGAGTAGTTCTATTCAATCCATTTTAATTGGCCCAAAATCTCATGCATCACTTGTTGGGACATTTTCATTGATTGAGGTCTTCTTCTTCTCATCTCTTCAACTGGTTCCCTCCAAAAAATAAATCAAAACTAAATTAAAAAGCAAAAATAAAATCAAAATACCAAATCTGGAATTAAAACATATCTAATTAAATTTGATTAAATAATTAAATGAACATAAATAAGATCTTTCTATTTAAACTTGTGATGATTTAATTGGTCATGGAGAACATATACCAATGGATCTGCACTCAGAAGAAGTTGTGAACAAATGAAAATGCAAAAAATAAAACTCAGAAAATTGATTTTGTTATAAAAATTCATATCTTAATCTTCTGTTGAATTTTAGACCCATTAAATGATCTAATCTGAGATTGAAACTACTTCATAAATAATATCCATGATTTTTTCTATCCAATGAGCCATTCTGAGCCTCATTTGGCCAAGTAAAACTAAATCTAGGAACCTCCAAAGTTGATGTATTAAAATTGCCAAATTTTTGAAAATTATGTTGCATGGGCTAAAAATCAAAAAAAATTATTCAAAATATAATCTGAATTAGATTGAAAATATTAATTAATTAATACTACTTGATTGTGATTATGTTATTAATTTTAATTAATTACAAATTTAATTAAAAAAAAATTAATAATTAATTAAAATATTATTATATTATATTTTAAATTATATTAAAATTATAATATAAGTTATAATTATAATTATATTATATTATAATATAGATATTATTTTAATATTTAATTCAAATTTCATAACACAACAAGCCATTAGGATCCATCCATATTAGTAAAACAAGTGAAAATGAAACAAGTTACGTGAGGTGTGAGGGAGCAGTGGAGTTTGAGTTATGGAGGGATAAGGAGTGAGTGGAGAGTGAAGTGGAGGGTGAAGTCATGGTGTTGGGAGGTATAAGGAGTGAGCGAAAGAGATTTTATATTAAAAAATTTAACCTCTTGGATGTATTTCAAATCGGAAATTATAAGTTTTTAAATGAGTGGCTTAAAAAAAATGTGATATGCGATATGTGATGTAAGACAATCACAATATCCCATCGTAAATTTAATTTGGGCGTTTTTTGATTTCGCGATTTTGAAAGGGAGGATTTGATGAGAAGTGAGGTTCACATGAATTAACGATTCTACAAATTTGACTATAGCCACTTTGAAATTTTGGGTTTTGGGTTTGGCAATTTGTTTTAAAATAATAAATTGGAGTAAATTACCAAGAACCCGAAATGTGTTTTCATCCATCATACAATTTAGCTGGGTCATTTTGTAGGACTGTTAGTGAAAAATTGAAAAAATTAATAAAAAATAACTAAGAGTTAATAATCACAATGAATGACTATTTTAATTGCAAAAATTGAAATATCATACATTTATTTACATTTTTAGTCCAGGCAAGAAAATGATCAAACTTCAAAGGAGTGTTATTTACAAACCGGTTGAACAAATTAGGTGAAACAAGTATCGATGGAAAGTTTGTTAAAAGTCGAATTCAATGAAACAATCAAAATAGAAATCCGATGAAAATGACAAAATGACAAAATTATAAGACAATTAACTAAAATGAAAATCATAAAAGATGTTTGGCCAAAAATTAATGGAAAGGGTCCCCATTATTTAAAATAATGGGGGTGTTGGGTTTTCCCTACAGCATGACATAAAAACATTCTTTGTCATATCTCCATTCAATAAATCAATTTTTACATCCATTTGATGGACTTTCCAACCATTATGTGCTGTCAAGGCAAAGAGTGTCCGAATGGTAGCCCATTTTGTTGTGGGGGCAAAAGTCTCCTCGTAATCAACCCCTTACTTCTGTGCAAAACTTTTTTCCACAAGCCTAGATTTGTGTTTTTCAAGTGAACCATCAACTTTATACTTGTTCTTGTAGACCCACTAGCAACCTATTGATTTGGTTCCCAATGAAGGATCAACCAGCTTCTATGTGTCATTCTTTATCAAGGCAATATATTCTTTTTGCATCGCTTCTTTCCATTCATCATGAGAAGGGAATTCTTTGAAGGAAGTTGGTTCAAAATATGTAGACACATTCAGTTCACAATCATAAGAAACATCCATATCAACAGGTGAATTAGGATCTTCTACTTCATCTCCATTTTGTTTGGTTGAGCTTCTTGTTCCTACCTTTTCAACCTCATCAGGATGAACACTTTCAAGTGTCTTTGTCATCCATTTTGGAGTACCTTTCTGAGATGGACCAGGCTACTTAGTTGATTGATATGGGGCTGAATCAATATTTAGTTTCCTAATTTTTTCGATCACATCACTCAAAGTATCGTCAGCGGCTGAAATTTCATGTGGGGGAGAGAGTGCTTCTGAAGAAGATTCCACAAATTGATCCAGAATAGGAATCCTCCCTTCAAGATGTGGAATCTCATTATCAAATTCTTGAAAAGATTTTGCATGTTCGAATTTGTCCAAGCGATCAAGCTATCGGTCAACAACATTGTCAGTCTTGGAAGATTCAAGAAATATCTCATCTTTAGATATTATAAACTTCTTCACTTCATCATAGAAATTGTATGCTTTGGAGATATTTCAGTACCCCAAGAAGATACATTTGTGACTCCTTGCACAGAGTTTATTTGTTTCTTCCTTAGGTATCAAGGCATAACAGGTGGAACCAAAAATCCTGAGATGCCTCATCGAAGGAATGTGGCCATCCCATATTTCATAGGGAGTCTTATTTTTTACAACATTGGATGGACACATATTCTTTATATACACAACACATAGAACTGCATTATCTCAAAACATCAATTTAACATTCTTGAAAAACATCATGGAGCGTACCATATTTAAGATTTCCCTGATCATTCTTTCAGCTACTCCATTCTGTTGGGGATTATAAGGCACAGTTATTTGATGTTTGATCGGCGAAGATAGTTTTCAATTTCATTTGAAGTGCATTATTTTCCATTATCAATGTGAATATAGTCAATATGAGATTGTGCATCATTTTCAATCCATGCATGAAAGTTCTTGAATGTTTGAAAAGTATCATATTTGTTCTTCAATAAATAAACCCCACACATTTTGGTGTAGTCATCAATAAATGTCATCATGTATTTATTACCATTTGCAGAGTGAACATGCATTGAGGCACATAAATATGAATGAATGATTTCAATTTTTCTATGTGCTTTGGAATGAGAATCATGAAAAGACTATTTGTTGTGATTTCCTAAGATACAAGCATCACATTGATTAGGTTTCCTAGGAATTGTAGGAAAACCAGTAACACCATTCTTCTTCAACAAATGAAGGTTGTCATAGTTCAAGTTTCCAAATCTAGCATGCCATACAAGACTTTATGGAAATGTACCTTCCTCATAGTGAGAACTGTATGAAAAGTTATGTGCACGAACAGAGATACCTTATAGCTTTAGAAGTCTTTCTTCTTCTATCCGTGTCATGACAAGTGAGTGATCTGATGTTTTTTGACCTCAACATTGCTATCAAATATATGAATGGAGTGTTCTTGCTGGCGGATGTGGACCAAAGACAGCAAGTTTCTCCTCAAATCCGAGAGGTATAGAACATCATGTAGAAGAAAGTCTGGAAAACTAGGCAATTTGAGCCTGATGGGGCCAAGCCCTAATGGCTTGAGTTTTGACTTGTCTGCAAAGTATACTACTCCATCAACATTGTCAGTGAATTCTTCAAAGAAATCTCTCCTGAAATTCATGTGGTAAGTTTCTCTTGAATCAAGCAACCAATCATCTTTCCATGAAACAAGTGAAGCATTGAATAGGTCTTCAGTTACTCCAATATTGCAATGTGCCACGACATAATGAGAGGATTCAAGTGTCTTATCTTTCCCTTTGTCACTTGTTTTACCTTTCCCTTCATTTCTTTCCTGCTCAATTCGGCCCCAAGGCAACTTACATGTGGATGCATCATGTCCATCCCTTTTTCAACATATGCAATAAAGGTTAGACTTTTCTTCTTGGAAGTGTTTGCCCCCCTGCCTCTAAAATTCTCACTTCCTCTTCCTCTTTGACCTTCTCTTCCTCTAGAAGAATCTTGTGTATGATTCTTCTTCTTTTGTGTAAGGCATACAACTTCTTTAGTAGACTCAAGAGTTGTATTCTTCCCAAAAGGCTTCTCTCTCTCAGCAAACTTCTTTTCAAGGGAGTCAAAGGTAATCTCCTTAAGGTTTCCACTTGCTTGTAATGACTCAAGATAATGTGAATAGGTGGGATATATTGGCTTGACATAAGTTATAAGAGTAATATCTATCTCAACACCAATAGCTTTTATATTATGCATAATCGATCTTACTTCTGATGCTAAGGCAAGAGGGTCGTCATTTTTCAACTCAAGACTAAACAATTTAATCATCAATTGAACAACTTCAAGTTCAGAGTGTGAGTCATACAACTCCTTCAATTTCGTTAAAGCTTCAAAGGCATTTGAAAATGGCGAAATATGTTGACTCACTTGTTCATTATTGACACTGCAATCAAGGCATAAGCCTTGTTGTTCTTGTTTTCCCAAATGGAAAGATCCTTATCTGATGTGGGCTTTGCAGGTGCATTGTCTCCTTTTCCTTCACAAACCCCTTTCCATAACTCATTGAACATGAGGGTGTGTTTTATCTTCTGAGACCACTCAGGATAGTTCTCCTTACCAGTGAGAACCACTCCCACAATAGAGATGAGTGAATGCATCATAAAATTTAAACTAGGCCCAAAAAATACTTGCAATAAAATTGATGTGTCTCTGAAACTAATTGATTGGCATATAATAATGTCTTCATATAAGAATGCAAGCTCTAAATATTCAAATCATATGGCATACTTCACGTACAACACACACCTCCTTCAGAAATAATCTTGAATACATTCTCACTTCATACCCATCTTTAAAAATACTCCATATACTTTATGATTTCTTCTTTTACTTTGAAAGGGGTCCCAACACATATATACACCAAGTTCATATGCTTTACTCCATATTCTTTATGTTTTAATTTAAAAAAGAATCCCAACACATATATATACCATCATTGTTTTGAAATGAACTTAACATACTTATAAATGGCAGTCATACGACCTTTTAAAAACCCTTAACACAACATCAATTTAGATTTACATACCACGATCAAGAACATTGTCAGTCTTGGTAGCCATACGACCTCAAACAATGCACAACAACATGCGAATGAAGGTTCAACGCACCACTCACCAGTCTCCAACCAAACTTTCACGCCATGGGACTGCACCAAGGCTTCACCTTTGTTCCTGCTTGGAGTCACCCTCTCTGCCGAAGCACTCATATTTGAGTGCAAAGACACAAAGAACCCCAAACAGATCAAATTCAATTCAATGTTCATATAATTGAACAGGACCCCAAAATATAATGCTTTGGTCAAAATTGTGTAGAGTGTGGCAAAACAGGAATTAAACAAAAGACAAGGACAAGCTACGGCAATATGAGGAGGATATATGAGTCAGGACTGCTATGGGGATATGCAGAATGGAGGTGTGAAGGAACATTATTGATGCTTCAATACTATATTGATACTAATCACCAAGCGTGCCTCCTATATTGATGTTTTTCATCGTCACTTAGATCAAGGGAAGGTGCTCCAATGTAAAGGAACATTAATTTGAATTTCACAACTTGAAAAGATACGAGTGTTGCCATAGGTGTAGACAATAACACATAATCATTTGCATGAAGGATGGGAAGGTCGTCATAGAGAAGTTGCTGGAAAAATCCAAAAAATCAAGGACTTGAAAGTGTAGAGAGGGAAGCATAGTGCACAAACAATGGCTCATATGTCGAGCTTAGTTGTTGGGCTCACTTTGGAGAGGTATGGTCGATTGGAAGGCAGAGGTGTCAGTTCTGCAAAAATATGCAGAATAGAGGCAAGAGGGACTTACAAGGGCAGAAAGGAAGCCAAAAAAGGGGTTGGATTTGATACCATGTAAGGCCAGGAGGTAACTCCTCAAAGATAATTGTGCACTTGCATTAAAATTGATCATAGATATATACATGGAGGGAGAGACTCTTGGGTTTCATTTCCCATTGTCTCTTCATCTTCTAATTCTCCTTATTTTCTATTTATAATATTTGCATGGTTTACCTAATCCCTAATATTAGGTGTCAATAGGAAGGTTTGAATGTACATTTATTAATTGCTACTTATTTGATAATTATGCACTAATGTGGACTATTTTGTTGCAGAGATGTGCACAATATTGTTTTTTGTCTATTAAATATGCATTAACGATAGAATTACATGTTGTATGATTGATGCATATGGATTTTTAAATACGGTTAGCATGCTAACATGATTTCTCTGTCACAACAAAATTCTCCATGACAACTCCATGAATGCAAGGTTCATGATCATTATGGTGTTTATTTTATTATCACATGAAAATCTACTAGTGTGTGTGATTGAAAGCACACCACGAGCAACCTGAGATAGAGATAATACATTCATGATGACTAGAATGGTTGAATATAGTTTTGATTAGTCACATCATGGAAGTGAAAGGGTTAGGGCTAATGAGGATGAAAGATCAATTAACCAAGGGGGAGGGAATCACTCTCCAGATTGAATGGACACTTTGAGGAGCCTAAGGGTTGAAGTCAAAAGTTTCAAAGTAGACAATGAGAGGTTGGTAAGAGCTCAAGAAAGGAAAGCTGAGACCAATGCAATTATCTTGCAAAGTCTCTCGGATTGGAAGAGGCAGAGGCAATCTGAGATGAGGGCCAATCATAAAGACAGGAAGAGACTTCATGAGTAAGAAGAAAACACCAATGGAGTAGATGGTGGTAGGTCCATAAAGAGGCATAGGCACTAGCACACATGTGCATCATTCTAGTAAACCATCTAGTTCTGCTACTAAGAGGCACCACCATCCTTCTCACCATTATCATCATCATCATTCAGGAAGCAAGGGAAAGGATCACATGCTTGAAGAATTTAAGAAAGCCAAGCCACCCACATTTGATGGGGATATGAAGAAAGCAAAGGATGCAGAAGCTTGGTTGTTGGGTATGAAGAAGTTTTTCAAAATACATGACTATTTTGAAAATATGAAAGCTAGAATCACCACCTATAACCTGAAGGGAAAATAAGATATATGGTGGGAAGATTTGAAGAACATTGGAGGCATTATTGAGAAATAATTGACTTGTGATGAGTTTGAAAATCTCTTCAAAGAGCAATACTTGTCTGAACACTATTATGATAGCAAGGAAAAAGAGTTATATGAACTCAAGATGGGTCAATTAACTGATGAAGAATATGTCACCAAGTTCCTAGGGCTATTGAGGTGTGTATCATATCTTAAGGATGAGAAAGCCAAGATTCAAAGGTTTATCAATGGGCTGCCTATGGCATTTAGAGATAAAATTGAGTTGTTGTAACCATCAACTTTGAAGGATGTTATTGAAAAGTTGATGTAATGTTATGAGCAAGCAACACATAGTCTTAAAATCAAGAGTAATTGGCAGGCCAAGAGCAATGCTGGGAATAAGAAGAATTAACCTAAGAAGAGCTTAAAGAAGAGGAAAGGTAAGTACCCAACCCCTGTAAATCGACCTCAATAGAAAACTAACATTGTTGTTAAGAAAAATGTGCAACAGCCAGCAACAAGGCAACCCAAGTTTGAAGGACAAGAGCCACTCGAATGATAGACTTATGGTGAAAACCACAAAAGAAATGATTGTCCACCTCAACAAAATGTCGAACCAAATATTTACAGTGCTCAAGACACTTGCACGATGGGTGAGGTAGCCCAGAGTATGCCTAGAATTTATGTAGCAGTGGATAATCACCAGGCAAGTCACTATGCATCCATCAGTGAGATGGAAGGTAAGTTTCATGATCAAACTATTTCCATTCTAATTGATCCAGGTTCTAATTATAGTTATGTCATCCCAAATCTTGTTGATAAATGCAATTTAGTTAGGGAATTGCATATAGAACTGTGGTTGGTTTAGCTAGAAACTGGGGCAAAAAGGAAGACCAACAATTGGGTAAGGTCTTGTGCATTTGAGCTCAGTGGCATACCCAAAACAACACACTTGAATGTATTACCATTGGGTGTGTATGTCATACTGTTGGGCATGGATTAGATGTATTTACATAGAACCAAGATAGATTGCTTTAAAAAATAAATTGAACCCTTAGATGAGCAAGGAGACAGCATGGTTCTGCAGGGTAGGAAAAAGTTGATTTCAGTAAGGTCGATCACTGTTGTGCAAGCTAAACACAACATCAGAAAAAGATGCACATTGTTTGCAGTGCAAGTTTCTAAGGATGAGAAAATTGATAGTGAAATTGAAGATGAGGAAGCCAAGCTGCTAAATAGGTACCATGTTTTATAGCAGTATGTAGATGTCTTCCCAATGGAAGTTCCTAGATTACCTCCTCACAAAGATATGGATTTCTATATTAAGTTGCTACCTGGAGCAACATCAACATCCAAGGCACCATACAGGATGAGCTACCCAGAGTTGGTCAAACTGAAATTGCAACTAAAATAAATTCTTGGCAAGGGTTACATAAAGCCAAGTGTTGGGTGTAGGAATTGCGTTTGAGCAAACTCCTCAACACTTAATTGTCAACCCGAGGGTTTCGTAAAGTTAGAGACGAAGCACAGGTAATTCCAGAAATGGTATGAACTTTTCTTATCTCTAATCCTACTTCTTAAAGGAAATTCTTTGCAGAATCAAACAGAAAACAATCGAAAAGGAAATTAACACCAAGGCAACTCTAGTGTTGGAATGTAAAAGACAATTTGCAAGTAAATCAAGTAAAGAAATTCCACACAACGGAAACAATCTTAAATGATGGAATGAAATGCTATGTTCATCTTCAGATGGATGGTCAACAGTTTGACAAGTGGGCCCTTGCAGAATTTTGTCTTCCTTTTGATCTTCCTCTCACACAAACAACCTGTCCTTGCACTATTGCAATCTGCTTGCACTAGTGCAAGTACAGTATTTCTGTGTAAGAGTATATTTGACCTTCCTTACTAAAGACTTATGTCTGAGTGAAGGTGCTCTAAGCCTCAGGGCTTAGAGCACTCTGTTTCTGTGACAAGAGACTTGCTCTTGCACTGAGGCAGAGTTCCCTTCACTTAGTTTCCAAGTTACTTTCGAAAGAACTGAAAGATGTGCTGAAAAAGAATTGCAACTGTAAATGAAATTCTGAAGTAAATTATCTGTGAAAAAGGAAATGCTTCAATTCATTAAACTTTGCAAAGGAAATAAACTTCATGAAATAAAAGCACTTTAAAATAATCAAACAGTAGCCTAAGTATTTTGCATGTGTTAATCAACTTTGGTACTTCACCCAAAATGCTTATGTTCTTTGCAAGTATAATATGATAATTTGATACAACTTCTTCCAGATCTTTTAAAGATGAGCTTTTAATACTAAAGACAGTTACTCAATTAATGGTTCATTAACTTGCAAAATAACTGAAAATAATATGCAGGTAAGTGATTCATTGTTTACTGCAATGAATGATTAGACCAAAGTTCGGGAAACAACATGCACTGGTGTAGGAAAGAGTTCCTTGCACGATCCGATTGAAAAAGAATTAAAACAGAGAATGAGAGTAAAGGAAATGTGAGAAAGATATTTCATAAGCAAAATAAACACATCTACTCTCAAACCACAGATCTATTTCACACGTTAGCTACAAAAGATATTTTAATTCAAAACTTAAATATTAATGATTAAAACTATAACATCACACAGCTGCAAAAGAAATAACCACACCGTCTTACTGAATAGCGAAAGCGAGAGGGGTAAACGAGCTGGGTTGGCTGGGCCCTAGCCAACTAGCTCATTCCCCTTCTAAGGAACGAAAAATCTCAGCACTTCAAATGGACATCAAAGATAAACTAAACGCTGCGTATGCAAATCATGGTGGTTCTCTTGTATTACTCGATTTGGAAAATATACATTATAGAGCAGTCCAGCCCTAGAGCTGAGGTGATAACCAGATTACATAAAACAAAATGACAATCGATGGTTCGCTCTAGCTTCCTACCTATGATCTATATCATATATATCCTTTCGACTCTAGGTCGTTTACACTAATTATAGATATTTCTTGTTCAAGCATTTCGGCCGAACAAACTTAGAAAACCAAAATTACAAACTTGGCTAGCAGTTATAATACACATGAACTTCTCTTGGACGTAACATAACTTTGGAGAATAATCCCTGAATGCGCGCCACCTATTATCCTGCTTCAATTCATCAACAGTTAGCCTCGGAGTCGAGGATCAAGACCCGTCCTTGTGGAAGATTTAGCTTCTCGGAAATCTTGGATAGTCTTCGTGGCGGTGCAGAAATCTACTTGCACTAGTCAACTCATTCATCATTAACACTAAGTTCCACGATTACTCTAGGAAATCAATATGAGTTACAAGAAGTATGTAAATAGGCATGAAATATGTATAAAAATATTAATAAAGTTTTGTAATAAATCTTAATATAAAATATGAGCATGTGCAGGAATGGGTAACTATCTTGTACTAGTGCAAGAAAGAAGGGTCTTTTATTGAGATAAAATGGAGGTTGATTTTGATGGAAATGGGGTAGAAAATAGGGAAATTTAGGATACTAACACCAAGTGTGTCCCCATGGGGAGCATCTATATTGTTTGTAAAGAAGTAATATGGAACCCTTAGATTATGTATTGATTAGAGGTAGTTAAATAAGGTAACCATAAAGAACAAGTACCCATTGCCAAGGATTTATGATCTCTTTAATCAATTGAGGGGAGCATCAATTTTCTCCAAGATTGACTTGAGGTCAGGCTACCATCAAGTAAGAATCAAGGAAGATGGCATTCATAAGACAACTTTCAGGACAAGATATAGGCACTATGAGTTCGTAGTGGTACCCTTTGGGCTTACTAATTCCCCTGCCATGTTCATGTGCCTAATGAGTAGTGTGTTGCAACCTTATCTAGACAAGTTTTTCCTTGTGTTTGTTGATGACATACTACTGTATTCAGGGACAAAAGAAGAGCATGAAAAGAATTTGGCTACAGTGCTACAATTATTATGGGAGCTCAAGCTTTATGAAAAGCTCAGTGAGTGTGATTTCTTCCAATCACGGATATATTGTTTAGGGCATTGTTCGGTGCAAGATTTGTGCATATTTTGATGCATTTCCCCCCTATCTTTGACCATTTCACCTTTGAACCCGTCGAATTTACATCATAATTACCTTTTTCCTGGTTGTAAGAACTCATTTTTGTCATAACATATTATTTTTCCATTTTTGTTAGATGTGAATGAGATGATATCAATTTTTATGGCTAACCAAGGCAATTGTGGACAAAAAGGCTCTATGGTTTTGTTTCTTTCAAGTGATGCTTCCAAGACCATAACCAAAGGATGAACAACGGATTCTAGGTACTTGTTGTTACACCTCAAACATTGTTGTTACACTCCAACTGTTGTTACACCTCAAGCGTTGTTGTTACACTACGAGACGTTGACTACTTTGCAACCATCTAAGGGTTGTGGGTACTATTCCACAAGACAGTTGTCATGAAGATTGTATTATCCATAGGCAGCTAGGGAATCAAGATAGTTGTGATTTTGAAGAATGATGTAACAACAATAAGCCTTGTATTTAGAACTTGTTGTAATGATTTCTATTTTCTCTCTATATTGATCAACATGAGAATCGTGAGATTCTCATGATTGATCCGTTTCTTATTTTTGGACATGTCAATCTTATAAAGGGAACTCGGTTCCATGTAACAGACAGACAAGTATCGTTATTTTTCTCCTGTAATTCATAATCATTTCTTAATACAAAGAGTAGCATTGTTGATGCTTTCACAGCCGTGGTGTTGAAGTTTTATTAATTCGTAATTCATCCCTGTGCCCTGCTAGGGAGGAAGGGCCCTCCTCTTTAGCAGGGATTGCAGTAGCAGCAGTAGCGTAGTGGTAGATCAATTATTGTTCCTTTCTGTAAGTGTGAAATTATTCCTGTCGCCGTGTAATTTGCAAAATGGGTTTATTTTTGTTTCCAAATTTATGATATGCTGTCACACAAAATTGGGTTGAACATAATATTCAGTTAGCCGGCTTAGTTATTGGTGTGGTGTGTGGCGTGCCTTTCCTTTGGTAATATGAAGTGTGGTTTTTTTTTGCATGAGTGTTAGTTTCTGCAATTAGATTCAACAACATTGTTTATCTTTTAATTTTACTCTTGGCTAAAGTGTATTGGCACAAACAATGCATACTCCTTTGAAATAAACAAACCTACCCTGGGTTGAAAATTAATGGTTGTGATTCAGTCATATTTACAGTGATTAAATCGGCTCAACATTTTGGCGTCGTTTCCGGGGAAGGCAGTCGATGATGCAATCAGCCAAGTGTGTTTGTCAATAGAGTGTTCCTAGTGTACAAGTGTTGTGCGGTAAGACAAGAGGTAAGAACCTGCACATCGCTCTAATATACCTAGGTGGGCTCACCCCTATGGTCACTAGGACACTTAGGTTATGTGAATTACTTGATTCTTTAGATGTAATCTTAGCTTTACAGGTGTTGGGTAATAAGATGAGAGGTAAGAACCTGTGCATCGCTCTAATATACTTGAGTGGGCTCACCACTGTATAAGCTGAGACACTTAGGATTTGAATAAATACGCATAGGGTCCATGTGTAAAGTGTAGGAATAATAGAAATCTCAATTTACAACCACTCTAATAAGTCACAGGAAAAACGGGTCATAAAATAATAAGAAGAGCGCAGATCTGGGGAGGAAAACATTTATTCATGAGCTGATCTCAAAAGCAGAAAAAGAACAGTCAAATTCTCAGAGGGACGCAAGGAAAACTGGGCCACAAAGAGCTGTTACTCCCATAATAAGAACAAAAGCATCCGGTTCCTCTGTCTTCGGACCATATCATCCTAGAACTAGTATAACCACTCCCAAAACTAAGTATCCGAATCAAGAGCAACAGTGGAAGGCTAGTGATCAAGACATTTAGACTGAGGGTCAAGGGGAAACTAGTGGGGAACACCAGGAACCTGGGGCAGGAAAGTATTCATTGACTTATCAATATCCCGATTCAGGCAGTGCAGTAAAACAGCCAGCCCTAAAGCAGCCTGAGCTATCAATTAACAAATCTTCACCCACAAGATAGTCACCAAGACGGTTTGTAAAAGACCTGTCACAGCAAGGATTAGGAGGATCAACAATGGGGGGTAATAATGACGTCAGCACTAAAACAGATGCCACCATCACCACCTTTGAGTTTTCAATAGGGGATATCAAAGGCAAAGCTCCCATGAAAAACATTCCTTTGTCATCTCTTCCATCCTTCCAAGGGATGACTGTAGAAGACCCTGACACCTTCTTGTTTGAATTTGATGTCTTGTGCAGGAGCTATGATTATGTTTTAGATGCTCAGAAGCTGAAATTATTCCCTACTACTCTAAAAGGAGCAGCATTGAGATGGTTCATGGGATTAGGCTCTACTACCATTTGAACATGGAGCGACATGAAAGAAACATTTCTATCTAAGTATCAAGATTATTGCAAAACCAGGGACTTGCGGGAAGAAATATTCAAGATGACACAAAAGGAGGAAGAAAGCTTGGAGGATTATGTGGAGCGATTCCATTACAATTTGCAGAGATCTAAACACAATGAATTACATCAAGAAATCTTGAAGACCATATTCATACGAGATATGAGAGATGACTACCTCGATACCCTGAACCTATTAGGAAAAGGGGATATATCTCAGGAACCATTTCCTGAGATAGTAAAGCTTTGTTTGAGATGCTCTAGAGGATCGTCAAAGGGGAGAAGCAGGGTGTGAGATGCCTCTGCCCGGATACAGAAATCTACAAACAATGGTGTGACCAGGGCGGAAATCAGGAACTTGTTCGAGAACCTTAAAACCGATATTCTTAGTACCATGTTTTCTCAAATAACAACAACAGAAGTGAAGAAAGCACAAAACGAGGTTGATGCATCTTTAGTTGTGTTTTGCTCGGTATGCAAGGACAAGCATTCTCGAAAGGAATGTAGGATAAACAACATCGCCCTGTGTTGTGGGGAAAAATGCCTATGCAGGACGATCCTATCCACCTAAGGTGTGACAGTGCCTTAGCAACAAACAGAGACAGCTATTCTAGTATTCTTCCTTTATGAATTAAGAATGAAGAGAGATGGATGGACTAACCGGTGTCTTCCGTTTGTCCCTCGATCCGGTTTCTCTTCTCTTTGAGGGTCCCCAGCTACTTGCCTTCTCACTCGCCCAGCTTCAAGAGGTTTCTGCAATATCACAAGAATAGAACACTATACAAGACATGGATTCATATTCATAACTAGTTCAGGATTAGAAGTAAACTAAACATACTAATGCAATCATTCATCAAAGATACATCAGTATATAGGAGAAACCAAGATAGCTTTATTGATGAATAACAAGGTTCAGGAAGAGATACAACCCAGAGGGCTCCAATCCAGCATCTCCTTCCCAGCAAATGGAATTCCTATCTTCACCCCCTTCAAAGCATTAAGCACCCAATGATTCCAATCTCAAACCAACAGCAATTCTTTGCAATAACAAAATTCCAGCCCCCAGATCTCATGGACGAGAGATCCATATATAGATGATTGGAGAGAGGATGAGTCAGCTTGAGATCTGACTAGTGTCCTCTCCCTCTGTCAGTTCTTGATTCCACTTGGAGGTTCTTGCTTCCACTTGGAGATTTGGAACCTCTTACTCATCACCAGTGGAATTCCCTGAGGCAAGTGTCATTTTGGAAGCTTCCTGGGTTTTGACACCTTGAGAAATGAGCTTGCCACATGTCCACTCTCGTTCAGCACAGGTAGCCAGTGTTCCCTTTAACATTCAACGCAGGTAGCCAGTGTTGGCTTTGACATTCAGCGCAAACAGCTAGTGTAGCCACTGAAATGATCCTGAATTGACTTGTTTTTTAGCAGTTTCTGGTGGAGAACTTCTGTGAATTGCTGTGGTTTGTTAGCCTTGTTCCTCTAGGGGTAGGAACAACATGTTTAGGGACTTTGGATCCCTTAGATTATGGACATTTCATGCTCAATGCTGTAAGGCACAAAAATGTCTATAACACCCTGTGCAACATTTGTGATCTAGAGCATTCCACGGGTCATTGCCCAGAGCTTCCTAGATTTAAAGTCATGCTTAAGGAATCAAGTGAGGAGGTTCAGTCTTACTACTTCATTGGATCTAGGAAACCATGGTGATCATGACCCCCAGGTATGCCTCAAGATTTCTCTTCTTTCAATCCATGGAATAGTACACATAATGTATAGAAATTTCCATGGTACACCTCCTCTGGCACAATATCCTTCACCTTGGAATCAGTGGTCTTCCTCGTCACCTTTCCTATGCCCTCCATCGCAACCATATCCTTGGACTCAAAATTGGAGAGGAAATTCCCTAGGACTAGTTCTTCTAGCAATACCAGCACAACAACAGTTGCAACTGCCACCTCTTCAAGCACATGTTGCTACACAGTCTATACGACCCCAATTACCTGTGCAACCTAACCCTAACCCAAAAAATAAGGCAGCCCAGAACATTGAACCTTTGGCCACCTTTCAGACTTATTGTATCACTCCTGTCGGGTATAATGAAATCCATCTTCGGTCAGGGAAAGTAGTTCACCCAAAACTCTCCCCTGTTATAACTGAAGAAGAGTGTGAGTCACCCAAGGGGGGTTCTACAAATTTTGAAGTTGTTGTCACACCTGTAATAACTGATTCGGAGGGGACTATTGCACCTGTAATAGTCAGTCCGAGTAAAGATGATACACCTGTAACAACCGATTTGATATAACAACTAAGGATCCTCCATATCCTCGAAGGTTGGCAAAAATCAGTATGAATTCACACCTGGAATCAGATTTTCTCAAGGAGTTGAAAAACTTGCACATACGGATCCCTCTACTACAGGCTATCAAAGATGTGCTTTTTTATGCAAAAATAGTAAGGAATTTGTGTGTTAAAAAGCTTGGAAGGAAGCCTAAGGACCCTGCTACTATTCATGTGATGGGAAAGTTGTCCAAGTTGATGATTGATAAGCCCCTTTTAACCAAATATAATGATCCAGGGAATCCTACTATCATTGTTTACATCAATGGCAAGCCCATAACCAATACATTGATTGATTTAGGGGCAACCATTAATGTAATGATGAAAGAACTCTTCATCACCTTAGGATTACACAGACTAAGACACACACCTATGGTATTGGAACTAGCAGATAGGTCCCGTGTCAAACTCGAGGGAATGATAGAAGATATAGTGATTACAATAGATTCTTGGCGATATCCTATTGACTTCCTTATTTTACAAAATAAATCAAACCTGGGGGGGCATCCTTTAATTTTAGGAAGGTCATGGCTAGCCACTGCAGATGCATTCATAGGATGCAGGTCTAGGTCCATGATGATTTCTGATGGCCAAGCCACCAAGAATATTAGCCTTTATCCCCCAACAAAACCAGATATGACTTCGGGAAACCCCTTGTGGGATGAATTTGAACCCAAGTCAGATCACTCACAGCCACTTCTCACCCTCGGAAAGGCACAATACTTTAAGGATGAAACAAAAGATGATATCATAAGTGGTTTCATTAGTAATTCACTTTCTGTTACTTCCATTGAAAACTCAAGGGAGGAGGATGTTGTAGAAGATTTGAGCCTTGAACAGATGAAGACCGCTCCAAGTATTAACAACAATCCTGTTGAAATAGAACCAGGTAAATATCTTAATGTTAATCCAAACTTGACTGCTGAATAGAACAAACTATTGTTACAGTTGTTACAAAAGTACAAAAAGGTGTTTACATGGGACTATATAGATATGAAGGGCATCCATCCCAACCTGTGCACTCACCACATCTATTTGAAGGACGGTTGCAATCTAATGAGACAACCGCAACGACGTATGAAACCTGCATTAAACGAGGTGGTAAAAGAATAATTGAAAAAACTCCTAAATGCCAACTTCATTTATCCCATTTCTAACATTCAGTGGGTATCTTCGCTTGTCATTGTCCCCAAAAAGAATGACAAGTGGAGGGTCTGTGTGGATTATAGAGAACTTAACAAGGCTACCCAGAAGGACCATTTTCCCTTGCCATTTATAGACCAGGTCCTTGATACCCTGTCCGGGAAGAAACTTTTCTCATTTTTAGACGGGTGTAGTGGGTATAATCAAATACAAATTGCCCCAGAAGACCAAGATAAGACAACCTTTACCTGCCCTTGGGGAACTTTCACCTACATAGTTCTTCCTTTTGGACTTTGTAACGTGCCAACAACCTTCCAAAGGGTGATACTGGGAATCTTCTCAGATCTGTTGAATGACTGTCTGGAAATTTTCATGGATGACTTCACACCCTACGGGAATGCCTTTGAAACAACATTAGTTAATTTGGAAAAAGTATTAGAACAATGTGTGCAGACTAATGTTGCTTTTACTACAACAAAATGTCACGTGATGATGAATGAAGGGATCGTGCTGGGACATCTCATTTGAGTTGACGGAATTAAACTGGACCCTACTAAGATAGAGGTAATCTTGAAAATCCCAATTGCCAAGACACAAAAAGAGGTATGTAGTTTCTTGGGTCATGTAGGGTACTATAAAAGGTTTATAGAAAAAATTTCAAGTATTACATCTCCTTTATTTTCTTTAATTATGAAAGAGGCATAATTTGTATGGACAGGGAAATGCGAGTAGGCATTTGCGAAATTGAAAGAATGTGTATCAGTAGCTCCTGTTTTGCGGGGCCCGAACTGGAATCTGTCGTTCCACATAGCTTCGGATGCATCTGATACTCTTGCGGGAGTTGTTTTGGGCCAGCTAGAGGACAAAAAACCATATGCCATTTATTATATAAGTAAAAACTTGACCCCAGCTAAACTCAATTACACGGTGACCGAGAAGTAACTCCTTGCAGTAGTGCATGCCATTAATAAATTTCGGTACTACATCACATGATATCAAGTGTTTGTACACACGAACCACTCTGCCATTCGTTTTTTGATGGACAAACTAGTCACTAATGGTAGGATTACACGGTGGTTATTGTTGTTATAGGAATTTGATATAACTATCCAGAATAAACCTGGGAAGGATAATGTGGTAGCTGATTTCTTTTTAGACTAAATGTTGGTGGTGAAAGCATGCCTATTGAAGATTCTTTTCTGGCACATTTCCAACATGGGAAATCAATAATCCCTCTTCCAAGGATTTCAATTCTACTGCATTATTATTGTTATATCCCATAAAGCTTGAATAAATGTAGATAGGGGATCCCAACTGATCCTTGAAGATACCTCCATAACCCACCTCGCCTGGGTTACCTTTTTAAGCATAGTCAAAAAAAGGATTTAAAAAATTAGGGGGAGGAGGGACCAAAGAGGAGGGAATAGGCATTGTAGCATGGTGAAGAGAGGGGGCAATTATGACACCTAGACTAGGGAACTAGCTCTGAAGTAGCGGGGCCTCCTCGCCTTAAGCCTATCAATCTTAATCTAACTAAGAAAACACACCAATTAATTCTTTTACATTCTTTTGAACTATGATACAAAGAGAATTGTGAGGGAGGGAGCGACTCTTGAATGTGCGACGATTCATCACTTTCCAAATAGCCCAAATGAGCATGCCTTGAAGGAGAGTCTAAATACAGTTCAAGATAGGGTTATTAAAAGCTTGAGCCCTCCAATCACTAATGGTGTGAGGATACTAGATAGATCATGGTTTGATCTCTTCATGTTAGATTCTAGATCACTCCATAGATTATTGGAATATGGGCAACTATTGAAGAGGTCCACCACAGTTTTAGCTTCCTGAAGGCAAAAAGAATAGTGAGAAGGGCCCATATGTTTGTGTTTTTTAATGTTGTCACAAGTTAAGGTTTTCCCTTGAACTAGGAGCCATATGAAGATGGAAACTTTTGGCCATATATTTCTCTAGCAAATGTAGCTCTAGATGGAATATTTTGACAATCCTTTGAAACTCGCTTCCAAGCTATAAGCCTCATTGATGGAAAAGGAGTTAGCTGGTCTATAACTCCATCATATTTTATCGTCTAAGTTGGATATCAGGATGAGTATTTGCTGAAGCTTTGGCCAAAATTTTGATCATGTCTCCTCCCCAGGCTTGGGGTTCCATTTTCCTCAAAATTAACCATTGTCTCCATGTTTGATATGAGTTAGAGGCATTTCAATTGTCTTTGACTTTGTGAAGGCCTTAGGAAATCATGTTGAGGCACAAATCCCAAATCTTTTTGGTTTTGGAATTTTGGGATTTGTTGCCATGAGTCCTCCTAAAACATGGCTATTTGTTTATCATGGATTTTGTATAAGCAATATTGTTGTATTAAATGCATTCCTTTTTTGCTAGATTCCAAATAGAGGAGCCTACTTGGGATAAGAGATTTCTTATGAGCTACCCAAAAGGAATGTGTTTTTTATATTTTCTCATCCTGATACATTTCCAAAGGTCTTGACCTCCTTGGAGCCAACACCACTGGATCTTGGCGCCCAACACTTTTAGGATAGCAAGTTAATATTGTAAGAAACAATTTTTTTTATGACAAATATTTTTTTTTTTTTTTTCTGTATAAAGACTATTCTATTAAGATTAAAAAGAAAAATATTTACAAAGAGGTTTGAACCTCTGAGGGGGCTATAGCCTGCCCTCTGTCAGTAAAACTGTTGCAATTAACACTTAGCCTTCTGTTTACAAAGATGAAAATCATAGACCCAAGACTAAATAGAGCTAGATAGGATCAACGCTTTAGTATGAGCCGCCCTATTACAAAATGTTGTTCTTTGCCACTATTACAAAAAAACTGGAAAGCCAAAATCATGACCTGGAGGATGAGAAAAACCATACTGATGATATCAGAAGCCATACCCACTGAGAATTACATTCAAAAACCAGCAATCCTGAGATGACTTGCTGAGGCAGAAGTAGTTATGCCTGAGGTGGCGAGTCTGTGTCGTCTTCATTTGCCTTGTTGGGAGAGCTTACCCAATGAACCATCACATTATCTTCAACTTCCGTCATGTTGCAGCCTGGAGGAGTCACAAGGTGCAGAACGCTCCCAGAGAATTGCGCCGGCGCACAAGCTATGATATTCTCTTGAGAAGAGTCTTGCTGATGGCAAGAATCTTCTTGTTGACCTTCTTCCTGCAACGCAGCGGGGTTATTGAGGACATCACCCGCCAAGCTGCCCTGAGAGTCACTGGAATTTTGAGAAAGAGACTTTTCCTTGGAGGTTTCAACTGAGCCTGTGAGCTCATCTTCTTCCTCCGAGAAGATGACAGTTATAATAGCTGAGATAATCGGTTTGTTAAGCCTGCTTTTAAATTTGAACCGGGATGAGTGAAAAGAGCTGTTTAGGGAGGGTCCAGAGTGGTCTGATGGCGGTGAGGCCGGCGAGACAGAGGCTAATGGGGAAATACGTCGAGGTCCAGAGCCACCACGACCCCGAAACCCTCCACGGGATCCTGAGTTACTACCCCGCCTAGGAATACCACGACGCCGGGCCATTGCAGAAAGGATTAACAAATTGAAAGTGCTAAAGGACTGAGGGAGAACGAGAAGCGACCCGCCACACACTAAAAGAAACCGGAGTGAACAGACCTTTGATCTGAAGACCCCAAAGCAGAGCACACAGAGTGTATAAACGACCACGAGAAATAACCCAGCACTGACTGAAGGAACCCAATACCCGACCCAGACACATTCAGCAAAGACCGAAACGAAACCCCTTACAGAGATGGGCAAGAAGACTGGCTTAATACACCCGACGCATAAAGAGAAGACTGACTGACTATACCAGACACCTTCGAAAAGAAACAAAACCATATACCTGAAGCTGGCTAGATGTGAGCGATTATGAAGCCATGGTGGCTTCCAAGTGCTCTGTACTGCGCCAAAGTTCTGAGGACATAACCACCAGAGAATGTCACTACCTGAATAAACCGGAGCGACTCTATAATTGTCTGAAGAGACCAGAACAAATGAACCGTGAATTGTGCGCACCATCCTGAAATCCTTTCCCTGCGTGCCTTGAACCCAATGCATCATAAATGCTAGTTAATATCCTGCCACGAACCACCAAACCAACTCGAGGTATTGCCAAATGCCGGCGCTGCATGCTCGAGCATTAACAACTCATTAAGGCACCCGCATCCAGGTTTTTTTATGACAAATATTAAATAAATTGACAAAAATTTTAAAAATGAGTAAAGTTCTATTATGATCCAACATCCATAGATAGAAGTAAAGTTTTTAACAATTATAAATTGATCTTACAATTATAAATTGATCCAAATTATTGAAAATTTGATTAATTTTACACTAGCTTAAATTATATCATTAATTTAAACTTTCCATGTCCCTAAATTTGTATAATTAAAAAGTTTCCCTAAATTGGAAAAATCATTTTTATATGATATTTTATTCAAAAAAAAATTATACAACACCAAACTTTTAGGGAACTTATTTAATATTATCTATTTTATATTTATTATAAATTTCAAAAGATGGCATAATACATCAACTCTCTCCATTAAGTTAGTAATAATTTTTTGTTAATTAAAATATTTTAATGAATCATAAGCATTGCCATATAAAGTTTAAAGTTTTTCTTGTTCACCATTGTGGTCTGCCATGAGGGAAATCAAATTAACAATGGTGCAGGCAACTTGACGTTTCCCAATCATCAAAATACTCAAAATATAAATTCAGTTCTAGCTAGTCTATGTTTAAGCAGTTGTCTAGTTATATTGTCAAAATTACTACACATCATATGTCAGTTGTAGCTAGCCATGTATCTAATTGTGCAAATAAAAGAAATATTTGAATCAAAAACATAAGCCACGAGATTCAGATGATCATCATTTGTTAGGGGAAATTACTAGGGCCAGTTCCTGTGCACTTGATCCTGGTGAAGGTTGGTGACCACACTAAAGATGACCTTCATTATGTGCCAAGCGGGCATCAAGGCTGACCAAATAGGAGCACTAGTTGCATTGGACTCTTTGGATTTCATTGAGGCATACAATGATCTCACTGTAGTCCTAATATTTTTCTTTCAGCACCTGAATCAGGAGCATATTCATTTGCCAATGAAGAGTGATGGAATTAAGATATTGACTATGTCATTCCCCAGTGTGTCCTATGCTTGGAACCTAACTAGCAACTTCAGTTTAAAATTCAAAGCTAGAATAGGTTTGGTGAACATTGGTGGTTAAAACTTCCAATTATTGGATTTCCACTTGAATTTCAGGTGTTGTAGTAGAATGAAAAATAACAGTATCATATTGTGCTTAAGTCTTAGCATGAGGTCTCCCCAAGGGCCAAAATCTCTAGACCCTCGACGACAACACATTCTCTAGCATGATGTAGCATTCAAGAGCAGAGATGACATGAAACTGGTAAACCCTTGGAGGAGGCAAGGACTGGTAAATCAGACTATACTAAGTCAAGACAAGTTAACCAAGGAACGGGGTGAAACAATAACGATGGAGGGGCGGCTCTAGGGAGAAGCTCTAGGCACAAAGTGAAGTCCAAACTAACCATAACAACCCAAGAGTTTTCAACGCCACCGGGACACCCTCCACACCAAACATAGAACTCAACCATGCAAAGAAAACCAGATTGGAAAACCTGCAGAGATTGGACATACGATAATTTACCTCATTGATGATGACCCACCGAGCTCTAAGATGTTGCCTTTGAAGCTCCCCATTTCACTCGATGACATAAATTCCCAGACTGTTACCTCTTCCTTGCACCAGGTTTGAAGCTCTGTCAAAAGGTGGATGTTGTATGGGTCCAAATCGAGGGGGCATGGGCCTTCATTTTACCTATGAGCCAAAAAATTTGGCGCCATGGTGGAAATATCCACCTGCAACTAGGAGTCACCTCTTGTGTAGCAGAAAAACTTGAGGCAAGGACAAGGCAGGTAATATTGCCCAATGGAAGTGGAGTATGCCATCTTAATGTGATAGGATGTCAAGGTTGTTGGGATGTGTGAATTCATGGGGTGAGATGGCCACGCCATACCCCCCTCTTTAATGTAAGGAGAGGTTGTAAGGTGGCAGAGTTCGCCCCTACCCCTTTCCATTAGCTCGATTTTCGACACCCCAATTGAGGACATTAAGTTGTAATATTAGGAAAGTTTATGAGATCCATTTTTTCAATTCATGTGGAGTTGCAAGTTATTGTTGTGGTTAGTGATTAATGTTATCTTTCCTCCCGTAAAATTAGGGGAAAAGGTACAAATCCATGGGCTAGCCTCGACCTAGGCTCAACCTATTTACCAAAGAAAGAAAGAAAAAGGAATAATTTTTTTCTCTAAATAAATAATATATAAATCTTATTTTTTTAAAATATTTAAAATAATTAAAAAAAATTCTATATACAAATTAATAAATTTTATTACAATATTAACATTTTTTTCTATGTAATTCACGGACCCTGGAGGTCGATGACTGCTTTACGTCGAGGACTGCTATGTCCACAAAATATCTGTACCAAGAAAATCCACCTGAAGGGATCACTTCCTATCGGCTCAACCACCAAGCTTAACCCCAAGAGTGTCTAGAGAATTAAACCCACGAAATATTTGTACTAGGAAAATCAACCTAAAGGGATCACTAGTTATCAGCACAACCACCAAGCCTAACCCTAAGAGTGTCTAGAGAATTGAACCCATGGCCTCTCAATAACAAATATGTTTTAACGATAGAGACTCAACCAATTGAGCTAACCTCAAGGCTCAACATATTTTATTTATATTCATAATGGTTAAGAGCATGTGTTTCGTCCTAAGGGGTCACAAGTTCAAAACCAAAGGGGATTAGAGTATGTATGTCTTCGTAGACTTAGCAGTCAAATCGCTGCGTGGAGGTGGGTCCCTTGTCCCACAAACAAGGGAGTCTCATACACCAATTTGGTGTCTGGCTTGGCTGTGACCTTAAAAATGGATAATAATAATATTTATATTTAAGTTTTTATATTAAATAATATATTTTTAATGGTTTATAATGATTTATAATTTAAATATAAGATATTTTAATATTTTTATGTATATATTTTTTCTTCAATTTTATTCAAATTTTTTATTTGCTAAATTCATTTACACATTCAAAAATACATTTTAAATAACTTAAAATTACAATCGCACTAAAAATTATATTACCAAATTCCAAAAAAAACTAAAACATATAATAATTAAATTACAGTTTTATAATATAAATTAAATTAAACATTTATAACAATTTATTACACATTTTAATTTATTATTGTATATATTTATAAATTATTTTTTATTAAATTTTTTCATGTAAAATACTTTAAGTTAAAAATCATAATAAATATATATATCTTTACATTATTTTATTTTTTTATAGCCACAAGTATTTCCCAAAAAATCAACGTTTCGAAAAAGCTTTTACATTAATTAAAATTTTTATTTATTTTTAACATATAAAAATCACATTTTTAATATAATTAAAAGTTTTAAGTGTTTGTTGGACTAATTGATTTGTTAATAACATTTTTGAAAAATTACATATGGTATAATAATAGCAACCTATATTTTTAAATTATCATTAAAAATCAACATAATAATAACACAACCCAAAAAAATAGATAGCATATTTATATCATAAAACTTTTTTAGACAGCCACATATTAACATCTAGTAAACTTTTCTCTTCCAAAATTCAATATAATGTTGAACAAATTTTGGAAAATGGACTTTTTCCCTAAATTGATTTTAAAAAATGCTTATCAAAAAAAGGTAATTTTTTTTTAATAGATAATACTCAATTTGTTTACTTATTCATTCAATTCCTTGAAAGGAAATTTATGAAAATTTTGATCAAATATTTTAAAGTAATATTTAGATCATATTTGTAATTAGACTAAATACCAATTTTTCAATAATGTATTATTATTTAGTGTATTATCAATTTTGAATCTTTCATAATTTGAAAAGTATAAATTCTTCAACGAATTACAATTTCATTTATTAGGTATATTTTAACTATTTTCAAATTAAAATGTCTATTATTTTAATAAAAAAAAATTCAAAAATTTTGTTATTTTTTTATTAAAAATATAATTTAGATTTGAGGCTTAAACCTTTATTTAATTTATCTATTTCTATTATGATTTTGCTTTCATATGTTTAGTATAGATGTAGCCTATGCCTATGATATTTTTTTCTTATAATTATACATAGATGTTTATTATACTCTATAGAATATGCCTAGAAACTGATAGAATTTGCAATACATTAGAAATTAAAATATAGAGAAAAACTATCCAAAAAATAGCCTTCAAACCAGGCACATCTTCATGATTGAAGCTTGTAGATCACTTTTGCTACTCTATAGCTTAACCATCTTTCCTCTTTTTTTCAAACCGTGTCTTCGCTAGATTCAACCTAAGAAGGAGCTAGTTGTAGCCCTCCGACGAACAGGTCCTCCATATCTACTAGTTTGTTGTGGATGGTTGTCATCTTAGTCCTAAATTCACTCTGCAAATGATCAATTTTAATTTGCATCAACTCGAGCTTGGAGTTAGTTAACAATTGAAGGGATTTATGAGCCTTTTCTTTAGCCTCTTGACAATGCTTGAAGGCGAGTTGCATGCCTTCCATAGCCTCAAGGACCTTGTCCAAAATTTCATTAATGTCAATGGATGCTGAGCCACAGGAAGAGGAACCTGCATTCTCCATGTTGAACTTGCGCAACGTCAACACCAGGTTGTGAATGTTGACTTTGAAAACTGCTACGTTTATGAAACCATAATCTGTGAAGTTTAGAGCTCGAAGAATGACACACACACACACACACACACATATATATATATATATATATATATATATATATATATATATATATATATATATGCCAATGAATGTATTTCATAGAGGACCGTGTGCTGGGACTAAGAATGCCATCATGGCTTCTGCATTTCTTCACCCTCTCCATTGAATTATGGGCTAGCATTTCCATGTGAAATCCTTTCTGAAAGAGAAAATTGTTACAAGAGGGAGAGATAAAGGCCTTGGAGTGAGGCGAAACGAATGCAACCTTCTTAGTTCCTATTAAATCGAGACCCAACACAAATCGACAAGATCAAAAGACAATAAAAGGGGGATTCTTCATGCCAAGTGTGAATGTTTGTTTGATAGGAGTACATCTAGGAGGACGATTGAGGGTTGGCAGAAGACGACGACCGTCAAACCTTATTATCTATCGCATCTAAAACATTAATTCCCCAACCAATTAATTGCTCCTCATAATTCTTAGCTTCCCTCTTTTTTATTATTCAATGAGTGCAATTTGACATTCCCTCTTTTCTATTTCAAGACATCATGGTAATGGGAATTTATTTGACATTCATTATTCAATTCTATGATGCTTGATTCAAACTTGCTCCCTTATTTGCTAAAGAGTCAATAAATGAGTTTAAATTCCTTAATACATGATAGAATTCAACTTGTTCAAAATGTTGAAGTTGAAGAAGGATCTGAAGCACCATGGGAGAATGAATGCATTTATGTTGATTTTGGGCATCCCAAACTTGCTAGATTACTATAATTGGATCACCAAATATCATAATTCCTTCAATCTTCTTTTCAATGGCTATCTAAACCTTTCCAAAGAGCCATAAATTATGCTTGATTATTGGTTGTAGTTCCCAATCCCCAAACATATTGTGTCTCAATTTTCAAATAAAACAAAGAATCACCCTTCCTACTCTTACCACCCCTTAATTAGAATCAATTTTATCAAATAATATTTTTATTTATTTATTTTATAATAAATCTTTAAACAATTTATTTACTAATTCGTCGAATTCCTTCAAAAGAAATTTGTGATTTTTTAAAGTCATATTTATATCATATTTGTACTTATACTAAATACCAAATTTTAAATAATAATATTATTGATTTTGAATCTTTAATAATTTGAGAATTATGAATCCTTCACTGAATTACAATTTCATTTATTATATGTATTTTAACTTAACCTTCAATTAAAAATTTATTATTTAATTATGTGTTTCCTATTAAAAAAACACATTAAAAAATTTACTATTTATTCGAAACGCGTCGACAAATGATGTCTCATGTGATCTTCGCCGAAAAATCTTTTGTAAACTTGATATGGATCACAGAAGCCTGAACTCTACTATATGTTTCCTATTTAAAAAAACATTAAAAAACATTAAGGATATTTGGTTTTGATTATATTATTAAAATTAAAGAAAACATAATTTTATAAAAAAATAAAATATATTATTATTTTAAAATTAGAGATAATTTGTAGAGTGATTATAAGTTATATAGAAAAATTAAACTAAAATATTATAAGGAAGTGATTAAGTCCAATTTGAAAATAAAAAAATATTTATTTCAATTAAGTAAAGTTAAAAAGAATTTCCCCCGGATGCGGGTGTTTAAACAACGATCACTTGGGATGGGACAGAGGTGGCGCGAGGAGGCACGACACCTGCCCACCCGGTATAGCATAATGAATAAACTCATAAATGATAGCCCTTGGAATATGGTTCACGCAGAGTTCATCTGCTCGCTGTCAAACGGTTCTGAAACTCCATCCCTGTCCGGCACCCTGGTTTATGCGCCTGCACGCTCCAGCTCGGCTCAATTCATTGCAGCAGTTATGATGGATGAATCTCGATACCTGAAGGCAATTGATATTTTAAGGTTCAGTTATGAGATGCAGGGGAAGCAAATTTCATCGATTCACTTGCAGAACCATCTAGCGTCTGGACGGAGCTCAGATGTCTGCATCACTTTTGTGGGTCTCATCCTCCCTACTGCTTCTGGTGGTTTGAACGGGGAGGTGGCTCTGAATCCGGGCTCCAGACCTACAGTAGAGCTTCCTCCATCTTCCTGTTGTTTTTTAACCCAGGCACCAGGTTTTCGAACTATCGTATTCCAGATTTTCGTGGGCCTGGTCTTTGCTGTTTCAATTTCCGCTGGTTTGGTCATCATTGCTGCCCCGCCTTGCTCCCATACTGTTGCTTCGGTTGTCCCAATGCCTCGTCGTTGCCATCGCATGAGGTCTCGACAAGGTCAGCTCAGATGGGTGCCTTCCAGCCCATCCACCGAGTTGCCTTCCCCTTTAAGCGATTTCTCTGTTGGGCATTATCCTCGCACTCGAAGTGGAAGAGGGCGCCCCTCGTATGGCTCTGCGCTCTTCACCTTTTGCAGCGCTCTGAATCGTCCAAGGATCACCGCACACATCTCGGTGGTATTTCATGAGGAAGCCCAAGAGGGAGAGCCTAGTTCTCACCAGGAAGGCCCGGGATCTGTTCCTGTTCCGGCTTCGAGCATCCAGTTGGGGATTGGTAGCGCGTCTTTGCAGGTTCCTGATGATCCAGCTAGCAGCGCTCCGACTATGGTAATGGAGCCGGCCGACCCTGGTTCATCCAACCCAGCAGTAGCTCTGGAAGAGGACGTGCCTGAGGCAGGTTGGTGCCGGATTGTTGAAGAACCTCCTGATGTTTAGCTTGCTTTTTGTTTATCATGATAGCTCGACTGGCGACTCATACTACTGGGCATGTTTTGGTTCAACGAGTATATGGAATTTCAGCTCTTTTTTGAATTTTGTAAACTCTGTAAACGGTCCAAGACTGAGCTCCCTGAAATGGGTCAGCCTCACTCTATGTTTATCCTGACATCTTGGCCTCTCTTCAGGGCAATGTTTTGACTTCAGTCTCGCTGTAATTTTACTCTCTTTATGTTAATAGATTAATCTTATTCAAATATATATATATATATATATATATATATATATATATATAATTTAAAAATAATAATAATAATAATAATAATAATAATAATAATATAATAATAATTAAATAAATTAAAAATTAAAAATTAAAAAAAAAATTAAATATATATATATATATATATATAATTAAATAAATTAAAAATTAAAAAAATTAAAATATATATATATATATATGTCTCAAGCTCCCGAGGGTAGCTGAATTTGCGGTAACTGTGAAAATGAAGTGTTATATGTGATGAGGTTCGAGGTTCAAATCCCCCCAATTCACTTGTGCTTGTGGAAGGGACATACAAGGCACCTAGAAGTTATAGTGCTAGTGGTTGGAACCAACCTCGTGTCATGCGAGTATGAGACCAAACCAATTGCCAATTCTTCTAGATACAAACAAAAAAAACGAATCCCCCAACGAGGGTTCCCAGGAGTGGGCATGCCCTTGCGCGCGCCCCCCCTTCCCGCCCCCACTCCACATGCACCTTGATATGATGTTATTTCACACAAAAGGGGTTTGCGACTCCCACTATACTTGGTGCATTACATGCACTCCCGTCACTTCATCGATCATGGGACGAAGTCGACACAAGGTTAAATGTTATTTGAATATTGCGGGTGGCATAGGGAGATATAGGAGGACTCAACAAGGGAATTCTATCAGATTGACACAGTTGGAGGAAAAATTAACAGTATTGGCTGCAAGTTGACCATTCTAGCTAGGAGATCAGCCAACATCTCCTTCTCCTCAGATGAGAGTAGTGATCAACCAATGCATGTCCCTAAAGATTCTACCCAATAGTTGTTATGACTCGCTGATTTTTTGCTTGCAACTCTAGTAATCTTTTTTGTGTTCTCATGTTGATGTATGTTAAGATTTGACACAACTACCATGTTTTATAAGTTTCTATTTACAAGATGCTCTAGTTAGACGAGGTCTTAACAACCTCAAGGCTCTGAACTTATATTACTGATTTGGTTTCCCTTCAAGTAGACTAGTAACATAATTATGTTCTATATAATCATCATTTGACGTAATGTCAAGTGCCTAGCTTAAAATAATAATACTAATAATAATTTATGTTAAAAGGAAAAAACATTGCTAAAATAAGAACAAATTCTCATGAATTTCATAATGAAACTGATTGTTGTTCAATTCCCAAAATACTATTAGATAAAAGAGTCTATCACCTTTGGGACATTAAGAGGGTTGAAGTTGAAAAACACTTTCTATTAGATTGTCCATCTTACACTAACATTACATCTAATTTTCAAAATATTTGTCACATTGCAAAACGTTCTTACCTTCTCAAGGTTATACAAACCATATCGATCTTAGTGGAAATTAATCATCATCATTAAAATATATTTATTTTAATTCAATAATATATATTTAAAAAATGTTATTTAAAAATTGAATTAAAATAAATTTATATTAATTTATTTATTAATTTATTGGTAATTTTTTTTATATGTAATTACTATAATTCATAAAATTGATTTTTATTTTATCTATATAATTTAATTATAAAGACATTTTTAAATTTTGTTGATTTTATGAATAATAAGATCAAATATTTTTAACTAGGTTTAAAATATTTCGCGAATGGGTGCACTGTTAAGGTTTCATTGGTGCCTTTTTTAGGTACTCCTTACATAATGGTCACTTATTCAAAACTCCATGGGTGTCCCACTTGCCTAACCCTCAACTAGACTCATGCCATGTAATTAAGAGACTTGCCTAATTGGTATCCTTGTGGGATGATTGAATGATTGACACAATGGGATGTCATCCCCTCCACCTAGTTTCAAATCCTTTGGGGGATATCTTTGGCCCCTTTTGATAAGGCTCTTCATTTCGAGGAAATAAAAAGTTATGAAATACTATTATTATAGTCTATAATAAGTATTAAAAAGAGAAAATAATGATGATATAAATTGATGCAGGAGCATCCGGACTTCGCCAGCAATGTGAAGGTTTGTTCACATGTTGTGGCTAAAGGAATTGAATTTTAATGACCTGAGTGGTCAAAAGTCAGTTTTAGTCGAGAGGGTTGGATCTCTCGAAAATGATCTGTAATTCATTATTGTAATAGTTAGGAAATTGTCTTATTTTAGATTAAGGGATAAGTTGTTAGTGTAGGTGTGTGATAGAGCATGAAAATAGAGATCGAGTTGTTCATACAATTAGAATAGAATTTGATTCATAAAAACAAAAAATGTAATGAAGAAGGATTAGCTAAGATGATTGAGGATTGAGTGAGAGGCGAGAGTTGAGTGATAGAGAGAGTTTTGAGATTAAAACAGAGGTCTGTTAATTTTTTGTAATTGAGCTAAGAGGGCCAAGACTCTGTAACTATTATTTTATTAAATAAATTGATTCAGTGTGTGATTGCGTGTTAATCCTGATGGAAACTCTTGTTCACCTCTGTGTATTTGTGCTTTGAAGCGCATCAGGTATTTTTCCTGTTTTCATATTTTAACTGTTAATCTCAGTGTTTAAGTGTTAATCGCGATCATTAGTATTAATAATGGGGGTAGAAGAGCACAGAAAGGCTTGATCGTGATTGAAGGCCCATACTCCATCCTAACCATTGATCTGAATTTCAACTGCTTATGTCATAGTCAATAGCGGGATTAGGCCTGTGTTCAACCTGTGTGTTAGTCGAAGAACCACTAGCCGAAGGATTTGAGGAACTCTGTTATCCAAGGGAAATTGAGGTTTAAAGTAATCGGAGTTTAAGTCTAAACTCGGACCTGAACTTTTATAGACCAAGGTTTATGAACCATATCGGCTTCGTGAGGCGGGTAAGTGTCGCGCAAAGTTCCCTGTGTGATATCGCGTCAACCGTTGGATGATCGACGATTTGCTGACCGTTGGATTATATTGCATCGCATCATTCATGAGTGGATGACCCTGGCCTGGAGAAACTGCGATTTGCGATCTGCAGTGTCATTGTCGACCATTAAATTTGGAGAGAGGAAATCAATGGCATAGAGTGAAGCGTTGTTCAAAAGGGAAAGTCAACGCGGAAGTCAACGTAAGACTGGGCTGTTTAATTGTTGTTCAGTTGTTGTTCAATTGTTGTTCAGTTGTTATTCAATTGATGTTCAGTTGTTGTTCAATTGTTGTTCAATTGTTGTTAAGTTGTTGTTCAATTGTCGTTCAATTGGCCTCCTGCGTCATAAATTTAGGTATTTTAAGAGAATGAGGATGATGATTAACCTTAACTAAAATTAAATTGGTTTACTGGACTTTAAGAATTATTTAGAAATTTATTTATATACTAAAAAAACATTAAGAGCAACATTCAAAAATCACCATAGTTTTGCCAAGTTACATGGTTCGAAAAGCTCACCATAACTTTGTTAAGTTAAAAAGATATGAAGGTTGGTGACCGACAAATAGTTTGAAACTGAGATCTAATTTGAATTTCGAGTACTCTAAAAATAATTGTTTTTCATTTTCAACCTTCTCTAAAAAAAGTCTTTCATCCCAAGATATTTTTTTAGAACTGACCAATGTCTAATTTCACTATAAAGATAGTGAGAATTAGTTCAGGCTCTTCATTTCGAGGAAAGAAAAAGTTATGAAATACTATTATTTTAATCTATAATAAGTATTAAAAAGGGAAAATAATGAAGATATAAATTTAGGTCTTTTAAGAGAATGAAGATGATGATTAACCTTAACTAAAATTAAATTGGTTTACTAGACTTTAAGAATTATTTAGAAATCTATTTATATACTAAAAAGATGCTAAGAGCAACATTAAAAAATCGCCATAGTTTTGCCAAGTTACATGGTTCGAAAGATTCACCATAACTTTGTTAAGTTAAAAAGTTATGAAGGTTGGTGAGTGACAAATAGTTTGAAAATGAGATCTAATTTGAATTTTGAGTATTCTAAAAATAATTGTTTTTCATTTTCAACCCTCTCTAAAAAGAGTCTTTTATCCCAAGTTTTTTTTAGAATTGACCAATGTCCAATTTCGCTATAAACATGGTGAGAATTATTTCATAATTTAAGAATTTTATTTTTCTCTTTACATTTGTTAACATAGAAAGATAATTTTGATTTTAGAGTAGCGTTCATCACATTTTTATAATGTCTTAATTTGTTTTTTCTCACTAACTCTTTATTAAATCGTTTTTTTAATAATTCTTTTTTTTGGGTTGGCTTGATCCATGGAAGATTTGAACCTTGAATCTCTTGATTTACATAATACTTCATAACATGAGGATCACTAATTAAGCTGCCTCTTAAGCAAATTTTGATTTAATAATTGTTTTAATATTATCTTCTATTTTGTAAAATAACATATTTTTATTTAATGATTATCTTAATATTATCTTCTATTTTGTAAAATAATATTTCCTTCAATTTTCAAATAATTTAATTAAAATTAAATACCTTAAAATTATATAAGTAACTTTGTATTCTAACTATGATAACTCAAATTGTTAAATCAACCATTGAGACTATCTTATAAACCATTGTTATCTTATATTTATTATGTTTTTAATAACTTCTTATTATTATTCAAATTTTTGTAGAAATTAACTTTCAAAATAAAATAAACACATAATTGATTTCTTATTTTCAATATAAAAAATTTTCCTTCTTTAAATTTGATCTTGATGAGGACGATACATAGAGAATGTAGTAGTCTATTTGTTAGACGTTTTGGGGTTTTTCCAAATATGCAGTTAAAAACATAGATTAAACAACACAAATCAAGATCTGAACCAAAAAATTTCTGAGAATTCCATCTAAAAACTCTAAAACATGTAATAATTAGACAATGCCTAAACCAACGACTCTTAATATCAAATTGTTTTAAGATAAATATGCAATAGAAATTTGTTTAAATTTAATTATGATTATTGACTAATATTACCTCAATTGTTTATCTATCATATTTTATTCTTTACATTTTTATTATTATTTTTTTACAGTGGGAAAATCTATCATAACTCAGTGGTTAACCCAATAGTGAGGATAATCATCTCTTGTTGTTATCCAGAGATGCAGGTTGAACCACACCACCTAGAATGACTCGTTGGTGGTATGTTAGGGGTAGACTTTCACTCCTACTAGAAACTTCCTAATCTTGGGTTATTAACATATTTCCTTACATCCTAAGAAGCGAGCTCTTACCCAAATAAAACAATTTTAAAACATAATCCAAGCTTCTTTTTATTGTTAGATTTATATGAAAATTTTATTTTAGTATTTATGTTTAATTTTGCTTCTCCAATAATGATCATAATATATATATATATATAAATAAAATATTTATCATGATTTTAATGAATTGGAAATTTTCCATTATAATATTATGAACTATTTTTTTTACTTTATTTATTTAATATGTTGTGTGGTCGATTAGGAATATGTTTTTCTATGCTTCACGGAAGGTTTTAAAAAGTAACACCTTGTTTTCCGATTTTAAAAAATTTTATTTTATTTTGTAAGCTTTCTGACTTCGGTTTTAAAAAGAAGGCCTCTGTTTTTTGCGCCTCTGTTTAATTTACTTTGAAATGTTTTAATATTTTTTTAATATATAAATAATAAATAATATACTATCTATATTAGAATAGGTTTTGAGAAAAGCAGGTAGGTATTGTCTACACGGTTTGAATCACATATTTTAATCACTAATATCACCATTTGACATTATGTATACGACAATCAACAAAATGATATTAAAGCATTGGTAGAAACCGTCTCTAGATAGATGGGTATGTTCGTATTATTGTGTGCGGTGGTTATGAAGTGGAGACTTTCAAGGTATTTTTTAAGAGTAAACTTGAGTTATATATAATAAAATGCTATATATAGTTAAATTAATTATATATATATATATATATATATATATATATATAATTAATTTAACTATATATAGCATTTTATTATATATAACTCAAGTTTACTCTTAAAAAATACCTTGAAAGTCTCCACTTCATAACCACCGCACACAATAATACGAACATACCCATCTATCTAGATATATATATAATTACATTATATATATAATTAAATTAGTAAATATTAATAAAAAATATGTATTATTGATAATAATAATGATAATAAAATTGATCATAATAATAGTAGTATGCCCAAAAATAGAGGAATATGCCAGAACCATCTATGCATGCATTTGTGTGGAAATGGATTTCAGTGCCGGATTCCCAGCTGAAATAAACTTAACAAGTAAAGATTATGTGTGGAATCAGAAACTCGATTACGAAAGTGTCCTCTTCAGATGTCGATCCTGCTTTGAGACAGGGCATCTAGCCAAAAATTGCCCAAAAGCCTCCCAGAAAAATTCTGCTAGAAACAACCACCACAGATCTACATGGTGGGAAGGAGCACAAAAATAACACTACACTGTCATCAAAGAAGAATACTCTAGAGAAAACTCTGAATCACAAGAAATCGGGCAGGAAAGAAACAACTCTCAAGACAGGCAGGAAGAAAGCCCCGCCCAACAAATCAACAATTATGAGGATTCGACCGCACAAAATAAATCCTCATTTAACAGCAAAGCAGATCTCCTAGACCAAACTTATTCTTCGACTATCTTCAAAAGGACGAACATAATAGATTGCGAAGCTAAGACACCAATGTCCCAAGAACCAGAAAAGATGAAGGGGATGCAAGATAAAGGAAGTTGGAAGACAGTAGAGAAAAAAAAGAAAGCTATAGCACCAATCTCGCCAAGAAAGACGAGGAGCCAGATAATTAAAAACTAAGAAAATTATAGGTCTGATAGACCAATTTGGTCTCAGTGGACGTTAACCATCATCATCATCATCAATAATAATATTTGTTATTTCTTTTACTTTTGTAGTAATTGGGTGGTTAATTTTTTTAGCTTTTTTTTAATCTTCTCGTCTTTAGTGTTTTGGAGAAAGGATTAAATTTTGCACTTGCTTCTAGAAAAATTCATGTTGATGAAATTATTTGTGATATCAAATTTGGGATTAGGGGTTTACTGAACAACACTAAGGATATCATGAGACAAGACTGTGCAGTTGTCCTTAGAAAGACAAATCCCCCTAAGAGCAACATTAGCAAGCTTGAATTTGATGTCCTCAAACCTTTGAACAATAACAAGGACATTGTTATTCTCAAAGCTGACAAGGGTGGAGTTGTGGTTATCTTAGATTAGGAAGATTACCAAGAAAAATGTTGGACCACCTTTGTAATAGCGGGAGCTACAAAAGACTCAATAAGAATCCCTTAAAGAAGATCTCTAAAAAATTGGTTCTAACTATAAAATCCAATAGCACTATTAGCTCCTTGAGCCATAAACTCATCGAGAGTAACCCTATCACTCCTAGGATCTATGGTCTTCCCAAAATCCATAAGGAGGGAGCTCCCTTGAGACCCATTGTTAACATTATAGGAGGGCCAACCTATCTTCTGGAGAAGTATTTAGCCCATAAGCTAAAACCCCTTGTTGGCCTTACAGAGTCCTTTGTTAAAGACTCTTCATCGTTTGTCAATGAGTTAAATGGCACAAGGTTTGAGCTTGGGGACCTTCTTGTGAATTTTGATGTGGTCTCCCTTTACACTAATATCCCCATTAATGAGGCCATTAAGGTCATCAATCACATCGGATCTTGATACTGCTAAATTGGTTGATATTTGTCTTACCTCTACTTTCTTCAATTTTGAAGGGGAATTCTATGAAAAAATGTGTGGCGTTTCCATGGGCTCCCCTCTTTCCCCTATTGTAGCTAATCTGTTCATGTAGGACTTTGAATTCGAAGCTTTGTCTCCAACTCAATTCAAACCAAAGATTTCGAAGAGATTTGTTGATGACACCTGCGTCATCTGGCCTCATGGTCGGGATAAGTTGGATCTCTTCCTCCAACATCTTAATAATCAATCTAGCTCCATAAATTTTACTATGGAATGTGAAATCAATGGGAGCTTGCCTTTTCTTGACATCCTTATTTCGAAGAAGGACGATGGATTATTCTGACACCAGGTCTTTCGGAAGAAAACTCACATGGGGCAATATCTTCATGCTAAGCCCCATCATTTCCTTGCACAAAATTTGCGTGTTCTCAACACTTTAGCCACTCGTGTGTTTATACTTTCTGATGAAAGTCACCTTGAAGATGAGAAAACCCATCTTCTTAAGGTTTTAAAAAACAATGGTTATAATAAGCTCCAATGTCTTAGGGCTTTCCTTGAAATTGACAGGGGTTCTGTTGTAGCAGCTACAACCACCCTCTTACGCAGACATGTCGGACATATACCCGGTGTCCGTCACTGTATCCCTCAAAAAATGGGCAGTTTTTCCAGCCAGTCAGCGAGCCTACTGCTCGCCCGGAAAACTACGCAATTTTCATGAGCAGTTCCCAACCCGCCCAACATCTCGCTCAGCTTAGAAACTGCACAAGGATGTTCAACAGGCTAGCCCCCAGCAATTGTGTAGTTTTTGCCACCAGCACTCTCGTAGCCTACTACTAGCTGCCCGAAGAAATTGCATACTTTTTGCTGCTAACCCCCTCTGTTGCCTGCACTGCTTCCCTCAAAAAATTGTGCAGATCTTCCCTCCAGCCGAGCCAGATCCTACGGATAGTCACTGTTGATCAGGATTATACATCCCAGTCTACTAGTGACCTCTGCGCAATTTTCACGGGCAATGCCCAGAGCCCACATCCCGGCTTGAAATCTACCTTGCGTAGTTTCAGAGCCTTATCCTCTCTCCTGGTTGCCTACATCCAAAAGAGAACGACAATACATCATGGTAGACTAGGATATTTCTGGATTTGATGTCATCTCGTCATGAGTGATTGCAGATACAGGTACATGGACGAGACATGACGCGACGACAAACGGGATGAACAAGGAGAGCATGCGAGGAGATTTATTCATGAATGGACAAACAAGGAATGCATGCAAGGAGATTGTTTCGTGAACGGACGAACGAGGAATGCATGCAAGGAGATTTGTTCGCAAATGGACGAACACATGAAGCATGTCAAAATACAAGCGAAGGAGGAACATGCACATGCAAAAATAAAGCGAACACCAAAATCATTGAAGACTTCACACACCTTGCCATGCGGAGATGAAGCTATGATACACCAAGAGCACATCCATCACTTAGCAGCACTGCAACTCGACATGGACACCAACAACAACATGAACATACCAGCATTGTCGTGTCGAGTCATGTCATGAGTCATCTCGTCCACATCACTATTGTTGGCCATACTATTGTAATCAATGTAATGTAACATGGAAGTCCAAAAGACCCACGTGTAAATCTGAAGAGTCATGTAAGTCAAACAGTCATGAGGGAAGTTGCACAGTCACAAGGGCAAATTTTACCCTTGGCTATAAATACCCCTCATTTGTACATGCAAAAGACTTTTCACCTTGGCTCCTCCCACATAGCCTTGAGAGTCTATAATATTTTCTTTGAGGAGCGAGCAGTGGCTCCAATGCCCCGCTTACAAGGTTAGTGATGTATGGTGTACCGATGTGTCTTGGACATGGTCTTGGAACTTTCACTTAATTCAAAAGCCTGTTAACAGGCCAACACATTTTCACACATGTATTGTAATTGTTTGTAAGACTATTCTTTGAACACTTGTAATGCATGTTGCTTTAACCCGTGTTAAGATAATTGAACTATTTTGGTTGTTCTAATACATATGCTTATGAAAATGTGTTGTATAAGTTGTTAACATTGTCTTGCCCGTGTGGGCTACCTCGCTGGACACTAGACAAAACCATTCCCATAAACTTGTTATAACAATTGTTGCACTCGCGTGGACTATTCTGTTAGGTGTTGTACGTGCTATCCATTCATTGTGTGTTGTGACTGCTGCATCCTTGTGGACTACCCTGCTGGAAGCTGCGCATGTCCTACTATGTTGTGTGTCTCTGACAGAGTTGAGATTCTTCCCTTTCGACTAGAGACTCAATTCCACCCTCTCCCTCTGTAGTTAAAGAACCTTGACACAAGTAACACTAGCACTCACTAGGCACACAAACCTCGTTGTTTGAAGACAAAGCAAACCACTCTCGCGTACTAACAAGCAAGAGCTAAGGCATATCTTTAAGATAATGGCAACCGGGCCATCGTACTGGATGAGACTCCTACATCAAAAGGTGTGAGGTTTAGTTGGGACTTCATACCGGGGAGATCCCCTGAATGTTGGTGGATCCAGCACTGTCAATGGGTTCCAAGATTAAAAAAGAACCCAATGATCGGTTTTCTGGGGTGCACCTTCCTTTTATCCAAGGGACCATTGACAAGATTGCAAGGATCCTAAGAAAACACAAGGTTCCCTCTACTTTTAGGCCCCTTAACCCCATTCAAAATTCCCTAAGATATGTAAAAGACCCGGTGGACCCGAAGAATATTAAATGTGTTTATGTAATCCCTTGTTCATGTAGGACACCCTATGTTGGTGAAATTGGTCGCTCAATAAATCAAAGAACATGTGTCAGACATCAAACATGGGAGGACTCGCTCCTCGGCATTAGTATAACATGCAGAAAAAACGAAACACCACATCTGCATTGAAGATGCCCGAGTCATTGCTGGGATAGATCATTTCCATCACTGTAAGTTTAGGGAGGCTATAAAGATTGAAAGGAGGCCAAGCAATCTGAATAGAGACGATGGTTTGAAAATTAGTAATTGTCGGATCCCTGCCATTTCCTCTTAAGTTTTTATTTAATTTATTATTATTATTTATTTATTTATTTTCCTCCCCCTAATTTCTTGATTTTTAATTTTATTATTTATTTGTATTTTTTTACTACTAATAAACAATTAATTACTTTATTTTCTTCATTATGTATTTTTTTTTTTTTCCGAGGAAAATGGAGTGCGTAATTTCTATTAAAAAGTAAAATAGAGATTACATGTTGTAGATGCCGTAGGCATATGCAGTAGTGTGGCAAAAATACCACTAACAATAACCAATACTTCGGGGAAGTATGCAGATAAAGCCCTCAGACAGGGCATCCAGAAACAGGGTATGTACCCCAACAGGAGTAAACCCCTACTCTAATCAATCTAATAAGAACAGTATATAAACGGTAGTACAAAAAAACCCCCAAACAGGGCAGCAAGGTGAATGGGTGGTAAACCTCAACAGGAGGATACCCCAACCCATCACAAGCAGAAATAAACAGAAAATAGACCAATGGCATCTGGAGAATGTGCAGAAAGTTCGGAATGACCGCCGGGACAAAAGGAGAGGCACGAAATGGGAAGGGGCAGCCAAGGTAGCCACACCCCCCACCCCCTCAACTCTCCTGCTGTGTAGAAGCCAGAGGAAAACCGCCCATGTCCAGAGTAGCCATTAGAAAAACCAACCAGAAGCAGCCATTGAAGATACGGCACGAATCGGTGCAGAGACAAGCTCCACACCCCAGATCCCTCAACGCTTCCAATAACTGTCCAGGTAAGCCATCAAAAAACCAAAAAAAGAAACCCACAGCTCAGCAGGGGAGCCCATCCGGGCCCAACTAGAGCAGAGGCGTTCCTGTACCGGGGGCAGAGGCGGCTAGGGCAGCCACCTCGCCCCCACTAGGCCAAGCAAGCCCCCTCCTCCACGCCAAGTTCAGCACAGGCTAGGAAGGTCCTTCAAACCGAGAGTCCGGAAAGAGCCGAGATCTGCTGAAGCCCAGAAATGTAAGAAATAAACTCCGCCTCCTCCCAAATACAGGGCACGTAACCGGAACTCTGTTATAAAAGCAGGCCGGCTCACCAAATCGGAGACAGTAGACTAAGAATTAATCCGCGCAGTGGATAGGAGAGGAGCCTGTGTGTAAAGTAAAGGCTGAGGACCCTCCGCACCTCCGGCAGCCGGAACCGTTACCCTCCGACGCAGCAGCCTCAGCAACGAAGAGTCACCAAGCAAAGGGCGACGAAAGCCCCACCTGGGCCAGGCCCAGCCGCCGCAGGCGTAGCAGCAGAACCAGAGCCGACGAGAACCCTAGCTCCACCCGCGCGCGCTCTCTCCGTTTAGTTAGAACTCAACTTCCTTCTTCATTATGTATTTGCTTTTATTTATTTTAATTTTTCTTATTTATTTATTTTGTTGACCATTTATTGTTTTTATTTATTTTTAAGTTTTTAAAATTAATTGTTTTGATTATTTAAGTTTGACTTTAATATTATTTTTATTTTAGTGTTTTGATTATTTAGGTTTGACCCAAATATTCTTTCTTTATGTTTGACCAATTATTATTTTATTTATTTTTAAGTTTTTAAAATTGATTGTTTTGGATTATTTAAATTTGACCAAAGTATTATTTTTATTTTATTAATTGTTTATTGTTTTGATTATTTAGACTTGACCTAAATATTACTTTTATTTTAAATATTCATTTCTTTAAATTTTTCCTTTTGATTAATTATTTTCCTTAATTCAATATTAACAGTTATATTCTAACAATTATATATATATATATATATTGCGGTAAAAAAAACTTCATTATATTATCATAGCTTCAAAATCAAAATACATCAGCATCACACCATCAAAATACATCACTACTATCGCACAAGGCTGAGTAGCAGGCTTAAGAGCTGGCATGGGCCTTGCTCTGAACAATAATAAGCTTGTGAAGAGGCCAAGACAACCTGCGTCATTGGTTATAGACGATACAAAAGAAGAAAAAAAAATCTCAGGAATACACATCAAGGGAGTGGGTTGGGGGGGAACGTTGGAGGAGCAACAAAGAACGCAACCCGCTCATGCGTATGATAGTCGATGTGTTCCACCTGAGCCTCCAAAGCATGGATATTGTCACGCTCCCAGGCTGGCGGTAGTCTTTCAACCGCTCTTGGCAAGGTGCGGCACCACCGAACACTTTCTTTTCACCAATACTTATGTTCATGGACTACACCTAACCATATATCCTACTTAGTTTTTGCTTCTCAACCAAGTAGTTATTATGTTTCCTTTATACCAATGAACACCCATACACATTCATTATCATCAGCAAATATACAAGAGAACACAATTGCATAGTATAAAGGGAGGGGCAACTCCTTGAACAATGAGTTTGCCCGAATATAATATATCATTCAACTTTACAATGTTACAAGCTTTACAAGTATACTTGGGAAACACCAAGTTTCATACTTAGCCAAAATTACAACTTTCCACACCTCCATGTGATAACCAAAGTTCCTTGCCCGAGCTGGGCAGGCGCGCCCTCACACAAGCTGCCAATCGCACTCCTCAACCGAACCTTGTATCTTCGTGCACGATAGGTGACTCACCCGAGTTACACCCGAGACAAATTCATTTCGTTACAACTGGCAGCCTCACCAAAGTTCCCACCGCGTTTCATTTCGCATGCCGGGCGGGCGACTCACCCGAGTCACCACCCGCGCCTTCCACCCGAACACCGGTGCCTTCACGCGCGCCCTCGCCTTCCTTCCAAGACTACGTGCTACTGTGTGGAGCTGCCCAAGGTTGGGCACATTAGAACCACGCCTTCACCTTCTTGTTGCGGCTCTACCTTCCTCACACTTCTTGCGTATGAAGACTTGCTCGAATTGTGATGCTCTTCGCTCCAAAACTCCATCGTATATATATGGTGCGTTGGGCAAGTCGAGCTACCCAAGCCAACTTGCCAATGCCCTACACCATCACAAAGTCGCCCTCCGATAATAAGTTGGCCTTCGTTCATTTGCTTCGTATGTAGGTCGGCCCGGGGGTATGTTTACATGCTCCCAACGCCATATAAACTCTTCGCTCACCCTTCCTTCATGCACATTATTACATAAGTTCATCGCACCTTTATCATGAGCTCGCACTTCGTTCGTTCAAGTCGCTTGTTTGCCAACAAGTTGTCGCACATTGTGCCGATGGGTGTGCCAAGGGCCGCAGGTCCTTACATCCTCCTCCACCTGAAATCGTTGTTGTCCTCGACAACATCCCATCCTGGTATCCATCCACCAAGATCATCATCAATCACTGTCCCATCCTTCGTCCATGATATCAACTCCTCCACATACTGCAAACATCCCTGCAACATATGTAGAACCACCATCTCCATCATGTGTCGTCCCATCTTGTGAACTGTCATCCTTCATGCCTGCCTGATGTCAACATCTCTCTGGTACACTGCTAGCCCCCATGACTTGAACTAGTTGGGTGATCATTCCAACTGTCACGCTCAAATCATAAGAATGTCCATCCTTATGCCTTCACCAGTCTTTCTCGGATTCTGCCACATCCTGGACTCACCAAGAATCTCTCCCATGCTTAGGTCCATGGAAACTCCATCTCATCTACAACATGTCATGATGCTAAATGCCGAACCATCCCTGCACCATCTTTCATACCTGCTCAACCTGCTTTAAGGACTCACTACCATGAGCAGCTAACAATGAGCCCCATCTTCTATGTCATCTAAGACGATGTAGAGGGAGTAGAGTCTGAAGGCTCACCCTCACTAATAAGCTCAATCCATCTGTCAGGATTCTCTATCTCCATCCTCTGTAGATATGCAACTCGATCCTCCTCTCGGACATTCGGTCTCACATAAACCTCCTCGTCATCATCATCATCCTCAACCACTTCTAGCCTTCTTGACAAATCCAAGATACTATCGGATAGTGTCCTGATAACCAATGACTGCTCGGTAAGCTTTGCCTCAACAATAGACAACCGCTTACTCATATCTTCCATTCACTTCTCATCCTCCATCTGCATTACTTCCAGATTACAATCAGGCCTTGTCACACCAATGGTTGGAACACCAATGGGTACATCTTCCCTTCCATTGTAAATGTACAGCTTCTTCAAATGTGGAACAATCATAGCATCATATTGTTTCAAGAATTCCATCCCTACTACAGCTTCATAGTCATCAATCCGCACTATAGTGAAGTCGACTTTCCCGGTCCACTCACCTAGTGTTGTGTCCACTCTTTCAGCTACACCAAGAACATAATCAGGAGGAGAATTCACTGTCTTCATTTGTGCCTTCACCGGTACAAACTTTAGCCCAATCCTTCTCGCAGTATCTTCACTCATGAAGTTGTGAGTAGCCCCACTATCCACCATAGTGAGTATATCAGCACCCCCAATCTTCATCCGAACATACTCCAAATTGTTCCTCTCAGGATCCCTCCAAGAGACCACCTCTGTAGCAGCAGTAGCTCCAAGAATCTGCATCATCCCCATAGAAGCTTCTTCATTCTTCGTATTAGATTGTGCAATAGCAGCCACTTTCGGTCTTGAAGGGCAATTCTTCACCGTATGTGGTTCAGCACATATCCAACACTTTAAGGCTTTCTTCGTCTTCGTTTTATCATCCGATTTCGAAGCATCATCCTTCTTCTTCTCTTTTGGCTTATCAGACTTCTTCTTCCTATCATTAGAAGTCTCATCATAATGCTCCACCAATCGATCCACAGCAACAAAAGCTTCCTCAAGTGTCTTAATCTTCTACCTCTTCACTTCATTACGTGCCCAAGGTTTCAATCCAATAATGAAGTTGAACACCTTGTCCCTCTCCGCCATGTCAGGAAGTTCCAGAACCGCACTTGCAAACTCCCGCTGATATGTCTGTAGGTTCCCTATTTGCTTTATGAACTTAATCTTCATCCTTGCTTCCCATGTTTCATCATGAGCACTGAAATGGGTCTGCAAAGCCTTCTTCATCTCATCCCACGAAGTTATGTCATCAGCACTGCCATTGGCAATTTGATCCATCCTCCTTCGCCACCACATCTTAGCATCCTTCGTCAAGAATTGAGCAGCTACCTTCACCTTTGTCTCATCATTGGATAGACCCAAGCGTTCCAAGTATTGCTCCATATCCTAGAGAAAGTTGCCAAGAGTTTTCGCACTCCTTGTACCATCATAAGATTTCGTTTCCTTGACTTTCACATGAGGCACTCCTCCACCAGATTTATGCCTCACAGCCCTCTTCAACACCACGATCTCATCTATGGCTTCATCAAGAGATTTCTGCAAGTTCACGATCTCTGCCAGACCCTGATCTCTTGCCTCTTCAATCTCCTTGACCTTCACTTCAAGTTGTGTACACATAAAATCAGTGTACTCATGTTGAGTCTGGAGTTCCTCGAGTTCTTCCCTCATCTTCGAAGTATCCTCTTGATCCTTCATGACCAAGTCCATCTTCTTAGTCCAGTAAGACTCTAAGTCCTCCATTCTTTCCAACACTTTCTCAATGAAAGCTAGCGAAGCATCCTTCGCACCATGGCTAGATCCAACCTGAGATTCACCTGCCATTGCTAACAACTTCCTTCTTTGCGATCTAGTTTCAACCATCCAACAGCTTCACCAAGTTGCCTGCAACCATGAACCAGCCCTTGTTCCACTTGTATGTGAAACAACTTCCTTCACCTGCAAGTACCTGCTTCACTGTCACCAACTTCCAAGCTTCAACCGTGAGCTTCAATATCACCTGTCAATGTGTATCAGCTTCAATGCTTCAACACCTGAACCTGTTCATCAGCTCCTCGGCCACTTCGTCACGAGCAACCCTGCTCTGATACCACCTGTCATGCCCCCAGGCCGGTGATAGTCTTTCAACCGCTCTTGGCGAGGTGCGGCACCACCGAACACTTTCTTTTCACCAATACTTATGTTCATGGACTACGCCTAACCATATATCCTACTTAGTTTGTGCTTCTCAACCAAGTAGTTATTATGTTTCCTTTATACCAATGAACACCCATACACATTCATTATCATCAACAATTATACAAGAGAACACAATTGCACAGTATAAAGGGAGGGGCAACTCCCTAAACAATGAGTCTGCCCGAATATAATATATCATTCAACTTTACAATGTTACAAGCTTTACAAGTATACTTGGGAAACACCAAGTTTCATACTTAGCCAAAATTACAACTTTCCACACCTCCGTGTGATAACCAAAGTTCCTTGCCCGAGCTGGGCGGGTGCACCCTCACACGAGCTTCCAACCGCACTCCTCAACCGAACCTTGTATCTTCGTGCACGACGGGTGACTCACCCGAGTTACACCCGAGACACCTTCGTTTCGTTACAATCGGTGGCCTCACCAAAGTTCCCACCGCGTTTCACTTCGCATGCCGGGCAGGCGACTCACCCGAGTCACCACCCGCGCCTTCCACCCGAACACCGACGCCTTCATCCGTGCCCTCGCCTTCCTTCCAAGACTACGTGCTACCATGTGGAGCTACCCAAGGTTGGGCGCATTAGAACTGCACCTTCACCTTCTTGCTGCGACTCTACCTTCCTCACACTTCTTGCGTATGAAGACTTGCTCGAATTGTGATGCTTTTCGCTCCAAAACTCCATCATATATATATGGTGCATTGGGCAAGTCGAGCTACCCAAGCCCACTTGCCAACGCCCTACACCATCGCAAAGTCGCCCTCCGATAATAAGTTGGCCTTCATTCATTTGCTTCATATGTAGGTCGGCCCGTGGGTATGTTTACATGCTCCCCATGCCATATAAACTCTTCGCTCACCCTTCCTTCGTGCGCATTATTACATATGTTCATCGCACCTTTGTCATGAGCTCACACTTCGTTCGTTCAAGTCGCTCGTTTGCCAACAAGCTGTCGCACATTGTGCCGATGGGTGTGCCAAGGACCGCAAGTCCTTACAGAGATGGTCGTTTGTGCGCCGAATCTGCCTCCAAAGGCTGTCTACGGAGTCTAGGAGCTCACTCTACATATGCTAGAGGTCATTAATGTAAGCCACCAGTTCATTCCTGTCATCATACCTCTGCTCCCTCAAAGTTTCCATGCTGAGTTGGAGATTGTTCAGTTGGGCCGCTATGGATTCCAAGGTGGTCGGAGCCTCAATGTGGCCCAGGGAGTAGCCTGCGGACATGGCAACATTTGCATTAGAGTGGCAACTCTCGATTGACTACGAGTCTGAGCTGGGCATTCCCTTGTGTGGACATTCATCCATACAGTGGCTGACTCTCCCCCTTCGGGCATGTCCTTTCTGTCTCGGCATGCAGCCAACACCACCACCACCGATTGCACCACCGCAGGGAGGAAACTGCCTGCCCCGTGAAACCCACCACACAAGCCAAATGTTAACCAAACACAATAACACGTCACTTACCACTCCTGAGCCAGGGAGCCCTAAGCAGTTAGTTCCAGTTCCGTAACCATAACCATAATCTGTTGGCGAACAGGGGGGTGCGTCACCGTTCCTAGAATTGGGCGAGCCACTCCAGTAAGGGGACCAAGACCCGTGCTCCCCACCACGTCACCTCTCCAGAGGAATAGCCACAAACCAAAGGTATAACCAGACTGAGGATGGTGGGATGATTGCTCCCCACCCACACTCTCCAGCCCCAGAGCGGTACCCCTAGTCGCACCTGCTAATGAATTCCTCCCCCGGATCCCATGGCCAAATTGACTGCAGGTTCCAATCCTCCACACGTCCGCATTCACGGACACCTGAGCTAGGACGACAATACCTTGCTGCTCTGTCTTTCCCATCACTCTCTCCTCATTGCCCAACAATTGCAACTGACCACCCTCCTGCCTATGTTGTGCATTATGTAGTACACGCGGGAGCAGAACCTGGGTCCCAACGACCCATTAAGTCATTTGTGCAGCGCATGGAGGCCCATCTGGCTCCACTCTCCAACATGCCTCCATCTGTCTCTCACCTTGATCCCCCCTTCCACCTCCCCCCCCCCCCTAGCCCTGCCCCCATCGAGGAAATAAATAATATTTATTTAGTTAAATTTAACTGTTATATTGTAACGACTAAAATTTTCTCTTCATCTATTTATCTTGAAGCCAAGATCTGGTTCTTCATCTTGTTCTGATGATGAACCACACTGGATGGTTCGAAACACGTCGACAAAACTCTGATGATGTGATTTTTATCTAAAGTTTTCTTACCTTTCATTATATGGATCACAGAAGCCTAAATTCAATTAAGATTATGTATTGTTAGAGATTTTTCCGAGGAGAACTATGTAATGGATTTTTAATCTGTCTAACATTTCTGATAGTTACTCCATCTATCATCAGGGGCCAGAGAGCTTTATGAGTAAACGAGAGCTGAAAAGCCTTTTTATAGGAGAAAGAACTAGTATCCGTTGGGATAAGGGTCAAAGTTGATGACAACGATTCAGAAATAATAATTAAAATTTGACCAAATCTATTAAAAATTAAATAATTTAATATATGAAATAAGAAATTGGTGGAAAATTAACATATTAGTATATTAAATAATTAATTTAGAATTGAAATATTGAGAATGAGTGAAAAATAAGAATTAAAATATAAGAATTAATTGAGAACAATAATTAATAATACTAAAAAAGAATAATAAATAATGGATTAGCTAAAAAATAGAATTAATAATTCAATAATTTAAAATCATATTTTAAAATCATTTTTAGTGATAAAAATTGACATAATTAAAATAAAATAAATTAGATGTTTGAATTAGAAATTATTCATTCAGACAATGAAAATAATTAATTTTTTAAATAAACTAAAAATTGAAATAGTGATAAAACAAAGTTGTATAACTAGCGTTCCCTGCTGCTTAGTTTAATAAAATATTTGAATGTCATGATGTGTTGTATGTATTCCAAACAATAATAAATTGTAAAATGAATTATATAAATATTTGTTTAACTTTCTTTTTATTAATTTTTTAAATATAATTAAATATTTTTTTGGTAGATAAAGGTTATATATATATATATATATATATATATATATATATATATATATGAATGAATGACATTGAAGAGAATGATAACAAGTTAATAATTATTTATTTAATATTGAATGATGACAATTTTTTTATATAATGGTCATATTATAGTATACATGTCATGTCATTAGAGTATAGATTGATATAATGAAAGTTGTACAAATTGTACACTTTTTTTTATAAGTTTTTTCAAACTTATATTTTTTTAAATTATTTTTTGTAAATTAAAAATAAAGCCCATAAAAATTGTCTATTCAGTACTTTACACCAATGAAAAAATAGAATTTTTGAATTTAATTACAAATCATTTGTGTTTATGGTACATAGTAATTAATATATAATGTTATTTTTCAAATTATTTATATTTATTTTACATAGTAATTTGTGATATAGTACATAGTAATTAATAATAGAGTACATAAAAGTCAATTCTTGCATCATTATACAATAAGAGGGCAAACATTTTAACCAATCATATTTCAAATAAATATAAATAAATTTTATTTAAAAATAATAAATTTAATTTCATAATGTTTTTTTTTTCTCCGTAAATGCTAATTCTATTAAAGAAAAATAAAAAATATATACAAAGAGGTTAGAACCTCAGAGGAGGCCGCGGCCATTCCTCTACCAAAAACTCAGAGACCTTACAGTTCAGGCTTAATGCCGAATTTACAAAACATACTACAAAATTTTTGATTCGGGCCCTGACATACTGAAAAAGATTGCCCAGACTGAGTTCTTCATGCCCTACATTGACCACAAAAACTGAGAAGCAACTATCATAGCCATTTCTATAACAAAAAACAGAGACTGGAATGACATTGGCCACCCTCTGTAGCCAGAGTATGGACCAGACAGAGACATCTATCCTCAGAATTGACGACACATACCCAAAATTGCTTAGACCACCCGGCAGAGAGGAAACAGTTCTAATCTGCATGCTTTGGTGAATCCGGCATTTCCTTTTCCGCCTGGCTGGAAGAAGCGACCCAGGTCACAAAACCACTGTCGTCATATACTGGTTCGCCACCATCAGGAGTGGTCACCAAATTTAAAACACCGCCTGCCCACTGAGTCGGGCCGCAAGGCACAATATCACTTTGAGCCGGATCCACGGGTTGTTGTGGCACCTCCGAGACATGGCCAACCTCTTGCTGGTTATCTGCCTGGAACACCATCCCTGTCAGGTCCCCGAGAAGCACACTGTCTCCCTGAGATTGAGAGGGGGTAGTTGTAGCCGAGCTGATCTGATTACTGTCTTCCTCCGCGAGAACGATAGTGATACTTGCTGTCAAAACAGGCTTATTAAGCCGGCTTTGGAAAGTGAATCTGGCGGTCTGGAATGAACTGTTCGGAATGGGCCTGGCTTGTTCCAGAGGCGGAGAAGAAGGGGAAGCAGAGGCAATAGGGATAACATTCTGAGGAACAGGGCGTGAAGGTTGGCCTCTGTTCCCTGTATGACTACCTCTGCGGGGAACACCTCGGCGTCGAGGCATCTTCAGAAGCACAAATTGACGAGCAGAGGGATTGAGACAAAGTAAATCTATTACCTGAGGAACGCAGACAGCTTCGAAGAGTTTACAAATCCACGCTAACAGCCAGATTCGGAACACCAGACAGGGGTTCTGAGGCAGCTCTTCCGCGCAATGAATTGCTCCAGTGACTGAAACAGGCGTGATGAACCGATCCATGACAATATACCAAATTATCTGCCGATCACGCATGCCTGCATTAATGCCGGACTGCAAAACCAACATTCGAGACTGCCCGGAATTGAATTCACCTACGCTTAAGCCCTTTTGCCCACCTGCTACGCGTACCTTGCAAACGATCCACCTGCCGTCTGCCAGGCCAGCTGCCTGTGTTATGCGGCTTGTCATAAATGTGACTTAATACCACCCGCATCCGGGTAATTTAATTTCATAATGTTAAACTTTGGATAGATTTTAAATTTTTTTAGTTAAAGAAAAACTAATAGCAAGTCAATGAAAAAAATACGTTAATAAGATTGAGATGATAATTAAATTTATATAAATAAATAAATACAATAAGAAATTGTCAAATTGACCAAATGAGAAAAATTTGAAAATAATATATATATATATATATATATATATATATATATATATATATATATATAAGTTAAATAAATATTATTATTATTACCCAATTTTAAGGTCATAGCCAAGACACCAATTTGGTGTATGAGACACCCTTGTTTGTGAGACGAGGGGCCCACCTTCGTGCATCGATTTGACTATTAAGTCTACGAAGACATACATACTCTAACCCAGTGTTGATAATATCGGCGATATATCGCTGAATATCTGAAATATCACGATATTTTCGGCTCCCGAAAATATCGCGAGATTTCCGAAATATCGGCGATATTTTCAAAAATATCGCGCGACGATATAAAATATCGCCGGGTGTGTTTTTGCGCGGTTACAAAAAAGGAAAATTAGTTTTTTTTCTTCTTCATTTCTGTTTCTGAGTGTTGGAGAAAAAAGGGAAAGAGTTTTGTGGTGCTTATCAAGGAGGGTTTGAAGATCAAACAACGATTATCACCACCAGTTAAGAATTTTTTGTGGATCAAATATTGAAGAATAGTGAGACAAACTTCATTTCTTCCATTAGCAGGTATGTTCTTAAAAACCCCTATGTTAATGATTTTTTCATAGATTTAGGGTTATGATTACTTGCCTCTTTGCCTACCAGCATTTTGTTTCTTTGTTTTTTTCCATTTGCTATGATTTTCATGCCCATGAACCAATGCAAGGGTTTTCTCCATATTTGGACAGCAAGCTTCATTTTTTTTTTCAACTTTCTTATGCACCCTCTTATTGTCATTTTTCATTCACATTGCAAAATGCAAATAATGTAGTAATTTTTTTTGAATGAGGTTGTTATTACTTATTATTTTTTCATTTTGTGTTGGGGGGTTTAATGCCAATTTTTTGTTTTTTTTGTGCACTAGGTTTGAACTTTGAATTAGTTCACTACAAATGTCAAATATGCCAAAAGCCTTGGACCCATTTTGGGAGTATGGGGAGGCTGTTGGTGGGGCAAATCAGGCATATATATCATGCAACTTGTGTGGGACCAAGATGTCAGGAGGGATTACACGATTGAAATACCATCTGGCTAAACTCTCTGCATATGATGCAGATGTGATGCCTTGTATGGTTTCTAGTGCAGAGGTTATACAAAAAGCTCGTGAAGCAATTGTTGAACAAGACAGAAAGAAAGCTGCTAGGGAGAGGCCAATGGTCTCGGATAGAGAGCTGCTAGTTTTATTTGTTTTGCAACTTTTGCTACATATAAGTTTATACTCATGATGATGAAATACTTTTAAAGTTTTATATATGTGATGTTGTTTTGTTTGAGTCCTTGATTGGACAATTATCACTATCAGGGATCAACAGGATATGTGATGTTATTTTGTTTGAGTCCTTGATTGGACAATTATCACTATTAGGGATCAGCAGGATATGTGATGTTATTTGTTTGAGTTCTTGATTGGACAATTATCACGGATCAGCAGGATTTGGTATCGCCTTTGAAGTTTGATGTATCATTTCTATTTGACATCATATATATCAATGCCTTCTTCATATTTATGTGTCAATGTGTTTAGTTCATGTTGTTATTGCTTTATATGTTTAGAAATCTGAAAAAAAATAAAAATAAATAAATATTTTGAATATATTATGCATTTTTTATGCTTGCCAATATTTGTCGATATTTTCGCCGATATTGCCGATAAGATATTTTCTGGACCCTCGCCGATATTTTCCCGATACCGATATTATCAACACTGCTCTAACCCCCTCAAGTTGTATGTATTGATGAAATAATTATTTGATTGATTCAACAACCAACTCGGGTCCATTAAAATATTGATAATTGAATAAATTAATAGAAAAATGGAGTTTAAATTATCAATGGGAAAGATTGTGGATGACGGGCTTCCAAGATTGGCTAACTCTATATCCACCCTCTCTATTAAAATTATTAGGGTTCTTCTTGATTTTCAGGGCTTCTCGAATAACACAAGAGTTATAAAAAGGAACAAAAGCTAGGATTTTCGAATGATAAAAACAAATCAAATGTTTGGACTTAAAAGAGTGTTCAACGATGGCTGATTTTGATAGATGATTGTGGTTTGTATCAGCTATGTTCTCTTTTAGCCTGGCTGTGAAAGGACGACCAATTTGGCCAATATAAGATTTCTCGCATGAACAGAGACTCTCATAGACCCCTGATATTTGCGTCGGGTCTTTGTCTTTGGTCGACCGAAATAATTGCTTGTGGGTTTTATGGGGCTTGAAAACGATTTTAATGTTCTTTTTGGCCAAGATCTTTGCTATAAGATCTGTGGTCCCTTTAATGTAAGGGAGCGTGACTTGGCCACAAGATGGTACATTTACTTTTTTAATTTGTCTCTAAATTAAATATATTGTAAATAATTTTAAATTATTGTGTCGAGAGACATTTTTTAACTCACTATGGAAGAGTTGTTGTAATGTCATTTCTTGTTATGTTATGTAAACATTTCGCCCAATCAAATTACATATTTTATTTATTTATTTATTTTTATTTATTTTTATTTTTTTAATTAATAATTAAAATAAAATTGATGTCAAATAGTCTAATCCATAAACTAACGTGGATATTCCACTGGACAGTTCGTCACAACATATCTACTAATAATATATTAAAATATTGAAATTTTTTCACTATTACAATTTTATTAAAATTATAGATCTTGTAGATTTCACTGTAATTAGTACATGTATGCAAATGGAAATTCTGTAGAAAAACTAGAGAACAACAAAATAATCTCACACACACATAAACACAAGATATGATCTCTAGGAAACCCTTTTGCGAGAAAACCCAACTGGAAGGTGAGGTCGCTTCGCTTTCTTTCTCTCTTTGGAAATATGGTTGCAGGTACAAAGAAGTAATGCTTGTGGCCCGTGGGCTGCTACAGTGCACAAATCCTCTATATGTGCTCTACCTTCTATCTCTCCTGGCTATCTTTGCTCAACTATGGAACAAAATGCTCTTGAAAGAATGGAATGCCTCTTCCTCCTAGTAGTCTGATTATAACACAACCCAATAGTCTAATAGTGGTTAAGTTTGACTACATCAACTTTTAACTAGAGTTACAAAATATATTATTCTAGAGTCTTTTACATCAAAAACACGTGTCTAGCCCATTTTCCATGAATAATGGGGGCTAACGCGACATCCTTTCGAACTATAGGTGTGAAAATAGGAAGGTCAACTTCTTAGTGGCGTAACTTTTGCATACGGACTCCGATTGACATGCTTTTTGTGCCGTTGGAAAGGTCTTTGTGTGTAGAATAACATGAAAATTTGCGACGCTAGAATGACAAACATTTACCCCCAAAACACATCATTTGATGCCTCAAAACGCTCCCAGAAGGTTTTAGACCCCATTTCGCCAAACTAGGTCCCTCCAGTAAAAATGGTCTCGTGAGATGATTCCTCCACTTTTTCCACTCTAAATGCATTGAGATGGATGACAAACAATATAATGATCAAATTCATATCATAGTCAATCTACTGTTGGCAATTTTTGGGCTCCATGTTTTGACAACCCATGGTTTTGCCAATGGTATTATTAGAATTATCCTATAGATTCACAAGCTCATGTAATCTACTAAAACAAGATACAAGAATCTACTTCTACTCTTTACAGCGGAAACACATAAAGATCGAGCAAATAATAATCGACAAGAGGAAGAACATCAATGGCACAAAACACAATAAATATCTGGGGAAAATCACAACTCAAAACCCCACTATCTGTATTGCATTAATCAGAAATCCAAGATGATAATACAATGCTTATTCTCATAAGAACAATCCCAAACACTCAGTATGATCAATCTCCAACTTGCAAGCAAACTCTTAGCCAACACTTAACCAATTCTCCTGCTCTCCAAGTCCCTATTTCTTTGCACCCTTGGTCAAAGAATTTGGATAAATACAATATGCTCTGCTCAACCTTGAGCTTAACCTGCACAAGTATTTCCTATCCTCCACTTGATGACTTCCTTTGGCCAATACTTAGCCAAATTTCCAAGCCTCCAAGCTTCTAATTCTTTGCACAATTCCTGAGAGAATTAGCCCGTATTTAAAGGGAAATTCCTTAGTTCCTGAATGCATGCATTATTAGTGCAACTCAGAAAAATCTAAAACAAATAGTACACTGTCCTTGCACTCTAGTCTCAACTAGGTCTTTCTTAAAATTGACATACATGAATTTCTAATGAGGGAAAATTCAGTTAACTGGAGTATCACTAGTTGAGTGCATTAATGCATCAACTAACTGTTAACTCACTATTTGTTCCTGAAATAGTTTGGAACTAATTTAACTGGACTTAACTCAATAAATTGAGTTAACTAATTACCACTCATACTTAACTCATCCTGGACCCCTATAGTATAGGGAGAACATATACATGACTTCAGAAAGACTTCCAACTCGAAATTCCTAAGTTAATTATGCTAATTAAACTTAATTAACTATTTACAAGTTGCTATGAGAAAATAATTACAATTTAATTCAAGGACAAATTAAATTGGAATTTCTAGATTCTATTTTTAACATTTCTTGTTGCTATTTTCAACACTCCCTCTCAACAAGAAAGGAATTCAACTCGATCCTAATCCTGAACCTTTGGAATGTTTTGCATGCAACACTTCTCTCGAGTGTTGTAGCTCCAACAACTCCAGACACAAAAAACATCCAACTTGAATCAGAATGATGCCTCTGTCATCAAAGTCTCTGATTAATATTGCCTCTGTCAACTGAAAACTCTGCGCTTCTGTTGACTCTTCCTTTCTGCACTTGTTGTCAACCCTCTCTACGCTCTTCAGTATCTGATTGCTCTAGCCTTTGTCACTTTGATATCTGACTGCATCAATCCCACTGATTCCTCCCGCTACTATGTACTTTGGGCTCTCGTAGCAAGGTACAATCCATGAGATAAAACCACTCAATGGACCCTGCCCAATTTCAGCCCTCTTGGGACTATCACTTCAAATCGCCCCACCTCTCACCTGGAGGTATGGCTACATGTGATCCCTCTGCCCACTTGACTCGAAATTTCCCCCTACTGGAGATATTTGCATGACTGGATGCCTCCACTCGGTCTCCTCTTGGCTTTTCCAATTATGGTTTCTCCACGATTGTCTGAGACAACTTCTGAGACTCCTTCTCTTCTTGAGTGGATCTTTGCACTCGGTCTCCTCTAAGCTTCTCTAGTTGTGGCTACTCCACAACTTCCTGAAGTTGCTTCTAAGGCCTCTCCAAGGGTTGCATGTTGAGAGTTAATTTACTCTCCCTCTCAACCACCAAGTATCTAACCTTTGCCTTTCTCCTCAAGGCTTTGCATGCATCTTGAACCTCAAGAGCATATAGGTTCCTGACCCGTGCACCGATTTGTTTCACCTGTCCTGTGGTGATGTGACTAAGGAAAACCTTTCCCTTACTAAAAACCACATCATAGCCACAGTCTTCCAATACCATGATTGAAACAAGATTCTTCTTTAGTCCTGGAACATACATCACATCTGTGATCTCGAGAGGGGAGCCAAAATCCCTTTGAAACGTAACCGTACCGATCTTGATAGCTCTATACCTATCATCATCTCCAAACTCTATGTTCTGCTTGAGGTCTTTCTCCTCAAAATCACTTAAAAGATCTCTATTCCCCGTCATATGGAATGAGGCACCGCTATCAAGATACCACACGCCTCCCATGGCAGTGTCGGACATGCATGCAATGAGAGTGAAATCAAGTTCGAATTGTGAAGCTAGAGCCTCACCTATTGCCGCTACTGTCGGCTCCTTCTTGCTTGCTTTCTTCTATGGGAAGTTCTTGGCATAGTACCCATGCTCGTGACAGTGAAAACACTTGACTTTTGTCAAGTCCATCTTCTTTCCGCCCTCCTCGCCTTGGGACATCTTTCCCTTGGCCTTCTTTGCCTTACTTGCTAAGGCAAAATCCTCTTCCACTTCCTTGGAAGAGGTCCCATCTCTAGTGTTCCTCCTGATCTCCTCCTGCATCAAATCCGACCACAGTCGTTCCCAATCTGGCAGCTTCTCTCGACCATTGACAGAGTCCTGATAACTATGCCAACTCTTTGGGAGTCCAAGAAGAGCAAGGCTCACCATATCTTCCTCTGTTCCGCCATCATGAAATTTTCTAGAAAAATAACTAATTTTAAATCAACGATATCTCTCTCATCCGAATTCCGATTCGGTCGATTTTTATTTTTTATTTTTTTTTTTGGGTATTTTTTTCACAAGGAATCCAGATCTGCTATTTGTTTCTGAAAATTTTGCACAAAAATTTTCATATATGCTCTGCAAAATCGCAGCCCAAAAAAAATCTTGCTTCAATACCATGTATACAATCCCGTAGATTCACAAGCCCATGTAATCTACTAAAACAAGAGACAATAATCTATTATACTCTTTACAACAGAAGCATATAAATATTGAGCAAACAATAATTGACAAGAGGAAGAACATCAATGTCACATAACACAATAAATATCTAGGGAAAGCCACAACTCAAAACCCCACTATCTGTATTGCGTTAATTAGAAATCCAAGATGATAATACAATGCTTGTTCTCACAAGAACAATCCCAAAACTCAGTATGATCAATCTCCAACTCACAAGGAAACTCTTGGCCAACACTTAGCCAATTCTCCCGCTCTCTAAGTCCTTATTTCCTTGTGCCCCTGGTTAAAGAATTTGGACAAATATAATATGCTCTGCTCAACCTTGAGCTTAAACTGCACTAGTATTTCCTATCCTCCACCTGATGACTTCCTTTGGCCAATACTTAGCCAAATTTCCAAGCCTCCAAGCTTCTAATTCTTTGCACAATTCCTGAGAGAATTAGTCCGTATTTAAAGGGAAATTCCTCAGTTCCTGAATGCATGCACTATCAGTGCAACTCAGAAAAATCTAAAACAAATAGTACATTGTCCCTACACTCTAGTCTCAACTGGGTCTTTCTCAAAATCGACATGCATGATTTTCTGATGAGGGAAAATTCAGTTAACTGGAGTAGCACTAGTTGAGTGCACTAATGCATCAACTCACTGTTAACTCACTATTAGTTCCTCAAACAGTTTGGAACTAATTTAACTAGACTTAACTCAATAAATTGAGTTAAGTAATTACCACTCATACTTAACTCATCCTAGACCCCTATAATATAGGGAGAACATATACATGACTTCAAAAAGACTTCCAACTCGAAATTCCTAAGTTAATTAAACTTAATTAACTATTTACAAGATGCTATGAGAAAATAATTACAATTTAATTCACAATTTAATTCAAGGACAAATTAAATTGGAATTTCTAGATTCTATTTTTAACATTTCTTGTTGCTATTTTCAACAATCGTAACTATGGATCTACCAAGCATTGAGAGGGATAAAATATCTCGCCTCAAGAGATTTGATCCCTCTAGACGGTCGGTAGATCTGGAGTTAAGATGGATCTAGGCTAGTAATTATTGTGTCAAAAGGTGCTCTCCAACCTAGTATTGAAAAGATGTTGTAATGTCCTCTTATGTTATGTCATCTCATTTTATCTAAATATTTTGACTTGGTCAAACAAAACAAAGATACCGAAATTGCTTCTAACTCTAGCTAAAACCCCCACCTCCAGCTCAAGCGAAGATGGCATAAGAATGCCTAGTCTTAGTTAGACTATTGGGGGTAAAGGAGGAGATCATCTTAGAGAATAAGGATAGTATTAAAAATATTATTACTTCCAAATTTAAGGACAATTTGTGGGATGATACTTAAGGAGTTAGAGAGAAAAATGAAGCTAAGGTATTATACTGAGGTGATCAACCCCAATATTGATAACCAAAATTATCTTTATGACTTGACTAGTGCTAATAAGAAAATGAACATTGCTAAGATAATAACTAATTCTCACGAGCTTTAGAGTGAAATCGAGCATTGGTCAAATCCCAAAATAGCTCGGGACAAAAGAGTCTGTCACCTTTGCGATACTAAGAGGGTTGAAGATGAAAATCACTCTCTTAGATTGCCCACTCTTACTCACATCCATTATAATTTTCAAAATGTTTGCCACACTACCAACATTCTTAATTTGTTAAGTTAGCAAAATTATGACGATCTATGAAAGTTTTTCTCCATCCTTTTTTATTATAAAAATAAATATTAAATAATGTCAAGCAATCTTTTACTTTCTTAAAGTTTGATAGACCATATTAATCTTAGTAGACGTTAATCATTATCATTATTGTCAATATCGTATATAAATTGAATAACATTCTTTAATTTTATAATATAAGATGTTATAAAAAATGTAGACTAAGTATGTTAGTCTAAATAACATCTCAAAGCTGAGAAGAATGATTGAGTAGGTTTCTCCATAATAGGTATGCTAGTTATAAAATGATCTCATCAACCATTAGCTTAAATACCCTTTGTATAATAGCGAGGTTGACCAAAAGAAATTGGAAAAGTTCATTTAATACATATACATTCTTTTTTCTAAGTTCATGAGATATTTATAATTATTTTTATTTATTTATTACTAATTTAATTTAATTTAATTGTATTCTCTTCAAAAATGAAATTATATTATTGATAATAAATGTTAAAAAATTACCAGTCTTATTCAACCATACTAGAAACCATATTTTTTAACTGGTAGATGATAGTTTTGAATTTTTGCAAAAGATCACAAAAATCAGCTGGACACAAAAATACTATGCAACTAGAAAGTAATACTACTAGCATAAGTCCAAAGCATGGTGTCCATATCAAGAATCTGACGATGTAATTGGAATCGAGTCTTGCGCACTCATACGTGGAAGGACTGAGGGCTTGAATTCACATTGAATACAGTTCTCTATGTGAGCTACTTGAGCTTCCAACCTGTCCAGGCTTGCCTACATTTTCCATTGGTTTTGTTGAATAATGTTAAGAAAGGAGATAATGTCATTTTTGTCCTTGTGCTTCTCCCCTATCACTCATCCCTACATAATTTTTAACTGCCAATGGAGAGTAATGGCATGCATGTACTGGTTTCACCTTCCCCTAATGTGGCCAGGGTCAAGGAGCTAGCGAGTGACCTCATCTGGTAATTTTGAGTCGAAATAATCCTTTTTTTCTTGATGAACTTGCCTCTCTAGCTGTTGAATCATCTCTTGCGTGCTAGGAGAGGTTGTAGTGTGATAGGCAATGGTTGTGTCCTAAGCCTGCATATCAACTCGTGACTAGCTAGACTGGTTGCATCTCCCAACACCATGACATCCACACATTCGTTAGCATGACATTCTAGCCCCCACAAACAATGGAACAACACAAGACAACAAATAAACAACCCCCTAACACCTCAGATGCCAAGCAATCTACAAATCCTCAGATGCAAGAAAGATAGGCTCAAACCTAGTTAATTTAATTTCCTAGGTATTTGCAGCAGACTTGAGAATTGTTTCCCACCTAAAAATATATGCCATCAAGTCTAATACGGCTATAAAAGAGCATAAAGACGGCAGTTGGAAAAGGGTAGGGCTAGTTAACCATTTGCTTAGCTTAAGACTAGCTTGATCGAGGAGAATAACCATGTCCCTAAATAATGGATCTTTTGACCTTGGATTGCACGAAACAATCATGTTCCCTTGAAAATATATTACCACAATGCTCAAACTCGACTTGTGGCGACCACAACCCAAATAATATAACACATGTAGCGAGGAAATGAAGAATACTTGGTAATAGCCATAAGAAGGAACTATCATTGAGCAGGCTTGGATGCTACCATTTCTCATGCTAGCTAGGGTAGCTAAGTCGTTCTCAAATGCAGTCTTCTACTCAACAAACAAGGTGACCTTATCCACCTCTACGTAGTTACCTTTGTCTCCATCCTCCCATAGAAATAAGGCAACCAAATTACCGAAAGGTATAGGTGTTACAGGGATACTGGAATGCTCGTTCCACTTGAAAAGTTTCCAATTCATTGCCCGATGTTTTAGAAGCCCTGCCTCATATCTCTCGTATGAACAAGTTCGATGGGGATGCAAGAATCCCACTTGCACCAGGGGACTTCTACTCTCTAAGCATAAGAGCCCTCTCACTGCATAAACTTAACAAACAAACTCTCCAGAGAATGGTCCTCCATGTGATCAAACATAATGAAGTCACACGCTTCGTTCATGGGGTGGCAGGCCACGCCACCCCCTGATTTAACTACGTTTAGAGTCAGTGGGGTGGCAGTGGCTCACCCATAACTCATTTATCTCTTGTGCATCCACCCCCATTAGGAAATAATTACTCTTGTAATTATATAAATGAAACTCAAAACATACTATAGTGTCAATTATGTCGGATTTAATTGTGTGGAAAAAAGTTATCATCTCCACCCAAATTTAATTTGGCAAATAACATATTAAGGTTTTAATGAATATGTTGTAATGGTCTTATACCTTGTGTTAACAAAATCTTGAGCCTTGAAATCTCTAATATCTCAATAAATGAAGACTTAATTTCCAACCAAAATAAATATAAAAAAATTGATTTAGTATAAACATATAATCTATATCTTTTTTTTAACAATATATAATCTATATTCTGCTTATCAATAATGTATTTAATAAGTCCCATTGGTTAGCTCAGTTGGTTGAGTTCCCGTTGCTAAAGCATATCGCGAATGGGAGGTCACAACGTCAATTCTCCTTGATGCCTTCGAGGTTAGACTATGCTAATATCACGAAGTAATCCCTTCGTGTGGATCTACCTGAATATTTACTCGGGAAAAAGGAAAAAAACAAAAACAAAACAATATATTTAATAAATAATTAATAACCATAATAATTATATGGATACAACATATATGTTTATATATGAAAAATTTAATTTCACATTATTTTTTTAACCATTTAAAAAAGGGGTAAAAGTTGATATTATTATTATTATTATTATTATCAAATATTGTATTTTAATAATAATATTAAGATCTCAAAATAGATTGTACTTTAATAATATTATTAAATATGTGTATTATATTTTATTATTATTATTAAGTGATTCAAGAGTTTAGCTTAATTGGTGGAGTCTCCATTGTTAAAGCATCTTTGCTATCAACAAAAAGTAATCTCTTTGTCTAAATAATACAAATAATCAACAAACCACATAAAACAAAAATACTATTATTGTAAATAAATATACATAATAATTATAAAATTAAAACATTATTTTAAAAAACAATTAATATAAAAAATAATTTTAAAATATTAATGAAATAATAATTTTCAATTAATAATAAAAATAGTATTTATGATTTTGATATTGTAACTTGTATATATTTTTATTTTTTAATTATTATAATGTTACATGTTATCTTTACTAAAATAAATTAACAACAATTTCGTTACAAATAAATAATTTTTTATTCTCATTTTAATACATATATATTTTTAATTTACCATATTTATGTATGTGTTAATATATAATCCAATAAAACGTTAAAATTTTCGTCACCAATTAATTCCTCTTTTCTTAGTGCCTTTGTTTTCCAAAAGGCCATGCACATCCAATAATTTGGTTAACTACTTAAAAAAAACAAAATACTCCTCTCTACTCATTCTCTAATTTTATTTATACTTTCCTTTTCATTCTTGCTGGTCAATTCCCACGCACACATCCAATAATTTGGTTTAACTAAGTAAACATAGATACTTCAAGATAATGTTATTACCCATTTCAATTCCCAGTCTTATTGGAGAGGCACTGACATTAACTTCTTCTTGTTTTTTTAAGTGATCTATTTTCTAAAGCAAAAGCAATGACATCAATTTTTTGTTTTTTATTAGACGTTAAAATAATTTCTTTCTTTTTTTTCGTTTTCTTAACACAACACCAAATTTATAAGGCACCAACTTGATCATGAACAAGAATCCCATACTCTTATCCTTTCATGTCATAAAAGCCACTTTTCTAGAACTCTATACAACTTAGGTAATGCCATCACAAATCAAACACCAAATCAGATTTAACCCCAACAAAAAAACTATTTCCCTAGCCTTGGACCCCACCACCTCTGGGGGTACATGATTTCCCTATCCCGGGACCCCACCACCTCCTTTGATGTACCATCCTAGCCCACTTAGGGCAGGGCAGAGGCATCAATCCCGCCTTGAGTGAGACTTCCACTTTCATGTGAGTCAACTCATAATTCCTAGGGGTATCCTCCACGCACCACAACTTCACAATCCAGGGATAACCTCCATGGTACAACATTGACTTTAATCTAATAAAAGACGATTCTCATTCATAACAGTTTTTATGGTAATTATATTCAATATAATATTTAAAACTAAACAAACAAAAAAAGAGACATTACAACGGCGCTAACCAGGTTGTGATGCGCTTGCAATGGCCCACGCCGCTGGGGCCGTCCGTACACGTGGCTAATAAGACGGAGTAGGGACGATGCGTGACCGGCTAAGAAATGACACGGCAGCATATAGTTAATGATTCTTTTCGGGAAATGGGTTTTACACGGGGGACTGCCCGAGAGGGGCAGCAGGGCCCGCGCAGCTGACGCCGAGACAGGTACACGTGTCACCGTCCCCACATGTCACGTCACGTTCCCGCGCGGCTGAGTTTCGCCGCCGACGCCCGGGATCGAATCCCGGCCATGACTTTTCCCCTCATAAATTCACCACAAGAGGGAGGAAATTAGATAGGCGAGCGCAATACTACTCGTCTTCTGCAGAGCAGGTTTTTCATTCAGTCTTATCTCTGGTATTAGTCCTTTAACCTTTTTGTTTGTTTTCAATTTCTATTTCTTAGTATCTGTATCTTTGGGTTTGATAAATATGCTGTGTTGCTGTATAGATTTTCTCTGTTTGAATTCTGGACCGCAATCCCCAAGTGTTGTTTATATTTTCTCTGTTTGAATTCTGGACCGCAATCCCCTAGCAGGGTATTGCAAAATAAATGAAAAGGATTTTTTTGTTCTTGCGGAATTCGCTGAATTATATCAGAAGGTAGACAATTCATTCTTCATGTTTATAGAGACATAAGGATATACCCATTTATTTGTCTGGTCTGAATATCCATTTACATTTGATTTTTTTGAAATAAACCACTGGGTAGAAATCCATCGTCCATTTTGAAACATACATACAGACACACCCACTTCTTTTGCTTAGTTCGAATAGCCACTGGATGAAACTTTAATTAAAAATAGTAGATGGATGAATCGATATGTATAGGTGCTCTCAATTCATTATGGGTGATTTCCCCTGTGTACAACCTGCTGGCTATCCTTTGCTTGGAGTTTTCAATGAGGCTTGCTAATTTAGGGAATGATATTCTATGTTTTAGGGTTTGGAGAGGAAGCTTTTAGTATTTGAACTGGATGTTGTTGAGACAGGCAATGATAGTCTATGTTTTGGGGTTTGAAAAGAATGTCTTTTAAACTGGAACCAACGATCTCTGGGAAGCAACTAAAACTGCATTAGACATCATTATGATTGTCTTCATTTCAGCATGGCGATGTGTTATGGGGGCGTATTATTCTCAAATTTGATTATGCTGTAGAGGCTGCGTGCTCTTTCCTGTCAGCTAATAATTTTACTCTCGAGAATCCCTCATTTCAGTTGAAGGAAAAGGGTAGATAAATAAAATTAATAGGGAGACTGTTGATCTCAAATAGCACTGAATCAAATTAATTGAGATATTGTTGATCTCAACTAACTCGATGCTGGCATGGGTTAAGGCCTAACTTTTATTCATGGCAGACAGAGATGAACTAGTAGGCTTTACCTTTTTTTCTTCCCTAAGGCGACAATGATTTGGAGAGTGCCCCATGGTAGGTATAATTATGAGCAAAACTGTGAGTGGTTGTTCACTCAGACTCAAACCCTAGTTTCCCAAACCCCACTATCTCAACCCACCCAACTTAATAAAAAACAAAAGGAAAAGAGATCTGAGTAGGGGAGTGCCTGAAAATCTCATATAATGGAATTGTCGGCTAGAACTACATCTATAATATAAGGAAGTATTCTATGGGAACAATGTATCTAGAACATTTTTACATTATTGTTATGAACCAGTCTATGCATTGGTTTTATAGCAATAACCCTCGTGTGAATGTGTGTTAGAGGACAACCCAAGTTCTATGGGTAACAATAATGTATTGTTTGGAGTCAACATGTTAATAATGGCTTGTAGAGTAATGACTGTTTGGGTTATTTTCCCTTGAATGGTTGAAGGGGTCAAGTTCTGTGGGTAACGATAATGTATTGTTTGAGACTGAACATGTTAATAATGGCTTGTAGAGTAACCACTGTTAGGGTTATTTTCCCTTGAATGGTTGAAGGGCTAACTTAAGTCTATTTTCCATGAATAACCCTTGATTTTTTTATTGACAAAAATCATATGATACAAGACAATTTTGGAGGAGGTAGAGTGTTTATATGTGATGTAAGACAATTTTGATGGAGGTAGTGTTTAGTGTTTGAGAGAAACACCCATTTTCCATAAAGGATTATTAGTTTTGACCTCTCACCTCTGTATTATTATGGTGCTATCTCTGTAGCTTACCACACTCACGTGGTGAAATTGTCTTTTGTGAATGCATCTGTAGTTCTATTATAAATATTTTTTGGACATATCATTTTATTTCAGAATATTGTAGTTTTAACATGAAAATCTGTTTAGGTCTAAATAGGTCAGTGCTATTTGACTAGATTTTTTAATTTTTATAAATATAATGTTATACTTCGGTAAGAAATATAATTTTCTTATAGTTCTGGACCCTGGTCATTGTTATTTCCCTATTGAAATCTGTCAAAATGTTTCAATCAACGTATTGTTGTTTTATATTCTCTTGTTAATTTTGATTTCAGTGGCCTGGTTTGACGAGTCCATGATTGAGCCCATAACAATTTATTATTTCAAGTACAAATATCACTATACAGTGCTGGGAGTCTTGTACTTGCAATTTGTTCAAACGCAAATTGTGGCAGTGTTTGATTTTAACATGGCTTTCAAGTGTTAAATGATTGTGCTGTTCAAGGTGTGCAATTTCTATGAATGCAATTATTATCAGTAAAAATTTAATTATAAATCAGCTCTTGCAGCTTAGGGTGGGAGCATGTTTACATATCTAACACTAATAAATAAACAAATATTATCTAAACTAGCATGGATCTATCAAATATTATCTGAACTAGCACAGATGCTTCTTAACCTGGATCTTTCGAGCATCATTGAACCATTGGTCATTTCAGTTTAAGCACCCAGGGGTTTGCACTTGTTTTCTTACCCTCTCATCCTCAATAGATCAAGGAGATGCATTTATGTTAATTATATTGTAATTTGTGACTAGACATGTTTATTGACTGAATAGTCTTTTCTCTGTCCAGCTCAATAAAATCTTATAAATTGCTATGGGAAATTTATAAATACCCTCAATTATTAATCGAGTACATAGCTTTGTTGGATGTCAAGCTTTATCCATTTCTCTTTAAGGTTAGCTTCACATGCCTTCTCATCTTCAATAGATCAAGGAAATGCATTTATGTTAATTATATTTTAATTTGTGAGTAGACATGTGGGTTGACTGAACAGTCTTTTTTCTCTGTCCAGCTCAATAGAAACTTATAAATTGCTATGGGAAAGTTATAAATACCCGCAATTATTAATCAAGTACATAGCTTTGTTGGATGTCAAGCTTTATCCATTTTTATTTAAGGTTAGCTTCACATGCCTTCAAATTTTTCAAAGTTTGGTATCCATTCGTTCATCAACCATCCACCCTTCCTGTCTTTCTTTCATTCGCCCTTCATTCAAACTGTTTTGTTCCAAGTCTCCCCATGGCTAAGTTCGATATCATTCTATCATGTAAATCCAATTATTCCCGTATTTCCCATTTCATCATCATTCATATTTCACTTATTTCCCATACTACGCTTTTGTCTTTTCCAATATGTTATTGATACCCTTCCATCTCTGGTTTGTGGTGTGCTCCAACAACATTAAAATGACAAAATCTACGATGTCCTCTTTGTGGGTCCAGGTCTGGCTTCGGAGGGATTAACTTGGAGCTTACTGTAAACTATCATTTTTGTATGATACTTAACCTGAAGAAAGTACCACTTTGGAAAATCCATAAAACTTGATGAGCCTCTACTTGGTACAGCTAGAATTCTTGATTATAAATATTTAGTGAGAAAAATATTAATTTTTGAAGCTCATCTATCTGATATTATGGAAACTGACCATGATTTCGTAATTTTTGAACTTCACCTATTTGATATTTTGGCAACTGACCACCATTTCTTAGGGGAACAAGATTGTCATCGAAATTTGTTAACATGAAACAAAACTTATTGCCTCTGTGTCTATTTGTTTGTGTTTTCTTTTCATTTTTTAATCTGGTGGATTGATGTATGCTGTTTTTCTTATTGAGTTCCAATTCAGTTTGTTATTGAGCTCAGGTTTTAACTTTTTGGTGTTTTTTGGTGCAGGTGTTAATAATTCAGCCTTTTGTGTATTAAGTAAATTTTATATATCAGCTACCTGGCTGTCCATATCCTAGAAAGAATACATTAAAACAATGATCCTTTCACCACCCTCAACATTGGATGCAATGGACTTAGAAGCAACAAAGCAAGAAGGGTACTTTGCCTTGCAGAATCACACTAGTCTCACAAATATGGAGAAGAATGAAAATGCTGATGGTAATGAAGATTCAAAATGGCAGGATATGCCCATGGAGCTCCTTATGGGTATACTTAGGCTTGTTGATGATCGTACTGTAATTATTGGATCCGGTGTATGTACTGGCTGGAGGGAGGCAATCTGCATTGGTGTTCAGGAACTTTCTTTATCATGGTGAGAATAAAAGCTCCCCTTTTTCTTGTATTTGATTAAGGGTTGGTACAATAGGATGCATATTGTGTCACTGCCTAGCGATACATTTGTAGGTTAACAAATTCTGGCACCCAAAATCAGTACTGCTGTTTCTTCATGGCTTCTCATTACATCCACCATTTTCTTTAGTGATAAGAATCTACATGCTTTTGCACATTTGCAGACACAAGAAGGTGGTTCTGAAAGAGGAGCTTTCTCATGAACCGACCATTGGGAGCATTATGATGGTCTTCTGTTGGTTCCTTTGTAGGAGCAAGTTATTGAGTGAGGAATGATATGCCTTTTTTATTTTAGCTGTTGAATTCTGTGGAATGTACTAATCCCCTCTGAAAGGGCCTATGAAGGAACCTTGATGACCACAATTTTTACTCCAATAGGGAGTGTTAAATATTTTTGTTTGGGACAAAATTCCAGAATTCAAAATTCATTTAATTGTAGAATTCTATCTCACATTTTTTCCATTATTACGAACTTTGGTCTAGCTTGTACCCTTGGAGTCCATTATTGATGCTTTTAAGCTGTCAAACCTTTTAAGGATATTCAAATCCCCTTGTAATTGGTAACATGGAAGAAGCCTAAATTTCATCGCTGATTTCTGATATTTAGGGTGGTAAACATAAACATATCACAACAACATTTTTATTTCTTTGGGCATATCCAATTTGCATGTCTCCATCTCATTGAGGTTTCCTAGGGGCATGCTACAAAATAATTCTAGCTTCTTTGATAAAGCTACGTGTAATTCTGTTGATCATTTCTAGAATTTTTATAGCATAATGCCAACTTCTCTGATAAAGCTACCTGCAAGTCTGCTGGTCATTTGAGAATCCTGAAGCATATATGCTGCCTGTTGATCTGGGAACGGCCTTACCAAAAACACCAAGAAGATCACTGGTTATTTTGATCTAAGACATAAAACTGATTATTTTGATCTTAGATATAAAACTGCTTCTGAAAAATCTTTCATCCTTTATTGGAAGGACAGTAAAAGTTCTGGACATGAATGTCCAGATAACCTGAAATTATTTTTTTATTGATGTCCTTGGGTTACCAAAAAACAATTAGAGGGACTGAAACACAATTTTTTTGTCCTCTTGCAAACTGTTTGGTACTTGCATATTTGGGACCCACTTGAAAAGATTCCCTTTCTACAGCTTTTACTTTGTAGCGTTGTTTGTGATGTTCATTATACTGAATGAAGGTCGAGATTCGTTTGCATGTCGCCTAAACTGGAAGCAGAGGCAGATAGCAATTTCACGTTAATTCTGGTTGAAAAATCTCTTCCCAGGGAGTAGTTAAGTTAAGATAATACAATTTAAAACATTTTTTAGACATCAACCCAGTCAAGCATTATCACGCCATTGTTTGCTTTCTGATTGTTACTGTATGGGTGAACCTTGCCATCGGAATTGATTAGAAAGAAGTCTTTGAGTTGTTCCACTAGCTTGGATGATTAAGCCGGCTGCTATATAACATGTTTAAAGTTTATATGGTTTGTTCATTATTATAATTACTGCTATATAACGTGTTTAAAGCCGTTTACATGGTTTGTTCATTATTATAATTAAATTTGAATAAAATGCTTGATGGGAATGATTTTATATCCTCTGGAGGGTCTTGCTTGGATCACTATCCTACTTATTTGTTTTTTTGGTACTCTTAAGACGCATCTTTTTGGGCTGCTGTAGTTCTGCTTTGCGGCGGCAGGAATAGTATTTGAGTATTATCTGCTGTAGTTTTTACTTGTGGTTTATGTTTTTTGTGTACACAATATTGAACAGGGTACCACTCTGCTCTGCAGTGCATTGACTATTGCTATGCCTTTTTTGGATGCTTCGAATTTAAAATGCATGGTTATGCCCACAATATATCTGTTAATTCCTGCAATGTGTCAGGCGATGGAAAACTATTTCTGGACAGCATGTAGCCTTGCTGTCAGAATGCTACGATGGTTATATTAGTCAGCTCTTTACTGTCTTGATTCCTTTCAAATACCCTTGCACTTTGCCATATGGAGTCAATGTTACTTGAAATTCAAGCATATGCAGTTCAGGCATTGCACTTCGCCCAAGTTTTGATGTCTCAATTCCAAATTTGCAGCCAGAGCTTCCTTACCTAGGGTTCACATGCTATAATGTTACTTGAAATTCAAGCATATCCAGTTCAGGCAACCAACAATTATGTTCACATGCTCTGATAACATTCAGCCAGTGGTGACATGTTTCGTTTCTAATCGATTATATTTATGCCTTTTTTTCTTGAATTATGGAATTGGTCTAGACTCTATAGATACAATCGCTACGAAACAGAATTAGTGGGAATTCTGATAATCAATGTTACAAGGAAAACTTTGCCTATACAAAAATTCACAAGGGGTTTATATAAAGGAGCCCTCGTGAGTTTCTTAACAGGTTCAGGATTTGGAAAGAAAACCTACCCTGTCAGTTGGACAAGCCCACCGCTGGTAACCTGTTTGACTATTTTCCAAAATCATCTGGGAATAGATTATCTGAAAAGCATAATAGGATATATCATGTATGAATCATGCATATCTGTGAACAGGCTCCCATCAAAATTGATCTTGTGCAAGCGATTATTTGCTGGCAACCTGTTTGATTATTTCCAAAATCATCTGAAATTTTGAGAATAGATTATCTAAAAAGCATAATAGGATGAATCATGCATATCTGTGAACAGGTCCCATCAAAATTGATCTTGTGCAAACTTTGAAGAACTTTCTATTGACTTAGGGTCACATCATATTCTTGAGGAATGCTATAGTGCGGCATACCGCATTGGACTTTTTATAGTAGACATGAATTCTAGGTATAGCTAGATTTTGAATGTGGGAATTTGAGAACTTTTATATTGTGGTCTGTTTCAATAAACTTGCTATGCGTTATTGCAGACCAATTTCAGCCGTCGAGAAATTCTTTTCTTAGTTCTATCAGTGTTTTGGCTCTTTTAATGAATTTGTTTTTAGTAATCTTTTCTTTTTGCAAGTCTGGCTTTGTGGTAGCTAGCGTTCCTTGAATGTTGTTGATCAGTGGGGATTCTAATTTTTGCAATGCAGGTGTAAGTCGAACATGAGCAAATTACTTCTGTCAATTGCTCCTAAATTCACTCGTTTGCAGTCCCTTAATCTACGCCAGAACCAACATCAACTCGATGATCAAGCAGTGGAAATGGTTGCAAAGCACTGTCATGATTTGCGTGCTCTAGACCTTTCCAACAGTACGCAGCTGACAGATACATCTATTGATGCTCTGGCGCGTGGTTGTAATCAACTTGAAAAACTTAATATTAGTGGATGTTCAAAGGTTACGGATTCAGCACTGATATTTCTGGCAGCGAAGTGCTGCAGATTGAGACATCTTAATCTCTGTGGTTGTTGTCAAGCTGCATCTGACAGGGCTTTGCTGGTAGGTCCCTAATCATGAATTATTTACTTCTGAAACATTGATTATTTTTGGGTCAGCTTCCTATTACCGCAGATTGAGTGTCATGGATCGCCCTTTGGCTAAGCAGTCATGACGGTGTCTATTTGTTATAGATACCCAGGATTTGCATCTTGGCTCCAACGGCTTTTTGCGTGCCTTGGCCATACATTTACAGGCACGAGGACAAGCATGAGCATCCTGGTCGTGCCTTGGCCCTGCATTCACAGGCAGGAGCACAAGCATGAGCATGTCAACAACAGGGCCTGAATCCTGGTTGGGGGCTTTTTGTGTGCCTTGGCCCTGCATTCGCAGCATGACCACGAACATGGGCATGCTGTTCGGGCCTTGGCTCTGCATTCACAGGCTCGAGGACAAGCATGAGCGTGTCACTGACTCACCAGCAGTGCTTGAATCCTGGTGGGGGGCTTTTTGCGTGCCTTGGCCCTGCATTCACAGGCACGAGCACAAACATGAGCATGCTGGTCGTGCCTTGTCCCAGCATTCACAGGCATGAGCACAAGCATGCATGTCACCAGCAGGCTTGAATCCTGGTGGGGGGCTTTTTCGTGCCTTGGCCCTGCATTCACAGGCACAATCACAAACATGAGCATGCTGGTCGTGCCTTGCCCCAGCATTCACAGGCACGAGCACAAGCATGCAGGCCACCAGCAGGCTTGAATCCTGGTGCGGGGCTTTTTCATGTCTTGGCCGTGCATTCACGGGCACGAGCATGTCACCAGCAGAGCTTGAATCCTGGTGGGGGCTTTTTTGTGCGCCTCGGCCCTGCATTCACAGGCACAAGCACAAACATGAGCATGCTGGACGTGCCTTACACAAGCATGAGCATGTCACCAACAGGGCTTGAATCCTGGTGGGGGGCTTTTTGTGTGCCTTGGCCCTGCATTCACAGGCAAAAGCACAAGCATGAGCATGTTACCAGCAGGGCTTGGATCCTGGTGGGGGGCTTTTTGCATGCCTTGGTCCTGCATTCACAGGCGTGAGCACAACCATGAGCATGCTGGTCGTGCCTTGGCCCTGCATTCACAGGCACGAGCACAAGCATGAGCATGTCACCAGCAGGGCTTGAATCCTGGTGGGGGTTGTATTAGCTCTCTGCTTTCACCTATCAGGCGAAGCCTTTTATTTTTGGGACGTCTTTTGCCAAATTCTACTTTTCCTACATTTTCATTCTTTGATGATTGCACCTAGGTGCTCTACAACCTTGGGTGGAGCAACGTAAAAAAGGGGTTGACCAGTGTATATCCATGCTGTTTAGCACTGTTGCATCTGAAGCTTTTTGGTCCCTGTTAGTGTTTAATAAATCTGGAAGCTTCTATTACCAGTGCACTTGGATTTTTATTCAGAAAATAGAACAAGGATCTATGCTAATATAGATTTGATTACCAGTTCACTTAGATTTTAATTTTATTCAGAAACTGAAAAATTTGCTGCAGTATTCATGGTTGGTTAGCTGATGTTTATCTCTGTATTATGGTCTCCAGGCTCTGGCACAAAATTGCCGCGGCTTGCAATCTTTGAATTTGGGTTGGTGTGAGAGGGTGACTGATGTGGGTGTGACAGGTTTGGCACAAGGTTGTCCTGAGATGAGGGCAGTGGATTTGTGTGGTTGTGTATTAATAACAGGTATGGGAATATAACGCATCAAGTTAGCATAAAATATCTATTTCAATTCAATATGAACTTTCGTTTCATCATGTTTTTTTATTATACACTGCAGATAAAAGCGTTGTTGCATTGGCTGAAAACTGCCCTCGCTTAAGGTCATTGGGATTGTACTACTGCCAAAATATCACAGACTATGCTATGTACTCTTTAGTAAATAGCAGCATATACGGGACAGGGAAGGAAAACTCCAAACACAAGAGCAGTAATATCAGATACAACTCTGAGCCAGTATCCACACAAGGCAGTCAAAGATGCAGGCGGAGTAATGGAGGTAGACAGAGTTGCGGCATCAGTGAACGCAATGCAGCTGCTAGTCGTGATTACATGGAATCTGTTTTGAGTGACGAAGAGGGGTATGGTCTAGTGCAGTTAAATATTAGCCAATGCACATTCTTATCTGCTCCTGCTGTTCAAGCTGTTTGTGATACTTTCCCAGCATTGCATACTTGTCCAGAGAAGCACTCCCTCATCATAAGTGGCTGCCTAAACCTTACCTCAGTGCATTGTGTGTGTGCAATTGAAGCTCAGAGAGAACGAAGAAGCAGAGCGGCAGCTTCTGCTTTTCCTGCAGGGATTCTAAATGCAAGAGCAATACGTTGAATTTAGCAAGCATTCCTAGATTGTATCTAGTTTGCAGGCTCCATGATATGGCTTGTATTGAATCTTAGTCTAGATTTCTTACGGATAAGTTATGGGATGTGAATATCAGGGAAAGTTATCATAAGGTTAAGAAGAGTTATTTTGAGCATGTTTAGGAGTTGAAAAATATGTTACATTTTATTCACGAGTAGGAAAAAACATGTTACATTTTCTCCATGGTTTCAGTTTCTATGCATGTTTTCGGATTCTACTCTAATTACCTGGAGATGGGATATACTGTTATTTTTCCATGGTTTCAGTTTGTAAATATCTTCTGGTATTCTTCTCAGTTTCCTGGAGTTGGGTATACTCTTAATGACTAACATGGATTTGAATGTTTCGACTTTCAAGTTCTATCCTGCGTTGAAAACAATTCGAATGCTGTCACAGTATGAACTAGGATCTATATTTGTTAAAAGTTAAGACCTGTGACATTATGAAATGGGTGTCTATAATAAATATAGTGAAGTCCTCAAATAAGTTATTGCTCATTGTGTGCCTGTTTTTAATACCATCTATTCTTGTTAAATTGAGCACAACTTATGTATTCTTGAAATAACTAAAAGTTGCTGCAACGGAGCTAATGAAACAAGTGGTATTATGGTGGTTTGGTGCAGGTTGATATTATGGTGGTTAATTCATGATCACCATAATATTTTGTTCTTAGTATGTAGAAGTGAAGTTTGTTACATAAATTACTTGTATATTCATGAAGGACAAAAGTTATGATTGAGTGAGTATGTTATATAATCCTGTTATATTTTCATGAACAATAGAAGTTATGCGTTAGTTTTATAATATAGATAAATAATAGAAGTTATGCATTAGTTTTATGCTCTAGATAAAGGAATGTTGTTACTATGTGCATACAAAAATACTATGCACATTATGGAAACTTTTTTGGCATTCGGATTTAAACTGGTTTTCATTCTGTTTGGAATTGTCTATCTTTTTATTTTAATTCCCTATAGGAAGATATGCTTTAATGACGTGGATGTGAGTGGATGCTCAATTTGAATAAAATATGAAACAGGTTCGATCTTTATCATCAGATGGTACAAATAAATTATGTTGTTTGTCTGTGTTTGTGTTGCTTATTAGGAAGATATGCTTTAATGACGTGGATCCTTTATCATCAGATGGTACAAATAAATTATGTTGTTTGTCTGTGTTTGCGTAGCTTATTAGGAAGATATGCTTTAATGACGTGGATGTGAGTGGATGCTCAATTTGAATAAAATATGAAACAGGTTCGATCTTTATCATCAGATGGTACAAATAAATTATGTTGTTTGTCTGTGTTTGTGTAGCTTATTTTTGTTGAATTAAATATTATTTTCAATGTTAGGTCAGTTAACTTCACCAATGGTAGGTCAATTTAAGTAATGGTAAGTCAACTTAATTATTATCAGATTTTGTTATTAAATTTTATTATTATTGAACATTACTTTCAATTGAGAAAATTATATATATATTTTCCTCTCTTATTTGACTATTCTTCTTTTTAATACTTCTATATCATTATTTATATTTTTTCTTATTCTATATCATTATTATTAGGCATATATATATATTTTAATTTTTCCATCTTCTATATCATTATTATTAGCATTTTTTTTTAAATATTTGTTGTAATTTCTTTTATATATTTTTATTAATTATTTGTATTTTTTTTTTATATATATTTTTAATAATTATTTGTTTAAATGCACTTATATATATACTCTTTTCTTCTTTTATATGAATATTCTTCGTATTAATTTTTGGATATAATTTTTTAATAATTATTTGTGTAAATGCATAAAACTTCATTAATATTTTTGTATATATTTTTATAATAATTATTTGTTTAAATGTACTTATATATTTCTTCCTTAATATAATTATTATTCTTATTATTATTCTTTCTTATTATGCATAAGTTCTTTCTTATTATGCATAAGAAAATTTGCATTTTTGCATATATATTTCTTCATTTATATAATTATTCATAATTGCATTTTTGCATATATATTTTTTCATTTATATAATTATTCTTCTTCTTATTATGCATAAGAAAATTTGTATATATATATTCTTAATAATTATTTGTTTAAATGCATAAAAAGTCAGTTTTCTTCAACATCTTATGCAATTATGATAATTTATTTGCTATTTAAATTTAATTTTATTATTTTTTTTCTTTTAATATACATAAAATTTCACTGCAATTATGATAATTTATTTGCTATTTAAAATTTAATTTTATTATTATTTTTTTTTCTTTTTAATATACATAAAAGTTCACTATTTTGTCAGAAAGAAAAATCTTCATAGATTTATATTAAGACAATATAAAGATCATAAGATATGGCAATATAAAGATCATAAGATATGGCAAGGGACAGACACCTTGCTGACATATTAGTGCATATAGATCAAAATTGACAGTCATAGGATCCCCGAACAGATCAGAACAAAAACAAAAGCTATACAGATCATAGGATCCCCAGAAAGATCAGAACAAAAACTCAAAAGCTGTACAGAACAAAAGCTAGGACAGCTGCTATCATAGACCAATATGAAGAAAGGGACCAAAGAGCAAAGCATGTGAACCAGATAATGAAAGAGAACGATCACATTCCCGGGATGACGAAGTCCTAAATAAGATAGGAAAATTCATCGTCTGAAACCTTCAGAGACCAAGAACCCCGCTCCATTGCAAAACCTTGGTTAGAGAGAAGGTCAGTGTGTACATTTCTGGCACGAGGAATATGTTGAATTGAGCGTTGTTCCATAATGCTCCAAAAATGCGTGATTCAATCTGATTCAATGTGTTTATTTTTCTTATTATAAATAAAAGTTCAGTAATCTCACCATTTCACCATTTCACATGTAATTGTGAAAATTTATTTGATATTCAAGATTAATGTCTTAAATATGTTTATGTTTCTTCTTATTATAAAAATTTATTTGATATTCAAGTTTAATGTTTTAAATATGTTTATTTTTCTGCTTATTATAAATGAAAGTTCAGTAATCTCACCATTTCACACGTAATTGTGAAAAATTATTTGATATTCAAGTTTAATGTCTTTTGATTTGAAATTGTGTGATATTTTATATTTAATTTAAGAGAATGTTTTAGTAACATGAATTTGAAAATTCAGTAATCTCACCATTTCACACGTAATTGTGAAAAATTATTTGATATTCAAGTTTAATGTCTTTTGATTTGAAATTGTGTGATATTTTATATTTAATTTAAGAGAATGTTTTAGTAACATGAATTTCAGTACTTCTATAGTATTATATTTATCATGTGACTGATATACATAATATTTTTTTTTCCCCAAAATTTTACGTTTATATAAAAAGAGATGTGATTTTTAGGAATTTACAGCCCCTCTCCAACAATATAGCAAAACCAAGGGCAAGCAAGAACAACTCCCCAGAAATAGACATAATTGTCAACTGGAAACAATACATAACATTAAAAAAAACCAAGACCGCCCTCAAAAAAACTAGAAGCAGCACAGAAAATGAAATAGATTAGGAAGGTGAAAACCAAACACCAAGCAGAAAATGAAATAGATTAGGAAGGTGAAAACCAAACACCAAGGACTAGGAAGGATAAGCCCAAGTCTGAAAAGAAATCCAATGGCCATATACAATGTTGTTCGCCCCACTGAAGCAGAAAACCCCAAAGAGTAGGAGCAGACAGCGGAGTCATATCTGGAAAAATCCATTACTCCGGAGAACCCCACCAGCAAATACTTTGTAGTAGAAAACATCCGGAAAAAACAGAGCATCCAATTTTGGATTTTGTAGTCGAAAACATCCTGAAAAAACAGAGCATCCAATTTTGGATAATGTTATCTGTGGCAAATACTTCGTAGTAGAAAACATCGGAAAAAAACAGAGAAACAGAGCATCCGATTTTGGATAATGTATCAGCCACAGAGTTTTGCTCTCTGAAAATGTAGTAGCCAGAGAGGTGATCTGTTGTATCCAGTGATAGAGAGAGTTGTATCCAGTGAGCAGCTCGGCTATTGGTGCCCATACCACCCGACCAACAAAAGTGATGAGACACGCCATTGCCCAAATTGATGAGAGCTCTGCATCCGCACAAGGCACCAATGGATGTGCCATAAAAAAATATGACTGGGCCAGTCCAACGGATATCACTGAAGCTGCAATGCCGACGAGAACTGGGAGGGGTCCAAGGCCCAATCTACATAAAATATTGCACAATCTGCAGACTTTTGGCCCGCACATGGGGCCGATTCCATCCAATATTTTGGCATTTCTGGTGCGCGAGCCCGAAAAAACTGCTGAAGGGAAAAGCCCGAAAAAAAAACTGCTGATTCAGGAAGGGAAGAGCCCGAAAAAAACTGCTGATTCAGGAACCATTTCGCAAGACCACGATCCATAGATGAACAGTCCACCACGGCATGAATCTGAATGATGGAAAGGACTTCAGACCAAATGGACATGGCAAATGAGCAGTATAGGTAGAGGTGAGACACTGATTCTAACGCCGAGCCGCACATATGGCATATGCCAGGACCATGGAAGCCCCTTCTAACAAGATTTTACTAAGTTAGAATACAGTGATTCAATACTAGCCACATGAAACACTTACGTTTAAGTGGAAGATCCCTTTTCCATGCAACTTGAGCCCAGACTGATCTGATATTTGTGCTAGATCTGTTGGTAATATATGAATAAATGTCTTTGAGGAATTTTTCCGGCAGGCGTGTGAAAACCCCAAGAGAGGGAATAATCCTGGTCCGATAAGCAGACTCCTGCATGCTGTAAAAGGACCACGATATCTGTCCCATTCATCAGCGATTTGAGGCGGGAGACCAATTTTGGTCAGCAACCCCTTGCCCACCTCCCATTGGAGATTTCCCACCAGCAATGGCTTCGCTTTCATAAGACTACGCCAAATCAGAGAAGTTCCAGGCCTTTCAGGAGCGCCCTCATCAATCCATCCTTCGATGGACCGATTTCCAATATATTTCTCTTTTATGATGTGGTTCATATACCATGATTGCGGAAAAGCCGCCAGAGAGTCTCAGCAAGTAGTGCAAGATTAAAGCTTTCTGTAACTCTGATACCCCAACCGCCTTCTGAGACATCCTAGGCAAGCGTCTCATGCCGAAGCAGATATATCTTCCTTATTGGCTTAGCTCCGGCCCACATGAACTTGGCCATAATTTTGTCAATTCTCTTAGTTACTGCCCTTGGAATTTTGTATTGGTGCGTCCACTATACTGAGATGCCATGCATAACTTCTTTTATCATGATTAATCTTCCATCAAGTGTGAACCACTGTTCCAATTATTTAATTTTGCCTCGAACTTCTTAATCAACCTCTCAGTGCTGATTTTCATAATATGATAGTTTCAATCTGAAACCATCAACTAAAAGGTTCCACTTTGACTCTAAATAAATGGGCAATCTCTAGAATTATCCCAACTTCCTCAATATCTGCAATTAACCCCGATTTGTCACAGTTCATTTTCAGCCTTGATGCCAGTTCAAATCTGTGAAGAATGTTGAAGAAAGTCTACGCAGTCACATGCTTTGTAAAGATCAATTTTCATTATCCGTGCATCCGGCTTTCGAGGCTTTATGGAGTGTAGACATTCTCGAGCGATGGCGACAGTGTCCTGAATCTGCCGATTATGCAAAGAAGCCATGGTGTTCAGGAGTGATAAAAGATGACGGGTTTTTTTTGATGTGGTTGGCAATACTTTCTGATATTATCTTGTACACAGTTTTGCACAAAGATGTAAGGCGGTAGCCTACAAAAATAAATGGATGGATTAGCTTTTTTAAGAATCAGAGTGATAAAGGTTGCATTAATAGAAACCTGGAATGTGGTCATGACGCCTAGATGATTCGGCGAGGTACAAGAGAGCTTACCCATGAGATCAAAGAAGTGAATAAATAGCTTGATCAACTATCCATCCGGTCCAGGGCTCTTGTCCTGGCCATTTCTTTCATTACCCCTGCAGCGCTTCAATAGTAATCTGTTTCTACAGTTCTGAATTATCAGTTGAGGCCAAGAGATCTTACCCCATGAGATCAAAGAAGTGAATAAATAGCTCTATCAACCATCGGTCCGGGCCAGGGCTCTTGTCCATGGCCATTTTTTTCATTACTGTTTCTACAGTTTTGAATTATCAACTTATCCGCTGAAGCCACCATTCTTGGAACATAATTAGCAAAATTATGATTTTTTGTTGTTTAAAATATATTTTTGAATGAATAAATGGATTAAGTACCTGAAAATTCTTGAGATATTCACATTTTACAGATTAAACAACTTAAACTCAAATTTTAAAAAATCTCCTTGATAAATTACAGATTAAACAACTGATCCAGATTTAAACAGGAACGCAACAAATTACAGAGATAACCATATACACAAAGATGCAGTGGAAATAATACTTCATTTCATTAATGGAAAACACTGAAATATGCTTACAACCAGAAATGGAAATAAACCAGCTAGGGCGATGGTAGCTTATCTCTGAGAAGAGATGTGGTGGCTACATGCCTCTGAACTGTGCTGAACTGTGTTACAATGAGGCTTGAAGGCCTATTTATTGTTGATAAACAATGGAAAACCCTTAACATTATGAAATCTAACCCTAGAAGATGAAACGCCAAATTGTGGGCCCCGTTTGGGTAAATTGGTACATCAATTTACATCAATTTCCCGGGGTCGTAACTTTGACATACGATCTCCGTTTGACGCGTACAATAGCTCGTTAGAAAGATCTATCCGAGTACTACCACGCGTATAATAGCTCGTTTGACGAGTACAATCGCCCTATATTTCCCAAAAAACGTCGTTTAGGGCCTCAAAACGGCTCTGGAAGTTCAGGGCCCGAAAAACTGCTAAAAATAGTAAACTGTGCTACAATTTAGGAAACTGAAAAAGCTGAAAGAGACAGTTGTGGGGGTCCAAATGGGATAGGTGGGTGGCCACCAACATCCACTTGGATCATTCCTCCCCCCTTAGGAAGCAATGGTCCCCATTGCGTTGAGTTCATCCCTGAGATGAGGAAGCTTCTGCTGATCTGGGTCTCTGGTGAGCTGTTCTGCAATCTCTGATGTGTCCAGAAATGGTGGGAAGCATGGTCGACGACGGTCCACATTGAACACTCGGTGCAAGCCAAGGAATGGAGGAATGCTGTGCTTCAAAGCATTGTTCCCCACAGCCTTGGTACTGCTGTAAGGACCATGTTGGAGTGGTCTGAGCTTCTGATGGGTTCTGGTAAGGCGTTCTCTCTGCAGATGCAACCAGACTTTGTTGCCCACCTGAAACTTGTGTGGTATCTCTATGGTTGAGGAGAAGTTGTTCCTGTGTTCTGTCATGACCGTATCCCTTTGATGCTTCTGCTGTGTGGAGGAATCCTTTGCGGGGGTCATGGATGTGGCAACGATCTTCCCCTTACTTTGGGAGCGAACCAGACAGATGAATTCCCCGGTCTGGGAGATGAGCTTGCTGCCTTTCTTAGCGGTGATCAAAGATGTGGCGGTAGGTGGGGCCACCTCCGGTATCCTGTATAATGAATTATTCAAAGAAATAATGACAGCACGAGGCCTGGACTCATACACAACATGTCGCCTCCACAAGTATGGTTGGCCTGATAATACATCACAAACATCCAGAGGTGTAACATCACACAATACCTCGTCTGCAGGGAAAATTTTAAGAACCCCCCCTAAATTTATAAATATATTAAATGGGCGAATCTCCATGGTATATAGGAAAAATGGAAGGCGATTTTATCAATAATATAATATGTATATATAATTTTTTGGCGAATCTATTACCAGGCATGACGAATATTTTACTCAATTATAAAATCTTGTAAGATCTTGGCGAGTCTTTCATTAAATAATAAAACTTTGTAAAGTCCTAGTGAATCTTAGCATAGGCTACATGCTGGTTTAATTCCCCCATTTAAATAGGCTACATTCCAGGTGAATACCATGGATCAATACCATGTGCCATTTTGGTGAATAACATGGGTCAATACCATGTGCCATTTTTATTTTTATTAATTCTAATATTAGGGTTAATAATGGTTTTTTGCATGGTATTAATAACAATCTAGTCCATGGTATTTGTCCCATAGTATTTTGGCCATAGGTTTCACCTAAATATAACCCATTTTTTTGAGTGTTCCTAAATATAAAGTGACTTATGGAGTAAATATAAAAAAATGTTTTATTTGTTTACCATACCTCTCGTTTATTTATATTGTATTTGGCTCATAGGATTCACTTAAATAAAACCTTGAGCCTTCATAAATAGAACGAGGGTTATGGACTAAATATAAAAAGAGGTTTTATTTATTTACGATACGTCTAATTTATTTATATTTATATTTATTTACCATACATTTTGAGTAAGTATAAAAAGACGTTTTATTTATTTACCATACCTCCACTTTACTTGTATTTTTATTTGTTTACACCCTTACATGTATATAAGGTGACTTATGGAGTAAATATAAAAAATGTTTTATTTATTTACCATACCTCTAATTTATTTATATTTTTATTAATTTACCATACCTCTTTTATAAATATGGTATTTGGCCCATAGGATTCACTTAAATAAAACCTATTCTTGAAAATGGGCGAATGGGTTCACTTAAATAAAACCTATTTTTGAAAATGGGCGAATGGAAAGTTGTAAGTCCTAATTTCAAGGGCTAAATTTACCTTTTTTACCCTCTCCCTTAAAATAAGGTGGGCTATTTGAGGTGATTTGTAAAAATGTACTATGATACAAAATATTCACCCACTAAAAATTTAAAACCCCTTAATTTCGCCAAAGGGCGAACATTTGCCCCTAAAATTATCTTTGCTCGTCTGTGAAGGGCTTGATGCTGTAGGGAAGGCGGCACTGCTGACGAACTTTGAGATCTCGTCCTTCATGAAGCCACCCAATACTGTAGGGTTGTGGGTGTGGTGTAGTCGGTAGGCCCAACCGCTTCACGACCTCTGCTGAAACGAGGTTCTTTTGGCTGCCACTGTCGACAATGAATTATAGCGGCGAACCCTTCACCCACATCTGTGAGTGGAAAAGACGCTCCCCTTCCTCTGGATTTTCGGGCTCATCTTTCTGGATCTTGGCGTTGGCAACAGTGGCGCTGGGATCCACATCAATGATCTGCTTCTCTTTGCCATTCCTCTTGTCGGGTTCTGGCTCAGGGTCGGAACATGCGTTTGATTCGGAAGCCTTCAACTCAGCCACCAGCGACTGCTTGGTCCGACACTCACTTGTGTTATGAGTGGGACTCTTGTGGAACTCACACCACTTCCCTGTGTCCTTCGGCTTCATGGTGTTGTTCTTTTCTTGCGGCTTCGATGGGTTGTCTTGGGTCACCCCGCCTTGGCTTTGTCTTTTGGGCTTCGGATTTGCAGATCCAAAGTCTCGCTTCTTCTGTTTGAACTTTTGCTTGATTTTGACAGCGTATCGGTATGCTGTGCCGAGTGAGGAGATGTTCAAAAACTCCATCTCTTCCTGGATGTATCTGTGTAGGCAGCCGCGGTATTTGAGTACCAGATGCAGCTCAGAATCTTTGATACCCAACTGTGTGTGAAGGGTATGAAAAATATTTGTGAACTCTGGTACATCTTGGTCTCGTCCCTGCCGCAGTGTGGTCCATTTGATGTATTTGTCCTCATAGCTTTTGACAGGCTAGTACTGCTCCTTGATGGCATCCCGGAAGTCATTCCAAGTGGGGACGGCTGAAAACAGTGAGCCTGTACTTTCATCCTTCTGCTCGCAGTATGTTTCCCACCAGTCCTTGACGTGGGGGGCTGCTTTGAGAAGAGCGAAAACAATCTTTTTCCGACTTGAAAATTCATGAACAGAAAAATACCCATCTAGCAGATTTAACCATTTATCTACGACATCTGCGTCTATTTGACCCTCGAAGATGGGGATTTCAAAATTAACTTGTACCTTAAACGGTGTGGCGTTTCCAGAGTAGCTGTTGGAAGCCGATGCGTCGCCTCTGGGTAGTCGCTGAAGGATCTGCGCAAAGCTATCCATCATCGCGTTCCTTTGCCGCTCGAGGGCTTCTTCGAGCAAGATTCTGATAGGATCTCCTGCCCCCTCGTCTTTCTTCTCATCCGCCATGGGAGGTCGTCGAGATTTGCGAGGCTGGTCTTGCAAAGGTTCGACCAATTCAAGCCCTAACTCCTTATATCCCGACTTCGTTGGGGACATGCAAAGAAAAACAGAGAAAAAACAGACTGCTCTGATACCACTGATCCAGATTTAAACAGGAACAAAACAAATTACAGAGATAACCATATACACAAATATGCAGCGGAAATAATACTTCATTTCATTAATGGAAAATACTGAAATATGCTTACAACCAGAAATGGGAATAAACCAGCTAGGGCGATGGTAGCTTATCTCTGAGAAGAGATGTGGTGGCTACATGCCTCTGAACTGTGCTGAACTGTGTTACAATGAGGCTCGAAGGCCTATTTATTGTTGATAAACAATGGAAAACCCTTTAACATTCCGAAATCTAACCCTAGAAGATGAAACGCCAAATTGTGGGCCCCGTTTGGGTAAATTGGTATATCAATTTCCCGGGGTCGTAACTTTGGCATACGATCTCCGTTTGACGCGTACAATAGCTCGTTAGAAAGATCTATCCGAGTACTACCACGCGTACAATAGCTCGTTTGACGAATACAATAGCCCCATATTTCCCAAAAAACGTCGTTTAGGGCCTCAAAACGGCTCCGGAAGTTCAGGACCCGAAAAACTGCTAAAAATAGTAAACTGTGCTACAATTTAGGAAACTGAAAAAGCTGAAAGAGACAGTTGTGGGGGTCCAAATGGGATAGGTGGGTGGCCACCAGCATCCACCTGGATCAACAACTTAAACTCAAGTTTTTAAAAATCTGCTGGATAAATTCTATTAGTTAGACTAAACTCTTAATTTTAACATTTAAATAGTTGCTATATTTGTCGCAAATTAATCATCAAGCATGTTAAAATGTAAATAAATCAATGAAGTGCAAATAAGTCACCAAATGACTTTGTACATCAATATACTCTTTAGTATATTTATCCTGCTCATTTTATATACCTGCCTATGGGACATTATATTGTAATCATTTTATAGTCAAAATGCTTTCACTTATACTCTTTTGTATATTTATCCTACTCATTTTATATAGCTGCTTAAGACAATATAAATTGTAATAATTTTATAGTCAAAATGCTTTGATGGTTCTGAAAATTTTATTTGATAAAGTCTATTAAAAATTTGGAAAAAGAATTAAAAAAAAAAAAATTATATTGAATATTTAAAAAATAAAAAATAAATTTTGAAATCTGAATTTCTATTTTTTTATTGGCTCCTATAGATGAAATGAGATAAAATTAGTTAGAAATAAAAATTATTTGAATTTTTTTTTCTATATGCCACCAAGTGTCATAATATTACATATCAAATTTCAATATTTATGAATAAAAAATAAAAAATTATATAACACCTAGTGTCATATTAATGTTTAACATTTGAAAATAATTTACAAAGTTTACTCGAATTTTTGAATTTTTTTAACAATCATTTAATATATATATATATATATATATATATATAGAATTACTTTATATATAGATTCACTTTTATATAAAATATTAATATATATAATCTACTTCATATAAAAAAAACATTTAAAATTTTTATCTCACTATTTAAATAAAATATTTTTAAGCTATAATGGGAAATCTTTAATAAAATCTTTTTTGAGTTTTATTAGGACTCAATACTATTGCAACAACTACAAAAAAATATCCAACAAACACTTTTGTAATTTTCTATCACTTCCTGTATCAATATAAATATATTTTTGAAAATGCAATCTAAGTTCTTCCTCTAAACTCTTGCTGCATTTGAATCCCTTCCTACATTAATACAACTTCTTTTGATAAATGATCAACATTTGAGTTGAATTATATATATATATGTATGAAAAAAATGATTCAAATTACTTTTTATCTTCATAAATTGATCTCTAATTGTAATTGATATTATAGTGTCAATTTTACATTTATTACATATCTAATCCAGTAATAACTTAAAGCCTCCCCATACTTATAAATAATTTTCTATTGGTTTTTTTCATAAAAATATAAAATGCCTAAAACTTAACTATTCCTTTACTAACAACATATTTCAAAATAATATAATGTATTGATAATAAATCTTTATAGCTCTTTGGTATGACCTTAAGTCAACATGCCATGCCGTTTCATAATTAATTATGTGTTCCTTAAATATTATATAATGTTTTTATTTCAAACATTTTTACCTACCTTTAATAGCTAGCTTGATTTTATGATATTAAACATTTTTCTTTGAAACATTTTTACCTACCTTTAATAGCTAGCTTGATTTTATGGGCAACTTGTGTAGGAGTCGTATAAGACCTTGAAATATCAAGTTGTAAAATAATGCAAGGTAAATACTTATAAGCATTTGCAGATGCATTAGTTATTTAAGAATACAGACAACAAACAAAAGCCAATTGATCCCATTTGTAGTGAATTTTTGTTATAAATAATTTTAATGAAAAACATAAATTTCATTGTTTTAACTAAACATTTATTGAATCTAAACTTTATGAATTCAACCATAAAAATCTCCCTGCTTAAAAACTTTAACAATTTTATTTGTTTTAATATTTTGAAAATGTGTTTTAATAAACCTAAATTGAAAAGTTGAAGAAGCTCTAAACTGTTATAATGTTGCTTACAAAATGGAATCTTGTAAATCTTGAGTTTTAATAATTTTTTTTTTTTACAAAATGGAATCATGTAAATCTTAAGCTTTAGTGATTAAAAAAATTTAAGATCTTTATGCATCAGCATGAGGAGAATTTTTGTACTTTTGTTATCAATTACTTTTTGCATTAAAGGTAGGTACTAAGCAACAAAATTGCATATTAGACTTTTTTTATATTGTTTTTAGGAAAATATGTTTATTGATATGAATTGAGTTTTAATGTATTAATTTTTTAATCTTGAGTATTATGAAATTTGAGTACTCTAAATAGGGTTTGTATTTAAATTTACTTTGATTATGGCGAAGTGTAAATGAGTTCTTAAACAATTTTGTGTAGTAATAAGGTTATGAGATGTAAATTATTTGGATTGTGTGGGGTTTGGTGATTATTAGGTTGTTGGTTCAAATTTCATGGGGGAGGGTTTGAGAGTGGGAACTACTTAGGGGTCAAACACTATCCTACGAGGTGTCCATGCTAGATTGAGTATACACACAATCTTGGTGATAACATCTCATAGGTGGGTAGATCATTCTTCCATCAAACATTGCGGTTGGCCGTGGAAAATACACAATTACTAACATGATCCCAAAAGCTCATGGCAAATACACAATTAGTAACATATATATGATTGTTTTAGGCACTAGGTAGGGAAAAAAACCATAAGTAAGACTAATTTAGGGCAAAGACAATTTGAAAAAGTACTTTTCAACAATTGAGCTTTAGAAGGAAAGCCCTAGTAAGTGAGGCTATGGAAACATATGGAGCGTGCAAGACACTCACACTAATCAATCACTACAACTTCCAAATGCACTTTCCTTTAGCATCAAAGGATACCCATCAAGCATTGAGAACAAGGTCAAGCCCATGTTACTAGTGTAGAATGGAGTACAACTTCCATGAGTTATGAGTGCACTTGAAACCCCACTTCCAATCATGCCATCTAGGTCTTGACAAATCAATGTTCATTTTAAACATATTATTTTGGGATTGAAGCCAACTATCTCCATCATGGTGCACTAATAAGTGGAGATAAAGATATACTTACAAGTAAAAGTTTGTTCATCGTTCCACGAGTGTGCATTTGTATTTTATAAGCCCCACCAAAAAAAATACCCTTCTTGTTTATTGATTGTTTTTGAAAAGATGGAGATCAACATGTAGGGGTTGTTACACAGTAATTTGTCACCATTGGTCACCGTCCCTGTTACCCCTTTTCCCGCACTTTGGAGGACTCATTCCGGGACTTGTGAGCAGTGACATAACTTAAAAACACTTGCATTATGTTCCCCTAAGTATGGACTTCATGTGCCTTGAAGACATCTCCTGCAGAATATCCGTAAAAGTGCCTTTTTTCCATTAGCGCGGGTCCACAATGTACTACCCGCGCCAATGAAGGAAATCCTCAAAAGAAGGCGCGCCAGTTGGCGCTCTGTCTTAGAGTTACACCCGCGCCAACCGAGTTTGGAAAAGATTTTTAACAAACACGCGCTCGGATGTTTTTTCCCTTCAAATCATGAAGTTTTTGAGGATAATGCTAATCTCTTGGATGTCGAGATTCATCATCTATCCCTTACATCTATCCACAATGGATTTTTGGGGATAATGTCAATCTATAATGGGTGTCTTGATTCATTGTATCTTCTTCCCCTCCTCCATCTATAAAAGCCTGTCCTCATGCATTTGACAAGCTAGTGATAGTGCTAGTTTTTGAGTGATAGTAAGAGTTTTGGAGCATAGGGAGATTATACTGTCAGAAGTCTGAGCTTTGCATTCATAATCAAAGAGAGAGAAAGGCTTGTTGCAAGACATATGTAGCTGTTCGCCCAGCCAGAGGAGGGATTCAATGTCAGAACCTTGGTTGTACTTTTCTCTGTTGATTACCATTAATAAACGACTATCATTATGGTTCCGATCTTATTGTTCATTATGATAATGTTTGATCTATATCTTTTCTGACCGATATATGGTTGTATTTAGTGGATTTTATGCTTGTATTCGCTTCGTTCTTTGCATGTGCAGGTATCCATTCGCGGAGATCGTGAGGATCGTGACCTGCTGGAGCAAGGGAATGGGAGTATCAACTCTTCCACAACACTAGCGTTGGACTTCAGGTTGGTTCTCATAATCCACTTTCAATTTGCAACTAGGAACTTGCATGGTAGCGTTGATTGATTGTTGCTAGACCCATTTTGGGCTAGTGGGATCGCCTCTGTCCGCAGAGGGGATTTACCTCACCAACAATTTGGCAACTCCACTGGGGAAGCTATTTGTTGTTTGATTCGTAAACTTTGGACGGAGCCTGAAGTACGGCCAGGTAGCCTTCGAAACGCTATTGCTCTGCATTAGCGAAGTAGATCAACGCCACTTCAGTCAATCTCCGGTTTGGTTTACGAACCGAACAACTTGGAGTTTGTCTTGCACTTTGGTTTTCTCTTGTTTGCTTGCTTAGATAAGCTTTCTGGGTTGGATTTTTAAGTTGTTTCTTGCTGCTTGATCTGTCTGGATACTGTCGATCAGACCCTGGACTGCTTGATTTATTTTTAAGCCAGCAAACTTTATTAGCGCGTTTTTCTACCTGACAGTCGCGCCAGTGGGCGCAGGTTGCACGAAAGCAACTCGCGCTAATCCCTTAATAGCGCGAGTTACAGACTGACAGTCGCGCCAGTCCTGTGAACTTTGCCAGTTTGCTTGTTTGGAAGCCTTCTAAACTCAGATTTCTGTCTTTTCACATCTTTTTCAGCTACTGGAGTGTGTCAGAGCTCTGTTTGACTGGTTTTTGACCTTCATCCTTCGGGTGTTTGCCTCTTTCCATCGATCTCATATCCCAGCCCTAGAGCATCTAGTGGCTTTGTACATCGAGCCTTCCGTGGGAGTTTTTGGTTCTTTGATTGTCCAGTCGACTTCTTGGCTGTTTTTTGCACTTGTCTAGTGGTTGTCAGAACTTTTTATTGTGTGCTTCGAGTGATCCACCTCTTGTTCGTTTGGATTTCACTGGGCTTCGTTTGGGCTTAGATCACAAGCTCATTGAGGTCTTTGTGATTCTTCTTGGCTTGACAGATTGTCTTGGTGTTTCAGACTTGATTCTATTTTCATTGAGTGAAATTTGTCTGTTTACTCTTTGTTATCATCTCTCAAAATTTGTTTAAGTGCATTATGCCATTAAAAAAAAAACAAACGATCTTTTTGCATTGCATTAGTTAGAATTCTTCACTGTTATTAGCAATTAGTCACTTAAAAAAAGAAAAGAAAAGAAAAGAAAAAGTTTCATTTATTGCTATTAGCTGCATTAGAATCTTTGTTGATTGTTTGATGATCATTTTGTTTGTTTGAAAGATCTCAACTCTTCTGTAGTTAGCATTCATTGAATGGAATGATATATTTTGGCATATAGCTTGCATTTAGGAAATTGTGAGAGATTACATACGGTAGGACCTGAAAACTGAAACCTAATCAAAGATCAACTGTAAAATGAACTGAATGAATCTAAAAACGCATTGGAACTTAACGCATACATTCTAGAGGTCTAGGCTAGAGACGTGTTCCGGCGTCGTTAAACCTAGTCACTGTTGTTTCACATTATGGTTGGGTGATTCCTCCTTTTGTGACTCGATAGTGGTTTAGCACGAATTTGTGCTCCCACGTACCGTCGAGTATATGTGGAGACCCCACTAGGTTATCATCCTTTATCCACAGGAAGCCGTGTCTGCCGCCTTACAAGCCTTAATGCACTGAACATAGCATTCGGGAAGATTGACTGCCGTAGGGGAAGTCCTTGGTTTTCATCTGATTGCCAAGGTGTACAAGCAGTTTTACGGATTGTTTGGTAAACCTTTTGCTTAGTTCTCTAGAGTAGTCACTTTTGACCCTTTTCGGACTCCCTAAAAGAAAAGGTTCACCTGAGCATTTGCCACTTCGGGCTCACTAAATATTCGAAGGAGACTAGAGTCATCTTTTTGTCCTTTTCTCGACTCTTAAAACATGAAAAGGTCAAGTTCAGTTCCTTTGTCTTAAAATTTATCCGGCCTCGATTCACATTTACCCAATTAGATCTTGTTTGCGTTAGCTTGAGTAGGGTCCTGTCTCATTCAATTCCCTAGGATTTTGTGAAGTTTTCATCCTGGCGGAATTACCAATTTCGTCTTCTTCCTTTGCCAAGATACCGGCTGTGAGCGAAACTCTTCCTGTTATTCCGAGTATACAACCGATTAATTCTCGTGCTCCAAGCGACGAGACTTACGAGTTTCATTGGAACCTCGTTTGGGAACCTTCTGAGGATGGTATTCCTTTTTGGGAATACACTTCCCCTCGTGTTTCAGCCCCACTATTTTCTTCCGACATGGAGGACGTATCCCCTACTTCGACTGAAGAATCCATTGCGACGAGCGGTGAAATTCCCACCGCAACGGAACCTATACTTGTTAGTAACACCCCTACTACTAGGAGACTACCTCCAGGCTATAAAGCACTAAAGGATGTTATGTCCTCTGGAACTCCTTTCATGAGTTCTATTTGGTCACAACTCGTTTTTCCCACCACGGAGCCTTTTACTCCACAAAGTCGCAGTACGTCTGTTACCTCAATCCCAACCGTTCCCACGGTATGTGTAGCTTCTTCGACTCCTATTTTCAGTCATCCTTCGGCCTCTTTATTCAGAGTCTTTGATCCTACGTCAAACGTCCCAGCAGAGGGGCCATACGATCAGTATTTACCACATCTTGGTAGGCCTTTGTCGTCTCAACCGACTGTTGAGATTTCAGTTCCGTTGTCAATTGATTGGGGCCCCACCTCTTATCATGGTGGCCAAGTATCGTCTGCGCAATCCCAAAGACCACCTCATCAAGACCAACAAGGACAACCCTTCCAGGGACAACCTTTCGCCTCTGGTGGTCCGTCTTTCACCTCTTATGCTCAACCTTCTGGTAACTCAGGTCAATCTTTTGTTCAACAAGCCCAACCTGGTATCCAGCAAGGTTATCCTACTGGACAAATTGGTCAATCATATGTTCACCCAAACCAACCTAATGTCCAGTATGGTCCAATATCTGGACAAGCTGCTCAACCACATGGTCAGCCCATCGTCTAGTATAGTCAACCTTCTGGGCAAGTCAGCCAGCCTCAAATCCAATCAGGCCAACCAACTGCCAGCCCACTCGGCTATCTGGTTTGTTAGGACAACCCTCAGTTGTGCAACAACAACTCCACCCCCAGTAAGTACAACCTTCTAGGCAGGTGGGCCAACCTCAATATCAACAAGGTCATCCTTCCGGCCAGATAACCCAACCTACAGGACATCCTTCTGGCGCTGCTCAACCCAGTTTTTTGCCCCAGGCTGGACCCCAGGCCCCATCCGGTCTTCAAATGCAAGTTGGAATTCAATCCCAACCAGTCTATCAAACTCAACCTGTTTCTCAAACTCAGTTTGGAGTCCAACCACCGTATGGTTAACAACAACCTCAAGGGAAACCTTCGTTTGCCCCATATCAAAATTATCAACAACTGCAAGCAAATCCTTATCAGAATTATCCACAACCTTATGGTGCTCCTGCAGGACAGTTTGGTAATCCATGGAATGCTGGGGGGCAGAACCAAAATCCCTACGGACAAAACCCTATGGGGCCAAATCCGTTCGGACCAAGCCCATGGGGGCAACCGCCGGTTGGTTGGAACCCTGGTGCTCCATCCTACCAGCAGCCCCAGATGTCCTTCAATCCTCAGTTACCTTTCTTAGCGACTTTAGAATTACCAGATGTGTCCAAACTGACCAATGATCCTATTCTCCATAATCCGTATTGGCCTCCGGTTCCAACGAAAATTCCCGGTGACTGTCCAAAATTCGATGGTAAAGCTAATGAAGATCCACAAGCTCATGTCATGACCTATCACTTGTGGTGTTCATCCAATTCGTGGCTTGATGATTCGATTCGGCTTCACCTTTTTCAAAGGACTCTCACTGGCTCTGCAGCTAAGTGGTATATTGAGCTCACTCGCGGATCCTTTCAGGATTTCAACTCGTTGGCTATGGCATTCCTCACTCATTTTCAGTTGCCCATTCGATATGAAACGGGTACACACCTCCTGACATCCTTAAGACAGACAACGGCTACGCATATCTCTGATCATATCCATGAATGGAGACGGCGTAGACGTATGATCAAATTTTGGATTCCCGACCAACTTCTTACCGATTGGTTTACGACTTCGTTCGTTCCTCCAATAGCTCGGGACATTGCCATGGGGGCGTGTGTCACTGAAGAGCAAGCTATCGCGCGCGCTCAGTACCTTGACTTGGTTTATTCTCAGTCTGGTACATTGTATGATTATCTGCCTGATGCCCCGAGACCAGGAACATCCAAAGCCCCGCCAACACCAACTGTTGACGGTATTATTGGTTCTGTTAATTCGTCCTCGAAGAAAAATTCCGCGAACCCTGGGAAGCAAAAATCAAATGCTTCGAATGAACACACTTCTCAGGTAACACCCACTTCGAATATTACTTCCGAGGTCAATGCCGTCCAGTCCACCACGGCAGACAAAGCCTCGAAAGGAAAGAAGAAAGGGAAAGCGAAGAATAAGCCAGATCAACCTAAACAGGACTCCCCTAAACCTCCGCCCGAGGAAGGTGCCAAGCGCAAACCCAAGTATCCTTGTCTTATCTGTGATGAAGATCACTATACCAAAGACTGCCCTAGGCGGTCCGAAGTTAGTCATTTGTTGAAAGGCGCTCCCGGGACTCCTGCGGTGCTCAAAGAACCCTTTCCCTCGCAACAAACTCAAATGGTGGCTGACCCCTCTCAACCTCCCTCTTCCTTCGGTTCTCAAGTATTTATGGCTGGAACGATACCTGTCCACATCAGTACTCGAACAAAAGATTATCCGTCATCTGTCGGGAAAGAGCCTGAGGTCCCCTCTAGTGCTCCTCCGTTCAGTTCAGGCCCGCTCCACATCGAGAGATCTAGTACTGAGACGCTTATTTGACCCCCTCCAAAAGGAGTACTCCAGAAATCTTCTTACAACCCAAATGCTCGTGCTGCACAACACTACAATATCGTTGAGGACTTAGCTCAGACTCCATCGGCTATGTCCGCTTTAGAAGTTCTCCAGAGCTGCCCTTCTCAGAGGAAGTCCTTGCTATCCGCTATCGGTGGCATAGACCCGGCCGACTCGGATTTGATTACTTTTGACTTGGAACGCCATACGCAGAGACTGCCTCCCCAAATCGCATTCCTCATACAGGTTATTATTAATTCCAAAACGATTCATCGTACAGTCATTGATGAAGGTGCTTCAACTTGCATCATGTCTGTTGCCTGTTGGAAAGCTATTGGATCTCCGACGCTGAGCCAGTCTCCCACAACCTTGGAAGCTTTTGATGGAAGAGCATCCCGTCCTTATGGTATACTCCAACGTTTGCCCATCTCTTTGGAAGGGAAGACGGTCAAGATGGAAGTTGAAGTTGTTGATGCTAATCTTACCTACAACCTCCTTCTCGGACGTAGCTGGATATACGCGATGCAAGCTGTAGCTTCATCTTTGTTTCGTCTCATCCGTTTCCCTCATCAAGGGAAGATTGTTATCGTAGACCAGCTGTCATTCTTCGTTTCCTCTTCTGAAAGCAACATCCCTTTTGTGGAGCATACCTCCAAATCATCTGAGAGTCTGGGAGCCGGGCTTTTCAAAGATCCCGCCCTCATGGGTGTTTTTCCGCTCCCACCTCCTAATGTCGCTTCCGTCAATATGATTACTACTTGTTCTGATCCGTGGATCCTCCCTCCCACCGACCAAGTAGATTCTTGGGGCGACCAGATGCCGTTGAGTCCTGCCGAGCTCAACTATGTTGAAATCATTGCTGCATCGGCTCCCTCTTCTGAACTTGCTCCTTCGAGTAAGATTCTCGACTCGTTCGCTCCATCTTCATGGCTTGTAGATGAGACTTCTTTGGACCCTTTAAAAGAAACATTCCCTTCCGACGAAGCCATTATTGAGACTATGTCTCTCGAGGAACCTCCTTGGCATGATTCTCACCATCGTTCCTCGTTTCTCCCTGCCCATCAGGATATGCTTACTTGTCTCGAGCGGTTTGCTCCTTGTCTCCCATTTCGAACCCTTCAAACACCTATCCAAGTTTGTCAAGTGTCCTTTGAAGAAAATATGGAAAACATTATGGAAACCCAGTCCATCGACATTTCTGTGAAACCAGGGATTGTTGAGCATCTTCACATTGGAGTCACTTGTACTCCGGAGGAGATTCGACTCTATACCAATCTTTTTCGCGAATTTCGTGACATCTTTGCATGGTCCTACGAAGAAATGCCCGGCATTGATCCTAGCATAGTGGTGCATGAGATAATCACGTACCTGGGTGCTAAGCCTGTTCGTCAACGTTTACGCCCTGTACACCCCCGAAAGGCTGCAGCTATTAAGGCGGAAGTAGAGAAGCTTCTTAAAGTCGGTTTTATTTATCCTATCCCCTCACAGATTGGGTCTCCAATATCGTACCTGTGAATAAAAAACTGGGTACCATCCGTGTTTGTGTCGATTATCGTGATATTAATCGGGCCTATCCTAAAGATAATTTCCCCACACCATTCATTGATCAAATTATTGACGAGTGTGCCAGAAGCGAAATGTACTCTTTTATGGACGGTTTTTCTGGATATAACCAGATCAATATTGCTCCCGCTGATCAACACAAGACCACTTTTATCTGTCCATGGGGCACTTTTACCTATAAGAAGCTCCCTTTCGGTCTCAAAAATGCCAGTGCTACCTTCCAACGTGCAATGTCCTATGCTTTTCATGACATTCGACACATTGTATAGCCATACCTGGATGATCTCCCAGCTCATTCAGCCAAACGTCAGGACCACCCTACTCACCTTCGTGATATCTTTCTTCGCTGTCGACACTACCGAATCAGACTCAATCCTCACAAATGTGTCTTCTGCGTTGAATCCGGACGACTTCTCGGGTTTTTCATCTCCCGAGAGGGCATCCATTTGGATCCCCTTAAAGTCGAGGCTATAGTAAATCTTCCTCCCCCTGCTTCCTTACAGCAATTGCAAAGCTTGCAGGGTAAAGCAAATTTTCTAAGACGATTCGTACCAAACTATGCCGAGGTGGCTAAAGGTTTCACACAGTTGCCAAAGCGAGATGTCCCTTTTCATTGGGATACCATCGCTCAGGAATCTTTTGAGCGTCTCAAGGGTCTCCTTGTTTCTGCTCCATTGCTCCGTCCTCCGAACTATCATCGTGACTACACTCTATATTTGGCTGCCGCCGACACCACTATCGGCATGGTTCTCGTTCAAACTGACGATGATGACACTGAGCATGTTGTATATTATCTCAGCTGCAATCTTTTAGACACGGAAAATCAATATGCTTATGTCGAGAAGTTGGCTTTGGCCGTTGTTTGTGCTGTCCAACGCTTCCGTCACTATATTTTGCTGCGCACTACTACCGTGGTTTCTTATTGCAACCCCATGACGTATATTTTGTCACGCCAGTTGCTGGGGGGCAAGTACTCAAAGTGGATTGTCATCCTCCAAGAGTTCGACTTGGAATTTACCACTGCTAAGTCCAATAAATCCCTTGTATTCGCTGAGTTACTTTGCTCTTTGCCATCTTCTTCCCCGCCCTCTCACTTAGAGGATCATATTCCGGATGAGACTTTATTCCTCATTAACACCCTCGATCCCTGGTACGGGGATATCATTATATATCTGCAAACGTCCTCCTTTCGCCCCGGCGTGTCCAAAGATGCTCGACGAAGGATTCGTCATCAGTCTCAACCATACCGTATCATTGGGGACACACTTTATCGCCTCGACGCCAACTCTGTTCTTCGCCGATGTCTAACTCTCGAGGAGGCTGAGCGTGTTTTGAATGACTGCCACTCTGGTGCCTGTGGTGGTCACATGTCCGGATATGCTACTGCCCAAAAAATCCTCCGTGCTGGCTACTTTTGGCCCTCTATCTTTAAAGATTGAATTCTTGCCGTCTGCTCTTGTCATGAGTGCCAGATATACCAGCGGAAGATGCGAGCGCCTCCCGCTCCATTGCACCCTGTTGTCACCGTCGGCCCTTTTTGCAAAATGGGGCATTGATTATACGACCTGTAACCCTCGCTCGGCCGGGGGGCATGGGTTTATTATCGGTTCCGTCGATTACTTTACTAAATGGGCCGAGGCGATGCCTACATTAACGGAAGACGGTCACACAGTGGCGCAATTTTTATTCAACCATGTTATCTTGCGATTCGGCGTCCCTCAAGCCATCGTCACTGATCACGGGAAGTATTTCCATAATCATATGATGACGGAACTAACAACCCAGCTAGGCTTACAACACGATAGTTCGACTCCATACTACCCTCAGTCCAATGGCCAAGTTGAAGCTATCAATAAGATTTTGATTACAATGCTTCAGCGTACCGTTGGCATGCATAAGTCTAACTGGAATTTGATGTTGTTCCCTGCCTTGTGGGCCTACTGAACCTCCGTGAAGGATGCCACTGGTTTCACTCCATTTCAACTAGTTTATGGACTAGAGGCTACCCTTCCAATCGAGTGTGAAATCCCTTCATTAAAATTGGCTGTCGAGCTACTTCCCAACACTACTCCATTAGAAGAACGCCTTATTTACCTGGAACGGCTAGATGAGACCGGTTGCCTAGCCTCTTTGGCCATCGAAACACAAAAGAAGCGAGTCAAGACTCACTTCGATCAGACTATCCATCCACGTTCTTTTGTTGAGGGAGATTTAGTCCTGCTATATGATCAGGAAAACGATAAGCTGGGAGCAGGAAAACTCGAGCCTATGTGGCTAGGCCCTTACATTGTCAAGAAAGTTTTGCAAAAAGGGGCCTATGAGCTAATTGATTATGAAGGGAACCCTCTTGGGAAGCCCCGAAACGGGCTGTACTTGAAAAAGTACTATGCATGATGCTTGTACACTTTATTTTGTACATACATGTACTTTAGCAGGTGTGTTGTGTGTATGTGTGTCAGTTTTAAAGGCGTGACTGCCGCTTATTGTGTCTTTCGCTTCTTGTGCAGATGTCTAATGCACCTTATGTTGGTTTCGCTGATGGTGCCTGCTGCAGTACTCGCAACTTGTCCTCTGCGGCGTGGGTGATCTATGATCCTCATGGCGAGTTGATAGATTTTCAAGGTGTGTGCTTGGGTTGTACCACTAACAATGTCGCCGAATATTGTGCTGTAATTGAGCTACTTGCTGAAGCAATTAATCTCGGCATTCGTGCATTGGTAGTGAACCTAGACTCTCAACTTGTCGTCCACCAGCTCAACGGGCGATATTCCGTCAGAGACCATCGCATTCTAAGGTTGTATTTACGTGTGAGATTGTTAGAAAGGAACTTTGATTTTATCACATATCAGCATATTCCACGACGATTAAACACATTATCTGATGCATTGGCTAATCATGTATTAGATAGACATTTGCGTAATTTATAATCAAAACATTATACAAGCAAGCACATAAAAGCACAACAATAAACCATAGGCATATGTATATATATATGTGTGTCATAATGTTTGCACCGCGTGCGTTACATAGTCCAAAAAATAATACATGTTCATCCTGATACATCCTGGGATGACATGTCCCCCAAAAATATGCATGAAAGAAGCCTAGAAGTCTAGTCATGGTGGTGCTCATGATAGCACGTCACCGCACGCACCAATCGTCTCAACATACGATGGATACGAGTCGGCACTCCCACTGTGTGCCTCTGGTATGCGAAGGGCACGTCCGCCAGTCTAGCGTAACCCGGAATCCCTTGGGTGAGTCCCTCAAGATTCTACACTAGCTCTTCCCCCACGGCACCCCTTGCCTGAGGGTCGGCTGCGGGTTGGCCCCTCCGCGCTATAGGAGACAAGTCGGCTGGTCGCTCTGGGCCTACGTCTGCATGTACATATGACTGTTATCAGAACATGCATGTATTAACAAAAAAAAAATGAAAATACATAAAACATCAAAAAATGAAGAAATCATACCCAGCTCCTCGTCCCATTCCTCTTCCTCTGGCAGTGGGAGGTCTGGGTCCCCCATGAAATTAGTCCCCGCGTATGGCCAATCCTCCACTACGATCAGCTGACGATGGAGCCATATAAAGAACTCGGGCCACCAAGACATCTGCTGGCCCCCTCCTCCTCTGGGCATCAATGCTGCCCAGCGTGTCATCCTAGGCTCTCGTGGCAATGGATCAGCCACTACAGCTCCCTGCATCTGAAAGAGGGGTAATCGTTCCAAGAAGAACGACACCACAATTGAGCCATACCTGAACTGTTTCACTTCTTCGCGCTTACACTTTGTAAGCTGCCTTTTGATGTTGGTAGTCACCGCTGTAGCCCAGTCAAAGATGGTGGGGCTGAGGCATTCTGTCGCTAGTAACAGATGATTATTGCTCGCCTCATGGGGCACCTGTACCCCAGCTGCACGTGTGATGGTGAACAATATCACCTTAAGAACCAAATCCTGGATGGTGGCGATATCCACCTTGGCACTGTTTCTCCCAAATTGTGCCTCTGGACACACTCGGGCCTTCACTTCACCTATCTTCTCTCCGGAAGGTCTGCTTCCGGTCAAAATAGGGCTCGCCCCTCTCCGTGATAGCCCAGTAATGAAATACACATCAGACACGTCCAACTCTAAGGTTTGGTCCCGTAAGCGAAATACTTGGTCATCAACATCCCAAGCATCCACTATGAACTGCAATAACTCAGGCTGAGCTCGCAGATAAGATGTGAGGAAGAACTTCTTGAGACCACAGTCCCTCAAAGCATTCATACATCCCTCATCCTCGATGGCCAAGGCATCTACAACATCATGTTCCCGTTCTTTCCATTCCACCACCATTTTTTCTTGTTTCCTGCACCCACAAGGATGAATAAGTCATTATTGGAACACTGGTAAGCTTACAAACCGGACAAATTTCAAAAATAATGATGAAATTCAAGGTAAAAATTAGGTCGCGCGGTTGGCGCGACACCTTTGGGTAAATCACCCCATTGGCGCGGACCCGTGCCGGATACCCGCGCCAATGGGGCGCGGCCCTAAATTTCAAATTCCTCCTTGCAGAGGCTCAATCAGGGGACAAAATGCATAAAAAAGGAATGGAAATAAAGCCAAAGGAAGCGCCTCTTACCTGGAACCGATGAAATCTCAAATGGTTGTACGGATTGGCTGTAATCACCACCTGAAGTTCGCCCCCCAAACAGACCACTACTACTATTCGAGAGGTAAAAAGTAAAAAGTAATTCTATTTTTTACATTTTCACCATATTTATAGACTTTTTGACTCATTTTTAGGTTTAAAAAGTTATTTTTTGAATATTTTAATATATTTGTGGTCGAAAATGGATTTTATGATTGCTTCTTGTACAGTGACAGGTCTTTTACGCAACTTCGATGGTGAAACGAGTTATATTTTATACTTTTTTCGGACTCGGTAAATACACGAAAAAGTCACTATGGAGTCATCTTTCAGCTCTTTTCTGACTCGCTAAACTTGAAAAGATCGTCGAGTTATCCCTCTTGACTCGTTAAACGTAAATAAGAGGCGGTCGTCTTTAAACTCTTTTCCGACTGTGTAAAAACGAAAAGATCGTCGAACCTTTGTCGTTTCAGGTTCGTTAACGGTTTCGAAACGACGTGGTTTCCATCACTTTTTTACTTTTTCAGGTCGAAATCACTAATGAAAAGTACTCCTCGATCGTAATGGTCGGGCGGTTCTTTCGAGCATTGTTTTATACTTTTTCGGGCTCGAGAGACACAACTTTACGAAAAAGGACACCCTTGGAGTTTTCTTTTCCGCAGTCTTTTCAAACTCTCTAAACATGAAAAGACACCGAGTTTTTCCTTTGTCAGACTCGTTAAAACTTAATGACATTGGAGTCCGTCAAGATGACGTTACAAGCATATGCTATCCCCATCAAGCTTGTAAATAAAAATAATTGGGGTACTCGCCAGAAATGGTAGGGGAAAATGGAACCATAATTATTGTCGTGTCGGCAGTATGTCGCTCTTGAACATGGCACTTGTCTGCTTTCGTGTCTGGGTGGGGATATCTCATCTCATTTTTCACTTGCCTCCGTGGATTTGGGTAATCATGTTTGACCTCTCATCTGCTCATTGCCTCGTCACCATGACCTCTGATCCATTGATGTCAAATACTGCCAATTCCACTGTCGTGCCGCCGATATGTTCAAGAGAAGTTGACCTCTGCAGAATAACAACCTCCTTCTGATAGCTCACATAATTTTGATCCACCACAATATTTTTTCTCTGTCTCATGTCGATGATGTGGGAAACACTATGGCCCACCTTCGATCAAGGTCACTTCCTGTCGACTTCAACTCATTATCCAGGAAGCTGATCTAGAGACTCCCTTCCGGTGCCTTGGAGCCTGCATGCCTCAATGGCAGGTTCTTCGTGTTCGACATGAGGTTTTCATCATTGGCCTCCGATCGAATGATTCTACGGGTGTTCGACGCCAGCTCACTAATTCGCACGCCGTAGATTGTACCTATAGTACCTTGAGGGCCATTGTCATTATTGGTGGTACCTCTCACGTCTGTTAACAGTTTTCATTATTGACTGGTAATCAGACGATGTTCATGCATGTTTGACTTCAGCTCATGTATTCGCATGCTTGAACTTGTACTTTTGTTCGGGTCGAGATGGAGCACAAGACCCTGGATTTTGTCTGTTGGAATCCAGGCTGTGATTTTGTGGATTCTTGTTACATGACTCATTCATTGGATGGCTGCGACCATACCTGAGTCTATTCATCAATCCTAACCAGATGGCTGCGCCCATACCATGGATCTAGATTATTATGTACTCTATTATAGATGGCTGCGACCATACCACATATATCATGTACTTGAGCTATCAGTTGTATCTCCCTATGCAGATTCTCCGGCGGCAGCTGCATGTGTTCTTGTAAATCATTTCACCCCCCTCTCTCTCTCGGGCCTCATGCTTTAGGGGGCATCTGTTACACAGTAATTTGTCACCGTCCCTGTTACCCCTTTTCCCGCACTTTGGAGGACTCATTCCGGGACCTGTGAGCAGTGACATAACTTAAAAACACTTGTATTATGTTCCCCTAAGTATGGACTTCATGTGCCTTGAAGACATCTCTTGCAAAATATCCCTGAAAAGTGGCTTTTTCCATTAGCGCGGGTCCACAATGTACTACCCGCGCCAATGAAGGAAATCATCAAAAGAAGGCGCGCCAGTTGGCGCTTTGTCTTAGAGTTACACCCGCGCCAACCGAGTTTGGAAAAGATTTTTAACAAACGCGCGCCCGGATGTTTTTTCCCTTCAAATCATGAAGTTTTTGAGGATAATGCTAATCTCTTGGATGTCGAGATTCATCATCTATCCCTTACATCTATCCACAATGGCTTTTTGGGGATAATGCCAATCTATAATGGTTGTCTTGATTCATTGTATCTTCTTCCCCTCCTCCATCTATAAAAGCCTGTCCTCATGCATTTGACAAGCTAGTGATAATGCTAGTTTTTGAGTGATAGTAAGAGTTTTGGAGCATAGGGAGATTATACTGTCAGAAGTCTGAGCTTTGCATTCATAATCAAAGAGAGAGAAAGGCTTGTTGCAAGACATATGTAGCTGTTCGCCCAGCTAGAGGAGGGATTTAACGTCAAAACCTTGGTTGTACTTTTCTCTGTTGATTACCATTAATAAACGACTATCATTATGGTTCCGATATTATTGTTCATTATGATAATGTTTGATCTATATCTTTTCTGACCGATATATGGTTGTATTTAGTGGATTTTATGCTTGTATTCGCTTCGTTCTTTGCATGTGCAGGTATCCATTCGCGGAGATCGTGAGGATCGTGACCTGCTGGAGCAAGGGAATGGGAGTATCAACTCTTCCACAACACTAGCGTTGGACTTCAGGTTGGTTCTCATAATCCACTTTCAATTTGAAACTAGGAACTTGCATGGTAGCGTTGATTGATTGTTGCTAGACCCATTTTGGGCTAGTGGGATCGCCTCTGTCCGCAGAGGGGATTTACCTCACCAACAGGGGTCATAAATTCTTCTCTCATAAACACAATGCCATAACCATTTGCAATTGGACCAACATTTCCACCTTTGTCCAGGCAAACTATATATTCTTGAAGGTAAAAGTCTTGATTATTTGAAATTGTTGGGACACTTAAACAATATCACTTAGATTGAAGGCCCCTCAAATCTTATCGATATGTTGAATTGAGTAATCTATGTGTCATCAAAATTTTTCATAGAGAAGAATCCTTTAAACAACATACCACTCATTATGTTGTGAGAGTGCATCTTTAAGTTATCACACCTTTCGAACCATAGGACATAATATAGACATTCCAAGGCAACATTGGAAGGCCATGGGCCCCACCATACTTGGACGATACATATGATTGCAACATATACACCCACTGAAAAACTAAGCCCTTTTGGTCAATCAACATGATACACAATAAATGTGAGATGATTGAGGGATATCTCACAACAATTGAGTTCTTGGAAAATAAGAGGTCCTTACGTGATAGAAAAGAAGCTTGTGTTTTGAGCGTTGGAGATACCAATACCACATGGCCACTAGGGAGAGCCCCATTCCAAAAGAGGATGCCAAGATGAAGCACAATAGTATTGGGGTGAACAAAAGTCCAAGCTAGAGGAATTTGGTTAGTGGGGTCCTCCAAACCAATCAACCAATAACCAATTTTTCAATCACTAACAATTACCTCTAGAGGTCTTACAAAACCAAAAAACCTGGAGCTCCATCCATAAAATCTTGATTTACATGTATTGAAATGAGTGAATCGTTTTCAAAATGATTGCTAACCATATTTGAACAATTAGGGAGAGAAATACCCTATATGAAACCTTTTATTGAGTAGTTTCTTATGGGTAATACAAAGAATCTATTTCCAAAACATGAAGCAAAGGGGCTAGAGGAAACCCCTATTGAATCCATCGATGAAGCAAAATACAAGGGGACAAGGAGTTGTTCACTAATAAAAATGTTGAAGTGTCGGGGATAAGTGTTTATTATCTTGATACATCACAATCCAAAGCAAGGAAACCTCTTAGTGACAAAGGACTAGTGAATCCAATTACAGGGTTTGTCAATCTTCAAGAAGAGGCTTTGTTGACCAATCTTACTAATGTTGATGTTTGTAGCTTGGGTAGGATCTTCTGCATATGCCTAAGTGGATAGACATGTAGAAGTCACCCAAAATCTCCTTAGGACACTTTATGGAGTGTGAGCAAGTTGTTAATGTAAGTTGTAACTTAGAAAAAGTTTTAAACTTAGGAAAATCAAATAATTATTATGTTGGCTAATTAAGCTACAAAAACTTAGGGAAAGTAAATTAAATTGTTTTAGTGATTATATTTTAATCTCAACCGTTTATCTAAAGTGAGGCAAGATCTAGTTTAAATTATCAGTCACTTTGGAGATTAGGGTTAACAAGTTATCTCAATGTAAAGTTATAAAATCAAGGCTAAGGAGAGGATAAGATACCCATACAATGGCACTAACCTTTGAGAGGGATTTTTTCAAGTAAAGAGTGTGATACTCTAGTGTGCAGGGTTCGAGGAAGTGAAAAAGGGTAGCATTGAAGATCCAAATTAATGAAGGAGATCAAGGAAATATCTAAAGCCCGATCCACTGGATAAGATCCAATGCATATTGTATATGTAATTTTCTCAGTTGGGCTATTATCCTAATTGAGCTAAAGAAACTTTGGAAAAGTAAAATAAATTGCTTTAGTGATTATGTTTTAACCTAAACCATTGATCTAAAGTGAGGAAAGATCTAGTTTCAGTTATCAATTACTTTAGAGATTAAGGAGAGGAGAAGGCACACCATACAATGGAACTAACCTTCGAGAGAGGGATTTTCTAAAGTAAAGAGTGTGATACTTTGATATGCAGGGTCTAAGGAAGTGTAGAAGGCAAACATTGAAGATCCATATCAATGGAGGAGATCGAGGTAAGATCTAAAGCCTAACCCAATAGATAAGATTGAAGGCATATTGTATATGCAATTTTCTCAGTTGGGCTATTCTCCTGGTGTTGTAGCAGCTATAACACCCTCCAAAATTTGGGCTTGCACTAAAATTTTAGAGCCTTCCTTGGTCTTTCCTTTGATTATTGCAAACACTTAAGCTCATTTCATGAGCTTTCCTAGAGTCCTTTGACCCATTTTTCTTCTTGGATCCACTATCGTCTTTTAGCATGTTTGACTGTTTTTCTACGCTTGTAGAGCTTTTATAACAGTTTCAAAGGTTGGTCTTTGTGTATATGAGTTGTCCTAGCTATGTAAACACCCGTCACACTCATACACAAAGTTTTGATCACTTTCGTACAAGTGTCGTCACAATCGTCCTAAAGTCTATCTCAAGTGTCACATTTGTCGCTTCTTGCTATGAGATAGTCACACAAAGGGTTATGCTTTGTCTTGTTGTTATGGTGGCCTATGTTGTTGTGTCATTGAAGTATTTTAAACCTGTGATCATAAGTTCAATTTATTCACGCGTTTATCTTCCTCCCGCACTTAGCCATTTTCCCGAATATCTTCTCGACCAGGCAACTCAGTTTCACCGGACCCTGACTGGACTGTGTACTGCGCAGTCTCAACCCTCAGTGATGTGACCTTTTTTCTTGGAACTGCATAATGCGCAATCACTGTCCCCTAGGGTAGTTTCACTGCGCAATTCCAAAGCTCATCAGCTTCCCTTCACTCCTAGAATTACGCAATAGTTCCTCCTAGTCTGACTTGAATTAAGCACTTCACACTTTCAATCCTCAAGATTTTCCCGTTGCCTGCTGGAACCCCGCAATGCGCAAAGAAACCAACCTCCCTTGGCCTACAGAACTGGGTAGAAGTGTCCCCAGTGTCCTACCTCATCTAGAGCTCACTGACCTCAAGGATTGCGCAAAGTCTCTTTGTTGCCCAGTCTGCCTTGCCTCCTGAAACTGCATAGTTTGTCATCCCAGGGCCCCATCTTGCAACCTCCACTGCCTGCTCGCACTACACAATTTTTTTGCTCAATGGTCACTGCGCAATTTTTTCCCTCAGTGGTCACTGAGAAAATCTTTCTCTCAGTGGTCACTGTGGAATTTTTTCCCTTAGTGTGCACTGCGAATTTTTTTCCCTCAATGGTCATTGCGCAAATTTCTCCCTTAGTGGTCACTACATAAATTTCTCCCTCAATGGTCACTGTGCAAAATTTTCCCCTTGTTTGGCTTGAGTTGCACATTGCACAGTCTCAATGATCAAGCTTGAACCCTGACTGCCTAAGTTGTGCAATCTTGACTCCTAGTGGCCAGTACACAATTTCTTTCCTTAGTGGGGACTGTGCTGAAAAGTTCCTTAATCAAGCCTAAGATGTGCTCTTCGCAGTCTCAGTGATCAAACCCCTCTCCTTGTCACTTGGAACTGTGCGATGCACAGTTACTGAGCCCTCTCGCCCAGCCTGTCACTTGTCCTAGGATCGATTCATGGATAATAATACATCATCTTAGGGTAGGGAGTTTTTCGATTGATGTCGTTCCGTCATGAGTGAATTGCAGGAACATGTACACTATCAAGTCATGGCGAGATGATGAAGAAGGAGAAGAAGGAGGGAAGAATGCCTAAAGAATCACTTGTAGCTAAACATACTAGTGGACCTACCAAGAGAAAGCCAAAGGAATACAAGTGTGCAACCACCTTCCAAGACCAAGGATCATTGAAGACCCCACATTGTTAAGCTATGTAGAGGGTAAGAGAATGCATATCCAAGAACACATCCATCACTTAGAAGCAATATCGTCTTGACATTGCCACATCATCAAACCAGTCCATGTCAGCATTGTCATGTCAAGCCGTGTCATGAGTTGTCATATGCCACATCACTACTGTGGGCCATGTACATTGTAAATCAAATGTATTGTGAAGTGAAAGTCTAATGGAAAAACATGAATATGAAGAGTCATGTAAGTTGAAAATTCATAGGAAGCTGAATAGTCATGAGGGTAGTCAAATAGTCACAAGGTGTAAGCATCACCCCTTTGGTTATATATAACCCCTCATTTTATGAGCAAAGGACTTTTCACCTTAGCTCCTCCTGCAACGCATTAGAAAGATCAATTGGTTATTTGAGGAGCAAGGAGTGGCTCCAATGTCCCACCATTGGGGCTAGTGATGTACAATGTAAATATGTGCCTTGGAACTTTTTCTTAATTACAGAAGCCTTTTCAGGCCAGCAAATTTGCATGCATGAATTATGAATGTTTGTAAGACTATTCTGTGAATGTTTGTATTTCATGTTTTCTTTCAAATGTAATAATATAGTTGAACTATTTCAGTTATTTTAGTGCTAATCTTGTTGGGAATGTGTTGTAATGGTTGTCAATACTGTTTCATCCTTGAGGACTATTTTGCGAGATACTAGACAAACCTTTTTCTTAACTATCAGTTATAATGACTGCCACATCCGCTGTGGACTATTCTGCTGGTAACGACTGTCGTGTCCACTGTGGACTATTCCGTTGGATGTTGGACATGCATTTTTGGTTCATGTGTGTCTCTTCTTGGGTGGTACTATTACTTCTCACATAGAGGCTCATTTTTCTCCCCCTTTTGCAGTAAGAGAACCTAGACACAGTTGTGTTGCACACTGACTAGGCACACTCACCTTGATGTTCAAAGATACCATTGCATCAATCTCTTGTGATGACAGCTAAAGCCAAGACAAACCTTTAAGGATTTGGCAACCAGGCCTTTATACCAGATGGGACTCCTACACAAAACGGTGTGAGGTCTGATTGGGACTTCATATCGGGGAGTGATCCAGAATGGATTTTGTAAGTCAAGTCAGAATCTAACCATATGTTGATGACCAAGATGGTCCTAGGTGGCAAAGTTGTTCTCGACTTGTGCCGAGTTTGATTGTCTCAATTGATTTTGAAAACTGGTGCCAAGATGAAGGGTTCGACACACTGATTCCAGTGATGTCTTCGGATTTTCATTTGGCCTCCCAGTGATGGAGAAACCATCCATCAAAGTTGAGGTGTCGAAGAAGGCCTTGCTGGCCATGTGACATTTCTGTAGATCGACATGTGGTATCAAGTCAAACTCTCATTCAATACACATCTCTAGTTGATGTTGAGATATTTTGAGGTTTGGAAGGTATTAGTTTGATTCAAATTTCATGGCAGGAGAATTTTATCTACCTAAGGTTTTAACAAACGATACCTATGGTTAAAAGCTACCTATTGTTAATACTATGATGGCATAAATGGTGCTAAACCTAAGCGCAAACAAAAATTAGGTGGTTTGTTCATAAACCATGTTACAAGTTTGAAGTCGAAATTTTAATGTTAAAGAACATTACAAAAGGCACATTACAATAATGTGAAAAATCGCATTAAAGTGGCGCATTAAACTATGTTACATAGTTATAAAAACTATATGTAATGTTGTGTTAATGCAACTCCACGTCATGGTCAACGAATATGGTGGAGTCCACATGGTGCAAGTGGCAACGAAGCCTTTGGAGGATGGCACAGTGGCACGACAGTGCACGGGCTATGTGACAGATCCAACGCAACAGAGTTAGTATGCCACAGGGCGTGGCTACGTCAGCAATTAGTGTGGAGTTGACATAAGGCACAAAGGAGACCATGGGTGCACGAAAGAAATCCAAAAAAATACAGAACATGTGGCATCCAATTGTGTGGAGGAGATCCAAGGCCCCGGTCAGCATGAAACCATTAGATGTTAAGTGCACGGATGGCACATTCGATGGAATAAGTGTGCCAAAAGGCAGGTTCATGTCATCTAGATACAATGTAACGGAGTTTTGGATCATGTGGCATGCCAGCGCAGGAATGACACGAGTTAAGTGGCGTCGGAAGTGACACGGTGGCATGGAAAAGCTACACATTACTGCCGCAATGCCACACAATGAAACCAACAACGAAGAGGTGGCCTTGTCAATAGAACAAATCACAACTGTCAGAGGTTTGTGGCACAGTGCCATGGGTCAACGAAGCCAAGGTGGCACGACGACATGCGCAGAACTCCAAAATTGGCTAGCACAGTAGCGTCGGTTCCAACTGCAAGCCATGAATAGAAGGTGTTTGTAGAGATCATGGAGCCTGGATGAACTTCGAGTTGGTGGTCCAGTCAAACAATGTGGATTCAGTGCAATGAGGCTACGTGAAGTAACCAACGTCCTTTCACTGACTTGAAGTTCAAAAACAGAGTTACATTAAAGGTTGCAATGGATAGCGCTAGTGATATTTTGAGGTTTAATACAGTTTAATGAACTATATTTAAATATATATCAAATGCGCCATCGAAACAACAAATAATTTGTTAAAACAACGTTCCAAATTTAGTTTGGGATTTTAGTATAAAAGGAGGTGGAAGTCCATCCTTTAGAAAAAGCAAAAAAATATATGAAGAAAGCAGAGTTTCTTTGAAGTCAGGCTTTAGAAGTCTTGGAAAGGAGGAGAAGAAGAGTGGCAGTGCAGAGCCCATCAAGTCTTTTTCTATTGTAGAAGTGAATCCTTACAAGAAGGAGGCAAGCAAATCTAGGGAAGAGGTTGCGCTTCAAGCGATAGTTCAGTGAAAGAAGCTTCAGGGTCAGAGTTTTGACATTTGTCTGTAGAGGCTCTTTTGAGCATTTCCTGGCCATCCTTGGGCCTATTCAGGAACAAAGATAGGCACTAGAAAGGTATTGTAGAAGGCCTTCTTTCTACAAGTGATCCAGATTTAAACAAGAGCGCAACAAATTACAGAGATAACCATAAACACAAAGATGCAGCGGAAATAATACTGAAATATGCTTACAAACAGAAATGGACATAAACTAGCTAGGGCGATGGTAGCTTATCTCTGAGAAGAGATGTGGAGACTACATGCCTCTGAACTATGTTACAATGAGGCTCGAAGGCCTATTTATTGTTGAGAAATAATGGAAAACCCTTAACATCCCAAAACCTAACCCTAGAATATGAAATGCCAAATTGTGGGCCCCGTTTTGGGTAAGTTGGTACATCAACTTCCTAGGGTCGTAACTTTGGCACCCGATCTTCATTTGATGCATACAATAGTTCGTTAGAAAGATCTATCCAAGAACTATAACTTTGGGAAGAGCAACATCAGTCCATCAACCCATGTTGCTCCTATATTTCCAAAAAAACGTCGTTTAGGGCCTCAAATCGGCTTCAGAAGTTCAGGACCGGAAAAACTGTTAAAAATAGTAAATTGTGCTACAATTACAGAAACTGAAAAAATGAAAGAGACAGTTGTGGGGGTCCAAGTGGGATAGTTGGGTGGCCAACATCCACCTGGATCATTCCTCCCCTCTTATCAAGCAATGGTCCCCATTGCGTTGAGTTCCTCCATCTGCTGAACTTGGTCCCTGGTGAGCTGTTCTGCAATCTCGGATGTGTCCAGTAATGGTGGGAAGCATGGTCGAGGGCGGTACACATTGAACACTTTGTGCAGGTGAAGGAATGGAGGAATGATGTGCTCCAAAGCATTGTTTCCCACAGCCTTGGTAATGCTGTAAGGACCATGTCGGAGTGGTTTGAGCTTCTGATGGGATCTTGTACGACGTTCTTTCTGCATATGTAACCAAACTTTGTCGCCCACCTGAAACTTGTGTGGTGGCTCCGTGGGTGAGGAGAAGTTGTTCCTGTGTTCTTTCATGACTGTATCCTCTGCTGGCTGCTACTATGTGGAGGAACCCTTCGCGGGGGTCATGGATGTGGTGACGATCTTCCGCTTACTTTGGGAGCGAACTAGACAGAAAATAAATTTCCTAGTCTGTGAGATGAGCTTGCTGCCTTTCTTAGCAGTGATCAAAGAGGTGGTGGTAGGTGGGGCTACCTATGGTATCCTGTATAATGAGTTACCCAAAGAAATAATAACAACGCGAGGCCTTGACTCATACACAACATTTCGCCTCCACAAGTATGGCTGGCCTAATAATACATCACAAACATCCAGAGGTGTAACATCACACAATACCACGTCTGTGAAGGGTTTAATGTTGTATGGAAGGCGACACTGCTGGCGAACTCGAAGATCTCATCCTTGGTGAGGCCACCCGATACTGTATGGCTGCGGGTGTGGTGTAGTCGGTAGGCCCAACCGCTTCACGACCTCTGTTGAAATGAGGTTCTTTTGGCTGCCACTGTTGACAATGAATTAGAGCGGCGAACCCTTCACCCACATTTTTGAGTGGAAAAGATGCTCCCCCTCCTCTGGATCTTTAGGCTCATTCTTCTAGATCTTGGCGGTGGAAACAGTGGCGCTAGGCTCCGCATCAATGATATGCTTCCCTTTGCCATTCCCCTTCTTGGGTTTTGACTCAGGGTCGGAACATGCATCTGATTTTGAAGCCTTCAACTCTCCCACCAGCGACTGCTTGGTTCGACAGTCACTTGTGTTGTGAGTGGGGCTCTTATGGAACTCACACCACCTTCTTGTGTCCTTCTTCGACTTTGTGGTGTTGTTCTTTTCTTGTGGCTTCGACAAGTTGTCTTGGGTCACCCTGCCCCGGCTTTGTCCTTTGGTCTTCGGATTCGCAGATCCAAAGTCTCCCTTCTGTTTGAACTTTTGCTCGATCTTGACAGCATATGGGTATGCTGTGCTAAGTGAGGAGATGTTCAGGAACTCCATCTTTTCTTGGATGTATTTTTATAGGCAACCACAGTGTTTGAGTACTAGATGCAGCTCAGAATCTTTGATACTCAACTATGTATCATCCTTGGTGAGGCCACCCGATACTGTATGGCTGTTGGTGTGGTGTAGTCGGTAGGCCCAACCGCTTCACGACCTCTGTTGAAATGAGGTTCTTTTGGCTGCCACTGTCGATAATGAATTGTAGCGGCGAACCCTTCACCCACATTTGTGAGTGGAAAGACGCTCCCCCTCCTCTGGATCTTCAGGCTCATTCTTCTGGATCTTGGCGATGGAAACAGTGGCGCTGGGCTCCGCATCAATGATATGCTTCCCTTTGCCATTCCCCTTGTTGGGTTTTGACTCAGGGTCGGAACATGCATCTGATTCTGAAGCCTTCAACTCTGCCACCAGCGAATTCTTGGTCCGACACTCATTTGTGTTGTGAGTGGGGCTCTTATGGAACTCACACCACCTTCTTGTGTCCTTCTTCGACTTCGTGGTGTTGTTCTTTTCTTGTGGCTTCGACGAGTTGTATTGGGTCACCCCACCCGGACTTTGTCCTTTGGTCTTCAGATTCGCAGATCCAAAGTCTCTCTTCTTCTGTTTGAACTTTTTCTCGATCTTGACATCGTATCGGTACGCTGTGATGAGCGAGGAGATGTTCAGGAACTCCATCTCTTCCTGGATGTATTTTTATAGGCAACCATGGTGTTTGAGTACTAGATGCAGCTCAGAATATTTGATACCCAACTGTGTGCGAAGGGTATGAAAAATGTTTGTGAACTCCGACACACCTTGGTCTTGTCCCTACCGCAGTGTGGTCCACTTTATGTATTTGTCCTCATAGATTTTGACAGGGTAGTACTACTCCTTGATGGCATCCCGGAAGGAATCCCAAGTGGGTGTGGCTGAGAACAGTGAGTCTATACTTTCATCCTTTTGCTCACAGTAGGTTTCCCACCAGTCCTTGACGTGGGGGGCTGCTTTGAGAAGAGCGAAAGCAATATTTTCCCGACTCGAAAATTCATGAACAAAAAAATAACCCTCTAGCAGATTTAACCATTTATCTACAACATCCACATCTATCCGACCCTCTAATATGGGGATTTCAAAATTAACTTGTACCTTAAAGGGCGTGGCATTTCCAGAGTAGTTGCTGGAAGCCGATGCGTCGCCTCTAGGTAGCCGCTGAAGGATCTGTGCAAAGCTATCCATCATCGCGTTCCTTTATCGCTCGAGGGCTTCTTCGAGCAAGATTTTGATAGGGTCTCCTGTTCCCTTGTATTTCTTCTCATTAGTCGTGGGAGTTCGTCGAGATTTGCGAGGCTAGTCTTGCAAAGGTTTGACCAGTTCAATCCCTAATTCCTTATATCCCAACCTCATTGGGGGCATGCAAAGAAGAACAGAGAAAAAGAAGACCGCTCTGATACCACTAATTTGGATTTAAACAGGAATACAACAGATTACAGAGATAACCATAAACACAGAGATGTAGCGGAAATAATACTTCATTTCATTAATATAAAATACTAAAATATGCTTACAAATAGAAATTGACATAAACCAGTTAGGGCGATGGTAACTTATCTTTGAGAAGAGATGTGGCGGCTACATGCCTATGAACTGTGTTACAATGAGGCTTGAAGGCCTATTTATTGTTGAGAAACAATGGAAAACCCTTAACATCCCAAAACCTAACCCTAGAAGATGAAACGCCAAATTGTGGGCCTTGTTTTGGGTAAGTTGGTACATCAACTTCCCAGGGTCGTAACTTTGGCACCCAATCTTCGTTTGACGCGTAAAATAACTCACTAGAAAGATCTATCCGAGAACTGTAACTTTGGGAAGAGAAACACCGGTCCATGGACCCATGTTACTCCCAGATTTCCAAAAAAACGTCGTTTAGGGCATCAAAACGGCTCCACAAGTTCAGGACCCAAAAAAATGTTAAAATAGTAAATTGTGCTACAATTACGGAAACTGAAAAAATGAAAGAGATAGTTTTGGGGGTCCAAGTGGGATAGGTGGGTGGCCACCAACATCCACCTGGATCAACAAGTGTCTAGAAGTTCCTGTGAACACAGATCAGCTAGTAAATCCACATGTAAAGAAACTCTGGAAGAACTTCTAATAGAATGGTTGCTCATATTGAAGCGGACCCAGAGACGTAGTCTAGGAGGGACGAACTCCGTCACCAAATTCTTACTAAGTTTGCATCTTTGATCATTGTTTCTTATGCATCATTTACTTTTGATGTTAAAAGATTAACGTATGCTTAAGTTGGAATAAATCAATCGCCTGACAGTTCCATTTTAGAATTGCATTTGTAGAGAGAAGACGATCTAACTTCTGCATTTAAGATCATTTTTGGTATCAGAGCAAGTTGGCTCTTTTTGGTGCAAGAATGGAAAAGAGTTCCAAGCAGCTCAAGCGGGAGAACGATGCTTTGTGGCGGATGGTGAAATCTATGGAGGAAGACAAGCAAAGACTCCAGACAAAGATTGAAGCTTTGAGAAACGATGCTTTGCGGCAGATGGTGAAATATCTGGAGGAAGACAAGCAAAGACTTCAGACAGAGATAGAAGTTTTGCAAAAGAGTCGAAGGATAAATGATCCATTAGTTTACAGTGCACCCACTGAAAGGAAGAATGAGGTCTCCCCTCTTCATATGGATGATGAAGATAGTTCATCATTATCCACGGCTCCAAAAGCTCTAGAAGCTATCGTAAGATTTTCCTCACCTTCTAAAGGAACTTCTTATGCACTAGCCTCACCAAGAAAAGACTTGGAGAAGAATGATTCTTCCAGTGATTAGGAGATTGGAGCATTTGAAAATCATAATAAAATTATGGGTATGAAGCTAATGCAGAAGATGTGTTACTAGGAAGGACAAGGTCTGCAAACAAAGCCAGGGAAGAATCTAGTTGATCTCAGTACAAGAGTGGCCTAAACATGAAGGCATAGGCTTCGACCAATCAATCTGTGACTATTGCTGGAAGAGAGGACACATTGCACATCAATGTTGGTCCCTACATCCCGACTTGATGCCAAAGAAGTTGAAAGACCAAAAAGGTAAAAATACATATCACTCAGAAACTGATTCAAAAGGTGAGTCCTCAAGTCAAAATTTAATGTTAAAAGTTATCAAGAGGATTTATCCATGTACCTTTTGTGGTAGTAATTCACATTGTGTAGAAGAATGTTGGAAGCATAAAAATTTCAGCAAGAAAGTAGGTGCTATCAAAAGTCAGCCATGGAAAGATGATGTAGCACTGCAAGTAAAGAAGCGTCCCAAGAAGATCTTACTTCAGTCAGACAAGGACTCCGCAACATCCAGAAAAAGTACGAGAAAGTCCAATAAAAAGGAAGCTAGCACAAACTCCGGAGAACAAGTTGTCGAAATTGCAAGTTGAAAGGGCATTCAAAGAGAAAATGTCTAATGCTACCCTGAGAGAAAATATCAACATCAATAGAGTAAGAGACATCAAAAACATACCTGGCGCTGAGGAACGTAAGTCTCCATATTGGAACTGGGAAAATTACATGCCATATGTATAAACCGTGAGTTTGTAAATTGGTGACAATAGGCCTAGTCAAAGTTTGTAACTAGAGTCTAGATGGTTTTTACATTAACTCATGTTTGTAATAAAAATTTTGGAGGTCCAAAAGTTCTCTCTGTTGGGAGGTGTGATCCATAATGGATTTTTTCAGTCAAGTCAGAATCTTCCCATATGTTGACGACCAAGATGGTCCTAGGTGGAAAAGTCATTCTCGACTTGTGTAGAGTTTGATTGTCTTAATTCATTGCAAAAACTAGTGCCAGGACGAAGTGTTCGATGCACTGATTCTAGTGATGTCTCCAGATTTTCGTTTGGCCTCCCAGTGATGGAGAAACCATCCGTCGAAGTTGAGGTGTCAAAGAAGGCCTTGCTGGCCATGTGACGTTTCTGCAGATTGACATGTGGTATCAAGTCAAACTCTCATTCAGTGCACATCTCCAGTTGATGGTGAGATATTTTGAGGTTTGGAAGGTATTAGTTTTGATTCAAATTTCATGGCAAGAGAATTTTATCTACCTAAGGTGTTAACAAACGATACCTATGGTGGAAAACTACCTATTGTTAATACTATGATGGCAGAAATGGTACTAAACCTAAGCGCAAACAAAAATTAGGTGGTTTGTTCATAAACCATGTTACAAGTTTGAAGTCGGAATTTTAATGTTAAAGAACATTACAAAAGGTGCATTACAATAATGTGAAAGGTCACATTAAAGTGGCGCATTCAACTATGTTCCATAGTTATAAAAACTATATGTAATGCCACGTTAATGCAACTCCACATCATGGTCAACGAATATGGCAGAGTCGACATGGCGCAAGTGGCAACGACGCCTTTAGAGGATGGTACAGTGGCACGACAATGCATGGGCTATGTGATAGGTTCAATACAATGGAGTTAGTATGCCATAGGATGTGGCTACGTCAGCAAATAGTGTGGATTCCATAGAAGGCGCAGAGGAGACCATCGGTGCGTGGAGACAATCCAAACAAATGCAGAACAGGTGGCATCCAACTGTGTGGTGGAGATCCAAGGTCTCGGTCAGCATGAAACCGTCAGAGGTTAAGTGCACGAATGGCACAGTCAATGGAATAAGTGTGCCACGAGGTGGGTTCGTGTCAGCTAAATACAGTGCAACGAAGTTTTGGATCATGTGGCATGCCAACACAGGAATGACACAAGTTAGGTGGCATTAGAAGCATCATAGTGGCATGGAAAAGCTATGCATTACTGCCACAATGCCACACAACGAAACCAACAACACAGAGGTGGCCTTGTCAACAGAACAAATCATAACTTTCGGAGGTTTGTGGCACAATGCCATGGGTTGACGAAGACAAGGTGGCATGGCGACATGTGCAGAAATCCAAAATTGGCTAACACAGTAGCATCGGTTCCAACTGCAAGCCATGAATATAGGGTGTTTGCGGATATCATGGAGCCTAGATGAAATTTGATTTGGCATCCAGTCAAATAGTGTGGAGTCAGTGAAATGAGGCTACGTGTAGTAACTAACGCCCTTTCACTGGTGCGTAGTTCAAAAATAGAGTTATATTAAAGGTTGCAATGGATAGTGCTAGTGATATTTTGAGGTTTAATATAGTTTAATGAACTATATTTAAATATATATCAAATGCAACATTGAACCAACAAATAATTTGTTAAAACAACATTCCAAATTTAGTTTGGGATTTTAGTATAAAAGGAGGTGGAAGTCCATCCTTTAGAAAAAGAAAAAATAAGTCTGAATAAAGCAGAGTTTCTTTGAAGTCAGGCTTTCGAAGTCTTGGAAAGGAGAAGAAGAAGAGTGATGGTTCGAAGCCCATCAATTATTTTTCTATTGTAGAAGTGAAGACTTACAAGAAGGAGGCAAGAAAATCCAGGGCAGAGGTTGCGCTTCAAGCGATAGTTCAATGAAATAAGCTTCAGGGTCAGAGTTTCAACATTTGTCTGTACAGGCTCTTTTGAGCATTTCCTGGCCATCCTTGGGCCTATTTAGGAACATAGACAGGGACTAGAAATCTGTTGTATAAGGCTTTCTTTCTACAATTGTCCAACAATGCCTGTGAGCACAAATCAGCTGTAAATCCACATGTAAAGAAACTCTGGAAGCACTTCTAATAGAATGGTTGCACATATTGAAGCGGACCCAGAGACGTAGTCCAAGAGGGGCAAACTCTGTCACCAAATTCTTACTAAGTTTGCATATTTGATCATTGTTGCTTATTCGTCATTTACTTTTGATGTTAAAAGCTTAACATCTATTTAATTTTGTTAGGCCAGGCAGTAACTCCATTAGGCAAAAAAACTAATTCATATTATTCCATCAGGTATGTTATTGTTATATACAAAAGGGTGTAACTGTTCAGTTCATCTCCTGATGACTGTTCACATTCCTAATTTAACTATTTACATAAATTCACCCAATCGTGAGGATTAGGTGTCAAAATTCCCCCCCTTAATATGAAGGGATGTTGGGGAGTCCAAGCATCGTTCTGAATCTTTCAAGCTTTTCTCTTCCAAGCGCTTTGGTGAAGATGTCTGCAATTTGCTCATTCGTGGAACAATGACGGAGATGGATTGTTTTGGCCTCAACATGATGTCGGATCAGATGATATTTAGTATTGATGTGCTTTGTTCGATCATGGAACTTTGGGTTCTTGGCCAACTTTATTGCAGAGGCGTTGTCAATCATGAGTGGAGTTGATTGTACTTGTTTTACCTGCAAATCTTCAAGAATTTTCCTGAGCCACACAATTTCTTTTGTTGCTTCAGCTGCTGCCACGTATTCTGCTTCTGTTGTGGAATCTGCTGGGACTGATTGTTTGCATGATCTCCAGGAGACAGCTCCTGATCCAAGACTCATAGCATATCCTGAAGTAGATACCCCAGTTTCTTTGTCTCCATCGAAGTCTAAATTAGAGTATCCGATCAAACTGAAGTCATCCACCTGTGTGTACTTGATTCCAAATTCTTGAGTTCCCTTCAAGTACTTTAGAACTCTTTTTGCAGCAGACCAATGTACCTCACAAGGCTTTTGCATAAACCTGGAGAGGATTCCAACAACAAATGAAATGTCTGGTCTAGTAGTAGTTAGGTAGTTGAGACTTCCTACAAGCTGTCTATACTTTGTTGCATCCTCAAATTCCTTTCCTTCAATAGATGTGAGATTTAAGTTTTGTTCCATTGGAGTAGTAAGAGGATTGCATTCTGTCATGCCAAACCTGATCAACAAATCTCCAATGTATTTCTTTTGAGAAAGAAATATGGACTTTGGATGTTGGGTTACTTCAATGCCAAGATAGTAATGAACATAGCCCAAATCAGTCATTTCAAAAATTTTCCCCAATTCCTTCTTTATGGATGCAATGTAGCTTTCATTGTTCCTTGTCATTAAAAGATCATCTACATATACCACAAGATATACAACTGTTTTGCCAACTTTCTTGACAAATAAAGTTGCATCATCAAGATCAAAATGATTGAAATTGAGTTTCAGAAGATGCTCAGTTAGTTTTTCATACCAGGCTCGCAGTGCTTGTTTGAGGCCATACAAGGACTTCACAAGTTTGCATACTATATGTTCATGTCCTTTCACAGCAAATCCTTCAGGCTAGGACATAAAAAAATTCTCTTTTAGATCTCCATTAAAGAAGGCAGTTTTTACATACATTTGATGGACTTTCCAACCGTTCTGAGTTGCTAGTGCAAAGAGTGTCCGGATGGTGGCCCATTTTGCTATGGGGGCAAAAGTTTCCTCATAATCAACCCCTTCCTTCTATGCAAAACCTTTTGCCACAAGCCTAGCTTTGTGTTTGTCAAGTGAGCCATCAGCTTTGTACTTGTTCTTGTAGACCCACTTGCAACCAATTGGTTTGGTTCCAAATGGAGGATCAACCAGCTTCTAAGTGCCGTTCTTTATGAGGGCATCGTACTCCTTTTGCATCGCTTCTTTCCATTCATCATGAGAAGCAACTTCTTTGAAGGAATTTGGTTCAAAATCTATAGACAAGTTCAATTCACAATCATAAGAAACATCCATATCAACAGGTGAATTAGAGTCATCTACATCACCTCCATTTTGTTGGTTTGAATTTCTGGTTCCTGTTTTTCCAATTTCATCATGATGAACACTTTCAAGTGTCTTCATCAACCACTTTGGGGGACCTTTCTGAGATGGTCCAGGTTGCTCTGCTGATTGAGTTGGGACTGAATCAAGATTGAGTCTCCCAATTCTATCAATTACATCACTTAAAGCATCATCCGTTGGAGTTTCATGCGGGGGAGAGTGTTCTTCAGAAGAAGATTCCACATGTTGATCTAGAATAGGAATCCCCCCTTCAAGATGTGGAATCTGATTATCAAATTCTTGAAATGATTTTGTTTTTGTGAATCTATCCAAGCGATCAAGTTGCCGCTCAACAACATTGTCAGATTTGGATGATTCAAGAAAAATTACATCTCTAGATACAACAAACTTTTTATTTACTTCATCATAGAGGCGGTATGCTTTGGAGGTGTTTGAATACCCCAGGAAGATACACTTACGACTTCTATCACCAAGTTTGTTTCTATGTACCTTTGGTATCAAAGCATAACAGGTGGAACCAAAGACCCTGTGATGTTTTACCGAAGGAACATGTCCATACCACAATTCATAAGGAGTCTTGTTTCTTATAGCATTATATGGACATCTATTCTTTATATATGCAGCACATAGAATAGCATCAACCCAAAACATTATCTTTACATTTTTGAAGAAAAGCATGGATCGTACCATATTCAAGATTTTTCTATTCATTATTTTAGCTACACCATTCTGTTGGGGATTATAAGGCACAGTTGTTTGATGTTTGAGCCCATGTTGGCGAAGATAGTTTTCAAATTCATTTTATGTGTATTCTTTTCCACTATCAGTGCGAATAGACCCAATATGAGATTTTGCATCATTTTCAATCCATTTATGAAATTCTTGAATGTTTGAAAAGCATCAGATTTGTTCTTCAATAAATAAACCCAACACATTCTGGTGTAGTCATTAATAAATGTAATGATATATTTATTTCCATTTGCAGAAGGAACATGCATTGGACCACATAAATCTGAATGAATGAGTTCAAGTTTCCTATGTGCTCTTGAATGTGAATCATGAAAAGACTGTTTGCTATGCTTTCCTAGAATGCAAGCATCACATTGCTTAAGTTTTCTAGGAATTGTAGGCAAACCAGAAACACCATTTTTCTTCAATAAGCGGAGACTGTCATAGTTCAAATGTCCAAATCTAGCATGCCATAATAAACTTGATGGAAGTGTACCTTCTTCATTATGAGAATTGTATGAAAAATGTTGTGCATGAGCAAATGTTCCTTGCAGTTTGAGAAGCCTTTCTTCTTCTATTCCCCTCATGACAAGTGAGTGGTCAAATGCTTTTCTTACCTCAAGCTTGCCATCAAACATATGAATGGAGTGACCTTGCTGGCGGATGTGGACCAAGGACAACAAGTTTCTCTTGAGCTGTGGGAGATATAGAACATGATCCAAAAGAAAGTCTGGAAGACCAGGTAGTTTAAGCCTGATTGTGCCAAACCCTGATGGCTTGATTTTTGATTGATCTGCAAAGTATACTGCTCCATCAACATTGTCATTGAAATCTTCAAAAAAATCTTTTCTATGAGTCATGTGGCAGGTTGCTCTTGAATCAAGCAACCAATCATTTTTCCATGAAGCAAGTGAAGCATTAAACAAATCTTCATTTACTCCAATGTTACATTGTGCCTCAACATAGTGAGCGGATTTAGGTGCTTTACCTTTGTCTGTATCATCAGCTTTACCTTTCTGTTGGTTTCTCTTATGCTCAATTTTGTCCTATGGTAGCTTGCATGTAGAGGCATCATGTGATCCATTTATTTTGCAGCGAATGCAGTGCAAATCTGCCTTTTCTCCTTGAGAATGTCTACCCCCCCTGCCTCTGAAATATCTTCCTCTTCCTCTTCATCCACCTCTTCCTCTTGTAGAATCTTGAGCAGGATGCTTTTCTTTATGAGCAAGGCACACAGTCTCTTCAGAAGATTCAGGGGCTGTCTTCTTTCCAAAAGCTTTCTCTCTTTCAGCAAACTTTTTCACAAGAGAGTCAAAGGTTATATCTTTTAGATTTCCATTTGCTTGCAATGACTCAAGATAATTGGAATAAGTAGGATAAAGTGCCTTGAGAAAAGCAATAAGAGGAATATGCACTCAACCTTAGTGGAATTGATATCATGCATTATAGACTTTACTTCATATGCAAGAGCAAGAGGATCATTATTTTGCAGTTCAAGAGTGAAGAGTTTAATCATAAGTTGAACAACTTCAAGTGCATAATGTGAGTCATAGAGTTCTTTCAGCTTTTGCAAAGCTTCAAAGGCAGTTGAATATGATGAAATATGGCGACTCACCTCTTCATTTACATATGCTGCGATTACTGCATAAGCTTTGCTGTTCTTGTTTTCCCAAATGACGAGTTCTTTGTCTGAGGTAGGCTGTACTGGGTCATTGTCTCCTTCTCCGACACACACTCCTTTCCACAACTCATTGAAGATGAGGGTGTGTTTTATCATCTGGGACCATTCAGGGTAGTTCTCCTTGCCAGTGAGAACTATTCCTACCATGGATATGATTGAATGCATTCTATAAAAAAAACTTTTGTTGATAGAAAAAAAATACTTCTGCCAATATACAGTAAAAATGTACTCAAAAGGGCATTCTCAAAGGGTATTATCGTCCACTAAAACTTCTAACATAAGGTTTTCATGTACCCATTGAATCACTGTCATCACAACTTCAATACACGGAAAGAAAATGACTTTCACAAATGTACACAGCTACCAATAAAAACATTCAATGCATGCGCAATATACAACCTCTTTTTTAAAAAAGGCTCAACGCATCATGGACGTTCTGCCTTCACCAAATATTCTGCTACAAATGTTGTCACCGTTCAAATGTATGACCAACGTTCAAATATTAGAACAGTCAGCGTTCAAATATTACAACAGGCAGCAATACAATACCCCAACGCAATAGAAATACGACCCCTTCAACACAAAAAAATAAACGCTCTAGAACTCAACGCTGGCTGTCATAGCATGGAGTTAAATTTTGCAGTGCGCTAGGCCAACAGCTTGAACTATGAAGCCATCGAATCCAAGGAGAATCCGCTACAAGCACCAAACCCAACGCACACACTAATTACCGAGCGAGCAGCCCATGAGTATATACATAATTAGGGACGATGAGTATATGAAGCCATCGAATTCAAGGAGAATCCGCTACAGTAAAACAACCGAGAATAAGAAGCTGAATCATTTAGTATGAAAAACCTGAGCCGCGATTTAGATAATTTTCATTGAGCAGAACAACATAAACGTATTCAATGAGTAGCCATCGTGCCATTTGGTTGGTGAGGAAGAAGGGCCGCTGCCAAATTCGTAATTAACATTTGTTAATTATCACCATTAATCTCAGGAGCTCATCAACATGAGAACCAGACATTCGCGTCGAATTCTTCTTGGTATGTGGAGGCTCAATGGGTGTGTCATGTGGAGTTTCAGGTGACAATGGTGCATTTCATTGCTCCTTAGAGTATGGAGTGTCGCGTCTCGCGGCTACTGGAGTTCGGGCGGAATCCGCACAGGACTCTGTCGCCAACCATGTCAGACCACCACGACAGAGGCAACGCTGGTGCGCTAGAGAGCATTATGGACAGATGCGTTATGGACAGAGGCAGCGCTGGTGCACCAGAGAGCGTTATGTCAGGACAGAGGGGATATGGCAGATAGAGGAGTTACAGGAGCATAAGAGCTAAAACAAGGAGCTGGCTCTGATACCATGTCAGGCCAGGCAGTAACTCCATTAGGCAGAAAAACTGATTCATATTATTCCATCAGGTATGTTATTGTTATATACAAAAGGGTGTGACTGTTCAGTTGATCTCCTGATGACTGTTCACATTCCTAATTTAATTATTTACATAAATTTACCCAATCATGAGGATTAGGTGTCAACAAATTTGGACTAAATCAATCGCCTGACAGTTCCATTTTAGACTTGCATTTGTAGAGAGAAGACGATCTAACTTTTGCATTTCAGATTAGGGAGATCCCCTTGGTTGATGAATTTCCAACATCGTCAACAAAATGGCGCTAGAAGGAGGGCCAAACGACAGGCTATGCCTGTTGAGTCTGGTTTGAATCTCTTATTTAAAGTGGCTCTTCCCAAAATCATAATCCCAGGATGTTTTTCTAAAGAGCTTAATTTTACCATCCCTATGGAAATTATTCATGAGCTGTTCGAATTTAAGTTCGATGGTGAGGGTGAATCAAATTTTCGTGAACATATGTTTCAAGTTATCCGTATTTGTCTTTGTCACAACATATGTTCCAAAGATGTCATGCCTAGATTACTCACCCTCACATTCGAAGGTCGTGTTAATCAATGGTGTCATACATTACCCATTGCTTCTATCCATTCATTTGGTTAGCTTGCCAAGATGATTCATAAATCCTTTGATAAGTATAACCACCAATATTCTTGTGGAAGAATCAGTCATTTAAAAATGAAGATTGATGAATTAGTTAAGGATTTTCCGATCGGTTCCTTCACCTTTGTTGCGAAATTCCTGAAAAACATTTGAACTGGTATTTCTTGAAACAAGAGTTTGAGCGCTTGGTTCATGTCTCCTTATACGGTGAGCCTGAACCTCTTGATTTTCCTTCTTCCCCAACTCTTGCGAATCATGAGGCACCTCAAATTTTAGAGGAGGAGCTTACTACCCCTTTTGTTCCTTGTCCTCCTCCTTTTCTGGTCCCGATGAGGGTGCCTCCTTGCGGTGATTGTAAAATTGTGAAATCTTCGAATCAAATCTCCAGTCCATCTTCTCATTCTTCTTTTGCTTCAATGGAGGAAATTCTGGAATGGATCATGAAGCCTATGATGAAGATTCACTACTCCATTCCACAAGAGGATGTCACCATCCACAACTCTAATGTCAAGGCTAATCCAAATCTCTATTATCCTCTATCATCTTCACATCATGACTCTTTGTAATAGGACCCACTTAATCGATCTTCACATTCTATTGATTCTCAAGCTGTTGACTCAAATTGAGATTAGGTACAAACTAGTCACATTACGCAGGTAGAGGAGAAAAAATGTGAGAACGCTTTAAATTTTTCCTCTCTGTTTCAGAATATTCCATGTCAAAACAATGAGTTTCCATTCTTGGATGATTCTCAATATGCTAATCTCGGTGGAAAATCCAACACAATCAATTCTTTCAATCAACCCCCAGCCTTGGGTAGTGATCATTCCAATGATGATAACTCTATTTTTGTATGCCGTGATGAATGCCCAAGCACATCATATGATCTTTTGGTTTCTCATGAAGATTTTGATTTAGATATAGAATTTGTTTCGCTCAAAGAAGATGTTCATATCGAAACTTCCTCTTCTCTTCACTATCCCTTGTGTCCTACCATTTGCAACACATCTACTTGTGACAGAGATACTCCATGCTCTTTAGTTTATTCATCCTATGGGTTATCCCCTTGATTGACACAAGGCGGTGAGGCTCTCCATGATGAAATTAAAAACAGTCAAATCATAGAGTACCCTTCCCATTCCCTGTCATCTCTTCTTTTGCATGAAGACAACTCTTAAAATCAGTTTTCACATGGGATCTCACCGATTCATTTTTCTTTGAATATGTTATCAGAAGAGCCTATCCAATTAAGTAATTTAATTTTTGAAGTTGAAATATCCGGTGAAACCTATGACAAAGATGGCTGCAATCGAGTGAGCAGTTTTGAAATCAACAACAACAATTATCCTAAAGCCATGCGTGATATGGTTCAAGCTTCAAAACGCAATTCTGTAATCCTGAGAAGTTCTCGGACCTGCCAGGGAGTTGAGGCACTTCAATTTTCGTTGATAATTATGTTAGGATCTCGCGACTCTGGTAAGCCCCCCAAACTAAATCAGATCTAGTTTCTCTCACATAATCCATCTATCTGCATGGTTTCACTCGATGTGAATTCCTGTGTAAAAAATGTTTGGTATTCCAGGTGCTACCTCTCAAATTTTCAAAATTTTACTTATGACCGAATTCACAAATCTGTTTCATTTTGTTCATCTTCATGCAAAGCTCTCACATAAAACTCAGGTTGGGAATGTGCATCTCTCATAGAGTCATGGAATTGTGAAGTGGATTATCTCAAGGAATATATTTTCCCGAAGGAATCATACTTATCGAATTTATCCTTTAATGGTCAACTCCTAAGTCTTCTTGTGAATTTCATATTGCAAATATGCCCTCTCATCACACCAGAAATCTCCTTGAGTGATGATGAATGCACAAGTTGTCACATGAATCAAGTTCTTCTCCATTCACTATGTCCCAACTGGTCTCATGCATTTGTAGTGCTAACATCCTTTTTAAACTCTTTTGATTACTATGATGCTTGTACAATTTTTCACCAACTGCAGGAAGGTGGTTTGTCATATTTGGCTCACAAGGAACTTGGTTCGATTGTTCAAAACATTCACATGTTTGTTCAAATTGTTTTTTCTTCATTTATTGGAAACCAAGAATCTAATGTTTCAATTAGCTCATCTGATCATCTCTCTATCCTTGGTCGCCGTCATTCAGCTTATCATTTTCCCATCAACACATCCAACGATAGTTGTTTCACACCCCTTGATCTTCATTGGTCAAAATATCTCTCTTCATATGTTTGTCAAGTAGGTGAGGCACTTCAACTTATGGCAGGTCCTCACTATCTTGACATGACTGTCAAGTATGATCAGGTCTATTTTTTCTCACACGATTCCATCTTGATCCCGCTCTTCAAATTGAAAATTCACCTTTTCCAAGATTTTGGGGTTTTCAAGAGGGCCATTATGAATTTTACGATCCAATCACTGAATGGATGGAAAAATATTACTTGGCAAGCTCTGTTGCAGGCAACAAGTTTCAATCTTTCCTCGCGCTTTATAAGAAGCTCGGTGTAGAGGAAGGCATAGCCGTAAGAGGCTTCTAAGGTTTGTTGAAAAATGATATTCATCGAAAAGGTAAGCATGTGGATTGGATGAAAATAGTCGTTGTGACACATATTTTGTAGAAATTTTGAATAATATGGCACTTATTCACAGAGATTATCCCGATTATACATTATTGCGGAATACATGCATAATACATAACCTCCTCTACGTTGATCATCAATTTAGCAGCATTAAAAACAATGAAACATCAATCGCATGCACACATTAACACAGTATGTAACCCGAGGAAAGCATACAGCTGAAAACCCCACACTATCTGTATATTATATTGATTGAGAACATGTAACAATACATAGTACAATACTCCTCACAAGTACTCAGTACTATCTCCACTTGTTACACACAAAACTAGCCCAGATCTGAATCAATCACAGGTTCAAATCTCCTCCACTACTTGCCTGCCTCCACTGCGCAATCCTGCATGAGAATAGATGAGAATGGCTGATCCAAACTCGTATTTCCCTTGGCTGAACCACACAATCCTCATTGGCAATACTCAATCCATTGATTGTGCAAATCTCATGCACAACTATAGTCACAACTGATAGCAATCTCAACCTCTAACACCTGTCTCCACTGAACTGTCCATGCACTGAGTTAACTGATGTATTCTTTAGTTGCTTTATGAGTTAATAATTAGTGAATTAATTAAAAATTAATTCACATCACTCATCACTAGTGTATTCTGCAGTTAGACTAAATACAACTAGTTCAACCAAGTCAAACTGAACACAACTCCATCAACTCCTCAATCAACTCCACCAAACTCAATCACTTGAGTTCTAAGTGAAGTCCATCATTCAATAGGTCAACTAACCCACAAGAAAAGCGTATTTCCTTCTGACAGCTGCATGTGCCACATCTGTAGCTCGAACTGAAGTTCTCCAAGAGGATAACATAATGTTTATAGTCCAAATATTATTAAGAGCTAATAATATTCGACTTTTCTATTTTTAGCCTGGAAGTCTAAAAATAGACTCCGCCCATATGTCTAAAAATAGAAGTCCATCTATTTTTACCAACATGATCAATCATCCACAAATAGCATCCTGCAACTCATAGACCATGATCCATATGTCTAAAAATAGACTTTATGCCAAAAATCGCTTGCGGTCCCACTTAGTGAAGGCGACTCCTTTTCACTAAGCTCCATCATCTTGTTGCATTTTCAACATATTTATGTCCACAAAAAGTGGTTGTGACACATATTTCTGTCCACAGGAAAGACCTTCCGTTTCTTATGAAAAGTTTTCAAGTTGTTATATCTTCTATTGCACATCACTCTTTATTTGTTTTAATTGTTCATATCTTTGTGGATGCAGGATGGGAACAATTATGGTGGCTTCACTACAAATTTCATTTTACGTGACCCTAACCTTATAACTGTTAGGATAGGAGTAGGATTAGCTGCATCTTAGTTTTTCCTTCCTTGCACTTGACTTGCACTCATTCCCTGTAGTTGTCCTGGTTTTCTTGTTATGGTTCTACACCATGTTTTCTTTATCCATTTTGTTTTCTGGTTTTGTTTCCTGGTTCTGTATTTTATTTCTTTCATCTCACTTTCCTTCTTGTTGAGTTTTCCTTTTGTTTTCATCATGAAAACAAGTGTTGTTCCTTACTGCGTTGTGGCTTCCGAGTGTGTGTGGGGCTGAAGTTCAAAGAGTCTTATGACACTATAGTTCTTGGCTAGTCTTCTATGTGTCTTCTTTGTGTTGGTTGCATCTTTGGGCCGATGAAGTTCTGACAGAAAATACGATCCATCCATAGGGAGAGTTTTGGCCCAACCATGAACTTGTGTCCAGTCTGGAAACTTCATGCCTATACTCAGTTTTCTTCTTGGGTGTTTTCAAGCCTATCCAACTAGTAGAAATGGAGAAGGGGAAAATCTAAACGAGAAAACCTAAATCAAAGGTCTTTATATGCTTCTCTACAGGAAAATCCTCTCCTGCTCTTAATAAGTCGGGATGCCTCTTTTTCCCAAAAATAAATAAGCTTCGATGCACAGTTCTATTTAAATAAATAAATAAATAAATAAAGGTGAAAGAAGAGAAATGCTTCTTGCACAAAGAGGTGAAGCAAGCAATTCCACGAGGGCATTGTCTAGGCTCGCTAACAGTGGAGAAATGTTTGTGTTCCTTCCTGTCTCTGTCGGGGTACTTTCTAGGTCTGTTGGTAGCGTAGCAACACCAGAGATGAAAAACTATACTCTGAAAATCTTAAGCTCGCGAGATAAACTACCCTTCCCAATACAAAACATTGTGATTATGCTGAATCTCATGTTGTGTTCAACTGAGAAGGTACATAGGGGACCCTGTTTGCCCATGGGGTAAGTGGGGAAGCTAAAGTAATCTTCACGATGAATCAATACTCCCTGAAGGACCAAGGCCCTCCACAAAATAAACTAACCAAGACAGAGAAGCTGGAATTCAACAAGGATGTCTCCAAGTGTTGTAGCAGCCACAACACCCTTCAAAATTTTAGCTTGCACTCAAATTTTGGAGCCTTCCTTGGTATTTCCTTTGATTGTTGCAAACATGTAAGCTCATTTCATGAGCTTTCCTAGAGTCCTTTGACCCCTTTTTCTTGTTGGATCAATTGTTGTCTTTTGGCATGTTTGACTATTTTCCCATGCTTGCAGACCTTTTCTAGCGGTTTCGAAGGTTGGTAATTATGTATATGAGTTTTCCTAGCTATGTAAAAACCCATCACACTCATACAAAAATTTTTGAGCACTGTCATTAAAGTGTCGTCATGGTTGTCCTAAAGTCTATCTCAAGTGTCACACTTGTCGCTTCTTGCTATGAGACAGTCACACATAGGGTTATGCTTTGTCTTGTTATTTCATTGGCCTATGTTTTTGTGTCGTCAAAGTATGTTAAGTGTGTGATCACAAGTTCATATTCTTCCCGCACTTAGACATTTTTACAAATATCTTCCCAATTGGGAAACTCAGCTTCATCGAACCTCGACATAACTGCCCACTGTGTAGTCTCAACCCTCATTGATGTGACCTTGCTGTCTGGAACCGCGTAGTGTACAGTGACTATCCCCAAGGGAAGTTTCACTACACAATTGTAGAGCTCAATAGCTTCCCTTGACACCCAAAATTATGTAGTAGTTCCTCCCAGTCTGACTTCAACTACACACATCGCACTTTTAGTCCTCAAGCTTCTCCCCTTGCCTAATGGAACCCCACAATGTATAGAGAAACCAACCTACCTTGGCGTCCAAAACTACATAGAATTGTCCTCCCTTAGCTGAAGCTCACTGACCTCAAGAACTACGCAGATCTGTCCTCCAGGTATCTCTATTTCCTAGTCCCCCTTGCCTCCTGAAACTGTGCAGTTTGTCCTCCCAGGGACCCATTACGCATCCTCCACTTCCTGCTTGCATTGCACAAATTTTTCCCTCAATGGTCATTGTGCAAATTTTTCCCTTAGTGGTCACTGTGCAAATCTTTCCCTTAGTGGTCACTGCACAAATCTTTCACTCAATGGTCACTGCACAAATTTTTCCCTTATTGGGCACTGTGCAAATCTTTCCCTTAGTGGTCACTGCACAAATATTTCACTCAATGGTCACTGCACAAATTTTTCCCTTAGTGGGCACTGTGCAAATTTCTCCCTCAGTGGTCACTGTGAAAATTTCTCCCTCAGTGGTCACTATGCAAATTTCTCCCTCAGTGGTCACTACGCAAATTTATCCCTTAGTGGTCACTACACAAAATTTTCCTTCAGTCTAGCCTGAGTTGTGAACTACACAATCTCAATGATAAAGCTTGAACCTTGACTGCCTGAGCTACGCAATCTTGACTCCCAGTGGCCACTGCACAATTACTTTCCCCAGTAGGGACTGTGTTGAAACGTTTCTCAGTCAATCTTGAGCTGCGCTCTGCGTAGTACCTGTGATCAATCCCCTCTCCCTGTCACCTGGAATTTCACAACGTGTAGTCATTGGGCCCTCTCTCCCAACTTGCCACCTGTCCCGGGATCAGTTCATGGATAATAATGCATCATCATAGGATAAGGAGTTTTTAGATTGATGTCATCCCGACATGAGTGAATTGCATGAACACATAAACTATCAAGTCACAACGAGATCATGAAGAAGGAGAAAAAGGAGGGAAGCATGCCTAAAGACTCACTTGTAGATGAACAAATGAGTGGACCTACCAAGAGCAAGCCGAAGGAATACAAGTGTGCAACCACCTTCCAAGACCAAAGATCATTGAAGACCTCACATCGTTAAGCTATGCAGAGGAGAAGAGAAATCATATCCAAGAACACATCCATCACTCAGCAGAAATAACAACTTGACATTGCCACATCACCAAACCTGTCCATGTCAGTCGTGTCATGTCAAGCCATGTCATGGGTTGTCATTGTTGTGGAGGTAAATCCCCTCTGCGGACAGAGGCGATCCCTACTAGTCTAAATAGGGTCTAGCAACAATCAAACAACGCTAACAGGCAGGTTCCTAATTGCAAATGAAAGACCAATGATGAAGGCCTACTTGGATTCCAACGCTAGTACTTGTAGAAGAGTTGATGCTCCCGTTCCTTTGCTCTGGCTAGTCACAATCCTCACGATCCTCGTGCACGGACACCTGCACATGCAAAGAACGATACAAACACAAGCATAAAATCCAATAGATGCAACTATATATCAGTAAGAAAGGATATAACTCAAACACCATCATAAAGACAATAAGAGTGGAACCATAATGATATTCGTCTATTATTGATAAACAAAGAAGAATACAACCATAGTTCTGACGTCAAATCCTTCTCAAGAGGGTCCAGCCAGCAAGTCCCTCAAGCATTCACCCTTGAAGGTAAATCTCCCAAGACAAAACTCTCTCTCACACAAGTTTACACAAGATCAAAACACTTCACAACCTTCCTTAATCTCTCTAACAATCCCACACTTGTCACACCAGCTACCTATCAAGCTCACACACTATCAACAACACTCCAAACGCTATGAATTACAAAACTAGCAGATCATGGCAATGGTGGAGGCTTAAATAGGAGAAGGAGTCTCCATGAATGGTGGGAGGACGAGCTTATCTCCAAGGAAGGTGGCTCAAATGACGAAACAGACATGCCAGAGAAGGGAGGGCGACATTTACAAGGCCAACAACCAGGTCTGGAGTCATCTGGAAGGCCGGTTGTTAGAACAAACTAGCCCAGACTAGATCATCGCGTGTGAATAACTGCATTGGAGCGCTGACATCGCTGCTGAATAACGAAGAAAGTCATGTCAGCACGATCAAATATGAGCAATAGTCGCGCTATCTCATGAAATTCGACCAGCGCGGGAATCACGTGTACTTCTGCGCTGGCAGCGCATTGGGTCTGTTTTGGAGCACTCATCAGCGCGTTTATTTTTACAACAGTCGCAATGATAGAAGAACTTTAGCAAAGTGGGTCATTTTGCAACATTAGAGAGCATGAGCATGATTAATTTGGTCTCATGACACAATAGGAAGACTGACAGGAAGACAGTGACAAATTATTGTGTAACAGTCATTCATTAGGGGAATTTTGAGGTCTAAAATTGGCCTCCTAAGGAAAATGTACAACCAAAATAAACTTTATAAGAACCAATAGGATTTAAGATGATGATGTCAACCATGGGGGATGATTCACCATTTTTGGAGTAAAAGAGTAAAAAGATTAAAAAATAATAAAATAATAAAACTACTTTTTCAACTTGTATTTTCAACTTATCTCCCTAAGGTTTTACTCAAATTTCGAGCGGGAGTACTCATTGGATGCAAAATTTAATTCCTCATCCAAGGAGTACCCATGTTGCATAGTTTCGATGGACACTGCTACAAGAAAAATGAGAAATACATGAAAAAACGTTATTGCAATCACATTTTTCATGTATTTCTCATTTTTCGTGTAGTAGGGTCCGTCAAAAGTATGCAACATGGGTACTCCTTGGATGAGGAATCAAACTATGCATCCAACTAGTGTTTCCACTCAAAATTTGAGTAAACCCATAGGGAGATAAGTTTAAAATACGAGTTAAAAAAATAGTTTTTTTCTTTCTTTTTTCCCTGTAAAGTTTGATGATGTAATATAATCTTATTTTATTATTTCCACTATTATTTTATAATTTCCTTAGGAGGCCCATTTTAGACCTCAAAGCTCCCCTAATGTGCCACATCACTATTGTGGGCCATGTACATGTAAGTCAAATGTATTGTATAAAAGTGAAAGTCCAATGTACACACATGAATGTCAAGAGTCATGTAAGTTAAAAGGTCATAGGAAGTTGAATAGTCATGAGGGTAGTCAAAGAGTCACAAAGGGTAAGAATCACCCCTTTGGTTATATATACCCCCTCATTTTATGAGAAAAGGAATTTTCACCTTGGCTCCTTCTGCGAAGCATTAGAGAGATTAGTTAGTTCTTTGATAGCAAGGAGTGGCTCCAATGTCCCACTAGTGGGGCTAGTGATGTAGAATGTAAATATGTGTCTTGGAACGTTTTCTTAATTACAGAAGCCTTTTCAGGCCACCGCATTTTCATCCATGACTTATGAATGTTTGTAAGACTATTATATGAACGTTGTATTTCATGTTTTCTTTCACATGTACTAAGATAGTTGAACTATTTCGGTTGTTTTAGTGCCTATATCATTGGGAATGTGTTGTAATGGCTTTTAATGTTGTCTCATCCTTGTGGACTATTCTGTGAGATACTAGAAAAGCCTTTTCTTTAATATTGGTTATAACGACCATCACATCCACTGTGGATTATTCCGCTGGATGGTAGATTGATTTTCTCTTGTTCATTGGTTTTAACGACTGTCACGTTTGTCGTGGATTATTCCGCTGGATACGTGACAGAAATTTCTGGTTCATGTGTGTCTCTTCTTGGATGGTACTATTACCTCTCACTTACAGGCTCACTTTTATCCCCATTTTGTAGTAAAACAACCTAGACACAGTTTTGCTGCACACTCACCATGCACACTCATCTTGCTGTTCAAAGATACCATTGCATCGCTCTCTTGTTTTGACAGTTAGAACCAAGACAAAATTTTAAGGATTTGGCAACTGAGCCTACATACCGAATGGGACTCCTACAACAAATGAGTTGAGGTATGATTGGGACTTCATATCGGGGAGATCCCCTTGGTTGACAGATTTCCAGCACCGTCAACAACTAGAGCAAGAGACCAAATAAGTTCAGATTTAATGAAGAGCTGTTGATTGGGAAGAATATCTTTGTGTCATTGTGATTGAGATGGTTATTTGTAATTTTGGTTTTGTTAATTATGTTAAGAATATATTTATGCATGTATTCAGTACATATTTAATATGTTAGGTCAATGAATTATCAGGTTGTAGGTTCAAGGAAAAATTTACATGGTATTAGAGCGAAAAAATCTCAAAATTGATCTTTGAAGCACACAAGAATCTAAGTTCATATAGGGTTGACCAGAACCAATTTTGGTTGTGATCATACAAGGCACACATATTTTTTAGTAAGTTGAAGGAAATCCATTGTACGGGTTGAACGAAGTGTAACTAGGTTCGGTATTTACAAATGTAATTTTGATCTTTTTACTTGTCAAGAAAAAGAAATATTATTTTTGTAAATTATAAGAATGAGTTTCTTTCTCATTCCATAGGTCTAGGAAAGTCAAAGATTCAAAGACATGTAAAGAGATCTTCTCTGTCATATATGTAAACATATATACTAGACTAAAAGGCCCTCCAAGACAAGCACAATCCTCGAAGACAAGCTCAAAGATGTCTACAAGCAAAACGCTAAAAGAAGGTGGTAATGTCGGCCTCAAAAATATATTTAATGACACATCGACTCAGATGAAACAAAAAATCAAGATGACATGTCACTTATTTAGGGAGATGCAACAACTATATATAGCCAGTTAGGGTCACCACAAAAGTTTAGATTTTTAGACAAGTCTGCAATCTTGGATGATTACATGAAGGAACATAATTTTGGTGATAAGCTCAGTAATCTCCTCGCTTACTTCAGTGCAGTTTCGATCTAGAAAAAGGGTCACTGTGATATAGCCTCACATAATTACAGTGGACCTCGGTACAAGAAGAACAAGGCTACAATCTCGGTGAAGGTTACAGTGCAAGAGATGATGAGATCATGACCTCGACATTCATGATAGAGGAAGGATCTCGGTGCAGTATATATATCCTAGACACAGTCATCATTATGATTATGACAACAATCATGATAATAACGAAGATGAAGATTTAAGAACAACTATATATATATATATATATATATATATATATATATATATATATATATATATATATATATATCTAAATGAAGACCTCATTGATAAGATAAGGTTCTCGGTGAAGGTAAAGCATTGGTGCATCAAGGTCTCAATGAAGGTGTAGCATTGATACAACATTAAGAAAGATATCTACGTAGGAGCAGTCATGGTGCAACAATGATCTAGCTGAAGAAGCAGTCATGGTACAACAATGATGATGATGATCCGAACAGTGACTAAGAAAAGGATTGGTGTCTTGGTCTTGGAGTGGCCTAGCAGGTCAAGGATCACCGTCTTGTTATTCATCAATTGGAATCTCTATAAGAATAATTTTGTGCAGGTTTTCCTCTCCAAGAGGGAGAGTTTTTGGCCCTAGAAAGATGCCAATATCTTGAGTTCTTGTCTCTTTGTTTTGGTAGCTATTTGATGAACTAAAGAAGGCACACACTAATAATAATAAGTTAAGATTGATATAAGAAGAAAAATTAAAAACACCTCACAAATGCTTATCATGCTAAGAAGAATCTAATCAACTCTAACTGCCCTCGATTCCTCAACATGGTATCAGAGATTAGGTGCTAAAGTCTAAGGAAGGGCAGAAAAGATACATTCAAGGATCAAGTTTGCATCTAATCGAATCAAAATATGAGTTTGAAAATATGTACATTGCTGCATCTTTTCTTGATATCATGGAACAATCTCATATATCATAGCCTTGATGGAAATCACAGTTTCAGGTTCATACTGCAAAACTCAATGTATGTCATATCACAAATGCTGAAGCAACCATGATATTACAAAACCACAGATCAATCATCCTCTGCAATCCTGGTCTGCAATTCTCAGGTGTACTTAACAGTTTTGGTGCTTCCAGTGATGAATGGCTCCATGTAACTATTAGTGCCTAGATTTACCTCAGGTTGAAAAGGCAAGATCTAGGACCAACATCAGACCACACTCAACCTCGTAGCTAGCCCTACGAGGATAGGAGAGGGCTCTCTCCAGGTCAATCTTAGCAAATGATGATCTATGGGGCTTGAGATGACTGAAATTTCTTCTAATGTTAGGCTAGGTATGAAGTGCAAGAATTTGATTTGATTTTTTTGGGGGTTTTGTTGAAATCAAGGGAAAGGCAATTTTGGGTTCGGGGATGAAGGCCAGTTTTTGCAGAGTTCCGGTTGGGGAAAGGTAGGCAGTAGTTTTGATGCTTTAGATTAAATCAATGGATAGAAAATACTGCCGAGGAGCTGAAGAGGGCAAGTGGGCATCAAGAATCCTCTCCAAACAGATGAAAACATGTAAAACTAAACAAAGTTTAAGGCAGAGCACAACAAACTCATGGATTCTACCTTTGTCACTCAATTTGTTTAATTCAAAAGCAAAGAGAAGGGAAATGGCATACATAAAACATCAGTGAACTTACAATTACATGAAGAAAAACACCATCAAAACACAGAGCCACAAGGATCCCAACAAGTGCTGCAAAACCCTGGTCTTTCCTTTGCCAAAAAATGTAGAAATCAGATGTACAATGGAGTGCCAAGCAATCCCAAGGGTCCAACCCTAAAAATAACTGAGAAATTACATAATATCGACAAGCCTAACTCTTTCCCATGCCTCTAGGGGTTGAGCTCATCACTATAGGAGTTGTTTCAACCATATCTAAACAAGGAATTGAAAAATAGGCAATGAAACAACTTGCCTCTATATAAAAGGAAACTGATTCATTCACTATCTTTTTACTTTTTAGTGAATGAATCTACATGGATGATGAACAATGTGCCAAAATTACATCAAATTCATGAATTTACATCAAGATGAATCAAGAGTTACATGAAAAAGTGAAACTAGTCAAAACTGGGCGAAATTCGGAGCTGCTGAGTGAAAAATAGGCCAAATTTCCCTATGCGCCACGCCTAAAACCTGTATGCGTAGCGCAACTTTGAGGCTGATTTTGAGGGTCTTCCCGAAGTCAAAATTGAGCTCATGATAGCTCGTTGGAAATCCCTGCATGTCTACTTTCCAACTCAAGTGGAATTTCTAGATTTAGTGTCCATTTTCCCTTCCAAACATCCAATCTCGCAACACTACTTCCTGTGGGTGCAAAAGGTGGTAGAGAGGTCATTTTTTGTGTGTTTTTTACCCTTTAGGCAACCCAGAACTAGATGAAATCCTTAGGTAATTCAAGAGCATGCATAAATTTTTATAAAAAATCCAAAAATGCAAAGTTTTCCTCTAGAGGATCTCCCAATTATAAGCGCATGCCAAGTGGCGCTACGCGTTGGGCGGGAAAATCTGTTTTGAAGACAAAAAAAATCAAAATTGACAAAATTTTCTCCAAATTTGTTAAAGTTTGGACTGGAGGTCCATCATCAAGTATCATGCCCAGCCAAAGAAACTTCAGCCAATATCATGCCTTTTCACGTATCCTCGATGCCTTCTTCATCTATGTTGCCTGAGGTGAATATGAAGAGTTTGGTGCTTTTGCCAAAGGTGTCAAAGTCAATAAGGGATTATGGGAAATAAGGCAGTGAGAATAATGTGGTTTTTTCAAGTGAATTTAAAGTGTGAGGACATTCACTTGATTGTGTTTGGGAATTTGGGATTTTATAAGTGATATGGGAAAGGAAGAGTGATAGGGAATGATAGGGGTTAGGGATAGGGAAAATACGACTTAGGAGTGAATGACCTTGGTATGTAAGAGAATGGTGTATTGAGGATATAATGGGATAATGAGATAACAGAGGATGGGATATGTGGCACAAAAATGTTTAAAAACTTCAACACAAAACCTTTAAGGAGCAATCTTTAATAAGAGATTAGAATTTAAGGTTTGACATTCAAATTCTCCAAACCAACCTTCGAAACCACACCAAACAATATTCAATGGAATTTGAAAGATGATTTGACTTACACGGAGAAAAAGAGATTGAGTTATTTTGAATTTATGGAACAGTGGAAAAGTTTTTTGTGTGTCGGCCCTGTGCGCCGCGCACACAACCCAGTGCGCCGCGCACTTTATATGCGCCGCTCACGTTCAAAAAGAACACTGCAGTGGGCGGCTCTATGCGCTGCACACTTTATATGCGCCGCGACAACCTCCCAACGCGCCGCGACTGTAATTTCGTCAACAGTTCAGCCTTCAAAACACAGTTTCGCCCTCCAACTGATTTCTCCATGATTTCTCTTGGCTCCTAGCTGACCTTTGCTATGCCAATGAATCGTGAAATAAATGAAAATATCTTTCATGGCATGGACTTCGATTTTTGATTTAAAAAACCCACTGTTTGAAGACTTTAACACTTTTACAAGAGAACTCTGTTTTGCTTGTTTCCTTTTGATTTTTGAGCTGATGATGAATCTCTTTATCTGTTCTGCAGGGATGGATGGCATGGTGTTTGGCAAAGGTGACCAACGCTATGCCTGAAGGACTTTACAACTGAAACAAATTTTAAAATCACATGGTATTTATTACAAAAGACGAAATTTGACGATTTTTCTTCAAAACAGAGTTTTGAAGAAAAGTCATGATCAAAGATTGCGATGATGAAATTTGCGATGAAAACTTATTGTGAGCCTCCCTCATGTGCCTGCGGACATTATTAAACACTTTGAAGATGAAACCCTAGACCTAATGACTAAAATGACTCTTTTTTGACCACGAGACCAAACAAGACTGTACATGACTTTAAAATTGACTTTGATGAGCAGACATGGACCAGCAGGTACATGACATGAGGGGTATGAGTGAAAAGACCCTTCCGTCAAAAGATCAATGCTCCTAATGGAATGAAAATGACTGAACAAGAATTAGACCCATAAAATGGAATGCAACGAAAGAGATTTTGATCTCTGACGGAGGGCTGAAGAGACCGACTCTAACAGTAACAACAAGTGATACTACACAATAATGCTACATGATCTCAGTACTCAGGGATGATTTATGTCTTGGGCTCATAGTGATGTTATATACTACTACATGATTTAGGGATGCCACTACTACAAGAACAATAATAGTCTTGGATATCCTCAAGAAGAATTCAAATAGAGGGCATTATAATCTCACTTTGTGGTGTCAAGATCACATAACCTCCTCAATACAAATATCTGACATAGTTCAGTTTCTCATACTTACAATATATCTTGGTTTTGCAACATGTAGTCCTGGTGACATAACAATATGCTAAGTGTTGCATACTACATCGATAAAGTCACAGTTTGCAGATAATGTTGCTAAGAAAAACTAGGATAAATCTACTTGGGATAAAGAAGTGTTAGCTCCTCTATTCTGGGCAAGCAGTGCTAAGTCTCAGTGCCATAAAGAGATGATCAATATCTACACACTTCTGCTAATACTCCACAGTCTATTTATGTGTCAGCAATATAGTACCATATATAAATAATCATAAAAACCTGATAAGGAGTCAAAGTGACTTATAAGTTAAGATGATGAAGCAATTTCAAACATCATAATAACATAAAGTTTGGAGCAGTTTTTGTCATGCTTGGTGCTGGATAGTGCAAGGAGTCTTGGTAAGAGGTTTTCAATAATGATCTAGCAAGAATCTCATTCAAAGAAGCATCAAGGTAAGGATATCCTCTTCATGTGCAAAGTTAGTATCTTTCATGGTTATGATCTATCTTTGATTTAAATGACTTTGTTTTACAAATCGATATGCTGGTCCTTGCATAAGGAGGATAGTATCAATCCTTATAGATAGGCGAAGTCATAGAAATAGGTGTCCTTTTAATTCATGAGAAGAAACTTTTAAATTCCTCTCACATAGACAAGATTGGAGACTTAAAAGAAGTTGGAAGAAGAAAATATGACCCTTAAAGGACAATATCAAATAGAGGGGAAAAAGAAAATTCATGCTACTAGTTAGTATAGAAGGAGTTGAATGGATTACATGATAAGATGGAGTAGAATTCTTTAAGCTAGCCTCTATCTATAAGTCTCTTTTTGGGCTCCTCGATCCTGCATGGAATGTGACTATAATATGTTATAGGACGTGGTGTAACATTATGGAAGTATTAGAAACAATATCTCGTGACATCATCACGAGTGCGACTAGATTCACAAGGATAAGTAAGATACTTTTGTCAACAACTTAAGGTTTCTATGAAAGAAGGCAAGTTGTAGGCAACAAATTTACATAACTCAAACATTTTAAGAAGACTCATTATGCATCAAAAGGGAAACATCTGCCAAATAGGGTTCTCTGAGATACTCAATATTCCCTGATAGAATATTCTTTGATGGAATCCTCATCATAGGGTTCACTAATCTAGAGAGGAATCAAGTGTTTCAACAAGAACTTTAACTTATGAAATCCATGAGATGATGATATGATGACATGAAGCAGATCAAGTGATTGAAGATATTTTCAATCAAGGGAGTTGTTGGAAGAAGCCTTGATGACCTGAAGGTAAAAATAAGTTATGTATGCTTGTGTTCAATATTATAATGACATTTCATATGGTTGTAGGTAACATAGATCATTACTTCTATCTTGAGAAGCACGATCAAGAGAAAAAGTTATCTCCTCCTCTGATAGGATGCAAGAAGACATAAGACACACTAGATGAAATCAACATAATATGTCCTCATATGAAGTACGAGGTGGATGATCACAACTAAGAAACTCTGATTAAAAGGAATCTTAGGAAGGCAAATATCGTGAGATATGCAACCCCGATGAAGGCAATCAACATCCAAAAGATCAAGAATACTTGACTAGAAAATCTCCTAGAAAGATATGAAGACTCTGATGGAAAAAATGTAGACCCTTGACAATGGATATCTTTGGGAGATGTGTCAACATGAATTCAGGGTGTTAATACGTACATAAATATGTCATGTTGAAGAGCCACCTAGTAAGGCACGCTTTGATTTAACGATATATTTTGATTTCTTGATTAATATCCAGATAAGTTCATGCATGGATACCTACAAGTACAACTAGCATTCATGTAATAAATGGAAGAAGCATGGTGAGAAAGAAGTAGTCATATGATGAAGGTTCCACATATGAAGAAGGCCACTTTCCATGAATAAAGGAATGACATGATGAACTAAGAAGGAAAGTGATCGATGGTTGTTTCCCTACAAGAAATAAGCTCAACTAATTTTCATGACATCAAGGAGAAAAGTTGATCAAGCCACTGAAGGACCCACGAAGAAGATGTTTCTGATGTATAGAATAGTCCCTAGCTAAAAGGGAGATCTTACAGGTCCTTGATCAAGAGGGATCTTGGATTAGATCACCCCTGATTAAAAGGGAGTGAATTGTGTTTTTCTATTTCATGTGTCATGCACTAGACCAAGACTAACAACCATAAGTCTAGGTGAAGGCCATGAATGGAAATGTAGACACATGATAGACACAACATTATTGTCTTTACCTGAGAATAAAGAATGGAGGATTGTTTAATCATCTAGCATCCAATGCTCTTTGAGGATGTGTAGGGCATCGAAGATAAGAGTAGGCAAGAGGATCGATATTATTTGAGGGTTGGGAACCCAAGATAAGAATATTCCTAGTAGGTCATACTTAGTGAACACCATGGTGGGCATGTACCTTGAGAGATAATGATAAAGGTGTCTATAAATCATTGGTCTCGCCAACATTGTGCTATGATCTTAGGAGAGATAGAGCTGTTAGTTGAGGCCTTGCTATAAATTATGTTGGTTACTATGATGCTATAATAGATGGGTTACCAATCCGATTCTTCTTATGAGAAATTATTCATATTGAGAATGACCAAGTACCATTATAAATACCTCCCTAGTTAATACGGAGTGTTGAAGAAAGTGTAACTAGGTTCGGTATTTACAAATGCAATTTTGATCTTTGTACTTGTCAAGAAAAACAAATATTATTTTTGTAAATTATAAGAATGAGTTTCTTGCTCATTCCATAAGTTTGGGAAAGTCAAAGACTCAAAGAAATGTAAAGAGATCTTCTTGAGCATATGTGTAAATATATATACTAGTACAAAAGGTCCTCGAAGACAAGCACAATCCTCCAAGACAAGCTCAAAGAAGTTTGCAAGCAAAACGATGAAAGAAGATAGTCATGTCGGCCTCAAAAATATATTTGATGACACGTCAGCTCAAATGACACAACAGTTTAAGGTGACATGTCGACTTATTTAGGGAGATGCAATAACTATATATACCCAGCTAGGGTCACCACAGAAGTTCAAATTTTCAGGCAAGTCTGCAATCTTGGATGAGTACAGGAAGGAACAAAATTTTTGTGATAATCTCAATAATATCCTTGCCTACTTCACTATAATTTTGGTCTAACAAAAGGTTCACTGTGATATAACCTCGACATAATTACAGTGGACCTCGGTACAAGAAGAACAAGGCTACAATCTTGGTGAAGGTTACAGTGCAGGAGATAATGATATCATGACCTCAACATTCGTGATAGAGGAAAGATCTTGGTGTAGTATATATATCCTAGACACAATAATCATTATGATTATGACAATAGTAATGATAAAAAAGAAGATGAAGATTTAAGAACAACTATATATGTATATATGAAGACCTCATTGATAAGATAAGGTTCTCGGTGAAGTTAAAAAATTGGTGCATCAAGGTCTCAATGAAGGTGTAGCATTGATACAAGAGTAAGAAAGATCTCAACGTAGGAGCAGTTATGGTGCAACAACGATCTAGATGAAGAAGAAGTCATGGTGTAACAATGATGATTATGGTCTCAGTAGTGGCTAAGAAAAAGGTTGGTGTCTTGGTCTTGGAGTGGCCTAGTAGGTCAAGGATCACCGTCTTGGTATTTGTCAATTGGAATATCTATAAGAAGAATTTTGTGCGGGTTTTCCTCTCCAAGAGGGAGAGGTTTTGGCCCTGACAAGATGCCAATATCTTGTGTTCTTGTCTCTTTGTTTTGGTAGCTATTTGATGAACTAAAGAAGACACACACTAATAATAATAAGTGAAGATTGATATAAGAAGAAAAATTGAAAACACTTCACAAATAATTATCATGCTAAGAAGAATCTAATCAACTCTATCTACCATAGATTCTTCAATAGTTAGGTCAATGAATTATCGGGTTCTAGGTTCAAGGAAAAATTAACATGGTATTAGAGCGAAAAACTCTCAAAATTGATCTCTGAATATCACAAAAGTTTGAGTTCATATAGGGGTGACCAGAGCCAAGTTTTGTTGTGATCATACAAGAAACACATCTTTTTTAGTAAGTTGAAGGAAATCAATTGTATGGGTTGGGTTGAAAAAATACATACATTTTATTGAGTGGTTGGGTAAATACATAATTGGGGCTGTTTTTTTTCTTTTTTTTGAAAGAAAGAAAAAAACAAGAAACGAGGAGATGCCTAGTAGTGGTTGACATCTTAGCCGTTAGCCAACCGACCAAGTGTACCCAATCAACAATCAACACGATAGGAATAATAGTGGCATAAGGAGGCCAAAGATGATGAGACTAGTGTGTTCCATGGACAAACCAACACACAATGTGTTAGGAAAAGGGTTCGACATATGTAGAATGACAAGGATGCTTAATGGATAGGGTCAGAAGGTGGTCAAGATGAGCCGGTGAGGGTGTGGCATAGGTGGTAGGGCCATGCTCAGAAAGCAAAGAAATGCCAACAATTGGATGTGACAACACATGTAGTAGGTTGAGTGTAGGAGACCAAGTGGCATAATGTTGAGGCTGCGACACACCTGTCCATCCCTCAACATAGCAACCAAAGGAAATGGGTTGTTGGGTTGAAGTTTACGTAGCGGGTGAAAATGCATGGGAAAAAAATCACAAGGGCTTAATCACAGGGTTTTGGTGTTGGTATTGGATAGGTGGAAGATGAATATAAATGCATCACAACCTTACCAATACAGAGAAGACTTGATATAGAGCTCAAGATTGCGAGTGGAAATCGACAAGGAATTGGAGAATTCATGTCGAGTTGGATCCAATAAGACAAGAAAAGGAACGAGGCACGATTTACAGCTGGATCGATGGGGAAAAAGGGGGAGGCAATAGGATACACACAATCAGATTGTATGAGTTGGGCATTGGAAACCTAACCAGAATAACTACCTGGTAGCCAGGAAATAGTAGTTGTAGATGCGAGAGGTAAGTCAAAGGTGTGGTGAGGGCCCACAAGAGTTTGGTAAAAGAGATGGAAATGCATTAGAGAAAATTTCATCCTAAAAGTGGCCTCCTAAGGAAAAATAATAAAATAAAGTTATGGATTTTGGAGGGAAAAGAAGAAAACTATTTTTATTATATTTTTGGCTTATCTCGTTATAGGTTTACTCAAATTTCAAGTGTAGGCATTCATTGGATGCGAAATTAAATTCCACATCCAATGAGTACCCATTTTTCATACCTTTGAGAAGACTTGCATTGATAAAAATTGAAGATACATTAAAAAAGTGCGTTGAACACACTTTTTTAATGTATCTTCATTTTTGATCAATGCGGGTCTACTCAGAAGTATGCATAATGGTTACTCATTGGATGTGGAATTTAATTCCATACTTCTGAGAAGACCTGCATTGATAAAAATTAATGATACATTAAAAAAGTATGTTGAACACACTTTTTAATGTATCTTCAATTTTGATCAATGCAGGTCTTCTCGGAAGTATGCATAATGGTTATTCATTGGATGTGGAATTTCCACATCCAATGAGTGTCTACACTTGAAATTTGAGCAAGTCTATAAGGAGATAAGCCAAAAGTAAAATTAAAAAAGGGTACCTTTCTTCTTTCCCCTCCAAAATATTTACATATATCTATTTTTAAATTTAAAGGATTTTGATTGGTTTACATATTATGACATGGAAATTATATGAAAATTGCATGGACACTTTTAGGCTAAAATTTTCTCTAATGCCAATGTGATTGGTGGAGGTCAACCCTCAAAGGGAGAGAGGGAGATCGTACCAATCAAGGTGGGAACACAAAACCTTTTAACTATTTTTTTTTGATTTGGAGATGGCATCAATCAGTTTGCGTTTTGAGGACAGGTTGGAGGTCACCTATAATTTCGGTCCATGGAAGGAGAGAATAACGTTGTTTCTCATGGAGAACAACCTATTAGAGTTTGTAAAAACTCAAGTTACGCCTCCTATAGATGCTATAACACTGACCGTCTATAATTTGAAGGACAATAAAGCTACAAATATCATCATGGATGCGGTGAAGGACCATGTGAGCCCTCAAATATTAGGAAATAAGAGTAACCATGAGATGTGGTATGCTGTGACGAGTTTACACAAGAGTTATAATTAGAGCCATAAAATGGTGTCGAGGGAAAAGTTAAAAAAACACCAAGATGATTGAAAAAACAAAGTGACATCATATCTCACTAGGATTTAGCAATTTTGAGATGAGCTTGGAACTATTAGGGTAGTCATATTAGATAAGGAGCTTGAGTGGGTTCACAAAACAATGGGATACCTTTGTGACAAGTGTTTTAGTATGAGAGGAAATATCCGATTGGAGTAGATTATGGGATGATTTCATTTAGAAGGAAACCTTGGAGGAGTCATTGTTGAAAAAACAACATAAGAATGGGGGAAAAAAAATCATGCTCTTGTAATCAGGCAACAAGGAGCAAAGGAAAATGTTTGAACAATAAGAGTGAGGAGTCAACCTCGCAACCAAATAATGAATTGAATAAGGTCAAGTGTTTTACCTGTCATAATATGGGACATTATTCTTCATAGTTTCCAGAAAGGAAGAAGGGTGGTAAGGGGAATGATATGATTTAGAGTATTAGTTTGTAGTGCTAAGATATTCCTCATATTATAAACAAAATGCTTTCAATGTGCTTAAGCATTCATGAATTTTTGTAAGTGAAATGAAGAATTTTTATGTTAATTTTATGAGGAATTTAACATAAATCAGAAACTGAACAACAACATAAACATATACAGAACATCACCAAAAACACATTACAACAAGCACATGATAAAGCAGTTCACCCCTCTAGGGCTACGTCTCCTTGGTCTAGCTTCCAATGGCTTGGGCCTCTCTATTATGCTCAAAAGTGTAAACACCTGTGTTTAAAATGCTCAAATACTTCTAAAACCTACTCTAATCAGTCCAAAATGTCCAAAAATGGCCATCTAACCTATTTTTTCAACCAATTTGGTGGAACACTGAAGAAGTTATGACTTATCCTTGTTTTTTTCCATTATTCGCTCTACAAATTGATCCAAATTTGACAGGAACCCAGAATTTCGCTCCAAAAATCCGCTAACCGAGCGAGAATTTTGCCATGCGGTGGGTCATAATCCGTCGTCACCGACTGTCCATCACAAATCACAATTTACAGAGTCCTACGGTGTTATGGACTGTGAACTAGGAGGGCAATATGCAATTACGATTCGACAAACCCAATAGAACTCTTAAATAGAGCTTATAAATGTATCGCGTCCGAGATCCTTTCACAATTGACGGAGTGTCACACTTGTCGCTTCTTGCTATGAGATAGTCACACATAGGGTTATGATTTGTCTTGTTGTTTCATTGGCCTATGTTTTTGTGTTGTCAAAGAATGCTAAGTGTGTGATCACAAGTTCAAGTTATTCACGAGTTCATCTTCCTCCCGCAATTAACCACCTTTCTGAATATCTTCCCAACCAGGCAACTTAGCTTCATCGAACCCCGACTGAACTGCCCACTATGCAGTCTCAGCCCTCAATGGTGTGACCTTGTTGTCTGGAACTACGTAGTGTACAATGATTGTCCCTAAGGGAAGTTTCACTATGCAATTCCAGAGCTCAACAACTTCCCTTCACACCCAAAATTGCGTAGTAGTTCCTCCCAGTCTCAATTGAACTGCGCACTTCACACTTTCAGTCCTCAAGCTTCTCCCCTTGCGTGATGGAACCTCGCAATGCATAGAGAAACCAGCCTCCGTTGGCCTCCAAAACTGCATAGATGTGTCTTACCTTAGCTGAAGCTCACTGACCTCAAGAACTATGCAGATCTGTCCTCCAGGTATCTCTATTTCCCAGTCCCCCTTGCCTCCTGAAATTGCGCGGTTTGTCCTCCTAGGGCCCCATTGTGCATCCTCCACTTCTTGCTTGCATTGCGCAAATTTTTCCCTCAATGGTCACTGTGAAATTTTTTCCCTTAGTGGTCACTGTACAAATATTTCCCTCAGTGGTCACTGCAACAAATCTTTCCCTCAATGGTCACTGTTAGCACTTGAAATTTCACCTCAGGCTGAGAAAGGCAAATTCCAAGGCAACATCAAACCACTTAGCCTCGTAGCCAGCCCTACGGGGCAGGAGAGGGCTCTCTCCGGTATATCTCAGCAAAGATCTTCAAAGGGCGGAGATAACCAATAAAGAACACTGATTTTAGGCTAGTAAACTGATAAAAGGTTTGATTTGAGATTTTTGGGATTTTGGTGGAAAATCGGGGAAAGGCAATTTTGGGTGCGGGGATTGGACACAGTTTTTGCAGGGGGTTCTTTGGGGCAAGGTAGGAGATTGTATTGATGTCTTTGAAAGAGTCAGATGGGCAAGAATGACTGGTGAGGAGCTAAGGAGAGCAAGTAAACACCTTGAGTTCTCCTTAAACAGATGAAAACATTGATATTAAGCAAACTTAAAAGCAGAGCATGGCAATCATGAATTCTACTTTAACACTTCATTTGCCTAATTTGCAGAAGGAAAAGTAAGAGGATGATTCACATAACAAACTTACAAGTACAAAGAGAAATACACCATCAATACATGTAACCATAGGAATCCCATAAAGGACTGCAAAACCCTGGTCTTTCTTCCTTTGCCAAAATTGCAGAGATACAATGAGTAATACAATAGAAGCTTTCTCCCTCAAGAGTCCAACCATGAAAATGACCAAGAAAGTACATAATATAGGCAATCTAACATCTTTCCTTGCCTCTAGGGGTCGAGCTCACTATCCTAGGAGCTGTTTCAACCAATTCCAAACTGAGCACTAAAATCTAGGCAGTCAAAACAACTTGCCTCTATAAGCTAGGAAACCAATTCATTCATTAAATTTTTGCCTATTTCATGAATGAATCTTCTAGAAGAGATAAATAAGTGTCAAAGTATCATAAAATTACATCATTTACATCAAGGAGGATCAAAATCCACTCCAAAAAGTCAAACCTAGTCAAAACTGCGTTTTGCTGAGCTGTAGGTGCATTTTTGTGAAAATAGCCTGATGCATAGCGCCCTGAATCGCAACGCGTAGCGCGCCTTTGGGCCTGATTTTGGGGCACTTCCCGGAGTCCAAATGAGGCAAAAGTGGGCTTGTTGGAAAGGTCGGGATGTCTACTTTCCAACCCAAGTGGAATTTCTGAATTTGGTGACCATTTGCCCCTCCAAAATTGCAATCTCCCAAGACTGCTTCCTGTGTGTCAAAAAGGTGGCAGAAAGTCATTTTTTGCTTGTTTGTTGACCTTCTGGAAGCTCAAAACTTGATGGAATCTCTTGGAAATTGCTGATCAAGTGTAATTTGTCATGAAAAATCCAAAAATGCTGAGTTTTTGAGAAATGGACTTGCCCATCTTCAGGGTAGCGCGCGGTGCGCTACGCGTTCAGAGCAAAAACCTATGTTTGGCACAAAAAAATCACAATTGACAAAATTTTCTCCAAATTTCTTGAAATTTGGGCTGGGAGTCCCCAATCAAGTTCCATGCTCAGTCAAAGAGGCTTTGGCCAAAATTTGGAGTGGATCGGGCCTTTTCCGTCGTTTTAGTGCCTTGGCCAACCTCCTTGGATCTGGCGATTGTATTTTTAACATTTCTTTAAAACCATGACACCTGTGCAAAAAGTGAAGGAGATTTTTCTTCCTTGGCTTTTTGTGGACAAAAACCTCTCTCAGTTTTCCCAAATTCATCTTTTATTGCTCTGAAACATCTTTTGAGTGAAACTGATCCCGATATGTGAAACAAGGAATTTCGTGGAAATGAAGCGAAATGAAGGGGATAGGGGGCTTCTAAATTCTTGGGGAAATTTTTGGGAGTGGGGAGGGATGTTAGGAAACAGGGGAAAGTGGAATCTCAGAGATTGAGCAATGGGAAGGGGTCCAAAAGGGCAAAACACATGCCAAACCTAGAAAATTGTCAGGTTGTAGCTAGAAACTAGGGTTTGTGCAAAAATGAGGAATTTGGGGGATCTCAGTGATGGAAAGTGTTTGATAAGGTACATGAAGGATAGGGGAAGGTGTACGAACATATGGATACAAGTTTTGTTAATGGTTTGACCATTCAAGAGAAATTAGCTTTCAAAACCCTAGGAGAGGGAAATGACCTTGCCTAGGTGCAACTGAAGCATGAACAAGGTGTAAAATGACTCATTAGACACTGACATGATAATGAAAACCCTATGAATGATGATAAAATCAGCTGAATGGTGACATGGACCAACATTTGGACAACTTTAGAAGGACTGAAAGCAAACCCTAGACCTAATGCCTAGTGACCAAATTTTGCTTGAAAACTCTTTGAAATGACAAAATTTGACCTTGACACTCTGAGACCACTTTGTAAGAGCATATTTGATCACTGGAGGAATGCTGGAAAGACTGACACTAACATTGGCTCCAATGGGGATGGTAGCTCCTTGGAGGTGCCAAGAACCGCAGACCTCTGGGAGAGCAGACCAGTGCTTTCAACCATTGGGCAATGGAGTCATTATTTGACAAACAATACAAGACTTTGACTCATTTATTGACTGAAACCTGACTCAAGCCGACACAATTATGAAACCTACATGACTGAAAACTGACTCACAAATGACTCATGACTGACTTAACTAAAACAAGAACTTACAAAGCTTATTGAAGGGCAGCAGTCCATCAAGATTTGAAATCATGATGACAACCACCTGTGTTTCTTACAAGACAATATACATCAAACTATATCAAAATGCCAATGCAACCAATCAAGCAGATGCCTTCTTGATTGATTCTCCTGATTAGATCTTCTGGTCAACAATACAAACCTATCACTGGGCATCCAAAAACATAGTTGACCATGGCTGCAACAAAACACTGTAATAAACACTTTCACTGCTGGCTGCAACAAACTTGCTAGAGGATCGTAAAAAACATGAAGATTTGCCATTGCCACCTCCTGCTGAAAGATCAAGGTGTCCTTTGTTTCAAATTCTGATATGCCTTCATCATGTGCTTCAGTAAAAGTATGCTCATGGGCTTCAAAAAACTCTGAACAAGTAGATGAGCAGATCTCCTCTTGTAAAAACATTTCAACACATGAGACATATGAAGAATCTGAAAGGTAATCCTGTATGCTATGATCTTCTGTAGTCTGACAATATGGTAGGTCATCTTCATATGATATCACAACCAAATTATCAAGTTCCTTATTACATTCTTCAATATTATCAAGCACAATATTATCATTTACATCGTCTACCACAAATTCACTCAAAGAAACTTTTTCACTTGCTTGAGCAAAGATCTCACCTTGCTGTTCATGAGCAGACTGAATGACCTCCTCATGAAGACTCTGTTCTGATGAAATGGGAGCACTTAGCGCTCGAATTTGCCTCAGGCTGAAGAAGGCGAAACTCAAGGTAACAGTCACTACACAATTTTTTCCCTTAGTGGGCACTGTGAAAATTTCTCCCTCAGTGGACATTGAGCAAATTTCTCCCTTAGTGGTCATTGCGCAAATTTCTCCCTTAGTGGTCACTACACAAAATTTTTCTTCATTTTGGCCGGAGTTTCACACTATGCAGTCTCAATGATAAAGCTTGAACCCTAACTGCCTGAGCTATGCAATCTCTGCTCCCAGTGGCCACTGCACAATTAAATTCCCCAGTGGGGTCTGTGCTGAAACGTTCCTTAGTCAAGCTTGAGTTGCGCTTTGCGTAGTATCTATGATCACGCCCCTCTCCTTGTCACCTGGAACTACACAACATGTAGTCACTGGGCCATCTCTCCCAACCTGCCACTTGTCTCGGGCTTAGTTCATGGATGATAATGCATCATCTTAGGATAAGGAGTTTTCAGATTGATGTCATCCTGTCATGAGTGAATTGCAGGAACATGTACACTATCAAGTCATGACGAGAGCATGAAGAAGGAGAAGAAGGAGAGAATCATGCCTAAAGACTCACTTGTAGATGAACAAACAAGTGGAACTACCAAGAGAAAGTCAAAGGAATACACGTGTGAAACCACCTTCTAAGACCGGAGATCATTGAAGACCCCACATCGTTAAGCTATGAAGAAGAGAAGAGAAATAATATCCAAAAACACATCCATCACTCAACAACAATAGCAGCTTGACATTGCCACATCATCAAACCTATCCATGTCAGCTGTGTCATGTCAAGCCGTGTTATGAGTTATCATTCATTAGGGGAATTTTGAGGTCTAAAATGGGCCTCCTAAGGAAAATGTACAACCAAAATAAACTTTATAAGAACCAATATGATTCAAGATGATGATGTCAACCATGGGGGATGATTCACCATTTTTGGAGTAAAAAAGTAAAAAGATTAAAAAATAATAAAATAATAAAATTCTTTTTCAACTCGTATTTTCAACTTATCTCCCTAAGGTTTTACTCAAATTTCAAGCAGGATTACTCGTTGGATGAAAAATTTAATTCCTCATCCAAGGAGTACTAGTGTTGCATAGTTTTGATGGACACTGCTACAAGAAAAATGAGAAATACATGAAAAAAACATGATTGCTATCACATTTTTCACGTATTTCTCATTTTTCGTGTAGTAGGGTCCGTAGAAAGTATGCAACAGGTACTCCTTGGATGAGGAATCAAATTATTCATCCAATGAGTGTTTCCACTCGAAATTTGGCTAAACCCGTAGGGAGATAAGTTTAAAATACGAGTTGAAAAAATATTTTTTTCTTGTTTACCTCTAAACTTTGATGATGAAATCTAATCTTATTTTATTGTTTCCACTATTATTTTATAATTTCCTTAGGAGGCCCATTTTAGACCTCAAAACTCCCCTAATGTGCCACATCACTATTGTGGGCCATGGACATTGTAAATCAAATGTATTATATAAAAGTGAAAGTCCAATGGACACACATGAATATGAAGAGTCATGTAAGTTAAAAAGTCATAGGAAGTTGAAAATTCATGAGGGTAATCAAAGAGTCACAAAGGGCAAGAATCGCCCCTTTGGTTATATATACCCCCTCATTGTATAAGAAAAGGAATTTTCACCTTGGCTCCTCCTGCAAAGCATTAGAGAGATTAGTTAGTTCTTTGAGAGCAAGGAGTGGCTCCAATGTCCCACTAGTGGGGCTAGTGATGTAGAATGTAAATATGTGTCTTGGAACTTTTTCTTAATTACAGAAGCCTTTTCAAGACAACACGTTTTCATCCATGACTTATGAATGTTTGTAAGACTGTTATATGAATGTTTGTATTTCATGTTTTCTTTCACATGTACTAAGATAGTTGAACTATTTCAGTTGTTTTAGTGCCTATCTTGTTGGGAATGTGATGTAATGGTTGTTAATGTTGTCTCATCCTTGTGGACTATTCCGTGGGATACTAGAAAAACATTTTCTTAACTATCGGTTATAACGACCATCACATCCAATATGTACTGGATGGTAGATGGATCTTCTCTTGCTCATTGGTTTTAATGACTGTCACATCCGTTGTTGACTATTCTGTTGGACACTTGACAAGCATTTATGGTTCATGTGTGTCTCTTCTTGGATGGTACTATTAGCTCTCACTTAGAGGCTCACTTTTCTCCCCATTTTGCAATAAGACAACCTAGACACAGTTTCGCTGCAAAATCACCAAGCACACTCACCTTGTTGTTTCAAGATACCATTGGATCACTCTCTTGTTTTGACAGCTAGAACCAAGACACACTTTTAATGATTTGGAAACCGAGCCTGTATACCGGATGGGAATCCTACACCAAATGGGTTGAGGTATGAATGAGACTTCATATCGGGGAGATCCCATTGGTTAATAGATTTCCGACACTGTCAACACCTAGAACAAGAGACCAAGTAAGTTTAGATTTAATGAAGAGTTGTTGATTGGGAAGAATATCTTTGCGTCATTGTGATTGAGATGATTGTTTGCAATTTTGGTTTTGTTAATTATGTTAAGAATATAATTGTGCATATATTTAGTAGATATTTAATAGGTTAGGTCAATGAATTATCGGGTTCTAGGTTTAAGGAAAAAATTACATGGTATTAGAGAAAAAAACTTTCAAAATTGATATTTGAATCACACAAGAATCTAAGTTAATATAGGGTTGACGAGAACCAAGTTTGGTCGTGATCATACAAGGCACACATATTTTTCGTAAGTTGAAGCAAATAAATTGTACGGGTTGAAGAAAGTGTAACTAGGTTCGATATTTACAAATGTAATTTTGATATTTGTACTTGTCAAGAAAAAGAAATATTATTTTTGTAAATTATAAGAATGATTTTCTTCCTCATTCCATATGTCTAGGAAAGTCAAAGAGTCAAAGAAATGTAAAGATATCTTCTTGAGCATATATGTAAATATATATACTAGTCTAGAAGGCCCTCCAAGACAAGCTCAAAGAAGTCTGCAAGAAAATGCTGAAAGAAGGCAGTCATGTTGGCCTCAAAATATATTTAATGACATGTTAGCTCAGATGAAACAACAATTCGATATGACATGTCGACTTATTTAGGGAGACACAAAGACTCTATATACCCATCTAAGGTCCCCACAAAAGTTCAGATTTTCGAACAAGTCTGCAATCTCGGATGAGTACATGAAGGAACATAATTTCGGTGATAAGCTCAGTAATCTCCTTGCTTACTTCAATTCAGTTTCAGTCTAGCAAAAGGGTCACTGTGATATAGCCTCACATAATTACTGTTTACCTCGGTACCAGAAGAACAAGGCTACAATCTCGGTTGAGGTTATAGTGCAAGAGATGATGAGATAATGACCTTGACATTCATGATAGAGGAAATATCTTGGTGCACTATATATATCCAAGACACAATCATCATTATGATTATGACAACAGTCATGATAATAACAAAGATGAAGATTTAAGAATAATTGTATATATATATATATATATATATATATATATATATATATATATATATATATATATATATCTAAAATAAGACCTCATTGATAAGATAAGGTTCTCGGTGAAGGTAAAACATTTGTGCATAAAGGTCTCCATGAAGGTGTAGCATTGATACAATAGTATCTACATAGGAGCAGTCATGGTGCAACAATGATCTATCTGAAGAAGCAATCATGGTACAGCAACAATGATGATGATCTCAGGAGTGACTACGAAAAGGATTGGTGTCTTGGTCTTGGAGTGGCCTAGTAGGTCAAGGATCACTGTCTTGGTATTTGTCAATTGGAATTTCTATAAGAAGAATTTTGTGTGGGTTCCTCTCTAAGAGGGAGAGGTTTTGGCCCTGACAAGATGCCAATATCTTGAGTTCTTGGTTCTTTGTTTTGGTAGCTATTTGATGAACTAAAGAAGACACACACTAATAATAATAAGTGAATATTGATATAAGAAGAAAAATTGAAGACACCTCACAAATAGTTATCATGCTAAGAAGAATCTAATCAACTCTAACTGCCCTAGATTCTTCAACATGGTGTCAGAGCTTAGGTGCTAAAGTATAAGGAAGGGCAGAAAAGAGACATTCAAGGATCAAGTTTGCATCTAATCAAATCAAAATATGAGTTTGAAAATATGTACATTTCTGCATCTCATATTGATATCAGGGAGCAATCTCGCATATCATAGTCTTGATGGAAATCATAGTTTCAGGTTCATACTACAAAACTCAATCTATGTCATATCACAAATGCTGAAGCAACCATGATATTACAAAACCATAGATCAATCATCCTCTCCAATCTCTGGTTTGCTATTCTCAGGTGTACTTCAGAGTTTTGGTGCTTCCAACGATGAATGGCTCGATGTAACAACAAGTGATACTACACAATAATGCTACATGATCTCAGTACTCAGGGATGCTTTATGTCTTGGGCTCATAGTGATGTTCTATACTACTACATGATTTAGGGATGCCACTACTGCAAGAACAATAATAGTCTTGAATCTCCTCAAGAAGAATTCAAATATATGGAGTTATAATCTCAATTTGTGGTGTCAAGATCACAGAACCTCCTCAATAAAATATCCGACATAGTTCAATTTCTCATACTTACAACATATCTTGGTTTTGCAGCATGTAGTCCTGGTGACATCACATTATGCTAAGTGTTGCATACTAGCTCGGTAAAGTCATTGTTTGGAGATAATGTTGCTAAGAAAGACTAGGATAAATTTACTTGGGGTAAATGAGTGTTAGCTCCTCTATTTTGGGTAAGCAGTGCTAAGTCTTAGTGCCATAAAAAAGATGATCAGTATCTATACACTACTGCTAATACTCAACAGTCTATTTATGTTTCAGCAATACATACCATATATAAATAATCATAAAGACCCGATAAGGAGTCAAAGTGCCTTATAAGTTAAGATGATGAAGCAATTTTGAACATCACAATAACATAAAGTTTGGAGCAATTTTTGTCATACTTGGTGCTGGACAGTGCAAGGAGTCTTGGTAAGAGGTTTTCAATAATTCTCTAGCAATAATCTCATTCAAAGAAGCATCAAGGTAAGGATCTCCTCTTCATGTGCAAAGTACGTATCTTTCATGGTTATGATCTATCTTTGATTTAAATGGCTTTGTTTTACAAATCGATATGCTGGTCCTTGCATAAGGAGGATAGTCTCAATCCTTATAGATAGGAAAAGTCATTGAAATAGGTCTCCTTTGAATTCATGAGAAGAAAATTTTAAAGTCCTCTCACATAGATAAGATTGGAGACTTAAAATAAGTTGGAAGAAGAAAAGATGACCCTAAAGGACACTATCAAATAGAGGAGAAAAAGAAAATTCATGCTACTGGTTAGGATAGAAGGAGATGAATGGATTCTGTTAGAGCCTAGATTTACCTCAGGCTGAAAAGGTAGGATCCAACACCAACATCAAACCACGCTCAGACTCGTAGCTAGCCCTACGAGGACAGGAGAGGGCTCTCTCCGGGTCAATCTCAGCAAAAGATAATCAATGGGGCTTGAGATGACTGAAATAAAAGCTAATTTTAGGCTAGGTATGAAGTGCAAGGATTTGATTTGATTTTTTGGGTCCAGGGATGAGGCCAAATTTTTGCAGAGTTTCAGTTGGGGCAAGGTAGGCAGTAGTTTTGATGCTTTATATTAAATGAATGGATAGAAAAGACTGCTGAGGAGATGAAGAGGGAAAGTGGGCATCAAGAATCCTCTTCAAATAGATGAAAACATGTAAAACTAAAGAAAGTCTAAGGTAGAGCACAAAAAACTCATGGATTCTACCTTTGTCACTCAATTTGTTTAATTCAGAAGCAAAGAGAAGGGAAATGAAATACATAAAACATCAGTGAACTCACAATTACATGAAGAAAAACACCATCAAAACACAGAGCCATAAGGATCCCAACAAGTGCTGCAAAACCCTGGTATTTCCGTTGCCAAAAAATGCAGAAATCAGATGTACAATGGAGTGCCAAGCAATCCCAAGTGTCCAACCCTGAAAATGACTGAGAAATTACATAATATAGCCAAGCCTAACTCCTTACCATGCCTCTAGGGGTCGAGCTCATCATTCTAGGAGTTGTTTCAACCATATCTAAACAAGGAACTGAAAAATAGGCAATGAAACAACTTGCCTCTATATAAAAGGAAACTGATTCATTCAGTTGTTTTTCACTTTTTAGTGAATGAATCTACTAAAACAAGTAAATATGTGCCAAAATTACATCATGTTCATGAAATTACATCAAGGTAGATCAAGAGTTACATGAAAAAGTGAAACTAGTCAAAGTTGGGTGAAATTCTGAGCTGCTGAGTGAAAAATAGGCCAAAATTCTCTATGCGCCACGCCCAAAACCTGTATGCATAGCACAAATTTGGATCTGATTTTGAGGCAATTACCGAAGTGCAAATTGAGCTCATGATAGGTCGTTGGAAATCCATGCCTGTCTACTTTCCAACCCAAGTGGAATTTCTGGATTTGGATGTCATTTTCCCCTCCAAAACTTCAATATCCCAAGACTGCTTCCTGTGGGTGCAAAAGGTGGTAGAGAGGTCATTTTTAGGGTGTTTTTGACCCTTTAGGCAACCTAGAACTTGATGAAATCCTTAGGTAATCCACGAGCATGCATAAATTTTGATGAAAAATCCAAAAATGTAAAGTTTTCCTCCAGAGGATCTCCCAATTATAAGCGCGTGCCAAGTGGTGCTATGTGTTAGGCAGGGAAATCTGTTTTGAAGCCAAAAAAAAAAAAATTCAAAATTGACAAAATTTTCTCCAAATTTTTTGAAGTTTGGACTGAAGTTCCATCATCAACTATCGTGCCCAGCCAAAGAAGCTTCGACCAAGATCATGCCTTTTCACGTCTCCTCGATGCCTTCTTCATCTATATTGCTTGAGGTGAATATGAAGAGTTTAAAGCTTTTGCTAAAGGTGTCAAAGTAAATAAGGGATTATGGGAAATAAGGTAGTGAGAATAATGTGGTTTTGTCAAGTGAATTTAAAGTGTGAGGAAAGTCACTTGACTGTGTTTGGGAATTTGGGATTTTATAAGTGATATGAGAGAGGAGGAGTGATAGTGAATGATAGGGTTTAGGGATAGGGAAAATGGGACTTAGGAGTGAATGACCTTGGTATGTAAGAGAATGGTGTATTGAGGATATAATGGGATAATGAGATAACAGAGGATGGGATATGTGGCACAAGAATGTTTAAAAACTTCAACACAAAACCTTTAAGGAGCAATCTTTAATAAGAGATTAGAATTTAAGGTTTTACATTCAAATTCTCCAAACCAACCTTCGAAACCACACCAAACACTATTCAATGGAATTTGCAAGATGATTTGACTTACACAGAGCAAAAGAGATTGAGTTATTTTGAATTTATGGAACAGTGGCAAAGTTTTTTGTGTGTCGGCCCTGTGCGCTGCGCTCACAACCCAGTGCACCGCGCACGTTCAAAAAGAACAATGCAGTGGGTGGCTATATGCACCGCGTACTTTATATGCGCTGCGACAACCTCCCAATGCATTGCAACTGTAATTTCGTCAACAGTTCAGCCTTCAAAACACAGTTTCACCCTCCAATTGATTTCTCCATGATTTCTCTTGGCTCCTAGCTGACCTTTGCTATGCCAATGAATCGTGAAATAAATGAAAATATCTTTCATGGCATGGACTTCGATTTTTGATTTAAAAAACCCATTGTTTGAAGACTTTAACACTTTTACAAGAGAACTCTGTTTTTCTTGTTTCCTTTTGATTTTTGAGCTGATGATGAATCTCTTTATCTGTTCTGCAGGTTGGATGGCATGGTGTTTGGCAAAGGTGACCAGGGCTGCGCCTGAAGGACTTTACAACTGAAACAACTTTGAAAATTACATGGCTTTTATTACAAAAGATGAAATTTGGCGATTTTTCTTCAAAACAGAGTTTTGAAGAAAAGTCATAATCAAGCATTATTACGATGAAATTTTGCAATGAAAGCTTATTGTGAACCTCCCTCATGCGCCTGTTGGCATTATTATCCATTTTGAAGACTAAACTTGTGAAACCCTAGAGCTAATGACTAAAATGACTCTTTGCTGACCACGAGACCAAACAGGACTGTAAGTGACTTTAAAATTGATTTTGATGAATAGACATGGACCAGCAGGTACATGACAAGAGGGGTATGATTGAAAAGACCCTTCCGTCAAAAGATCGATGCTCCTAATGGAATGCAAATGACTGAACAAGAATGAGACCCCTAAAATGAAATGCAACAAAAGAGATTTTGATCTCCGACGGAGGGCTGAAAAGATCGACTCTAACAGATTCCATGATAAGAGGGAGTAGAATTCTTTAAGTTAGCCTCTCTCTATAAGTCTCTTTCTGGGCTCCTAGATCCTGCATGGAATGTGATTACAATATGTTATACTATGTGGTGTAACATTATGGAAGTATTAGAAACAAGATCTCATGACATCATCACAAGGGTGACTAGATTCACAAGGATAAGTAAGATACCTCTATCAACAACTTAAGGTTTCTACGAAAGAAGGAAATCTGTAGGAAACAATCTTACATAACTCAAACATTTGAAGAAGACTCATCATGCATCAAAAGGGAAACATCTGCTAGATAGGGATCTTTGAGATCCTCAATATTCTCTGATATAGTATTCACTAGAATATTCTTTAATGGAATCCTCATCGTAGGGTTCACTAATCTAGAGAGGAAGCAACTGTTTCAACAAGAACTTTAACTTATGAAATCCATGAGATGATGATACGATGACATGAAGCAGATCAAGGGATTGAAGATCTTTTCAATCAAGGGAGTTGTTGGAAGAAGCCTTGATGACCTGAAGGTAAAAATAAGGTATGTATGCTTGTGTTCAATATTATAATGACATGTCATATGGTTGCAGGTAACATAGATCATTACTTATATATTGGGAAGCATGATCAAGATAAAAAGTATCTCCTCCTCTGAAAGGATGCAAGAAGACATAAGACACACTAGATGAAATCAACACAATATGTCCTCATATGAAGTATGAGGTGGCTGATCACAAATAAGAAACTCTGATTAAAAGGAACCTCAGGAAGGAAGAGATTTTGAGATATGCAACCCTGATGAAGGCAATCAACATCCAAAAGATCAAGAATACTTGACTATAAAATCTCCTAGAAATATATGAAGACTCTGATGGAAACAATGTAGACCCTTGACAATGGATATATTTGGGAGATGTGTCAACATGAATTCAGGGTGTTGATACCTACATAAAGATGTCATGATGAAGAGCCACCTAGTAAGGTACGATTTGATATAATCATATATTTTGATTTCCTGAATAATATCTAGATAAGTTCATGCAAGGCTACTTACAAGTACAACTAGCATTCATGTAATAAATGGAAGAAGCATGATGAGAAAGAAGTAGTAATATGATGAAGGTTCCAGATATGAAGAAGGCCACTTTCCATGAAGAAAGGAATGACATGATGAAGTAAGAAGGAAAGTGATCGATGTATGTTTCCCTACAATAAAGAAGCTCAACTGATTTTCATGACATCAAGGAGAAAAGTTAATCAAGCAGCTGAGGGACCCACGAAGAAGATGTTGCTGATGTATAGAAGAGTCCCTAACTAAAAAGGAGACCTGACAGGTCCCTGATCAAGAGGGAGCTTGGATTATATCACCCCTGATTAAAAGGGAGTGACAATTGTGTTTTTCCATTTCATGTGTCATGCGCTAGACCAGGACTAACAACCATAAGTCTAGGTGAAGTCCATGAATGGAAATGTCGAAACATGATAGACACAACATTCTTGTCTTCACCTGAGAATAAAGAATGGAGGATTGGGTAATCATCTAGCATCTGATGCTCTTTGAGGATGTGTAGGGTATGCAAGGTAAGAGTAGGCAAGAGGACCGATATTCATTTAGGCTTAGGGACCCAAGATAAGAATAGTCCTAGTAGGTCATACTCAGTGAACACCTGGGTGGGTATGTACCTTGAGAGACAATGATAAAGGTGTCTATAAATCATTTGTCTTGCCAACATTGTGTTATGATCTTATGAGAGATAGAGCTGTTAGTCAAGGCATTGCTGTAAACAATTTTGGTTACTATGATGCTATAATAGATGGGTTACCAATCTATTATAATAGATTGAGAATGACCAAGTACTATTATAAATACCTCCCTAGTTAAGAGGGAGTGTTGAAGAAAGTGTAACTAGGTTTGGTATTTACAAATGTAATTTTGATCTTTGTACTTGTCAAGAAAAAGAAATATTATTTTTGTAAATTATAAGAATGAGTTTCTTGCTCATTCCATAGGTTTGGGAAAGTCAAAGACTCAAAGACATGTAAATATATCTTCTTGAGCATATGTGTAAATATATATACTAGTCTAAAAGGCCCTCCAAGACAAGCACAATCCTCCAAGACAAGCTCAAAGAAGTTTGCAAGAAAAACGTTGAAAGAGGATAGTCATGTTGGCCTCAAAAGTATATTTGATGACACGTCAACTCAGATGACAAAAAAGTTCAAGATGACATGTCTTATTTGGGGAGATGCAACAGCTATATATACCCATCTAGGGTCACCACATAAGTTCAAATTTTGAGACAAGTTTGCAATCTTGGATGAGTACAGGAAGGAACAAAATTTCGGTGATAAGCTCAGTAATCTCCTTGCTTACTTCACTACAATTTCGGTCTAACAAAAGGTTCATTGTGATATAGCCTCCGCATAATTACAGTGGACGTCATTACAGGAAGAATAGGGCTACAATCTTGGTGAAGGTTATAGTGCAGGAAATGATGAGATCATGACCTTGAAATTCATGATAGATGAAATATCTTGGTGCAATATATATATCCTAGACACAATAATCATTATGATTATGACAATAGTCATGATAATAATGAAGATGAAGATTTAAGAACAACCATATATATATGAAGACCTCATTGATAAGATAAGGTTCTCGGTGAAGTTAAAGAATTGGTGCATCAAGGTCTTAATGAAGGTATAACATTGATACAACACTAAGAAAGAATTCAACGTAGGAGCAGTCGTGGTGCAACAATGATCTAGATGAAGAAGAAGTCATGGTGCAACAATGATGATTATGATCTCAGCAATGACTAAGAAAAGGATTGGTGTCTTGGTCTTGGAGTGGCCTAGTAGGTCAAGGATCAACGTCTTGGTATTTTTCAATTGGAACCTCTATAAGAATAATTTTGTGCGGGTTTTCCTCTCCAAGAGGGAGAGGTTTTGGCCTTGGCAAGATGCGAATATCTTGTGTTCTTGTCTCTTTGTTTTGGTAGCTATTTGATGAACTAAAGAAGACACACACTAATACTAATAAGTGAATATTTTTTTTTTGTAGGCTTGGTAGGACTATTTGATTTTCGAGTTTACATGTCCATTATTCACCCCACTACAGGGGGAGGGCAGCACAAGATTCGAACCCAAGATCTCCGGTTTGGTGAGACTTCATTTCACGACCATTGCCACTTGAGCTACCCCATGCAGACAATAATAAGTGAATATTGATAAGAATAAAAATTGAAAACACTTTACAAATATTTATCATGCTAAGAAGAATGTAATCAGCTCTAACTACCCTAGATTCTTCAATAGTTAGGTCAATGAATTATTGGGTTCTAGGTTCAAGGAAAAATTAACTTGGTATTAGAGAAAAAAACTCTTAAAATTTATCTCTGAATCACACAATAATCTAAGTTCATATAGGGCTGACCATAACAAAGTTTGGTCGTGATCATACAAGGCACACATATTTTTTAGTAAGTTGAAGGAAATCAATTGTACGAGTTGAAAAAATCCATACATTATATGAAGTGGTTGGGTACATATATTTTTGGGGCTGTTTTCTTCTTTTTTTTTTGAAAGAAAGAAAAAAATGAGAAACGAGGATATGCCTAGTAGTGGTTGACATCTTAGCCGTTAGCCAACCAACCAAGTGTACCCAATCAAAAATCAACCAGATAGGAATAATAGTGGAATAAGGAGGCCAAAGATGTGAGTCTAGTGTGTTCCATGGACAAACCAACACACAATGAGTTAGGAAAAGGGTTCGACAGGTGTAGAATGACAAGGATGCTTAATGGATAGGGTCAGAAGGTGGTCAAGATGAGCTAGTGAGGGTGTGGTGCAAGTGGTAGGGCCATCCGTAGAAAGCAGAAAAATGCCATCAGTTGGTTGTGACAACACATATAGTAGGTCGAGGGTAGGAGACCAAGTGGCATAAGGTTGACGCAGTGACACACCTGTCCATCCCTCAACATAGCGACCAAAGGAAATGGGATGTTGGGTTGAAGTTTACATAGGGGGTGACAATGCATGGGCAAACAATCTCAAGGGCTTAATCACAGGGTTTTGGTGTTGGTATTGCATAGGTGGAAGATGAACATAAATGCATCACAACCTTACCCAGTCAAAGAAGACTTGGCAGAGAGCTCAAGGTTGCGAGTGGAAATCGGTAGGGAATTGGAGAATTTGTGTCGAGTTGGATCCAATTAGACAAGCAAAGGAGTGAGGCAAGATTTATAGTTGGATCACCAGGGAAAAAAGGGGAGGCAATAGGACAAGTGCAATCAACTTGCAGGAGTTGGGCATTGCAAACCTAACCAGAATAACTACTAGGTAGCTAGGAAATAGTAGTTGTAGATTCTAGAAGTAAGCAAAAGGTGTGGTCAGGGCCCACAAGAGTTTGTCAAAAGAGATGGAAATACATTAGAGGAAATTTCATCCTAAAAGTGGCCTCCTAAGAAAAATAATAAAACAAAGTTATGGATTTTGGAGGGAAGAGAAGAAAAATGCTTTTTATTGTATTTTTAACTTATCTCCTTATAGGTTTGCTAAAATTTCAAGTGTAGGCACTCGTTGGATGAAAAATTAAATTCCACATCCAATGAGTACCCATTTTTTCATACCTTTGAGAAGACTTGCATTGATAAAAATTGATGATACATTAAAAAAATGTGTTGAACACACTTTGTATCTTCAATTTTTATCAATGCAGGTCTTCTCAAGTATGCATAATGGTTACTCATTGGATGTGGAATTTAATTCCATACTTCTGAGAAGACCTGCATTGATAAAAATTAATGATACATTAAAAAAGTGCGTTGAACACACTTTATAATGTATCTTAAATTTTGATCAATGTAGGTATTCTCAGAAATATGCATAATGGTTACTCATTGGATGTGGAATTTAATTCCACATCCAATGAGTGTCTTCACTTGAAATTTGAGCAAACCTATAAGGAGGTAAGCCAAAAGTACAATTAAAAAAGGGTAGCTTTCTTCTTTCCCTCCAAAATATTTACATATATCTCTTTTTAAATGTAAAGGATTTTGATGACATGGAAATTATATGAAAATTGCATGGACACTTTTAGGTTGAAATTTTCTCTCATGCCAATGTGATTGGTGGAGGTCAACCCTCAAAGGGAGAGAGGGAGACCGTACCAATCAAGGTAGGATAGCAAAATTTTTTAGCTAATATTTTTGATTTGGAGATGGCATCAATCGGTCTGCGTTTTGAGGACAGGTTGGAGGTCACCTATAATTTCAGTCCATGGAAGGAGAGAATAACATTGGTTCTCATGGAGAACAACCTATTAGAGTTTTTAAAAACTCAAGTTACGCCTCCTACAGATGCTATAACATTGACCGTCTATAATTTGAATGACAATAAAGCTACAAATATCATCATCTATGCAGTGAAGGACCATGTGAGCCATCAAATATTAGGAAAGAATAGTAACCATGTGATGTGGTATGTTGTGATGAGTTTACACAAGAGTGATAATTAGAGCAATAAAATGGTGTCGAGGGAAAAGTTAAAAAAACACCAAGATGATCGAATCAAACAAAGTGACATCATATATCACTAGGATTTAACAAGTTTGAGATGAGCTTGGAACTATTAGGGTAGTCATATTAGATAAGGAGCTTGAGTGGGTTCACAAAAAATGTGATACCTTTGTGACATGTGTTTTAGTATGAGAGAAACTATCCGATTGGAGCAGATTATGGGATAATTTCATTTAGAAGGAAATCTTGGAGGAGTCATTGTTTAACAAACAACATAAGAATGGGGAAGAAGAAAATCATGCTCTTGTAATCAAGCAACAAGGAGCAAAGGAAAATGTTTGAACAATAGGAATGAGGAGTCAACCTCGCAACCAAATAAGGAATTGAATAAGGTCAAGTGCTTTACTTGTCATAATATGGGACATTATTATTCATAGTGTCTAGAAAGGAAGAAGGGTGGCAAGGGGACTGCTATGATATTAGTTTGTAGTGCTTAGATCTTCCTCATATTATAAACAAAATTCTTTCATTGTGCTTAAGGATTCATGAATTTTTGTAAGTGAAATGAAGAGTTTTTATGTTAATTTTATGAGAAATTTAATATAAATCAGAAAATAAACAACAACATAAACATGTATAGAACATCATCAAAAACACACTACAACAAGCACATGATAAAGGAGTTCACCCCTCCTGGGCTACGTCTCCTTGGTCCATCTTCCAATGGCATGAGCCTCTCTATTATGCTCAAAAGTGTAAAAATATGTGTTTACAATGCTCAAATACTTCTGAAACCTACTGTAATTAGTCCAGAATGCCCAAAAATGGCCATCTAGCCTATTTTTACAACCCATTTGGTGGAAAATCGAAGAAGTTATGACTTCCCCTTGTTTTTCCATTATTCGCTCCACAAATTACTCCACATCCAACAGGAACCCACAATTTCGCTCCAAAAATTCGCTAATTGAGCGAGAATTTTGCTGCGCAGCGGGCCATAATCCATTGTCACCGAATGTCCATCGTAAATAGCAACGGCGGAGTACTGCGGTCTTATGGACTGTGAACCAAGTTGTTGATATGAAATTGCGATTCGACGGGCCCGAAAAATCTCTTAATTGGAGCTTATAAATGTATTGTGTCTGAGATCCTTTCGCAATCGGCGGAGTACCAGGGCCTTGTATATGCAAGAATTTGCACCGTGATGTGATTTGCAATTGCGATATCGCATCGAAACCCAAACCTGAAGGGGATGATTTTGTAATGCCCACCCGCTTCCTTGATGTGATGTGCGATATGCAATTATCACATCACAATCCTGATCTTATCGGGGGCCGATTTTGTAACATCTCCTCCTGACGATGTGTGCTTTGCAAAATAAGGGGGACCAATGGTGGCTTGCCAGTTGGCTCCTCCCGATTCATTGATGGAACCTGCTACGTCATCTAATCCTGCCATGTGAACAAGTCAAACCTGAAATTTTACTTGCTCTAACTTCTGCATACGAGCTCGGATTTGAGTTCCGTTCACACCATTGGAATCAGAATGATGAGCTATTTGATTTGGAGATAAGTTTAACAAGATTCTGACACTTTGATTTTTTGAGCCTAATTTTGGGGACCTGATCACTCCTCCCCACTCGAAGCCTTTTGGATCCAAAAAGGATCACTTTCAATTAGTCAACAGGTGAGGGTACAGTTCCCTCACCTTTCCAACTTCTATCCACTTTGATTTTGAAGGAACTGTACCCTTGAGCTCCACTCAAAGATAATCGATACTCCCCCTTTTTGATGTCCTTGTTCTTTTGTCAAGTATAGTGTTTTGTTGAAGCACATCAAGGACTTTTGGAGAAAAGTATTCAATAAATGGAATTTGAATATTCTCTCCTTGATCTTGAATCAAATGAGGCTCATACAACCTTAAATTCTCAACATTAAAAAAAAATAATTTGCATATATGAAGGAAAATCCAATCTAGAGGCATTGTTACAATTTTTTTCCAAAATTCTGAATGGACCATATCTAATTGGTTTGAGCTTTTTACCTTCTCCTTGGAGCCTCTATTTGTTAATGTGAAGCCAAAATTCATTAGCAACTTGGACCTTGTGATATTTACGATGCTTGTTGTGCCTTTATTTGTACTTGCCTTGGATTTTCTCAAGCTGTTCTTGAACCTTTTGGTGGACTAATTGTATTTGTTCAATGAAATTTCTTACTTTGTCTATGTCGTTATGATCTTCAATAGCAACATATTTGCCAAGAATAAAATCCAAAGGATATTTAGGTAAGTATCCCATGCATGCCTCAAATGGCGAAGTTTGAGTGGAAGAGTGCTTGGCTTGGTTGTAAGCATGCTCAATATAGTGCAACTGTTCATCCCACAACTTAGGATGCTTGCTGCAATACCCAAGCAAAAGATGTATCACTATTTTTTTCACTACCTCTGTTGGACCATCTAGTTGTGGATGAAATGTTGTACTATTTTCAATTTGGTGTCCATGAATCCCCACAATTTTGACCAAAAATTTTCCACAAAGAGAGAATCTTGATCACTAACAATGGATGTGGGCAATCCAAAATGCACCCAAACATTTTGAAAGAATAACTGAGCAGTTTTTTCAGCTGTAACTTTCTTTTCACATGGCATCAAAATACACATTTTTCTAAACCTATCCACAACTACATACAAATAATCATGACCTCTTTTTGATAATGGAAGTCTTCCTAAAGAATCCATAGAAACACTCTCCATAGTCGTGATGGAACCGAAAGTGGTGTTTACAATCCTAACTTCCTATTACTAGGCTTATTGATTGATGTAATATCCCTTATTAGGAATATTCCTCAAACACAAGCAAATTCCAACCAAAGATGGACTGGGAGGGAATTTACCAGATATGTCGCTTTTGAAAAGGGGATGAGATCTGGAGGCTACTTGGCCCTTTCTAGACTCTGTCTAAGAGTATAGGAGAAAACACACAAGTGGTATAATAGTTGAGAAGTTCAAAGAGATAAAAATGAAAATGCTGCAACATATAACAATACAACCATAAGAAGATACTCAAGAAATGTAGAGAGAAATGCTAAGCCATTTTATTATACTGAGTAATAGAATGAGTACAGGAGGTGATCAGAAAGATGGCACCTCGACTTGCACAAGGCAATTGAAGAAATACACTTAGAATAGCAAAGGAATGGCCCCTCTCTAAACTGCGTCCAAGCTGCTGGAGAACTGGCGTGCTACTGCTGCTGCTAGAAATCAAATGAGGATTTAGGGTTGCTCCCCACCTCAGAAAATGCTGAAACTCTCGAATCGGACTCTACTCGAGAAACCCAAAAAAACACAAAAAGATTTTCTGAAATGGCCGACCCCCGAAAATCACCCCCTTAGGGTTCTGTGTAGTCCCTCAATGCTCTGCACTGCCACTGAATGAAACCCTCCAGAAATCTGCCTGAAGCCATTGCCAAAATTCCCCAATATGCAAGGGCTGATCCCCTGCTCTATCTCTCAGCACAAATCCTACTGCAAACCCTCAACCCAACACTCCTGCCAGAAAGAACTGCGTCACCCCTCTCAATGCTGCGTAGTCCTCCAAAATTCCAATGAAACTGCTGCTAAAATGCTAATGAAACTACTACTGAAATGCCAATGGAAATACCTTGCCCGAGCATGCACTCGAAGTTCCCCGGGGCTAAGGGTGAGATCTCCGAACGGAGACACTCAATGCACTAAACAGTGCTACAGACTAGCTAAACAGCCAGCACGCTCTAAGTTGAAATGACTATCACAAATGCTCATAACTAAAATGATCAAAATGAGGGGACTTCTCTCTCCTTCATAGCCTTTGCCTCTCTCAATCCCTAGGCTCACCTCCTCCAACATAATTCCTCCCTTGCCACATGTTTCTTCCTTTCTGCGCAGTCCCTCCAAGTTTCTGCGTGGGCTCCATCTCTGCGTCCCCTTTTTGGCCCCCTCGGCTCCCCTTTAAGTCATAACGTTGTGCTACTAGGAAGTGACTTTTATTCTAAAAGTGAATTATGTTCCCCTTCCTCACCTTTTTATTTATAAATAACTATAAAAGGAAAAAATTGAGCAAAATCAAATATTCCAATTAGCCATGGCTAATTAGGAATATTACAGTCTCCCTCGACAAAATGTTGCTTGTCCTCAAGCAACTGAAGTGATGGATGCTGCAAGATTTTCTCACTCTCCCAAGTGGAATCCTCATTTGGAAAATTCTTCCACCTCACCAAGAATTCCTGGACCGTCCTGCTCCGCAGCTGCCTCTGCCTGGTATCAATGATAGCCTCCGGTTGCAACACGAAATGCCCCTCATCATCCATGGGTGGTAGCTCATCTGTCACTGTCACCTGCTGCCCCAATGCCTTCTTTAGGAATGATACATGAAAAACGTTATGAATCTTGCTGCCTTGGGGCAACTCCAACACATATGCAACCTGTCCAATCCTGCATATCACGCTGTATGGCCCATAAAAGTGGGGCTTGAGCTTCCAAACCCCCTTCTGCTTCCGTGATGACTAGTGGTATGGCTGTAATCGTAGATAGACCATGTCTCCTACCTCAAACTGTCTCTCCACCCCACCCCTGTTAGCATACAACTTCTGCTGGTTCTGCACTGTAGCCATATTATCCTTGAGAGCTCGGAGGATATCTTGACTCTCTTGGATCCAAATCTTGGCTCTAGGAGCCTTGCTATCACCAAACATCACGTCAGCAAAAGATAAAGGATGATACCCATATAAGGCATAGAATGGTGACATACCAATGGACATGTGATGTGAAGTGTTGTAGCAGTACTCCCCCAGATGCAGCCACTTTAGCCATGCTCGCTGCTGCCCACTGACATAGTTATGAAAGTAGCCCTCCAGCCACTTGTTAACTATCTTTGTCTGCCCGTCCGTCTATGGGTGATAACTGGTACTCGGTGTCATCTCCGTCCCCACCAACCAGAAAAGCTCCTGCCAAAACTTGCCCATGAAACGACTGTCCCTATCACTGATGATGGTCTTAGGAAGACCATGTAGTCTGAAGATCTCTCTGAAGAACAACTCGGCCACCTGTGCTGTTGTATAGTGTGCGTATATGGCAAAAAAATGTGCATACTTCTTCAGTCGATCAACGACGATGAAGATAAAATCCTTGCCTTGTACCATGGGCAACCCTGAGATTAAGTCCATCGAAATACTCTCCCACTTCCCCTCCGGAATGGGAAAAGGCTGCAATAATCCTGCGGGATGGCTCATCTATCCCTTGTTCCTCTAGCAAACATCTCACTCTCAGATATGCTGGAGTACGTCATCCTTGAGGCCCTTCCATGAGAACCTCTCTCTAATGGTCCTGTAGGTTTTGGTAAACCCCTGATGGCCTGCCAATGGTGAATCATGTGATGCCTGGAGTATCTTCTTCTTGAGCTGAGACCCCTCAGTCATGAAGATCCGGTCCCTGTAATAGATGATCTCATCGACCACCCTGTACCTGCCATCTACCACCTTCCCATCCAGAACCTCACATGCAAACCTGTCCTTGGAGTACTCTACTAAGATTCGAGCCCTCTAGTCTGTATCCAAGCTCATAAGAGACAATGTGGCTGGTCTACGTGAAAGGGCATCTGCTACCATGTTATTCTTACCCTTAACATACTCAATGTCAAAGTCATATGCTTGGATCTTACTGATCCACTTCTGCTGCCTCCCTTGTAGCTGCTTTTGCTCTAAAAAGAACCTGAGGTTGTTGTGATCAGTCCTCACCCTGAACCTGTTACCTACCAAATATTGCTGGAACTTGGCCAATGCATGCATGATGGCCAACATCTCCTTGTCGTATATAGAATACAGCCTCTCGTGCAGAAGGAGCTTCTGGCTCTCATAGGCTATTGGGTGACCTCCCTGCATCAATACTGTGCTGATCCCCTCTCCCGACGCATCACACTCCAAAACGAATGGCTGCATGAAATTTGGCAATGCAAGCACTGGATAGCTGCTCATAGCCTCCTTGATCCCGTCAAAGGCTCGCTGCGTTATATTCGACCAACTGAAAGCCCCCTTCCTCGTCAAATCTGTCAGGGGTGCAACAAGTTGGGAGAAACTCTTGACGAACTTCCGGTAGTAAGTACAAATGCCAATGAATCCCAGGAGTTCTGTCACGTTTCTCGGCTCCGCCCATTCTCTGATGGCCCTGATCTTCTCCTCGTGGATTCTCACTCTGCCCACCCCTATGATGTGTCCCAGATACAACATCTTTGTCAAACCAAACTCACACTTGGAGAGTTTGGCATAGAACTGCTGCTCCTGTAAGATACACAATACTGTCTCAATGTGTTGGAGATGCTCCTCCCAAGTCCTGCTGTAACTGAGAATATCATCAAAGAATACCAACACAAACTTCCTCAAGTGTTTACGGAAGATGTGATTCATGCAGGACTGAAATGTAGTGGGGGCGTTGGTTAGCCCAAAGGGAATCACCAAGAACTCAAAGTTCCCAAAGTGACACCTGAAGGCAGTCTTGGGAATGTCTTACTCCTTCACGCGAATCTGATGGTACCCAGATCTTAAATCAATCTTTGAGAAGACCCATGCTCCTCTCAACTCATCCATCAACTCATCGATCCTAGGTATGGGGTACCTATTATTTAGGGTCTTCTTGTTCAGGGCCCTGTAGTCAATGCACATCCTCAATGTACCGTCCTTATTCTTCACCAACACCACGGAAGAAGCAAAAGGACTCGTGCTCGGTTGAATGTGCCGAAGAGCTAGCAACTCTTGGATAGCCTGCTCAATCTTGTCTTGATAGGCCTTGGGGTGCCTATAGGGGGTGGTAATTACTGCCTGTATGCCCTGCTCAAGCTTGATGGTGTGCTCAAACCCCCCATCCTCCATCCGATGAGCCGAAACAGTGTGAGGCGGATATGTGTGCTGTCCCTGTATCTTCTCATACCTCCCTATCTTCTCATCATCCACTCCATCTCTAGGGTCTTCCAATCTGTCATGACCTTCCCTATAGTGATAAGCCACTGAACACCAAGTATCATGTTGGTGTCCGGAATATTGACCATGAAAAAGTGGTCAGTCAATGCGTAGGTTCCCATCGTCACTGAAAGCTCTGGAACATAACGAGCACACATCATGGTCTGATCTCCTGGGACCAAGACTGAAAACCGATCGAAGCTCTCTGTCTGTATACCTCTCCGCTCAACCATCTGTGCATCAATGAAGTTGTGGGTTGCCCCACTGTCAACCAAAACTGATACTCACTGGCCACGTACTGTCATCGGTACACGTAGCATTAGATACTTGGGAACTCCTCGCAATGCTGTAAGGGCCCCTCCGGTGGGTGCAAAGGATGCACCACCTACTGCTGGCAGTGGAGGTGCCAAAGGTCCCTATACAACATGGCTATCTCCTGCCTCCACATCATCCTCATTATCCTCTTCTCCACTGCTCTCAGAGAAGACCTCAATAATATGTGCTTTTACAGTAGCACATCTATGTCCTGGTGCCCACGGCTCCTGACAGGTGAAGCACAACTGCTTCTTCTTCAGCTCCCTCCTGGCATCGTCGTCAATCTGTACTCGTCCTGGATTCCCCTTTGGAGGTGGAATCCTCACATCCTTCCCCTTAGACTGAAAATTTTGTCTCTAGGGTTAAGGTGTCCGAGTCCTGAGTAAGACATCCTGTAAGTCCAGGGTATTGCTGATAGCATCCTAGAGTGTGGTTGGTCTAGTGGATTGGACTAAACCCTGAAGTGGCTCTGCTAACCCCTCAACATACATATAGACCCTCCGCGTCGTGGATAGGTCTAGAACCATCATGGAGACCCTCAAGAAATCTGCAATGTAGGTCTCTGGACTCCCTGTCTATTTGAGCCTCGTCAACTCAACAAAATGCTGCTCTGGATCCCTCCGATCAAATTGCTCCATTAATCTCCTGGTAAACTCAGCATATGTCATCACTGTGGAGTGCCTGAGTGTAACCATCCCATGAAACCACCAATCCTGGGCCTCACCATCCAAATGCAATGTTGCCACCTTGATGGCCTCTGTCTCCAACATCTGGTTAAGTTGGAAATAAATGTCTAGCTTCTCCACCCAAGACTTTGCCGAACTGTTTGATCAACCATCAAACATAGGCAAGTGGAATCTACTCGCTATACGGTGGGTGTCACCATCATGGTAATGCCAGTACCCTCTGTGATGGTCGCGGGGTCTACTATCCCGCTGGAGCTGAACAAAATCTCTGAATGAGAGAGCTTCCTTGAACTCCTGGCCATAGGCCTGGTACTCTACAAAATAATCGCCCATATGTCCAAGCTCTGCCTCCTGCTGGGCTACAGCCCCCATGTCGGCTCCTAAGAAAGTGGGCATGGTAGAGCGTGTAGGGGCATGTGAGGCCACCTGCTGCGCAGTATCACGCTACTTTGGAAAATGGTGGGATGCACCCGATCCCTCACCAACCTGGAAAACCTATGGGCTCTCACGCTGTCTGGCCTCTACTACCGTGAATCTTTACCCCATAATCTCAATCTGCCTCAACAGATATTGCACTGATTTGAGGAGCATATCCGCAAATCTCTTCCCATAATCATTTGCCATCGGATCCTCCTGCTCTATGTCCACCACCGGCTCTTTCTGTTCTACGTCTACCACAGGGTCCTCCTGTTTTCTATCCACCACCGGAACACAGTCTTCCCCTCTGTAAGTGTTCTCCAACCTATGCTCAGTGTCTCTGTATCTCCAACCTCTGTAACAAATGTAGGGTTTTCCCCCCGGTGTCATCGATTGTTAGCTCCACACGCTGAGCCAGATCTATGCTCTGCTACCACTGTAATATCCCTTATCAGGAATATTCCTCAAACACAAGCAAACTCCAACCAGAGATGGACTGGGAGGGAATTTACCAGATATGTCGCCTCTGAAAAGTGGACGAGATCTGGAGGCTACTTGGTCCTTTCCAGACTCTGCCTAAGAGTATAGGAGAAAACACACAAGTGGTATAATATCCGAGAAGATCAAAGAGATAAAAATGACAATGGTGCAACATATAACAATATAACCATAAGCAGATACTCAAGAAATGCAGAGAGAAATGCTAAGCCATTTTATTATACTGAGTAATAGAATGAGTATAAGTGGTGATCAGAAAGATGGCACCTCGACTTGCACAAGGAAAGTGAAGAAATACACTCAGAATAGCAAAGGAATGGCCCCTCTCTGAACTACGTCCAAGCTGCTGGAGAACTGCTATGCTACTACTATTGTAAGAAATCAAACGAGGATTTGGGGCTTCTCCCCACCTCAGAAAATGCTGAAACTCTGGAATTGGACTCTACTCGAGAAACCCAGAAAAACCCAAAAAGATTTTCTAAAATGGCCGACCCCCGAAAATCACCCCCTTGGGTTTTTTCACAGTCCCTCAATGCTCTGTGCTACCACAGAATGAAACCCTCTAGAAATCTGCCTGAAACCACTGCCAAAACTCCCCAATATGCAAGGGCTGATCCCCTGCTCTATCTCTCAGCACAAATCCTACTGCAAACCCTCAACCCAACACTCCTGCCAGAAAGAACTGCATCACCCCTCTCAGTGTTGCGCAGTCCCCCAAAATGCTGATGAAACTGCTACTGAAATGTTGATGAAACTACTGCTAAAATGCCAATGGAAATACCTTTCCCGAGCAGGCACTCGAAGTCCCCCGGGGCTAAGGGTGAGATCTCCGAACAGAGACACTCAATGCACTAAACAGTGCTGCAGACTAGCTAAACAACTAGCATGCTCTAAGTCGAAACGACTATCACAAATGCTCATAACTGAATGATCAAAATGAGGGGGCTTCTCTCTCATTTATAGCCTTTGCCTCTCTCAATCCCTAGGCTCACCTCCTCGAACGTGATTCCTCCCTTGCCATGTGTTTCTTCCCTTCTGCGCAATCCCTCCAAGTGTCTGCGTGGGCTCCATCTCTGCGTCCCCTTTTTGGCCCCCTTGGCTCCCCTTCAAGTCAAAACATTGTGCTACTAGGAAGTGAATTTTATTTAACAGTGAGTTATGTCCCCCTTCCTCACCTTTTTATTTATAAATAACTATAGAAGGCAAAAATTGAGCAAAATCGAATATTCCAATTAGCCATGGCTAATTAGGAATATTACAATTGCACACAATAAACATCCTTTAATATAACGAGACGCACTTTCAAGCATATGAGGCCAATAAAAATACGTTTGTAGATGTGCCACCATCTTACTTACACTGAAATGACCATGAATAAGAGAATTATGTGCCTCTCTTATGATGTTAACTCTTTCTCCTTGCAAAATACAAAGCTTTCCAAGATGGCACAACAAGTTCTGATGCAAATGATAATCCAATTCCTCTACTTGGTTACCTTGACTCAAGCTTGCATAAACATATTGGAAGTCATTATCTAATGCATATTACTCAATACAAATTTCATGTAAAACATAATTATGCTTAAGTAGTTGCACTAACAATTGGCCTAGAAAGCATATCAACAACTTTATTTTATATACCTTTCCTATACCTCATTACCAAGTGGAATTGTTGAAGGAATCCCATCCATCAGAAGTTCCTTGATTGCTGCAACTTTGATTTAGATTTCATGTATTGCAATGTTTGATGATCAGTTTGAATGACTGTTTCCTTACCCATCAGGCAGTGTTTTCATTTTTTCACACTTTGCACCAATGCATACAATTCCTTGTCATATGTAGGATAGTTAATCACTGCACCATTAATAATTCTCGAATGAAAAAAGATAGGCTTACCATGCTGCATGAGGACTACACCCATAGCGTAGTCACTAGTATGTGTCTGAATCTCAAATGATTGTCTCAAGTATGGAAGTGTGAGTACAGGAGATGTACTGATCTTTCCCTTCAACACATCAAAGGATTTTTGCTGTTTTTCTCCCCACTGGAAAACCTTTTTCATGCTTGTCAACGCATGCAAAAGAGCTGCTATAAGAGAAAACATAACAATGAATTTCATCTAATATTGGGCTGCTCCCAGAAAACTTCTTACCTCTGTAACTATCTTGGGCCTCGGCCAATTCACAATGATGTCATCCTTGGAGGGATCTATTTTCAACTCACCTCCTCCAACAATATGACCCAAGTAAACTAAATAAGTCTTTCCAAACTTGCACTTTGACATCTTAAGATACAAATGTTCTTTTTTCAAGACATCAAGTACTTTTCTTACATGCATGACATCTTCAATACAAGATTTACTGAAAATTAAGATGTCATCTAAGTAGACTATAACAAATTCATCAAGAAATGGCCTCAACACATCATTCATCACACACATGAATGTAACAGGAGCATTACATAAACCAAAAGGCATAACTAGCCATTCAAACAAACCCTGTTTTGTTTTGAACTCTATCTTCCAAATGTATCCTTCAACTATTCTAATTTGATGGTAGACACTTCTTACTTCCAAGAAAGTAAAATACTTTGCATCTTTCAATTGATCCAGTAAATCATCTATTCAAGGCAGTGGGTAACGGTTCTTTACCGTAATTTTTTTCAATGCACGAAATTCCACACAGATGCGTCATGTTCCATCCTTCTTTGGAACCAAGACAATAGGTGAACCACAAGGCGAGGAAGATGGTATGATCATCCTTCTATTCAACAACTCTTGGATTTGTAGCTTAATTTATGCGCTTTCCATCACTGACATCCTATACATGCCAAGGTTAGGAAGAGGACAATCTTGTTGCAACTGTATCTCGTGTTGGATTCCTCTCTTGGGAGGTAATCCCTTTGGTTCCTGAAACATCTCATCATATTAGTTAACTACGTCAACTGATTCAGATTTCAAATTTGAATCACAACCTTTAAATGCTTCATTATCAATATCATTTTTTGGTTTGATCATGAGAAGCACAAATTATTTCTTGAATTCACCAATTTTTTCATCTACCCTGCATTAATAAGCGTTTTTTTTTTTTTTTTGCTGTGAGCTCTCACAATATATTCTACTCCAGTTTTGAATAAATGATATTTATTTTCATGTCGATGGAAGATAGCCTTTTTGTCATAAAGGTACGGGCTGACCAAAACGATGCCACAAATATCTAATGACACAACGTCAAGCTCCACTTCATTTATGAATTTTGCAATGATAGCAAATTTCAGCTTACCGTTTCTCGTAACTTGAAATTGCGCATTGTCACAATCCCATCCAAGTGGATAAGGTTTATGATGTGGAACAATTTCTAGACTTAAACTCTTGACCATGTTTTCAAAGATAAGATTGTCTTGAGATTTGCTATCGAACAATGTATCAATCTTGTTATGTTTTGAGATCACCCTTATGTGAAACAATTATATTCTCCTCTTTTCGTTTGGCATTTCATTTTGCGAGTATGAAGAACTAGTGCTGGCAATGGATTATTTTCCTTTTAACCCCATGGCTGTGATTTTAGTTTCATCACTCGAATCATAGCCCAAATCCTATTGAGTGGTTGTAGTTGTCTTCTGTTTTCCCTTGTTGTTGTTTATTTTTGGTCTCATTTTAGGATGAAGCTTCCAATAGTGAGCTTCATTGTGACCCTCTCTAGAATAGTGTTTGCATGTAATTTTCTTTCCTTATTTTTTGATAGATGCATTTTTCTTTGCCTTCCCTTTGAAAGCCTTTTCTTTTCCCTTACTCTGAAATGGCTTTTTACTACCTTCTTCTGGGGCGTTTTTTCCAACTTGCCTCAAGATCAGTGGCTTGCACACACACATCATCTAGATTATTGGGATTAAACATTAAGATAGTATGCCTAAGGTAACTGTGTAAACCCCCTATGTACTTTAGTAAAGTGTCATGTGACTGCAAATCTACACCTAACATTAGAGACCTTTTTCTAAATTCTTGGGTGTAATCTTGCACATTTTGATCTTTAATTTGTCTAAAGTTCTGCCAATTCATGACGTCTTTCTGCATATAGGCTAGAGGGTAGAATTGTCTTTTAATTGCAACAATGAAATCATTCCAAGAAATTGAGATCTTACCATGTTTTTCTTTATCTCCTCTTGGGTATTTGATTCCCACCACACTAGTGATACACCCTCCATTATCAAGGAAGCTAACTGAATCTTTATGCCATCCTCTTTAAGGTTTTGAATCCTGCAATAGACCTGTTGGGCACCAAATTGGCCTATCTTTTCCCTGCATTTCCACTCCTCTTTTCATCCCTTTTGTATTCATCCACATATATTTATTGTGTAAAACTATGAGGTAATTCCCTTTTATCGTCTCTTGGGATATTTAATTAATGAAGTAGAGTCATGAGGGTTTTACCTACGCGAACCACCAAAACATGTGATGACCGCAAATTATGGAGCACAGGTGTTGACCGTATGGAATATCACAACAGTTTTGCGATTCACAACAGCTGATCGACCACGACGAAAAAACATAACTAATTTGCAGTTGTTCTCAACCCGTTTTGGATCATTCTTGTTCTTGCTCTCTCGGCACTAGTGCTGTGATGAAATTGATGTATATCTTTGGGCATATAGTTGCCAGGTTTTGGGGAGAGATGTTATTCTCCTTTGTATTGTATAAAAGATGGGTCATTCCTGTATCAAGGGTTAGTCAGACCCTGCATTGTATTGTAACAAAATTATTCAGATTAATAAGATACAAACCTTTTTGCTGATCTATCATTCGCTGTGAGTAACACAACCTTGATTAGAGAGCTAGGCCCGCTCTTCTGATTAGGTGCTACATGTTTCCTTGTTTTGTGTGTATTATTTATCGCTGTGTTTATTTCTTGCTTGCTGTTGCAGATTCCTTAGATAAATGTGAATACCTTTTTAAGTTCTGCAGTTGAGTTGTGATTTCTGTTTCAACAATGTTTTGATTAGTAATCATGAACCCTTGGTCGATGACAGACTGTAACCTTGCCCCTACATATACCTTGCGTGTTGCCTTGAAAAGAATACGCACCCGGATTGATACATTAATGTAGGAAAAGGGGTGGATAAATTGTTCATACTTGGACACCAACATTTTTGCGCCATTTCCGGGGAGGCTAACGAGGTGCAAGACACGATCTGTATAAACCAGAGGGTCAATCTCTCGTCTTTGGGAGAGAATGAGCTTTCTCACTCTGCTCCAGGTCCTGAGCATAGGTATTTCATTTATTTCATGCTTTTTATTGTTTTCCTATTTATTAGGGCCGATCAATTGTCCTGGGAAGGGAGGAGTCCTTTGACACCCTGCTCCAGGCCCTGAGCTTATATTTCCCTAGCATTTTTGTTGTTTTGATTTCAAGAAACCCAATCTCTCGCCCTGGGGAGGGAGGGGTCCTCTGAAGCCCTACTTCAGGTCTTGAAGTGTTAGGTTTTCTCATGTGTGTGTTATTTTCTTGGTTGGGTTATTTTCCCCGGAGGGAGGAGTATTTTGACGCCCATCTCCAGGCCCTGGACCCTAGGTTCCTGTTTTCTTTTCTTTTTTCTGTTAACTGCCCTATTTTCAATGTGATCTCTTGTCCTGAGGAGGCAATGGTCTTTTGACACCCTACTCCAGGCCTTGAGCATTGTGGTTTGATCACAACATCTGTTGTTACACCAACTTGTATGAACAGAGAGCCAAATAAAAGGGGTAGAGGGAGAGCCCCAAAGAAGGGAGGACAGGATTTGGGAAAGAACACCTATATCCAACAAATCATTAGAAAATCTGAGTCAGAGTCGTCTTCCCGTGCAACCTTGAGGCCAGGTGCGTAGACAAAATTTGAGGGACAATATGTAGATCAACTAGTGGTGTTAATAGCACCCCCTACTGATTCGATACAACAGACCCTTCTAGTAGCCGGAGAGACAAGCAACAATACACCTATTAAAGGGATCCCGTTGCTTGTAATAGAAGAAGAAGAAGTTGCAAGTAAAGCATCTGAAGGAATGGTCCATCCCAGTAGGGAAGAAGGAGTTGCAGAGAGAAGATCCAAAGGATCCAACCACTGTGACAGGGAGGAAGAGATTGTAGAGACATTTCTATCACCAAAGGATAGAGGGAGCGCTGTTAAGGCAACTCGATCCCCTGTGATAAAAACCCTTCCTGCGAAGCCTGCTGAAATCCCTAGTGAGTACTGGAGGATATTCGTGGCACCTACAACCTCTACTATTGACTTCCCAATTGGGGATTTAGGGACTGGCGCACCAACAAAGCCCATTCCTTTAACAACTTTACCCAATTTCCATGGGCTTACTTCAGAAGACCCTGACACGTTTTTGTTTGAATTTGACATCATGTGTCGAGGGTATGATTACATAACGGATGCTAAGAAATTGAAAATCTTTCCTGCTATGCTAAAAGGGACAACCTTGCAGTGGTTTATGGGTCTTGGGGGAAGGTCTATCACCACATGGGAGGAGATGAGAGCAACTTTCTTGGAGAAATGCCAGGAGTATTGTAAATCACGGGATATTAAAGAAGAGATTTTTAAATTTACACAGAAAGAGGATGAAAATATGGAAGACTATGTGGAAAGCTTTAAATACACATTGCAGAGATCAGGTCACTCTGACCTGGATAAGGACATTTTGAAAATTATCCTTCTTCGGGCCTTCCGAGAAGACTCTTTGGAATTGTTGAATATAGTCGGAAAGGGAGATATATCAAAGGAGGACTTTGATACCATCTATGAGTTGTGTATCCAGTGCTCAAGAGGAGTTGCAAGAAATAAACAAGGGATTCGATCAACGAAAGTATCTGGTGGAGGTGTTACAAAAGCAGAAATTGGGAATCTATTGGACAACCTGAGGACTAATATCCTGAGTACCTTGTCTGAACAGATAGACATGCTACATGTAAAACAGAAACAACTGGAATTGGAAAGAACTATGGCCATATTTTTCCCAACATGCAGGAAGAAACACCTACAGAGGAAATGTCCATTAAACTCTGTAGAGGAGTGTGCAATCTGTGAGCTGAATCATGTGACAAGTTCATGCCCATCCTTGCCAGGACTAAAAGCAGTTTTTCAAGGGATAGGCGAAGAGATGGAGCAAATGTACTTTATGGGACCTAAAAAGCCATGGAAACCTCGACTGTCAATGGGAAATCAAGGTATGTTTCCGGATCCATCTCAATATTTTAGCAATTTTAATATGGGTCCCCAGACCATGCCTTATCCACCCATGTGGCCCCAATACCAGTTTCCACCTTGGCAGCAGCGGGCTCCTCAAGTTAGTTCAAGTTCCTCGTGGGCTCCGCACTGGTAGGGACCTTCTCCTCTTGGTTAGTTTCCCCAGTCAATGCACAACAACAACTTCAGTTGCCGTCTAATGTGACCCCTGGTAATCAACCTCTTCGTCCCCAACTCCCTATCCAACCCAATCTGAATCCTAACAACAAAAGGGCTCAACAAGTTGACACCCTAAACCTACCTTCATACAACATCTCTACCATAGAATTCTATGAGATGCATTTATGATATGGGTGGACAAGGTGCTCAACCCTCACCAAGTATCATTGAAGAGATTGAAAGTGAGGAGAAGGAACCAATAATAGTTGAAGGGGAACTAAACCGAGTCAAAAAAAATCATACACCTCCTCAACTTCCAGTTACTAAAAAACACCAAGCTAAATTGCCATATCCAGAAAGGTTGGTTGTGAGTAAACCAACCCCTCAAGTTGAGTTTGATATGTTAGGGAACTTATAGAATTTATTTGTCAAGATTCCCCTGTTGCAAGCTATGAGGGACATACCTGTATATGCGAAAAATATTAGGGAATATTGTGCTAAGAAGCCTAAAAAGAAATCAAGAGACCCGCTCACCATTCACATAATGGGGAAGCTATCAGATTTCATGATGGGAAGGTCCATGCCTGTAAAGTATGGGGATCTCGGGAACCCAATTTTAACTGTGCAAATTAATGGGGTAGAAATTCCAAATGTACTGGTAGATTTGGGTGCTGCCATAAATGTCATCACTACTGAAACCATGCATGCATTAGGAATTTGTAACTTGAAACACACACCTACAGTGTTATAACTGACAGAGCGATCTACAGTGAAACTGGTAGGGAAGTTAGAAGATATCACGATTTCGGTTGATTCATGGCACTACCTTGTGGACTTCCTAGTAGCAATCTCCAGCTGGAGGCCATCCCCTGATTCTGGGAAGACCGTGGCTGGCAACCACAAACGCTTATATTGGGTGTCGGTTTGGACATATGATCATTTCGAATGGGAAAAACACTAAGAATCTAGTGTTATATCCTCCCGCAGAACCTAACCCATCAGCAAAATCAGCAGGCCACAAGAAATCTTTATACAAGAAAGAGTCCGAATTAGAAAATGAGGAGTTAAGACCAGTTCTCACTATTGGATAGGCCCTCCAGTTGAAAGCCAAAACATAACATGACACAATTACTACCTTTATCAGTGATCCTTGTTCTGTTTTAGATTTGAATAAGCAAATCCTGGAGTCCTTCTTGAGCTGTGAGACTTAGGAAAGTATTGGAACAACAGATGGATTTGACAAGCTACCTACAGCTGCACCCTATGACAGTATTTCCATGGAAATAGAACTAGGAAAAGCCCTAAATATCAATCCAAATCTGTTAGATTCCCAGGAAAAACAACTCCTGGATGTTCTTTGGAAACACAAAGAGTCCTTCGCCTAGAACTACTCGGATATGAAGGGAATTCTTGCTAATATATGCACCCATCACATATACATCAAGGAGGACTGTCGTCCTGTGAGGCAACCCTAGAGAAGAATGAACCCTGCTATGAAAAACATTGTTAAGGAAGAGCTCCAAAAGCTGCTGGACGTGGGATTTATCTACCCCATTTCAGACAGCCAATGGGTTTCTCCATTGGTAATGGTCCCTAAGAAAAATGGTAAATGGCGAATATGCATGGACTACAGAGAATTAAATAAGGCAACTCAAAAAGACCATTTTTTGATACCATTCATTGACCAAGTCTTGGATACATTAGCTGGGAAGAAGTTTTTCTCCTTCCTGGACGGATTTAGTGGGTACAACTAGATCCAGATAGCTCCTGAAGATCAGGATAAGACCACATTTACATGCCCTTGGGGAATGTTCACATATAGAGTCCTCCCATTTGGTCTTTCTAATGCACCTGCAACATTCCAAAGGCAATTTTATGGATTTTCTCTGATCTGATGGATGATAGTGTTGAAATTTATATAGACAATTTCACGGCATATGGAGATTCATTTAAAGAAGCATTGGGGAAGCTATAAAAATTTCTCAAAATATGCAAGTAGGCGCATGTCTCTTTAAGTACGGAAAAATGCCATATGATAATGAATAAAGGAATAGTCTTGGGACATTTGCTTTTGACTGTAGGAATCCAGATGGACCTAGCCAAGATAAAGGTAATACAACATTTTCCAATACCCAAAACACCCACTTAGGTACGTAGATTTATCGGTTGTGCTACTTATTATAGGGGCTTTATAGAAATTTTGCTAAAACAACACATCCACTTTTTCAATTACTGACAAAAGATGCAGAATTTGTGTGGATAGATGACTGTGATGCAGCCTTTGTGAAGATCAAGGAACTGGTATGTAGTGCTCCGATCCTTAGAGGACCAAACTGGGCATTACCATTCCATATTCATGCTGATGCTTCCCAGATAGCAGTTGGGGCAGTAAGTGGATAAGGTATCATATGCAGTTTACTATGTTAGTAAGAACTTGGATCTTGCTAAGTTAAACTACACAGTGACTGAAAAAGAATTCCTTGTTGTCATCTACACCATCAACAAGTTTCGACACTATATGACTGGTTACCCCACCTTTGTACACATGGGTCACACAACCATCAGGTATCTAATGAATAAACTCGTTATTCCTGGTTTCTTAGCTAACCACAAAGCTGTCATCGGTCTGCTCTGATCGTCTTTTGTCGTCTCTGGGATGCTTACTATATTTCCAACCATATCGTATTCCTCACTAACCGATCTTCCTCAACTACCTCTAAAGGCTCCATCCCACATGACAAGGTGTGAGTGTTGAATCTTAAGACTCTTAGATCACTATTGTTGGATTATATGAAACAAGATATTTGTCTGTTAGGTGGGGTTATGCAGAAAGCTCAAGAGATTTATTGGACTCAATACAAAGTGAAGTATCACCACTTGCTTGAGATTGTCAAGGCTAGCTCTTATCATTTATCGTATTAGCTATTACGATCCAAAGAGTTGGCCTATCTATATCCCATCTATTTCATCGTCTACCTAGTTGTCTGCTACTTCAAGAATTTGATGTTACCATAATAGACAAACCAGGGAAGGACAACATGGTTCCTGATTTTCTGTTTAGATTAGAAAATAATGCCAAAGGTACACCTATCTAAGATAGCTTTCCAGATGAATATCTTTTTGCAATTTCTGCTAACTCTGTGGTATGCAGATATTGCTAACAATCTTGCTATAGGGAAGGTACCTCATCATTTGTCATATAAGGACCAACGGAAAATTATTCATCACAGTACCCGATATTTGTGGATGGAAGGATACCTCTTTCATACAGGGGTTGATCAACAGAGTTGACACTGTGTATCAGAGGATGATATCTATGAGATATTGAAGGCCGCCCATAGTGGACCTTGTGGAGGACATTTTGTATATAAAATAGCAGGCCACAAGGTGCTGAAAATGGGATACTACTGGCCTTCTATCTTTCGTGATACTAGAGATTATCTCTGAAGATGTGACAATTGTCAATGGATGGGACAACCTGGGAAATTAGCTGAAATTCCATTATAGCCCCAGATAGTCCTTGAACCTTTTGAGAAGTGGGCCATTGATTTCGTTGGACCCATCAACCCACCTTCACATCAGAAGGTTCACATCCTAGTTTGTACTGATTATGTGACTAAGTGGGTGGAAGCCAGAGCAGTTGCAAAAGCAACAGAACAGGTGGTGGTAGATTTTCTGTTTGAAGAGATTTTTGCCTGATATGGTACCCCGAGATAATTTGTTTCAGATGGAGGAGCACAGTTCACATCCCACATGATAGAGAGGCTTATGCAGAAATATGGGGTTAAACACAGAGTGACAACTCCTTACCATCCCCAAGCGAATGGACAGGTAGAAAGCACAAACAAGGTATTGGAAAATATCTTGACAAAAACTGTAGCAAGTCATCGCTGGGATTGGTCACAGAAACTTCCAGAATCTCTTTGGGCATATAGGATGACATGGCGGAATACAACCGAGTTTTCACCATTTGAGCTAGTCTACGGGAAATCCCCCTTGTTTCCGGTTGAATTTGAGATCAGTATGCTCAGAACAGATTTGGAAGTGGGATTAGACTTATTAGAGGCCCAAAAACACCAGCTGGAAGAGCTCAATGAGTTAGACAAGATACGTTAAGTAGTTTTCTAGAGAACCATTGCTATCCAACAACAGAGAAGGAAATGACACGATAAATTTATCAAGAATAAGGTGTTTCATACAGGGGACTGGGCATTATTATATGACTCCCAGTTCAAAGATTTTAAAGGAAAGATTCACACTCGTTGGATGGGACCTTATGAAGTGGACGATGTATTTTCCAATGGAACAGTTATATTGGTTACAGTAGATGAAAATCGTACTTCCTTCCTAGTGAACAGACACTGTCTGAAGTTATACCACCATCCAACTTCTAAAGATGCCTTCATCAAACATCTTTCTGATACATCCGGTTTGATGGTTGTTGGTGCAGAGAATGCTCCCTCTGCCTTCAGTTAAAATATATAATAATAATAATAAATATATGTTGTTACTACTTACTTGTTTGTCTTTTTGTAGGAATAAGAACTGAATTATGACAAGGAGAAACTGAGAAAATTTTCAAGTAACAGTCGTTGCTGTTACTCCGTCGGTGCTGTTACTCTGCCGTTGCTGTTACTCCATCGATGTTACTCTTCCATTGCTGTTACTCTACCAGTGATGTTACTCCATTGTTGCTGTTGCTCTGTCGATGCTGTTACTCCACCGGTGTTGTTACTCTGCCATTGTTGTTACTCCATTAGTGCTGTTACTCTGCCGTTTCTGTTACTCCACTGTTGCTGTTACTCCGTCGATGTTGTTACTCCACTGTTGCTGTTACTCCGTCGGTGCTGTTACTCTGCCGATGCTATCACTTCACCATTGCTGTTACTCCGCCGATGCTGTCACTTCGCCGTTGCTGTTACTCTGCCGTTGCTGTTACTCTGTCGTTGCTATTACTCTGCCGTTGATGTTACTCTATCATTGCTGTTATTCCATCGGTGTTGTTACTTCGTAGCTGTTGTTACTCCACCGTGCTATTACTTCGCCGGTGCTATTACTCTGTCGGTGCTGTTACCCCACATTGCCGTTACTTCGCTGGTGGTGTTACTCCGTCGGCGTTGTTACTCCACATTGCTGTTACTCCACTGGTTGTTTTTGCTGTTACTCCACCACCAAGTACGCCTTCATTGACTCTTAGGGATTTAATTAAAATATTCCAAAGAAGAGACTAGTACGTGCCTTGGATGACCGCATTTAAGTTGGGGGATGTCCCGTCATAAAGAAATGATGTCATACCTAAAATCATAATCATATCATATCATTACCAAATCTAATGAGAACGGAAACCAAAAATTGTGCGATTTTGTAATCATGATTCCTACACATTGGGATTTTAAATCATATGCCAAGAAATTTACCGGTCATTTCCCCAGTACATTGTATTCAATTACCATAATCATGCACTTGTACTGCCACACCCTGCCATTATTTGCTATGTTTTTCGAGGTTTACCAACCATTATTATCATTCTTTTACCTTGCGACCACCATGATAACAATATTTTCATCATCAGTTGGGTTGCTGTTACTCTCCCCCTACCAACCGACTGTATCCATCGTGTTGATCCAGTTCTTAGAGCGATGGGTGGATTGGTTGTGCGCCATGAGTCGGAGGGCACGACAATGGTCAAAAAAACAATCCGGAAGTATGGTAGGTTTTTGAAAATGCCGGGTGGAACGTATATTTCGACAAATTGCAAGGGTTTAACGAGGTGACTGCGATTGAATTTGAACTCAATTTAGAGGAAGGGAGCTCTCGGGTTTGGGGAATAGAAATCCCTGTTATAGAAGAAACCATTGCAGAAGTCAGCAGGATACCCCAGTAGGGGCATAAATGGTTTTCACGAAGAACTGCCATTCTGGAGTTCCCCAAAGCGTTCTTGCAGGCCAGAGAAAATGTTGTTCAGAAAGGTCATGGGTACGACCAAAATTCATTACCACACCCATGGGGTGAGGTAGCAGGTTTTGTAATGAGATACATAACTTGCGAGGGGAGGTATACCACCATGTTTTAATACCATTTTAGAATATTGGCTCACCTCTAGTTCCCACAGGCAGAAGTCTTCTCATTGAATATGCCTTTCTTCCTGTTAAGGAGTCTCTAGATGATGGTGTACTGTGCTTGGCATTCGCGATAAGTGGCAGCGGTCATTACCAACCATGTTCTGGTCTGACTGTTAGTCATGCATGCAATTGATCGATTTCAAATCCTGTGGGAAACATTCTGGGATTCTACAGAGGAAGAGATAGCAGCTGCTAGAGCCGGTAGAGAAGAAGAGTCGAAGTGATGGAGGAAGGAACCAGAGCAGAGGATGAATACATAGATCAAGAGGAACCAGAGGAAATGGAGATGGAACTTGAGCGACTGGAACAGAATCAAGAGCGTGAACCAGGGAGGACAGTCGAAGCTAGTCCAGAAGAACCAGCCTCGACCACGGAACGAATGGAAGAAGAAGTATTGCAGTAAGGGGCTAATATAGAAAGTTCCACCAGCACCATGACTGAGGTTGTCCCTCAAGAACCAGCGTCAACCATGGAGCCATTGGAGAAAATCAACAGCACTATAATAAGTGAAGAGGGACCACATCAAGCTAAGGTGGAGGAATTCATTAATATTACGGCTGGGGGTGTCCCACAAGAACCACCCTCAATCATAGAACCAATGGAGGAAGACGAACCAGAACGAGAGGGGCCAGAAGCTAAAAGAACCGTGGGGCCAACAGAAGAAGAGGCTATGGGTATAATAGATGGAATTGATGTGATTATGCAAGAATCCATCTGTATCAATGCTATGCTGGAAGAAACAGTTCCAGCATCATTTGTTCAAGAACTGTTGGACACAGAAGGTGGTGTTACACAAGAACCACCATCAACTTGTATGACCCTGGAGACCACATAGGAATTAAATGTGGGGATTGACGCTGTTCCAAAAGAACCAACGTCAACCTCAGAATAGGGGACTGCACAGGCAGGGGTTTTAACCCAGAGCAGAGACCCTGTAGACAGAGGGAAAGAGCACGAGGCCACAACTGGGGCTGAGATAGATCATGTAGGAAAATTCTTTCATTTTTCCTCTTATTTCTCCATTCCAAAAGGGGAAAGGGTGTCTCGCTCCGCCTGACACACAGAGGAGGATGTGGCCGTTCCACCGATTTTGAAGTATGATGGGTTGAAGAATGAAGCATTTTCCATAGGTTTTTTGGTCGTAGATCCCCACAGAGACCTTTCTCAGGAACCTAGAATAGAGGAAGAGGCAGATGTTTTTGAAACGAGGGAAACTAGAAGGGAAAGTCTGGTTGAACCACCGATGCACATCCATCGAGTGAGCCCGCCACCTATCAAGATAGATTTACAATAGGACGAGGCAGGAGACAGTAAGGAAATGGATGCTCCCTAGGAAGAGAGACCAAGCAAAGAAGCCCCGTTGATTAACCCTATGGATACTCCCTCAAGTAATCCACCACCTGTCGAACTGACTGCAGTACCAGATGAGGTGGTGGTCAAACAAGAATGGGTAGAATTGTGTGAACAACGAAGGATGCCTATGAAGCAGAAATATTAGCTTCAATTCAAAGAAACGATGCAGCTCAAAACATAGGTTAAGAGGCTGAGAAAATAGATGCACCAGTTGAAGAAACAAGTGAAGAAATACAAGTGGTGGGCTAAGAAGCCCAAAACCATGACGGTCGAAGCAGGGACACAGGTAGATGAAGTGGCAAAAACTTCTGTTGCCAATCAGACAAACCCGATAGAATATTTGTTTGAAGGTTGTGAGTTTTCTTTGACGGTTGAGGTACAAACCTGGAAATCCATTGCGATGCGATATAAGAATGAAGCGAAGAAAGCCCAAGAATGAGCATCCACCACTATATTTGAATATGTGGAGTGCATTGATGTAATGCGATTGAGGCATGAAAAGCAGTGACTCAAGGTGGAGCGGCTGGAAAGGCAAGTAGTAGAGTTAAAAACCGATAAAGAGAAGATGCTCCATTTAGCACAGGAAGTGATGGCATGTCGCCCTCCCGCTTCTAGTTACTCTTTATTTTTTCTTGAATGCTTTCTTTTCTTTTGTTTGGAAAGCATATGGAAAGAAATTAGTCATGGGATTGAGGATGGTGTACAATTCCTCCAGATATTGAGAGCCCATGATGTTCCAACTTAGCATTTGATGTGCGAGCTTTACATGCATGGGTATCTCTTGCGTGTTGAGAGAGAATTTAATCTGGTTCCATATTTAGGGGACATTCATTAAAGGGTCCTCACCTCTTACACTTTTAATCAGATAAGCTGGCAGAAGGCTTCTGACATGTTCGAGTCAAATCAGGCCATGAAGCCTTTTATGGTAATAGGAGAACCCAAGAGATCGGTATAATAAGCACACTACATTTTTGGAAATTATGGGAAATAAGGAACAGATGCTGAGGACACAAAAGTGGTGCATCAATCTTTGTGTCAAACAATTGGTCACGTTTCAAGCTGAGGCCCTAGATAGTTGCCAGAAAAGATGGATGATGTCACCTACATCTGTCCAGAATACAAAACTGTTTGGAGCACCAAATTTTGAATGAGCACTCAGCAGGGTGCCAAGATAAGTGGCACACATCCAAACATGTGGGGTCTGGTGGATGGGAATTTGATTTCAGTACCTTGTCCTATGGTTACCAGCAAAACACTACACCCCAACATATAATGTACCAAATGATTGGTGGAAGGAAGTTGTCCTCTCAGAGGGGTTTAAGGTCCTAGGAACAAAAATGGCTGAGGAATATGATCTTGCCTGGCTTCAGGAAGCACACAGCCTATCCAACCCAGACCTGCGGAGACGGCAAGTTGCACGAGGGTGTGCAAAAGGCTAGTTGGGGGGGAGATGTTGGGCACCAAATTGGCCTATCTTTTCCCTGCATTTCCACTCCTCTTTTCATCCCTTTTGTATTCAATCACATATATTTACTGTGTAAAACTATGAGGTAATTACCTTTTATCGTCTCTTGGGATATTTAGTTAATGAAGTAGAGTGTTTTACCTATGAAAACCACTAAAACATGTGATGATTGCAGATTATGGAGCGTAGGTGTTGACCACACGGCATGTCGCAATAATTCTGCGATTCACAACAGCTGATCGACCACAACGAAACAACATAACCGATTTGCAACTATTCTCAACCCGTTTTGGATCATTCCTGTTCTTTCTCTCTCAGTGCTAGTGCTGTGATGAATCTGATGTATATCTTTGGGCATATAGTTTCCAGGTTTTGGGGAGAGATGTTATTCTCCTTTGTACTATATAAAAGATGGGTCATTCCTGTGTCAAGGGTTAGTCATACCCTGCATTGTGTTCTAACAACGTTATTCAAATTAATAAGATACAAACCTTTTTGTTGATCCATCGTTCGCTATGATTAATGTAGCCCTGATTAGAGAGTTGGGCCCGCTCTTCTGATCAGGTGCTGCGTGTTTCCTTGTTTTGTGTGTATTGTTTATTGTTGTGTTTATTTCTTGTTTGCTGTTGCAGATTCCTTAGATAACTGTGAATACCTTTTTAAGTTTTGCAGTTGAGTTTTGTTTTCTGTTTCAACAATGTTTTGATTGGTAATCATGAACCCTTGGTCGATGACAGACTGTAACCTTGTCCCTGCATATACCTTGCGTTTTTCCTTGAAAAGAATACGCACCCGGATTGATACATTAATGTAGGAAAAGGGGTGGATAAATTGTTCATACCTGGAAACCAACAAGACCTCCAACTAACAAATCCAATTATCAAGCTTCTTTGCATTCACTTCACCATTATACATGGAAAACTCAAATTTAACATCAAGTTTTTAAAAAGGTGATTTACCAGTTCCTTTTGAAGAATGATGATGAGCATGAGTAAGGGTTGTGTTAGTGGAAGAGGGTGAAGATGCTTGTGAAGAAGAAGACGAAGAAGGTGGTGGAGAGGGTGGAGGCTTCTCTCCATTCCCATTACCTCCTTTTCCATTACGTCCTCTTGAAGAGCCTTCTCCTTTGGGAGGTTTGGAACTTTCTCCTTGCAACCTGGTATTCCTCTCTTCATAGAGGACCTTCACCATATTTGTCATATCAAATAAAGCCTTTTTGAAGGTATTCTCATATTCTTTCATCTTTGTAGGTTCTCCTTCATGAGACATGATCTATGGAGTCTCAACTGCAACTTGAGGCTGAAATGGTGTTGGATATTGTGCAACCTTGCTCTTCTTCCCCTTGACCCAACTTCAGGGCTTCCAACCAACTTTCCTTCACCTCTTTTGAGTTTTAACCATGTAAGCATGACATAAACTTGCAAACAATTAAATCATTCTTTCACAAAGAAAACCTAGTGCTCTGATACCAAATTGATTTGATTTAGAATATTAGTTTGCAGTGTTAAGATCTTCCTCAGATTATAAACAAAATTCTTTCATTGTGCTTAAGGATTCATGATTTTTTTCAAGTGAAATGAAGAGTTTTTATGTTAATTTTATGAGAAATTTAACATAAATTAGGAAATGAACAACAACATAAAAATGTATAGAACATCATAAAAAACACATAACAACAAGCACATGATAAAAGAGTTCACCCCTCCTAGGCTACGTCTCCTTGGTCTGACTTCCCATGGCTTGGGCCTTTGTATTATGATCAAAAGTGTAAAAATATGTGTTCACAATGCTCAAATGCTTTTGAAACCTATTCTAATAAGTCCAGAATGTACAAAAATGGCCATCCAACCTCTTTTTGCAACCAATTTGGTGGAAAATAGAATAATTTATGACTTTCCCTTGTTTTCCCATTATTCGCTCCACAAATTGCTCCACATCCGACAGGAACCCACAATTTCGCTCCAAAAATCTGCTAATCGAGCGAGAATTTTTCCACGCGGCGGGTGATAATCTGTTGGCACTGATTTTCCATTGTAAATCACAATTGGCAGAGTCTTGCGGTCTTATGGACTGTGAAATAGGTGGGTGATATGCGATTGCGATTTAGCGGACCTGACAAAACTCTTAACTAGAGCTTATAAATGTATTACGTCCGGGATCCTTTAGCAATCGGTGGAGTATTGTGGTATTTTATATGTGGGAATTCGCATCATGTTACGATTTGGGATTGCGATATTGCATTGCAACCCAAACCTACAGGGATCGATTCTGTAACGCCGACCCGCTTCCCTGTTGTGATGTGCGATATGCGATTCTTGCATCACAACCCTGATCTTGTTGGGGGTCAATTCTATAACATCTCCCTTCACCGATGTGTGATTTGCAAAATGTGGGGACCAACAGCGATCTGCCACTTGGTGCCTCCCGATTCATTGAAGGAACCTGCCACGTCATCCAATCCTGCCATGTGAGCAAATCAAACCTGAACTTTGACTTTCTCTAACTTCTGGATACGAGCTCGGATTTGAGTTCCGTTCGCACTGTTGGAATCAAAATGACGAGATATTCGATCTGAAGCTAAGTTTAAAAAGATTTTGACACTTTTATTTTTTGAACCTAATTTTGAGCTCTTGATTAGGGACACAATTAACTATAATTGCATCAAAAAAATATCAGGAAGAGTTCTCTAGGAAGTTTGAAATTTAGTTCACACTTATTTCCTACCTTTCCTTAAGCACCTTACATGTTGGTGCAGGGATACTAGATAATGGAGCCATATGAAATATGAAAGAGGCATGAGAGCTAATTAACAACTTAACTGAGTGGGACTTAGAACTACATGTGGAGTTTAGTTTTGATACCAAACATGCAGTTGAAGGGGGTAGGAACAATGATATTCCAACTTGAGTTAGGATCTAGGTTGGAAGTGAAGGATGTGCTATGCGTGCTAGAACTTAGTTAGATTTCCTCTTAGTCTCTTTGATATAGAAGAAAGGGAAATGTTCCAGAATGAAAAAACACTAATCAAACCCATGGGATCTAACTCTGATGAGGACCATGTCCTTGGAGTTAGAGATAGAAACATGTATAGGCTAAAGGGATAGCCTATTCGAGCAATGGAAAGAAGCAAAGTAGTGATAGGGAATAAGGAGAAGGTAGCTTTGAAGGTTGAGCAACTTAAAGGGAGTCAACCTTTAGGTTCAGGTTTGGAGGAGAAATTAGTAAACTACTACAAGTTTGTCAAGGAGGTATCTTAGTATGAGATGACCTGATAGGATGTTCAAGTGATCGGGATCTCGTCAGCTACCAGAATTAACCAAGATTGTTTACTTCGATGATGTTAGCATAATTGCATATGAAAGAGCATGAAAAACCACACGTGCATACTGTAAAGAAGACGGAACATAAATACAACCATCAAATCAAAGAACAAAAACACATTGATAACGAGGTTCACTTAGTGTGGGTTACTTCTCCAGGCCCTGGTGTCAAGAGTGGGGATGCAATTTCATTAAATGATGCAAATGGTGATGATTATGTACATGGTATGTTCTTTTTCATTACAATGATGAATACCCTCAACCATAGTGGCATGTATCTCCATGAGACGTTCTCAGGAACTCTCACTCATATGGGTAAATTCCATAAACAAGAGTGGCATATCTATCCATGAGACATTCTCTCTATAGGAAATATCGCTCGTATGGGTCCTACTTCAGTATGACAAGCTAATAAAATCTCACATGATGTGGCATACAAGTATCCCTCAACATAATGATAATCAGGGATCTCAACAACAAAAACATCATCTCAACGAATATGAAGAAAAGCATGACATAACTACATCATATACCTCCACTTTTGGGGATGGCCTAAAAATGCAAAGCTCAGTTGCTGAAATGGAAACCACTGGTGAATTTGTGGCATGAAATCGTGTCAAATGACTATAAACTTGGCCCCTTTCCGACATCATCAAACTCTGGACCCTCAAGCATCTTGAAGATTCCCTTAAAGATTGCTACCTAAAGGTGGCCAAAATATCTGTTGCTCAGATGAAGATTATGAACACACCCTTGTTATCCCTGTGAAATTATGTGAAAAATGACTATAAAGTTGACATCATTCTCTCTCGGTCAAATTCAGCCTCCAAGGGAAGCTTTTAGGTCCCACAATATTTTTAAAAGATTCCTTTCTTCTGGATACCTGAATTTTTGGTGCTCAAATGGAGAAACAAATTGCACGGTTGGACTCCTAGCGAGAAATTGTGTAAAAATGACTATGATCTTGTCACATTTTGGCACAGGCACCTCTAGCCCTCTAAGGGAATATTTTTGGCATCAATTGATTCTCCTTGCTCATGGTTCCACTTCTCCTCCTGGGAAAGGCTCTATGGCTCCTCCAATTCGCCACCCCGTTGCCTAGTCAACTAAATGATTAGAGTTTAAATACAATTTTTCTTGGCAGAGCCATGAAAGAACGAGCCCGTGGCTTGTTGGTAGCAGAGTCAACTAGGTCGGCAGAGGTCTCAGTTTGGAATCTCCCACCTCCCATAATAGTCGATTTTTTATTAAATGCGGTAACAATTGGTTGGCGCGGTTGGCATAGACCCGACATTACGATACGCTGTCTATCAACAGTCACAAATGCTTGTAACATTAAACAATGGTTATACAATTTCATTTTACGTGGTGGCATGTGGTTTGGTTGCACGTATTGTGGTTTGTTTGTTGTAACGGTTACATATGGAGCCGCCCGAGTGGTGGGCCGACCCATCAGGCCAGGCGGGTTCAAACTGCGTTGGCTCCACTCCTTGCCACTTGTGGAATTATACATGGCATATGGTCATGGGTGGGGATTAGATCACCCGTGGCCTCGACCCATTTAATATTTTTTTTTGTTCTCTTATAAAACATTAGTTTAAAATTTTCAACCCAAAAATAAGGGCCACTGGGAAAATTAAGTTGGTGACAAATTCACCCATTTCGGTGGCCAGATTCCATGTGCTAGGTCACTGCCAAATTGTTGCGTCATTAAGCCTGCCACTTGGCCAAGTTTGACCAAAATTTTGACCACGAATATTTGGAGCATACAAACTCATATTTGTGTTCCATTTTTACCATTGGAATCAGGGCGACAAACACTATGATCTGGTTCTAGTTTCACTTCAATATGAGGACTTTGATATTTGACCTATTCTAAGCCCTCTTTGACTTTTGAACGTCTCTGGAGCCACCTGGATCATTCCTCCCCACTGAGGAGCTTTTGGTCCTCCAAAACCATGAACATAATTCTCAATTGTTGTGTTACATTTTCTGCACCATAAAGTTTCCTGATAGGTCACCCTTCCTTCTCCTTCCTCCTTGTTCTTCGAAGCCATAAGTTATGAGCTGACACCTGCATCCTCTGCAAACCTGTATTACCATCTTTGCAATTACATGCTCATTAAATGACCAATCATGACCCAAGCATCCCCATACTTTCCAAGAGTTCATAGGACGCTCTTTGGTCAAGTTTACAACAGAATATAATTCAATACCCCAACTATCAAAAAAAGGCCAAAACACCGTTGTTGCTTTAATAAGTGATGGAAAACACATCATCACTTTTACATTTTAAATTTAAACACATTATTTACAAAATGTTTCCATGAAAAGATACCATATCTAGTAAAACCATCTCTTACTCAAAAAAGTGAACCATGAGGAGTGTGGTGGTTTTGCTTGTTGAAAATCTTCACCAATTGGTTTTTGCACGGGCGCTTTGTCCTTAAGATGCTACTTTGGATGGAGCCTCCAACATGTAGCTCTTTGATGACCACCTCTGTTGCAATGACTACAAAAAGTCTTCTTCCTCCATACCTGCTTTACCTTCTTCCTTCCATGATGTGGAGAAGGCCTTCCATGTCTCATCCTCTTTCTTGCTACCATTCTCTTCTAGAACTCACCAACCACATGATTATGTAAACCACAAAAAAATTTGGTTTTTTACGCCATGATTTCTACTCATCATTAAGATGGTTGTAATCAAAATGAACGTTAGAGTAATGAAACTTGTTATACCTATCTGGACTGTCTATGATGCGATTATGGTGATGATATCTTTCCTTAGCTCTCCCTTTGCGATGTGCACTGTCATGGGAGGATGGTGATGTGTTCCCATCATTCTCTTTCCTTGACTGTTTCAATAATGTCTTGGAAGCTTCTGATACCTTTGATAACTCTCCTTTGGTGAACCCCAAACCTGGAAATTGAGGTCTTTGTACAACCTCTAATGGCTAAGTCATACCTTGGCCATTAATTGCATCATATACCTCCACTTTCGGGGATGGCCGAAAAATGCAAAGCTTAGCTAGTGAAATAGACACTGCCACTGAATTCATGGTGCGAAATCGTGTCAAATGAATATAAAATTGGCCCCTTTTTGACATTGTCAAATTCTAGACCCTTTGGCATCTTGAAGATTCCCCCAAAGATTCCTTCCTGAAGATGGATGAAAAATCCGCTGCTTAGATGAAGATTTTGAGCACACCATTGTGATCCTTGAGAAATTATGTGAAAAATGACTATACAGTCGCTACCATTATGTATTGGTTAGAGATCAACCTCCAAGGGAATCCTTTAGATTCCACAAGATTCAACAAAGATTCCTTGCTACTGGACAACTAGCTTTTTGCTGCTTAAACGGGGAAACAAATTGCACGGTTGGAATCTTGGAGAGAAAATGTTAAAAAATGATTATAATCTTGTCACATTCTGACACTTGTACCTCTAGCCCTTTAATGGAATCTTTTTGGCATCAATTGATTCTCCTTACTCATGGTTCTACTTCTCATGGGCAACATTCCCCCACTCCTCCAATCTACCTCTCCGCTGCTCGGTCGTCTGAATGATTAGAGTTTAAATACATTTTTCTTGGTGGAGCCAACATGGAACGGACCCGTGGCTCGTTGGTGGTGGAGTCAACTAGGTCGATGAAGGTCTTGGTTTCGAATCCCTCGCCTCCCATAATAGTCGATCGTTTTATTAAATGCGGTAATAATTGGTTGGCACGGTTGGCATAGACCTGAGAGTTAGGATACACGGTCTATCGATGGTCATAAATATTTGTAACATTAAATAATGTTTAGACAGTTGCATTTTACGTGGTGGCATGTGGTTTCATGTTGCACGTATTGTGATTTTTTTGTTGTCACGAGTACATATGGAGCTACCAGAGTGGCGGGCTGGCCCACCAGGCCAGGCAGGTTCAAACCCCACCGGCTCGACTCCTTTCCACTTGTGGCATTCTAAATGGCGTATGGTCATGGGCGGGGTCCAGGTCACCCACGACCTTGACCCACCATAATTTGATTTTTATATAATACATAACACAACAATTTAGGCAGGGGTGATAGCCAGTTCCCCATTTAATATTTTTTTTTTTGTTTTCTTATAAAACATTAGTTCAAATTTTTCACCAAAAAATAAGGGTCATTGGGAAAATTAAGTAGGTGACAAATTCACCCATTCTGGTGGACATATTTCATGCCTCGGGTCACTACCAAATAGTTGCCTCGTTAAGCCTGCCACTTGGCCAAGTTTTACCAGAACTTTGATTGCAAATATCTAGAGCAGACAAACTCAAATTTGAATGTCGTTCACACTGTTGGAATCAGGGCGATGAGTACTATGATATGGTTCTAGTTTCACTTCAATTTGAGGATTTATTTTTATTTTTGACCTATTCTAAGCCCTCTTTGACTTTTGAATGTCTCTAGAGGCACTTGGATCATCAAGAGTAGTATACTTCTAGGAACTAGTTTAGGGGGAGCATGACTTCGAGAATTTTTCTAGACTAGGTGATAGGGAAGGCTTTCGGTTCATAGGGATTAGCTATGGAAGTTGATACAATTCTAGAATCGAAGCAAGTTTTATGGGGAAGAAGTATCTCCCTCATTAAGAGAGTGTTGATGTTTGTAGCTTAGGCAAGTATTTGTACATAATCCTAAGTGTCTAGGTGTGTATAAGTCACCCAAGATCTCCTTAAGACACTTGCCTGAATGTAAACAAGCCGCTAATGTAACTTAGTCTAAGTTTTAAAATTAGGAAAATCACATAATTATTATGTTGCCTAACTAAGCTAAAGAAACTTAGGAAAATTAAAGTAAATAGCATTAGTGATTATGGTTTAATCTGAACCATTAATCTCAAGTGAGGCAAGATCTAATTTCGACCATCAAACACTTTGGAGATTAGGGTTAGGGATTTAGATCAGTGAAAAGTTATAGAAGTAATGTTAAGGAAAGGAGAAGACATACCATATAGTGACACTAGCATTTGAGAGGGATTATCTCAAGTGAAGGGTGTGATACTCTAGTGTTTCATGTTAGAGGAAGTGCAAAAGGAAAACATTGGAGATTCAAATTAGCCAAGGAGATCGAGGGCACATTTGAGGATTTCTCTACTAGGTTCAAGGAAAAATTAATACCTAACCCACACCATGGCCTCCTAAGTCGAAATCATTGTATCGAAGATAAACCTCCTATGCACAAAACTTGTTATCTCTTAACAATGTTCAAGGAAACATTATCAACCCTTGGCCAAAATAATGTAAGCTACCTCCAGTGCAGTGACAGGTCTCCATTCCCTTATGGTGTCTCTAGAAGTATTATTGGGACATCAACATCTAGTTGATGTTTTGATATAGGTTACTAGGTCAATTCCCTTACTATTCAAATTGTTATATTTGTGGGAAACACAATGGATTCAAAAACATATTCTTTGTTTATGCTTAATTTATCACACTTGGAGTAACCTAACTTCCATGGTATTTTCCATTGTCTTTCGAACCTCTGCTATGAGGAGTCACCTAACTTCCATGGCCTTTTCCATTATGTTTGGAACCTCAACCCTTGTTATATGAGGTGATAAAAGTTAACTTTTTTGTTGGACATTTTTCTCCATCACATCATCAAATTCATGAGAGGATGATAGAGAATGATATCTTAGATGTTGTTGGGTGTTGCAATAATCTAAGTGGACTTTGGAAGAGGTGGGTATCTTTCAACTAGAAGATATTCATAATACTATTCTCTAAGAAGACATTTTTTTTGAAGTTGGAGGTGAAAAATAAAAAGTAGTGCATTGTCACAATGGTTAGGATTTAGCTTGTTACCATTTAGGGATTTCAATTATAAGGTGATCCCTCATTCCCAAATTGGGGTGTCTGTGGCAGAAAATGAAGTGATGGGTGGTAGATGTGGCTTGGATTATAACCACCTCCCTTCTCCACATGCCACCAACTATGATTAACCTTTATTACTTGTGTCAATCAAGATTCCACCCTCCTCACATTATGCCCCACATTAATCTCCCTCTTGTAGGCGCCTCCAACACTTTCACTGAGGTTGCTATCTCTAGGATTGTGGACATGGCTTCGATTTTTACTCTGGTCCACTTATCCATGTAGTTTCATCCTCCCACCATGAATTTCAACTGTGATTACCCTTCTCCAGATTCCTCACATGGTCTCCTGTCCCTTTCCTTTCTCTCACCTTCATTGGAATTGACAGAGGGGGTTTGCCCCCCTTTCCTTTTTCTCGCCTTCACTGCAATTGACAAATGGGGATTGTTTCATCTCTATAATTTCTAAATCCACCCTCTTTATTTAGGATAACATCACTCTCTTCTTCGACTTGAATTTCATGTTCCACCCTACTCTGGGTCTCCTTAGACCTGTAAGTTTCTTCCTCCCTTTGACCACTATGACAAAATAGGGTGCTTGATGCCACATAGAAGGTGGTGGTTAAGACAATGTGAGAGGATGATGCACTTTATTCCACAAAGATGTAACACCCTCCTCCCACATCTACCCAAGAAACTGAACAGGTTGGGTAAACATCCCACGAGAGGCCACTATGATATGATTCAACATATTAAGTCACATTAAGGAAATGGAACCGACGGAAACACACCATACAGACATTCAATATCAACATTAGGACCCTAAGGAACCAATCCAACCTTTCTGCCAACCAGCCCTTGGGTGCCACTAAGATTTTGGACCACTTGACCTCTAGACGCTCTCATGCTATGGGCATTCCAACATCCAGGGACCTTTGGATGCTCTCACAGGCCTGCAAGCCAATGCCCAGGGATTATTTTGCACAGTGCTGTTCCATTGTCCCCGGGATTTGAGCCACATTTTCAGGCCCAGAGCCTAAGTCACTGCCCAAAACTTGCGATGTCTTCTAGAATCCATTAAACACATGATGAAAATAATATTAAATCAAAACTAACTCCAGGACTAGGCTTGACCATCCCCAACTGGGACTAACATTCTATCAAACACTTGGCATCAATGCAATCTAAAGGTGTAAACAATAGATCTAAGCATAGGGGTTTCATACTTATCTGAGATTCGCTATGAAGCATTATTTCCTTATCACATTAGCTACAATTTCATCCATTAGGCCATAGATACACTGTTCATTCATATACAAGTAAAAACATGATGGGAGCCATACATAGCCACTATCATAATACACATTCATAACCATCATAATAACAACAGAAATACCAATGAAATAACAACCATATAATCCACATATAAACCAATATAATACTCATGAGATAAAAAGGATAAATAATCTCATATTAATGATGCAAAAGCCAACCTGGTATGGGACTACCAATGAAATCTAAAGGTGTAAAGGTGTAAACAATAGATCTAAGCATAGGGGTTTCATACTTATCTGAGATTCGCTATGAAGCATTGTTTCCTTATCACATTAGCTGCAATTTCATCCATTAGGCCATAGATACACTGTTCATTCATATACAAGTAAAAACATGATGGGAGCCATACATAGCCACTATCATAATACACATTCATAACCATCATAATAACAACAGAGATACCAATGAAATAACAACCATATAATCCACATATAAACCAATATAATACTCATGAGATAAAAAGGATAAATAATCTCATATTAATGATGCAAAAGCCAACCCGGTATGGGACTACCAAGTTCCACCCGACCGTAGAATGGCCAAGCCAAATATCTCTTCAACCATTCACCCCCGTGCCATATTGGAAGAATGAATGTGGGATCTCATAGAACACATCAATCCAAAATCATCCAGGGCTTCCAGAGGCCATCAACCTCAACCCATCAAACAGTGATTCCACCTCACGACCGGACATCACAAAACCAACATCATATTGGTCTCTATCCAAGCCTTCCAGGGCTTCTAGAGCGTTTGTCCAACCAAGGCTTCTAGGACTAGTAACTCAACCCACAAATTTTACCGGGCTTCCACAATGTTTGTCTAACCAGGGGTTTCAGGACTTGTAACTCAACCCACCAAAGTCTTCTAGAGAATTTTTCCAACCAAGGCTTCTAGGACTAGTAACTCAACCCAAGCTATTACAGGGCTTCTAGAGTGTTTGTCCAACCAAGGCTTCCAGGACTAATAATTCAACCCAAGCTAAGGAAACATGAGAACCAACTAAAACAAAAACAATGAAATAAACCCATAGTCTCCATGGCTATCTGAGAAATGGCAAGGCTAGGCAATCCATTATCAATCCCAACCATCCTCCATGCCAATGAAAAATCATAACCAACAAACCAAATGCAAATGCCATGCATGCCAAAAATAGTGAGGGAAACATACATGAAACTTGGTACCTACAAGAAAAACCCGTTGTAGTTGTTGATCCCGATGTCCTCTTATGATTTCTTGCTCTTCCTTTGCCTTCTTTCTCTAAAACTACAAATATGCCACACTCTCCAAGGGTGCTCCAAGAAAACTCTAAATGTCCAAGAGTATGAGAGAGAGAGAATAGAGAGAGAGCTCCAAAACTAAACTGACATAATCTTACCCATTGATACTCAGAAGCCTTTTTATTAATGACGCCTCTATTTTCTTAATTTTCCATTATTTGCTTCATTTTCCTCCTCACATGAAACATGGGAACTTTCACCTCCCTTTTCTCCTAATTTCCATTATTTTCATAAATAAAATGCTAGTTAATGCCTCTTGCCTTTCCAAAGCCTTTGCCATTGCCTTTTCTAATTTCCTTAGCCATAATAAACCAAATGAACACCCACTAGGATGTTTTACCCACCATTCATATTGGAATATGTGTCCCATGACCGTGGTCTTATATATTTTTACATGGATATTTAACCAAGGATGTTACAAAACCCTCCCCCTTGGGAAAACACCGTCCTTGGTGTTCAATGACACCTATAACCGGAAAGGCTGCTGAAAAAAAACATACTACCCATGGAGCTTTATAACATAGCTCATTGCAGTATTTACAATGATCGTCTGCTAAAACATAAAAAACATACCTTTTACTGGAGCTTTATAACACAACTCCTTATGATATTTTCAATATCAACCACATATACTTAAGCACATTTTCTTCAACCAATAATAACCATAATGTCTATGGAGCTTTATAAACCAGATCGATATAATATTTACAATAATATACACATATACACATTTTATCATCCAACAAATAAAAGGATATGATGCCTGTATCAATCAACAAGGGAATCTATAGGCTCACACCTCCACCCTCAAAAGTAGTTCCATGGTTCAAATCCTTCCCAGGAAGTCCATAATCCACTGCCAAAGTCAAAGTTGCATCCAATGTCCAATATTATAATCCTGCACCACTTTTCCTCTCAGTGAACAGTTATTGGCACATTGTTCTAGGGTGCATTCCCAATGTGCATATCATTCCATCTGGAAATTCTAATGACCCAAACAAATCCATCCTCAACCTTCCCTTCTATGCTACAAAATCCCTCTGGAAATCCGGCCACCCCCTTTCGTGCTGTCGCACACCTTCCAAGTTTCACTGGCACCCCCATTCCAGGCAATCCATCTCTTGGCAAGGATTCCTCACAACGGAAGATACAAAAACAAAGGCATACCCTTCCTCAAACCATCATACTAAACATAACATGCTCATGGAAATCAATGGACATTATTGGGTACCAGTGTCCCACAATGACCCTGCTCCTGAATACTTTACCAACATACTGTTGCATTTTCCAATTCCTTTTGTCGTTGCAAATTCTTGTAGTTGATTTCAACCACCCAACTAGGCATGTTCATGCATTCTTGTACCAAGCACATAATTTTCATTAGATTTAAAATAAATTGAAATAAATTCAAATGATACCTCATTCGTAGCTCGTCAATAAGGTACACTTGCAATTCTCTTCGCTTCTTGTCACAACAAGTCAAGCTAGCATCTTCGACCAAATCATCGTGTATAAAAATATCACCTCAGGTTAGCTCAATATACAAGCATCATAGATCAAAATCATGAATCACATGCAATCATCATAAACCAGAATCATAGATCACATGCATAATAAAACTAAAATAAAATGTTGATACTTATCCTTTAATCTATAATTAGCTTTTACCATTGTATTTATTCCATACACACTCCAAATCGGTTTTCACACTTGACAAACACCCGATGACTTCTCCTCAACAATGTGCACATACACATAGTGTGCATCACACACATACAACCACACACGACATACAACACCATGCCATACATGCATCTACACCTGACACAACATATACACATACACCCAATGTACAACACAACACAATAAATGAGGCTAAACGCGATGTACACCACCACACAGTACATACACCTACATCCAATGTGCAACACATCATAATACATGAGATTACACTCGGTGTACACCACCATACAATACATGTACTACACAAAGTACAACACAACGACTACACATGTCGCGATACCACAACTATGTCATGCACATACATAGTACCGTATGTACACAACACAACATGTACGACATGCACATAATACCACTAGTACACTGATACCACATTAAAAAATGTACACATTACCACCTATACATAGAACCACCTGCACAATATGTACACAATATCACATATACACGATACCACCTACACAACATGTACACAATGCCAGATGTACATCGTACCACCTATACAACATGTACACAATACCACATGCAGAACATGTACACGGCACCAGATATACACAACATCCACATGCACGACATGTACACAACATCACATGCACACATCACCACATGTACAACATGTAAACAACACCACATGCTCACAACACCACTTGTACAATCATGCACATCACACCATATGTACATAGCACCATATGTCCAAGATGAATGCAACACCATATATACATAGCACTACATATACAAGATTCACATAGCACCATATGTACACTACATATCCAACATGCGCACAAAACCATATGCACACTACACCACATATCCATCACACACACAGTACAATATGTACACAACTCCACATATCCAACATATACATAGCACCATCTATACCCAAAACTGCATATGCAACATTCACACAACACTATCTGTACCACCCTGTAGATAACATTGCATAAACAACATGTAAACACACTATATATGCACAACACCGCATGCGCACAACATCATAGATGCAACATGTACAACATATGCATAATAGTATTACCACACATCAACAACCACATTGTCTCTACCAAGGAACCTTGCTTCCAATGTCTCTCTACCATTCATGCTTATATTAGCATGCCACAAAGCACATTGTTTTCATTCCACTGAAGTATCCTTCAAGGTTACCTGTCACAACATGAACATATGAATAATACAAGCATACAATATTAATTCATATCCACATGATACTGACCTCATATATTTGTCATGACTACTCTTCCCACTTGATTCCTCATAAACCAAGAACCTCTTCATAACATTCACCTGCATAAGAAATCATTCCTCCAGAAGAATATTCCCTGACAACCCTTTCAGACAATGGTATGCATATACATATATACATATATACATATAAACATTAGCATAAAAACAATCATGATCCATGATGACCCTGTCAGACATGACATATATACATACATACATGTATACATATAAACATCAACATAAAACAATCATGATCCCTGATGACCTTGTCAGATAAAAACATGCATACATACATATATGCATATAAACATTAGCATAAAGCTATCATGATCACAACATAATTACTAGATATCAAGGTCAAGGTTAAGAGAACTTCCTTTATCTGTGCACACCATGCATAACATTGAGAACAACTGTTCCCAACATAGCCAAGGCATTTAATGCCTTAAATCCATTTACTTCACCTTTCCTATTACTTTTCTCATGACTATACTTCCACTATCCATTTACACCAATGGACCGAACCAATCCAACTGATGGTCATATTCTTACCTTCAACTTCCTTACTCATACACCGAGCTTCATCCAGGTCTTACATTACCTGCTAAGTTTCATTCAACTCTCCTTGAGCTCCATTAAATTTCCTCTTTCACAACCAATTCCCAAGGCTTTCAAAACAATAAAGGAAATATCGAGAAAAAACAAGAAGAAAACCATGGAAAACCAACAACAATATGCCACCACAATAAAGTGGCATGGCCATGCACAAGAAGCAAACAAAACCGCAATAAAGCACAATAAATCACCAAAATACCAAAAGCACAAGATTGGCAACAAACGCCATGACTCCATCCCTATGGTTCCCAGTGCTTCAAAGGGAAAACTAAACCTAAGCCTTCAAGATTTCATGGCAGCCTCTTTTACATGTAATCGCTTGCATCATATTGCCATCAACACATAACTGTCAGTGTATAAATAAATATAAAAACATACTAGTTATCTTACCTTGCCATGCCAAGAATGTTACCTTGTAGATGAACACATTTGTGACATATCTCAAGGGAATCTGACTCCCTTGACAGATCCACCTGTAACTAGAGACTAGATAATATACCTGTCAAATACATGTTCATGAATATAGCACATACCCACATAATGTCAGATGAAATCAATGTTAAGAAGACTTTCAATATGTAAAACACTCATTCATTTGGAATTAGGATTTCCAAACATAGCCAAAGGAATTATTTCCCAATTCCTTTCTTTTACCTTTTTACTTTGTTGTATTGAGTCTTACTATGCATTGTCACATCACCCAACTGTTAGTTATATAAACACATCAACTATTACCTTGGCAAGTTAATACCAAGCATGTCTCCCTGCAACTGCTCACACATGTCAACTGCATGTTCCTAATATAAAGACAATCATATCTATCAATTTGAAAACCTTTACCAAATATAACAACCATGTCATAATCCATAGTTAACTCATAGTTATTAGACATAATGCTACAACTGTCACCTATTATAATCAAGTTCATATCAACTGTCTCAACACATATGTATTAGTACAATCATCCTAAAACAATATCGTTTCTGCAATAAATTTTACAGACACATACTGATATCATTCAAGTAATCAAACATTCAAACAATAGAAAGACAACATAATAGACATCAAACACTCAAGCAATAAATAAATGACATAATCAAACATTCAAGCACAAAGTAGCGACATAAGCAAGATCATATCTTAATGTATATAAGGGGATGCTATCCTGTCTGCACAATCAATCCATATTAGCATGAATCAACTCAAACATAAATAAGGTCATGATATCCATAATAGTCACTAGCTAACATGTTCACATCATAAACGCATAAACAATTATCATTCATATATAATAATCACATCTACACAGTCAATCTAGACTAGTATGACATAATATCACATCATATTAACTCATACCTAAATTTCATAACCCTAACCATTTTCATATGCCAATCCAATTTCGTATGATACATATAACAACAAGATCTTAATGTAATAACCCTAACCATCAATTTATCTAACCTAAAACAACAATAGCAATGCATACCACCACAAGTTACAATCATTCATGAGTATCTGACACGTGCATATAACTACACTAATCAAATAGCATCTATCATGTATGTAACCATAACATCAATGGAATAAAAGGAATACACATAACCATAATGCATATAACTATCCTTAACCTACATACCTGCAAGCCCAACATATAAACTTGTATGAAGACATGCTCTTGGCTCGAGGTCCAATGTTGCAACTTCACCTTAATGATTTGCATCTCCTGTTCTATCTCATCTAACACATTAGCATCATAACATACCAATATCATCATGATGACCTAATTGCATCCAATGACCTCATAATGCTTTTTTGACCTACTATACATGCATAAATATAACCATGAAAATGCATGCATATAAACACTGACATGCATGGCAATGCATATACACCCATACACTCATAACGAAACATCCCATAACAACACCACCAACCTTTGCATGGTGCATCACTACAACCATGATCAACACCATGCAAATGCAACAAGCACATGGACTACAAGCACAAGAAATACATATGCAACCAACATGAATGCATGACCAATACACAACCCATCTAGTCGAAGGGGTGAACCATGCTCTAATACCACCCTATAACACCCTCCTCCCACATCTACCCAAGAAACCAACCAGCCGAGGTAAACATGCAATGAGAGGCTACTATGATATGATTCAACCTCCTAAGTCATGTTAAGGAAGTGGAATTGATGAAAGCACACCATATAGAGATTCAACATCAACATTAGGACCCTCACAAAGCAATCCAACCTTTCTGCCAACCAGCCCCTGGGTCCCACTAAGATTTTGGACCACTTGATCTCTGGACGCTCTCATGCTATGGGAATGCTAGTGTCCAGGGACCTTTGGACGCTCTCATAGGAATGCAAACAAGCGTTCATGGATTATTTTGCATAGTGTTGTGCTAACTTCCACGGGATTTGACCCACTTTTTTAGGCTCAGAGCCTAGGTCACTGCCCAGAAATTTTGGTAACTTTTGGAATCCATTAAACACACGATGACAAGACTAGTAAACCAAAAACTAACTCTAGGACTAGGCCTGACCATCCCCAACCGGAACTTACATTCTGTCAAACACTTGGCATTAATGCAATCTATAGTTGTAAACAACATAGCTAAGCATAGGGGTTTTATACTTATATGGGATTCATTATGAAGCATTGTTTCCTTGTCACATTAGCTGTGGTTTCATCCATTAGGCCATAGATACATTTTTCATATACAAGTAAAAATATGATGGGATCCATACATAGCCACTATCATAATACACATTCATAACCAACATAATAAAAAAAAATACCAAGGAAACAAAAACCATATAATCCACATATAAACTAGTATAATACTCATGAGCTAACAAGGAGAAATAACCTCATATTAATGATGCAAAATCCAACCCAATATGGGACTACCACGTTCCAACGGACCGTAGAATGGCTGAGCCAAATATTTCTTCAACCATTCACCCCATTTCCATATTCCAAGCATGAATGTGGGATCTCATAGAACACATCAATCCAAAATCATCCAGGGCTTCCAGAGGCCATCTACCTCAACCCATCAAACAATGATTCTACCTCACAGTCAGACATCACAAAACCATCATCAGATTGGTCTCTATCTAAGCCTTCCGGGGCTTCCAAAACATTTGTCCAACCAAGACTTCCAAGACTAGTAACTCAACCCATAACTTTTACTGGACTTCCATAGAATTTGTCCAACTAGGGCTTCCAGGACTAGTAACTCAACCCACCAAGGCCTTCCAAAGCGTTTGTCCAACCAAGGCTTCTAGGACTAGTAACTCAACCCACACTATAATAGGGCTTCTAGAGCGTTTGTCCAACTAGGGCTTCTAGGACTAATAACTCAACCCAAGCTAAGGAAACATAAGAAACAACCAAAACTAATCACTGAAATAAACCCACAGTCTCCATGGCTATCCAGGAAATGGAAAGGCTACACAATCCACCGTCAATCCCGACCATCCTCCATGTCAATGAAAGATCATAACCAAAAAACTACATGCATATGCCACACATGCCAAAAATAGTGAGGAAAACCTACATGCAACTAGGTACTTGCAAGAAAAACCCACTGTAGCTGCCGATCCTAATGTCCTGTTGCACTTTCCTACTCTTCCTTTTCCTTCTTGCTCCAAAACTCCAAATATGGCACACTCTCTAAAAGTGCTCCCAGAAAACTCTAAGCGTCCAAGAGTATGAGAGAGAGAATGGAGAGAGAACTCCAAAAATGAACTTATATAAGCTTACCCATTCATCTTCATAAGCCTTTTTATTAATGAGGCCTCTATTTTCTTCATTTTCCATTATTTTACTTCATTTTCCTCCTCACATGAAACATGTGACCTTTCACCTCCCTTTTTTCCTAATTTCCATTATTTTCATAAATAAAATGCCAATTAATGCCTCTTTCCTTTCCAAAGCCTTTTCCATTGCCTTGCCAATTTCCTTAGCCATAATAAACTAAATGAACACCCACTAGGATGTTTTAACCATCATTTAGCTTGGAATATGTGTCCCATGACTGTGGTCTTATATATTTTTACATGGATTTTTAGCTAGGGTTGTTACAATAGAATCCTATTCCTATCGTTATCAAGCTCACATATTTCTTGAAACTCAATTGAAAATCAATGCAGTTGAAGAGGAGGTGCTCCAAGATTGTCAGGGAATTATGGAATCTAATATTCTAAATGGTGTTGCATCATGGAGTCCAAACACTTAGAACACTAGGGGTTGTTAGAATTGCTAACTATATACTGTTGATTTATATTTGCATGTCGAGTTACTTCTTGGGAAGGTTCTTATTGATAGGAGGGAGGCACAGGACAACATCATGCACACGTTGGAGGAGTTGACACTGTTGATAATGGATGTGGAGGTTCGTCTGGCACGTCTGTAGATGGGTTTGCCTCTAGGTTCTATGGCGGCACTCCCTTGCAAGGCCTCCTACCAACCCATAAATTTGGACACCTCCATGTCTTCTTGATTTATATGTTTCTCCTTACTATTGTTATGTTTACTCCTTTAAGAAAATTGATCTCCATGATGTTCACTCTAAAGGGTGATTTTCCCACATGTGGGACAATATTTTTTCCTTTTAGTCATATGTGTTTAGTGTTGGACATGCAAACATACATAGTTAACTATCCATAATTTCGTGTTCTTATTCATTGGTTTTCCCCTCTATGGGGCAGCAAATCTCTCTAAACTCTCTATATGTTGGGTGTTGTTTTCCTTAGAATTTTTTTGGACAATGATTGACTAGAAATTCTTCTATCTCTGGTCTAGTTTTCTATGTGGTAGGCCAAAAACAATTAGTAACTTTAATAAATAGTAAATTCTTGTCAATAAAAATTTACAAAAGGAAAAAAAAGAAGTAGAAAAAAAAAGAAAAGGTGATCCTCATAAAGTTTATAATGTGACAAGTTATTGAATGACTTTATAAAGGGCGAGCTTCTTTGTTGTGAACCTTTTTTTCACGGTATCTGGTGAATTGGTAACTTTGAAGGACTGTTCTGGGCAAGACACATGATTGAATCACAATGACTGCCACTATTCACCTCCATATCAAGATATTAATTTTTTTTTGCCCCTTCAGGCTTGTAGGAATTACTCATCACTCTTTTGAACCTGTTCTAATTCTTACCATAGAAGCTAACATGTTTTCAGAGAACAGAACCCAACTAGAGAAGAAATTAAACCTATTAGCTACCACTCAAATTATTGTTATTTGATATATATATATATATATCTATATATATATATATATATATATATATATATATATATATATATATTTCACATTTCCATTTAAAGATTTAAAAATATTTTATAATAAAAAAGAAATGTTATAATTAAGAGAAATCTATATTTTAATTATATATACGTAATTTTTTAATGAGTTTATTTTTATTTTTATAGTTGAATATTTATGTAGGAAAGTTACACAAAGTAAGTAAATTTAGAGGCATATTTTTTCTTACTTTAGTTTGTTTATAGAATTACTATTTAAGAGTATTTAAGCTGTTAAAATAAGTAGATGATGTCACTTTATTTAAGTTGCATCAAATTTTAATATAGTTAATTTTTTATTAATTATAACTGTAGGTTTTAACCCCGTATAGAAATTACCTGCATACGAATTCTAAAACATAGAAAATAAACAATGTGAGAGCATAACACATAAAACACATATACACAGAGATTTTCCCATGGATCCCAAAACCGGGACTACCAGATTGATTTTTCATTATGTTCCTTTCAATGTTACAATACATATATATACATGCCGAAGCATCCAATACCATGGACCGAAAACCATCACGCCCAAAACCATGTTGAAAACCATACACAAAACCATAGGTAGGTTTGCCCACCTAATATAGGGTTCAAAAAAATTTCCCCGGGGTGCTGCCCTGGACCTCGTAGAGGGGGGCTACCCGCCCCCCTCAAACCCCCTAGAGAGGGGGGGTTGCCGCCCCCCTTGTGACCCCCCCATTGCGCAATTGGTTCAACAAAGGGGAGGCTCCGCCCCCCGTGACCCCCCACTACACAATCAACGCAATTAAGCGGGGGCTCTGCCCCCTAACCCCTCAGTTAAATAGGAAAGTTAATCGTGGAAATAATATAACACAACCCAACACTAATTTGAATTATAACCATTTTATATAAAAAACTTTAAAAATCAATAACATCAATAATAAAAATTAATTTTATATATAATTTTTTTACATTTTATTTTTACATATATAAAATTTTAATAACATAAAAATATTTATAGATAAAAAATATAAAAAAGGGGTCTATTCACATAATTTTTGGTGTACTTTGTATCAAATTTAAAACAAGTTCATAGAAGTTGAAGTTAATATATGATAAAGTTTGTTTGATTTGTTTTTAAATATTAAATATTATTTTATATTTTAATAATATATTGGTAGAAATTAATTTATTAAAATTTGATTTTATATTTCAATAATATATGATGTATGAGAAAATTATTTAATAATAAATGATATATATCTATCTATATATATATATATATATATATATATATATATATATTAGAGATAGCTTTGGTCGAGTTTTTGTTGTTAAGTATTTTGTTAAAAGGGAAGTCATGGGTCAAATCTCCTCAACACCCTTGGGATTAAGATCGACATGTTAGGTTGGTGGGTAGATTTTTTTGGGTAGATCTACCCCAAGTATTGCCCCTGGATGTAGTGAACACTCAATGACCATAAACCACAATTGAAATATATATATATATATATATATATATATATATATATATATATATATATATATATATATATATAGTTTTTCCAACCAAATCCAATAACATTGTAGTGTGTGAATTTGCATTTATATTATAAAATGAAAATTTATAATAGTGATAAATTTGGATTCAATATAAATTAGTATGATTTAAATAAAATAATTTCAAAAGAATATTTGTAATAAAATAATAAAATTACTTTTTATTAAAAATAATTTTGTATTTTAATATTGAGAATTGGGGTAGGGTGATGGAGGGAATGAAGTATGATGATGTTATTGAAATTATGATTTTAAGTAAAAAAAATATTTATAGCTATGAGAGTTTTAGTGGATACAACACTTTTTCTGTGGTTAGATGGCCACATCAGGTAAATCTCTGTCTTCACTCCCACTCCATGCTCCTAATATCACTTCTTTTAACTCATTGGTTGCAAATGGGCCGTAGTACCAGAAGGAAATGCCTTCTCGCTTTGTCAAGAAGTTGGAAGAAATTCCAAAGGTCAAGGTTTTTGTGACACAATTAAGAGCATGAGCCTCGCAATCGGCTAGATGTGGTTTGGTAGGGAAATTCATGGGGATATGGTCCTCCTCGTGTTATGTGAGGTTGGGGGTTGAAAAACATTGGAAACCCATGATCAAGGGTTTTTTCACTTCACCTTTTTGCGGAAAAAGTATTTCTACCTTTTTTTTCAAGAACAAGGATGATTGAGACTTGATTTTTTGAAGTGGGCCATACTTCATGGGGGCACAAGGGTTATATCTCAATCGATAAGCCCAAATTTTAACTTTGAAAGTGAAGTCCCATCTTCCATACTTGTTTAAGTGAAGCTCCCCTTTTCCCTTGCATTGCTAGAATGATACTACTTTCAGAATATCAACAATACACTTGGAAATCATACATTGATCCAACTAAGCCACCAAAGGGGTTCCTCTCCTATGCAAGGATATACATGGAGGTATATCTAGATAAGGGGTTCCTAACAATAATAACCCTAAGTATGGATAATTGGACCCATATTCAAGAGGTTAACTATGATCAAATTCCTTTTAAATTCAAAAATTTCCATGAATATGGCCACTTTGAACGAAGCTAAAAAAGGAAGTAGGAGGAACAAAAAAAAAGGGAATAAAGGAGAACAATGGGAATAGAAAAAAAGGAAAAGAGGATCAACTAAACAATAGAACAATCCACCAAAGTAGCCAGTCCAAAAGGGTAACAAAGGGAAAGGACTAGTTTCCCTTACGCAATCCATTATGTGGGGAGGGGAGGATCTAGTAAAGGCCAAAATGAGGAAAACAATAGTTTTGAAGCTCTCAATTTGGTGACTAAAGAAGGGGAAATTCTCGAAACCCATGTACAAAAACATGTCCAAGATTCAGGACTAGGGTGTGAACTAGAGAAAAATGATGAATCCATACTGCCATTCGAAAATGACCCAGTATCAAAGAAACAAATAGTAGAATCTTCCTTAAAAGAGGAACAATTCTTATCCTCTAAAAGCTCCAAATTGGGGCCTTCCTTTCCGAGCTCAGTTGACGAGAAGTTGGAGGTAGATAAGGAAAAAGAATTAGAAACACTCCAACAAAAGGTTGGTCGGTGGACCAATAGAAAGAAAATGCACGAAAAAACAGAGAAAGATAAAGAAATGGGAACATTGGAAATCTCAGATCCAAAAGTAAGAGGATACAGAAACACAAGAAAAAGAGGAATCTCAACCCCTCAAAAGGGGATACTGTGACATAGTAAAAGGCGCAACCCAGAAGACAATGCAGACATGACTACTTCGTGACTGTTAGAGAATAAACAACGATGACCTCAGATCAAAGGAAAAAAATGAAAGTTGGACTAGAGCAAGGCCAGATCTATCACTCAGAAGGGTGGGAAGGCTACAGGAGTAGTCTAACAACTTCCAGAATAGAGCATGCTACCCAAACAATAAGGAAGACAATAAAAAAACAAAACCAATCAACACAAAAGACAAAAGACAAGTCCCCAGTGGAGTCACCAACTTGTGACACAGGTAAGTTCCCTCTGCGGATAGAGGCAACCCCTCTAGCCCTAGAGTGGGTCTAGTCACTGCAAAGACAATACCAAAGAAAATTTCCTTAGAAAGTTGGTGTTATGAAGGCCTACCTTCAGTTCAACGTTCAGTGAAGTCCTTGTCGTGTTTCTCTAACTCTTGTTCTTCTAGTCGCTTATACCTGAAAACAACATATAGAGAAACACCACAAACACAGTAGAAAACAACCAACTAGTCAACTTGAAGAGTCAAGGAACCTCAAGCTATCGACATACAATTTAACACATGATATAGGAAACACGCTATTGATTTGTATTAATATAAATCAAAGTAAAACTTACAACCGATCCTTGACGTCATAAGCCTCCTCGAAGGGTCCTGTCGGAATGTCTCCGTAAGCATTTACTTGTGAACCGTCTCCCAAGGGAACATATGATTCTCTCTTTTGTCCAAAAGGATTGATGCTAGAAAGTTCTCAATCCAACTCTACTCAAACATCCCTCAAACCAAAATACATATGAGGCTACTTCCACACTCCAATAACACTCTCTACCTCTACTCCTCTCTTAGAAACCTAAAGCTATCATATTACATCTAGCTATCATCCAGTTACATCCAAGCTAGCTGATATCATTCATGGAGGAGATATTTATAGGAGGGAGAGGTCCCATAAGAGATGGAAGGAAGAGCTTATCTCTTAGGGAGGTTGCACAAAAGGTGGAACAACTATCCCAGAGGAGAGAGGTGAGCTCAGCTGACCCAACAACCAGCCCTAGGACTACCCATGAAGCAATTTCATCTCAAATTTTCGACGAGTTGTTGAAAAAATTTCCAAATTTGGCTCATCGTGGGTGCAATATAGGAACAGAGAAAAGACATCGCTAGGGCTAGTGTTAACTTGACCATCTTCATGGGAGGGATAACTTCTGACCTACGATGACCCAGAAACTTAGGTAAAAAGGGGTCTTCTTCAGGGATAATGAATTGAGACATTTTTCCTGAGATTGCAAGGAAGGTAGTGACACATAATTGGCAACATGACACAACACAGATGTCAATAACATGGACCGACAGTATTCGAGATTAGGGAATGTAGAGTCAGTTAAAAATTACTATGTAACAGATGCCCCCTAAAGCATGAAGGCCGAGAGAGTGGGAGGGGTGAAATGCTTTATGAATCCATAACCAAAACAGAACGTCCTCACAGAGAACTTGCAGATGCAAGTACAACTGATATCTATGATACATGAGTACATAGTGAAAGGAAATACATGTTCATAAGGCATGGGCATAGCCATCCAGAAGATAAACATAAATGGTCTGTGGTATGGACGCAACCACCTAATCAGAAAGATCACAAAAGAGACTCAGGTATCTTCACAACCAAACAATCAAATGAGTCATGTATGAATCAATCCACGCAACCTGGACTTGTGTAATCCGAGCCCAGGTCCTTGAATCCCAATTTGACCATGGTATAATTTCTAATATGCGAATAGGTGTGTTGAAGTCAAGCATAATAGAAAATCACTTGACTACCAGCCAATGATGTAAACCATTAACAAGCATGAGAGAGACCACCAGTAATGTCAATGGTTCTCAAGGTGCTGCTAGTACAATCCACAACATGTGAAGAGTGATCTGAAGTCGAACACTTGTGAAATCACTCGATTGAAGACTAATGATGCAAGCCTATCGTCGAATGTGAAGAACTTGCCATTGACGCATGCAAGCTCTAAGGTACTGTTGTGCCCTACAACAACCCCCCATTTCATATCATTCTTATTTACAAAAAATTAACATATGGAATGGGTCCCTTTTAAAATTTTTGGAATCAATGCTTGTATGTTCAAAAAGGCCGGATAATCAAACGAGTTTTCATGTATTTAAGCCTTTTTTGGGATATCAATGTTTCAAATAATAAATAATCTTTTGTTATTGCGATAAAGCGATCGCAAGATCGCATATCGCAACAACATGAGAGATGCATTCAAATGGCATTTTGGTCTCCGCCGATGCGATATCGCTATCGACAATCGGCAATGTTACATACACACCACTAACGGCACATAACTCATGTCCCGACGCCACGCGATATCGGCGATCGGCTATCGGCGATACCTCATGTGAAACCACTTTATGTTATAAATCCCGACCCGATGCGATATCGCTATCGGCCGTCGGCAGAATCCCATGCACTTCAATAAGGCACCCGGTTCCTACCCCCGATGCGATGCGATATCGCAATCAGCAACCCCCAAACCACTTTATATGCACCTAGCTCTGTTTTCATGCGCCGGCCCGATGCGATATCGCTTATCGGCTATCGGCAGGATCGTTTGGTAATAATTGTGCAGCACTTATTTCTCGAGGCGATGCGATATCGCTCATCGGTGGTCAGCATTCTTAAAAGCCATTACTTAAAGCTCTAATTTTATATTCATATCCGGTTGACAGAGCGCGAATCCCAAAATGCCGTTAAATGCAAGGGATAAGGTAATGCGTGCGTATTTAAAAGATTTTTGCCCCTTCGATTAACGAATACCTGAGCTTAACCACCAGAATATCTGTTGCACGCTTAAGGGGGTCATTCAGCCGGATAATGGTGTGATATTTATTTAATGAGTAGCAGCCCTTAAATCGCCATTAATGCATCTGCAATATCTGCCCACTGATTGAATCCGCAGCCACTTTTGAGAATTAATCTCCCCACGCTTCAAATGATATATCTTTCCCGTTATGGATTGTCATCGTCATTTCTGTTGTTACGATTTCTCTTGCAATTGTGTAGAATTCGTCTTTTGAGAGAAGCTTAAGCATGATGGGGAAAAGATCCAAGAGGACTACGGGCTCTACTATAACACCTGTAGCAGGTCAAGCTGCCGCAGATAAGAAAAAAGGCCTCATTTCAGATACTACGTGCACTGGTCTTAACAAGACTACATGGCAGGGCACATATAATTTACTAGAAGTTGAGCAACCGGAAGTTTCAGTGACAGTGGCTACTGCAGACTCACTCAAAAAGTCTGATGCAACTCTCAAAGAGTTGGCTGATTCCTTTCTTCACAGAATAGCGGCCAGAGAGCAAGTCCTTCCCTACACTGATGTAGTGCGGTGGGCAATCGAGGAAATTCCAATCATTGACAGAACGTTCCACACAAGCGACGGACGGATTTTCGGGTCGTTCAAACCAGAGCACCTGAGGGAAATGTATCATTTTCCTGAGCCAGAGAAAATCTACAACAAAGACTTCGTGGAGAAGTTTGCAGCTGAAAATGAAGTACCATCCGAGCCCATTCGGGATTGGAGGCAGAATCCGGCCAAACACAAGCACGAAAGCTTGGGTAAGTACTCCGTTGATTCTTTGGCTTCTCCCTATTGCTATGCGGGAATTATGATGTGTAGGCTATGGGGATTATATGATTATGCCAATTTCGATATAGAAATGGTTCCCCTGATGGAGGCCGCTGTTAATAGTATAATCATGGATTGGGCCACCATTCTTTCTGATAAGTTGACTGTAGCTGTTCGGGATTTTAGAGCTAAATCTATAGTCACCGAAAGGAAAATTCCCCCATTTTATTATAGTGCCTACATTATGGATACATTGTGTTTTAACTCTGAGTTTCCCATCCTCGGTTGGAGATGGACCACCCAAGACCCTTCGCCCATTCATTTGTATCATTGGAAATTGTGGAAGTCCTCTTACAAGGACCATTTGTATCAAATTTGCAATGGTTTTATGGTTCCCATTCATTATTCCATTTTTGATCGGCCTATTCCCAAAATCTCCTATCTGGTTTCCTTCGACTTACCTGCTGTCGCAAGTTGGTTTGGAGAGGAGCATTTTACCTATATTAGGGTTTATGGAAGCCAAGCCAAGCCGCATGTTCTCCCAAGAGATCTCCTACCAAATTATGGCCGAGAGTGTCACTCAAACTCTCAAGAAAGAGAAGAAGAGGGGTTGGCCCTCTTTTCCCTTGAGGATGGGTGTTTTTACTCTGCATAATCTTCAGCATGCAGAAAAGGAGGCTATAAAGATGCAAGCTTTATCCCTGCCCACTATGCCAGCCAGACTCTATGATCTTAAGAAGACTGCTTTCATTGCTCTAGAACAGGCCAAACTGACTAAGATTGACCATCAAGAGGATGAGTTTGATGACCTGTTCGCAGCTGCCGATTCAATAAGCCAAACCAAGCAGCTTGCCAAGATGAGATACAATGATGAGAATTTAACTGAGTTCAATAAACTTAGAGAGCAGAGGTTGCAAACTCTGCCTCTAGATTTATCGTCATTAACCTCAGCGTCCTCCTCAAGTGAGCCTGGTCAGAAACAGACAAGCCAACCTCCTGTTATAACTAAGGAACAAAAGAAACAACAGGAGGAAAGGCAAAAGAAGCAGCAGGCAGAGAAGCAGAGGAAGGAGCAAATAGAAAAGCAGCAGAAAGAGCAGAAGGAACAAGAACAGAGAAAGCAGAAGCAGATGGAGGAACAACGGAAGAAGGAAGAAGAAAACAAACAAAAGAAAGAACTGGCAGATAGGCAGAAAAGGGAGCAAGAAGAGAAACAGAGAAAGGAGTTAGAGGAGCAGCAGCGGAAAGAGCTGGAGGAGCAAAAGAGGTTGGAACAAGAAAAAGAAAAGAGTAAATCCCAAATGGAGCAACACAAACAGACCTCCATAGATCCTGAATTGCTTAAACAATGGAATCAATTCGATTCCATTATCAGTGGAAAGGAAGGCTCCAAAGACACAGACACCTCTAAGACAAGCGACGCACCAAACACCACTTCTTCTCAGGTTCTAAGCGGAACCAGCGGCCCACCCACTTCAAAGGAGATCGAGGTAATCACCAAAGACCCTTCCAATCAGATTGTGCTCCAGGTGGAAGATATTCCTCCCCTAGACGTTTTCTACAACCCTAGGCACAAAGCAGTTGTTAAGCACTCAAGGAAGAGATGAAGGCTTGATCAACCTTCCATCTTTCCTGAGCAAACAATCACGGGGAATGTAGTCTGGAAGGAGGAATTAGACCCCTCCGATGATCTAACCAAGCTATCGCAGTACGCGGGAGCTTATTCTGCAACAACTATTGATAAAGCATCGGAGGTAAGTCTTTTGTTAAAGACTAAGGACCAGGAGATTTGTGCATTGCAAGCAGAAGTAGCCGAGGCGCGAAACAAGGCAGCACAGGTAGAAGAGCAGTTGCTGGCGCAACAACAAGCAAACAATGTATTAACCCAGCAACTGCAGACTGAAAAACAGAGGATTGATCAGAGCGCAATCCAGAAGCAGAAAGAATTAACGGAGGCATTGGCACAATTGAGAGCGGCAAATGAGCTAATGACGAAGTCAAAGGATGAGCAAATCGCTCAACTATTAGCACAGCTCGAAGATATCAAAGGCACTAAGAAAGTCGAAGATTTTAGAGCAGAGGCAACTCAAATAAATAGTGCATTAATCTCTCTGGTTAGACTCCTATGCCGACAACTTACCGAGGTTGAGCCATTATGTGAAGTATCTACAGCAGTATGTCAACAGATAGAAAAAGCCAGAAATGAGCTAGATCAGGCCGAAGAAACCATAGCCTCATATCTTGATTGGCAAGATACTGATGTGGGGAAAGCAGCAAATTTGCCTAGAATCTATGAGCCATTCAAGGACATACTCTTCACGGAATGGAACACTCAGATGATGAAAGCGGAGAGGGCAGCTTCAAGGTGTAAATTGATTACTAGCAATATTGTTGATTTAGTCAACAATACACTCTATTTGGCCAACATGATCTCTCAGTGCACACCTAGAAGCATGACCACGGCAAACATGATTGAACAAACAAGTTATCTTGAACTGGAGGAAAAGAGAAAGTTAATCGCTAGAGTAAATACTTTAACCTCCGACGCATATTGGCTCTTTCTAATCAAGCCGCACACTCAAAGGTCGGCTCTTAAGTGTTTAACAGATGCTCTCGGATGCCTAATCCCCGACATTCAGGATGCCACATATGATGCCCAGCTCATGTCGCGTCTCAACACTCCACCGGAAGTAGAGCCAATGCTGGCGATATGTCAGCTGAGTGTTAAAGGCAAAGAGCCCGCCGAATGAAGCATTGCTGCCGACTGCCAGATCACCAAAAAAGATGGAAAATATTTATTGATGCCAATTTAGTAGCTTTTCAGTTTTTTCTTAGATATTTAGATTAGATTAGTATTTATAGACCCTTTCATTGTTTTGGAAAGGGTCGTAAAATTTTGTAATAGACTTAAAGGCTGAAGTTTGCACTACTGTGCTTCAGCCTATATTCTTTTGTGAAACTTGACCGATAGTTCTTAATTTGATGAGAAGGCTGTTTTATGCATTTGTGCACTATTGTCTCTTGTTTGGAATGCTTTCTGGTTTGAAGGAAGGACTGCGACATAGCGATTTATATAATGGATTGTTGAGCAGCTTACATGGTACTTTTATCTGCATCTGTCCTCTTTCCTTTCATATGAATTGATGTGTTATTATCTTTTGCTATTGTTGAATACATGTATGCGCTGTAACAACAAATCTTCATTTCATTCCACTATTGGATGTTTTGTGATATGCCTTTCTTTTAATCATGCATGTAGCAATGATATGAATGACAATGTGTAGTAATTCGCTATTATCGCTCTGCATAACTAATTATGCAGAGCAATCTTAAATGGTTTAAACGTCTATGCTTTAGTGTTAGAGTCATCTATATGCCTGCCTTAAAGCACAGATTATCAAACGCTACGCTTTGAAAGATTGATAAGTCCCGGGATTAGATTATAGTTAATATATATTTCGCTGATAGTTTTAGTTGTTCACTTATCACTATCATACCTCATAAGTTACTCGTCCATCCCACTTTTATCTATTATTGGGAAACTGGTCCCATTATCCCCAGTCGGAGCCACTATTCCAAACGGAAAAGGAGCTGTACTAAGGTCCGGACCGGGTGGTTTCCCCTTTGTTGTGGCAGCGATTTTCGAGGCCTCAACAAAATTGGCGCTAGAAGGAGGGCCTCAACTATGAATGGCACATAAGTCCAAACCTATAAGCCATTCCAAGAGTACTTCCCCCTCCGAATCCCCTCGATCTTCCCATTTGTATACTGGTTCGCCGGTATCCAAACAAGAAGAAGAGGAATCAACTACCACTGCTCAAACCCATCATACCACAGAACAATTAAGTCTTGAATCACCTGAAGTTCAGTCTCTAATCCATAAACTTCAGAGCTTCTCGATTTCACCACAGAAATCCGAGGTATCAGAAAGCAGTGCGACTTCGCAGTTCAACCTCACTCACCCTCTCACCAGACTTCGGAGCGAAAAACTCGGTATTGAACCCACTGAGTTTCCTTTACCTAAAAGGAAAAGGGCAAAGAAAATTACTGAAGGATATGATAGTGAAGGGCTTTCATCCACCTCCTCCATTGCATTTTCTCCTCTGCGAGGTCAACCATCCACTCCCCCATTACAAATTTTCGTTCACCAGGGATCAGAAGACTCAATATCCCAACCTATTCACTCCTCATCTTTAATCCCTTCCCATACATCTGGAATCCCAGCAGTAGTCTCAACCACTGTTGCTATCATAATGGCAGATCCATGGACTAGGCCAGGAGCAGTCAACATGCCTGGACCATTGCATGATCTACCCGATGCTCCCGAAAAATGGCTGCCTAAATTCAATCCAGATGATGGGACCCAGGCTGAAGAACACATCAACAACTTTATGTTAGCAGTTAACCTAAAAGGAGTGACAGAGCAAGATGTTGTTGTAAGACTTTTCCCTTACAATTTACAAGGATCAGCAGGATCCTGGTATTTTTCCTTACCTTCTGGTTCGATTACCAGTTGGAACACATGTCAAGAGCAGTTTCTTACCAAATATGGAGATGATAGGTCCTTAGCAACTTTAATAAACGACCTCTCCAATTTGAGAATAGAGCACAGGGAACCAATAAAGGAGTTTAATGCCAGATTTAATAAACTACTGAATAAAATCCCTACCGCTTCTAAACCAAGTGAACAAATCCGAAGCGAATGGTATATCACTGCCCTACCTGCCAACATAGCCATTTTTGTAGACAGGGCTGGCAAACCTACCTTAGCTGAAAACATGAGAGAGGCACTTGCTGTTGAAAAGCGCATCAATGCTCTAGAAAAGAAAGCTGCTCTGGAGGATAGAAAAGCTAAAAAAGTCTCGTTTAAAGAAGATTCCAAGAAGAAAACCCCGAAAGACCCGTATGACATGGAAGGTTTACAAAAGGTCCTTAAAACATTGTCTAACGAAATGGTTGAGATAAAGAAGCAGGTGGCCGAAACTTCAAGCAAAAGACCATTTAGAACTTTTAAGAAAACTGAATCAAAGCCGCCCAATGTTATATCTAACGCTGATTCAGACCAAGAAGAAGAGGAAGAGGAAACATCTTCACGGACCGATGATGAAGAAGAAGTAGCTGAATGCCATGGAATGTGGGATTTTATACTCCCAAACTCTGATATCGAGAATGAAGAAGAAGCCTTTCCGGTTACTACAAGAAGTAAAAGCACTCCTGAACCCGCCCAGGCAACTTCAAAGAAGAGGAGCGCAGGCGCTGCTACAGCAAAGGAAAGAGTTCCCCCAAAGAAGTCACCTGTAGTAGTTCCTCAAAACCAGCCTTCAACTTCTAGTTCTCCTTCAACATCCAAGACTCTAGTGGTATCCGATTCAATGGAATATAACATTGTTGATGACATGAAGAAAGCTAAGGCAAATATAACCATGTTTGAACTTAGTAAACTGAAACATCAACAAAAGTTACTTCTCAAAGAATTAAATGCTGTTCCCTCTACTCCCCTTCCCAGTGCAAGAGCTGCCAACGATTCAGGCCAGCCTCCTGCAGGTATGGTTGAAATTACCGATTCAGTTTTAATCGGAGATAAATCAAATTCTCACACTCCACCCTTCCTGCTGACTTATGAGATTTATAATAGAAACCTGCACAACTGTTTAATTGATTCAGGGGCCTCATCTAATATAATGCTAGCTTCAGTTTGCTCTAAGCTGAACATTGAACCCCAGAAGTCTGCCATTCATATTGTACAGTTGGATAGGACTAAGGTGCAGGTTGTGGGAGAAATTAATTCTGTAACCATCAGGTTGTCAGCCGACCCCAGAATAGTTCAGAGGATTGACATCTTAATTGCCGACATACCTGAATTTTATGGTTTGATTTTAAGCAGAGATTGGTCCGAAAAGCTACATGGGTATATTTCCACAGATTGGTCACATATGTGGCTTCCCTACAAGGGAAAGCCGAATCAAATAAGGATCGATCGGGAGAAGCATATGACCCACATAGTTACTGAATTTGAGCAAGAAAACCAACCTGTGGCCTTCAACAATAATATTTTGGGGAACTATTCGTCCGAATTATTCTTTGGCAACTTTGTTGCCCAACCATCTCCTTTTTCAGTTAATCATTTTACATCTCAAATTGAAATTTTTTCACAAATAGATAAGTCCAGATGTTTTAATGATGCTGAGAAAAATGTAGATATTCTTGTTAATACTTCTTTATTTTGGTCTTTATATTTTGATGGCTCTAAGTCCAGTGAAGGCTCAGGAGCAGGTTGCATTTTGGTTAGCCCGCAAGGAGAAAAGACAATGCTGTCTTGTAGGTTAGAATTTGAGTGTACTAATAACACAGCCGAATATGAAGCTTTGGTCCAGGGTTTATATAAAGCGATCGGCCTTGAAGTGCGATATCTAAAAGTGTTCGGTGATTCGGAAATCATTGTTAAACAAGTCAGAAATGAAATTCATTGCCTTTCGACTCACCTTAAGCATTATCAATCGCTAGTGCAGGATCTTACCTCACACTTTTCAGCCTTCAACATTTCTTCCATTCCTAGGTCACAAAATTCAGTAGCCGACCTACTAGCCAATGTAGCTTCTAAGCTTCTACCTTCCGAAGACTACAACCTTGATAGATTTTCTGTAGAATTACTTTTTAGGCCTTCAATTCCTGACAATGTCACTAATTGGAGAGTATTTAACCATGACGAAGATATCTTGCAGTTTCTAACTTCAGAAAAATCCTATGACAATCAGGTCATTGAGGAAGATGATCACGATCTACAGATGAAATAAGCGCCTCAAGAAAATTCAATTCCCAAACCCGTGGTGAAGCTTGAAGACCTTTACGATATCAAAGACAGGTTTAAACCTGTAATTAATGCAAAGCTTCAAAGTTCCACCCTTAGGTTTGAATTAATAAATCTAGGCACTAACGATGCTCCTCAAAACATCAACTTAGGAATAGGACTTTCCCAAGAAGAAAAGGAAGCATTTATTAAACTATTGAGAAAAAACAAACAGGTCTTTGCTTGGAAATATGATGACTTAAAGACATATGATACATCTATTATCCAGCATACCATCCCTATGCTTCCTGATCAGAAACCAATTCAGCAAAAGTTAAGAAAAATACATCCAAATTTGGAGAGCCAGACAAAGTCGGAGCTTAATAAGCTCTTGAAAGCCAAAATTATTTTTCCAGTCCGACATTCAAACTGGGTCTCTAATATGGTGCCAGTCATAAAGAAGAATGGCGACATTCGAATTTGTATCGATTTCAGGAACCTGAATAAAGCGAGCTTGAAAGATAATTTCCCGTTACCTACTATGGAGCAAATTCTCCAATCAGTAGCAGGCTCTGAATTGATGTCCTTTCTTGATGGATTCTCCGGATATAACCAAGTTTTGGTTCATCCTGATGACCAACTTAAAACCACATTCAGAACAAAATGGGGAACTTATGCATATCAGAAAATGCCTTTTGGACTCATAAATGCGGGAGCGACATTCCAGAGAGCCATGGATATAGCCTTCAAAGGGTTGATTAATCGATCAGTAGTCGTCTACCTAGACGATATTACTGTATATTCTAAAAAGAGATATAATCATTTGCATGACTTGAATCAAATCTTTCAGCGATGCAAAAGATATGGTATTTCTCTAAACCCAAAGAAGTCTTTCTTTGCTCTTGATCAAGGAAAACTCTTAGGCTTTATAGTATCCAAAGATGGCATTTATATTGATCCTGATCGGATTAAGGAAATTTCTGAAATCCCTTTCCCACATAATAAAAAATCGATGCAGTCATTCTTGGGTCAGATTAATTTTGTCAAACGATTTGTTCCAGATTTCTCTCAAATTGTATTACCACTTCAGACAATGATCAAGAAGAATTTAGTCTTCAAGTGGGGATTAGAAGAAAAGCAAGCTTTTGATGTTATCAAGCAATCAATAATCAATGCCCCAGCCTTGAATACTCCCAATTTTTCTAATCATTTTACATTGTATACCATTGCGTCCGATGTATCCTATGCTGCAGTTCTCACGCAGCCAAATGCTCACAACTTGGAAGCACCCATTTCATTTTTTAGCTCAAATCTTCAGGGTGCCGATCTAAATTATTCCGATGTGGAGAAACAAGCCTTTGCTGTGTTCAAAGCAGTTAAACATTACAGGCCCTTTCTTTTGAAAACTCACACGAAAGTTATAGTCCCTTTCCCAGCGGTAAGGCAACTATTAATTCAAAAAGAACTGGGTGAAAGAAGAGCCAATTGGGTCACAGCGCTTCAAGAATATGACTTAGAAATAAAGCCAGCAAAGATTGTTAGGGGCCAAGGTTTTTGCAGGATATTGGCAAGAGCATCAAACATTCCTGAATCAAGCGACATGGATCAGACTCAATCAATCAATCAGATAAGTGTCACTGATTCCGAATCTCAATATGCAGATTTAATATTTTATTTGAAAAATGGTTATGATCCTCCAAATTTATCTTACAAAAATAAAAGGGCCATTAGGTTAAAAGCGAATAATTTCACTCTCATTGATGATGTGCTTTTTAGACAAAATTATGATTCTATCCTGTTAAGATGTCTTGAGAAACCTGAAGCTCAAAAAGTTTTACAGGAGCTACATGATGGGCCAGCGGGAGGACATTTTGGAGCGGACACAACAGCCCACAAAGTTATTCATGCTGGATATTATTGGCCTACTCTGTTTAGAGATGCTCATGAATACGTAAGAAAATGCTTCAATTGCCAAACTGCTAGTGGAAGACAACGGAAATCAGCTTTCCCCCTGCAACCTGTCAACATTGAACAGCCATTTGAACAATGGGGATTAGATATCATTGGAGAGATTACTCCACCATCTTCCAAACAACACAGGTATATCCTCACTGCTACCGATTATTTTACCAAATGGGTAGAGGCTATTCCTTTGAAGGCAGCAAATTCAGAGGCAATCATCGAGTTCATAGACCAATTCATCATTACCAGGTTTGGTGTCCCAAACGCTCTCGTTTTTGATAATGCTTCCTATTTCTCAGGAAATGCTATATATGATTTTGCTATTAAGAGGGGGTTTAAACTGAAATATTCTGCTAATTATTATCCCCAGGGAAATGGTTTAGCAGAATCTACTAATAAAAATCTCATCAAAATCATTAAGCGAACTGTTGAACAGAATCATAGAAACTGGCACAAATCTCTAGTGTTTGCATTATGGGCTGACAGGGTTACACAAAAGGCTTCTATAGGTTCTTCCCCATTTAACCTAGTATATGGAAAAGAAGCAGTATTGCCTACCAATCTTGTTCTACCCTCTTTAGCCCTAGTACAGTACATCGAAGAGACTCCTTCTTCCTCTATCCAACTTAGACATGACCAGATTCTCAAATTAGAAGAAGAAAGAGAGAAAGCCATAATCACTCACGCCAAACATCAACAAATCATCAAAGCTTCATTTGACTTAACCTCATCTGATTCCAAACACTTTCAAGTTGGTGACTTAGTTCTCAAATGGGACAAGGCCCATGAAGATAAAGGTAAGCATACCAAATTTCAGAAAATGTGGCTTGGACCATTTCAGATCTGTGAAAAGATAGGCCATTCGACCTTTTTATTGCAAGACTTATCAGGGGTGAGAGATTCTCTCCCTGTTAATGGCCTCATCTTGAAGAAATTCTTCAATTGAGAAGGTAATCCCTTCTCCTCTTTGTATATTTGTGTAGTTTGTAGGATCGATAGGAAATAAAACTGTAGAGTATCTCCATTGACCTTTAGCTTGGTTTGAAAAAGCTGTCTCACAAAATAATACGAATATTTGCTTTTAGATAGTAGAATCCTCAACCAAAAGGAATAATTTCTAGGGAACTAGATATCTGTGTGTTCTGAAATCACCACCTAACGTTTTGAAGACTCTTTTCGAAAGGTAAAAGTTCTGTGAATCATTTTCTGTTTTCAAAACTGGTCTCCAAAGGTTATTCATTTTAAGGTGAAAACTAACCCATTTTCAGCATCTTCAACTCTTCACCTGTCATCCATTTGCTCTTAAGGAGAAAATTGTTCACCCCATTCACTAAAGTTTATGGTTACTCAGAGTGTAATTCTAAAATATAGAAGATTAAAGATAAGAGGTCTTATTACAAGCCTGCTTACCATGTTCATAGGAAAGTAGTTTGACTGACATTACCAATACTGCCTATCATAACAGGGTAATGGCTTGCAATTTCAAGACAAGAGGTCTCATCACGAGCCGGCTTGTTCAGTTAAATTATTACCAGTGAATGGCATTGTCAACAGCTGGCCACCAAACCAGGACAATGGCTTTTTATCTTATCAATGACAAAGAAGAAAAAATAGATAAAAAATAAAATATGGGAACATATTTTAGTTGCATTCTGTTAACTACAATCTTATGTGAATGGAAAAGTGAATAATACTATGGTTAAAAGGTATCCCTGCCGAGACTATAAACGTTTGCTGGCAACAGAGGCTCTACCTATGACAGAGGGGTTAATTATAAAAGCTGATTTGGGAAAGTTTTTGTTTTATCATTATAAACCAATAAAGGCCTATTTTAAGACTTAGAATGTATTTTTTTTTTTTTTTCCTCGAAGCTAAAAGGAAAGAAGTTAACAGAATTCACTTGATTCAGAACGCGCAAATATCCAGTTAAATTAGAAGTTTTTTCCTTCTGATTGAGTTTCTATTTTTTCAAAAAAAAAGCTTAAGTGTTTGTTTTAATTTTAGAGATAACTGGTTCTTCCAGCGAATCGCCAATTGTTGTGCCCTACAACAACCCCCCATTTCATATCATTCTTATTTACAAAAAATTAACATATGGAATGGGTCCCTTTTAAAATTTTTGGCATCAATGCTTGTATGTTCAAAAAGGCCGGATAATCAAACGAGTTTTCATGTATTTAAGCCTTTTTTGGGATATCAATGTTTCAAATAATAAATAATCTTTTGTTATTGCGATAAAGCGATCGCAAGATCGCATATCGCAACAACATGAGAGATGCATTCAAATGGCATTTTGGTCTCCGCCGATGCGATATCACTATCGGCAATCGGCAATGTTACATACACACCACTAACGGCACATAACTCATGTCCCGACGCCACGTGATATCGGCGATCGGCTATCGGCGATACCTCATGTGAAACCACTTTATGTTATAAATCCCGACCCGATGCGATATCGCTATCGGCCGTCGGCAGAATCCCATGCACTTCAATAAGGCACCCGGTTCCTACCCCCGATGCGATGCGATATCGCAATCAGCAACCCCCAAACCACTTTATATGCACCTAGCTCTGTTTTCATGCGCCGGCCCGATGCGATATCGCTTATCGGCTGTCGGCAGGATCTTTTGGTAATAATTGTGCAGCACTTATTTCTCGAGGCGATGCGATATCGCTCATCGGTGGTCAGCATTCTTAAAAGCCATTACTTAAAGCTCTAATTTTATATTCATATCCGGTTGACAGAGCGCGAATCCAAAAATGCCGTTAAATGCAAGGGATAAGGTAATGCGTGCGTATTTAAAAGATTTTTGCCCCTTCGATTAACGAATACCTGAGCTTAACCGCCAGAATATCTGTTGCACGCTTAAGGGGGTCATTCAGCCGGATAATGGTGTGATATTCATTTAATGAGTAGCAGCCCTTAAATCGCCATTAATGCATCTGCAATATCTGCCCACTGATTGAATCCGCAGCCACTTTTGAGAATTAATCTCCCCACGCTTCAAATGATATATCTTTCCCGTTATGGATTGTCATCGTCATTTCTGTTGTTACGATTTCTCTTGCAATTGTGTAGAATTCGTCTTTTGAGAGAAGCTTAAGCATGATGGGGAAAAGATCCAAGAGGACTACGGGCTCTGCTGTTACACCTGTAGCAGGTCAAGCTGCCGCAGATAAGAAAAAAGGCCTCATTTCAGATACTACGTGCACTGGTCTTAACAAGACTACATGGCAGGGCACATATAATTTACTAGAAGCTGAGCAACCGGAAGTTTCAGTGACAGTGGCTACTGCAGACTCACTCAAAAAGTCTGATGCAACTCTCAAAGAGTTGGCTGATTCCTTTCTTCACAGAATAGCGGCCAGAGAGCAAGTCCTTCCCTACACTGATGTAGTGCAGTGGGCAATCGAGGAAATTCCAATCATTGACAGAACGTTCCACACAAGAGACGGACGGATTTTCGGGTCGTTCAAACCAGAGCACCTGAGGGAAATGTATCATTTTCCTGAGCCAGAGAAAATCTACAACAAAGACTTCGTGGAGAAGTTTGCATCTGAAAATGAAGTACCATCCGAGCCCATTCGGGATTGGAGGCAGAATCCGGCCAAACACAAGCACGAAAGCTCGGGTAAGTACTCCGTTGATTCTTTGGCTTCTCCCTATTGCTATGTGGGAATTATGATGTGTAGGCTATGGGGATTATATGATTCTGCCAATTTCGATATAGAAATGGTTCCCCTGATGGAGGCCGCTGTTAATAGTATAATCATGGATTGGGCCACCATTCTTTCTGATAAGTTGACTGTAGTTGTTCGGGATTTTAGAGCTAAATCTGTAGTCACCGAAAGGAAAATTCCCCCATTTTATTATAGTGCCTACATTATGGATACATTGTGTTTTAACTCTGAGTTTCCCATCCTCGGTTGGAGATGGACCACCCAAGACCCTTCGCCCATTCATTTGTATCATCGGAAATTGTGGAAGTCCTCTTACAAGGACCATTTGTATCAAATTTGCAATGGTTTTATGGTTCCCATTCATTATTCCATTTTTGATCGGCCTATTCCCAAAATCTCCTATCTGGCTTCCTTCGACTTACCTGCTGTCGCAAGTTGGTTTGGAGAGGAGCATTTTACCTATATTAGGGTTTATGGAAGCCAAGCCAAGCCGCATGTTCTCCCTCTATATGTTCCAGACAAACTGTTAGCCCGAGAGATCTCCTACCAAATTATGGCCGAGAGTGTCACTCAAACTCTCAAGAAAGAGAAGAAGAGGGGCTGGCCCTCTTTTCCCTTGAGGATGGGTGTTTTTACTCTGCATAATCTTCAGCATGCAGAAAAGGAGGCTATAAAGATGCAAGCTTTATCCCTGCCCACTATGCCAGCCAGACTCTATGATCCTAGGAAGACTGCTTTCATTGCCCTAGAACAGGCCAAACTGACTAAGATTGACCATCAAGAGGATGAGTTTGATGACCTGTTCGCAGCTGCCGATTCAATAAGCCAAACCAAGCAGCTTGCCAAGATGAGATACAATGATGAGAATTTAACTGAGTTCAATAAACTTAGAGAGCAGAGGTTGCAAACTCAGCCTCTAGATTTATCGTCATTAACCTCAGCGTCCTCCTCAAGTGAGCCTGGTCAGAAACAGACAAGCCAACCTCCTGTTATAACTAAGGAACAAAAGAAACAACAGGAGGAAAGGCAAAAGAAGCAGCAGGCAGAGAAGCAGAGGAAGGAGCAAATAGAAAAGCAGCAGAAAGAGCAGAAGGAACAAGAACAGAGAAAGCAGAAGCAGATGGAGGAACAGCGGAAGAAGGAAGAAGAAGAAAAACAAAAGAAAGAACTGGCAGATAGGCAGAAAAAGGAATTGGCAGATAGGCAGAAAAGGGAGCAAGAAGAGAAACAGAGAAAGGAGTTAGAGGAGCAGCAGCGGAAAGAGCTGGAGGAGCAAAAGAGGTTGGAACAAGAAAAAGAAAAGAGTAAATCCCAAATGGAGCAACACAAACAGACCTCCATAGATCCTGAATTGCTTAAACAATGGAATCAATTCGATTCCATTATCAGTGGAAAGGAAGGCTCCAAAGACACAGACACCTCTAAGACAAGCGACGCACCAGACACCACTTCTTCTCAGGTTCTAAGCGGAACCAGCGGCCCACCCACTTCAAAGGAGATCGAGGTAATCACCAAAGACCCTTCCGATCAGATTGTGCTCCAGGTGGAAGATATTCCTCCCCTGGACGTTTTCTACAGCCCTAGGCACAAAGCAGTTGTTAAGCGCTCAAGGAAGAGACGAAGGCTTGATCAACCTTCCATCTTTCCTGAGCAAACAGTCACGGGGAATGTAGTCTGGAAGGAGGAATTAGACCCCTCCGATGATCTAACCAAGCTATCGCAGTACGCGGGAGCTTATTCTGCAGCAACTATTGATAAAGCATCGGAGGTAAGTCTTTTGTTAAAGACTAAGGACCAGGAGATTTGTGCATTGCAAGCAGAAGTAGCCGAGGTGCGAAACAAGGCAGCACAGGTAGAAGAGCAGTTGCTGGTGCAACAGCAAGCAAACAATGTATTAACCCAACAACTGCAGACTGAAAAATAGAGGATTGATCAGAGCGCAATCCAGAAGCAAAAAGAATTAACGGAGGCATTGGCACAATTGAGAGCGGCAAACGAGCTAATGACGAAGTCAAAGGATGAGCAAATCGCTCAACTGTTAGCACAGCTCGAAGATATCAAAGGCACTAAGAAAGTCGAAGATTTCAGAGCAGAGGCAACTCAAATAAATAGTGCATTAATCTCTCTGGTTAGACTCCTATGCCGACAACTTACCGAGGTTGAGCCATTATGTGAAGTATCTACAGCAGTATGTCAGCAGATAGAAAAAGCCAGAAATGAGCTAGATCAGGCCGAAGAAACCATAGCCTCATATCTTGATTGGCAAGATACTGATGTGGGGAAAGCAGCAAATTTGCCTAGGATCTATGAGCCATTCAAGGACATACTCTTCACGGAATGGAACACTCAGATGATGAAAGCGGAGAGGGCAGCTTCAAGGTGTAAATTGATTACTAGCAATATTGTTGATTTAGTCAACAATACACTCTATTTGGCCAACATGATCTCTCAGTGCACACCTGGAAGCATGACCATGGCAAACATGATTGAACAAACAAGTTATCATGAACTGGAGGAAAAGAGAAAGTTAATCGCTGGAGTAAATACTTTAACCTCCGACGCATATTGGCTCTTTCTAATCAAGCCGCACACTCAAAGGTCGGCTCTTAAGTGTTTAACAGATGCTCTCGGATGCCTAATCCCCGACATTCAGGATGCCACATATGATGCCCAGCTCACGTCGCATCTCAACACTCCACCAGAAGTAGAGCCAATGCTGGCGATATGTCAGCTGAGTGTTAAAGGCAAAGAGCCCGCCGAATGAAGCATTGCTGCCGACTGCTAGATCACCAAAAAAGATGGAAAATATTTATTGATGCCAATTTAGTAGCTTTTCAGTTTTTTCTTAGATATTTAGATTAGATTAGTATTTATAGACCCTTTCATTGTTTTGGAAAGGGTCGTAAAATTTTGTAATAGACTTAAAGGCTGAAGTTTGCACTACTGTGCTTCAGCCTATATTCTTTTGTGAAACTCGACCGATAGTCCTTAATTTGACGAGAAGGCTATTTTATGCATTTGTGCACTATTGTCTCTTGTTTGGAATGCTTTCTGGTTTGAAGGAAGGACTGCGACATAGCGATTTATATAATGGATTGTTGAGCAGCTTACATGGTACTTTTATCTGCATCTGTCCTCTTTCCTTTCATATGAATTGCTGTGTTATTATCTTTTGCTATTGTTGAATACATGTATGCGCTGTAACAACAAATCTTCATTTCATTCCACTATTGGATGTTTTGTGATATGCCTTTCTTTTAATCATGCATGTAGCAATGATATGAATGATAATGTGTAGTAATTCGCTATTATCTCTCTGCATAACTAATTATGCAGAGCAATCTTAAATGGTTTAAACGTCTATGCTTTAGTGTTAGAGTCATCTATATGCCTGCCTTAAAGCACAAATTATCAAACGCTACGCTTTGAAAGATTGATAAGTCCCGGGATTAGATTATAGTTAATATATATTTCACTGATAGTTTTAGTTGTTCACTTATCACTATCATACCTCATAAGTTACTCGTCCATCCCACTTTTATCTATTATTGGGAAACTGGTCCCATTATCCCCAGTCGGAGCCACTATTCCAAACGGAAAAGGAGCTGTACTAAGGTCCGGACCGGGTGGTTTCCCTTTGTTGTGGCAGCGATTTTCGAGGCCTCAACAGGTACCAAAAAGGAGTCTCTAGATCAACTTCCTGGATAATGAGCTGAAGTCGACATGAAGTGACTGGTCGAAGGAGGGCCATAATGTTTCAAACATCATCGACGCAAGACAAAGGAACAAGATGAATGTGAATGAGACAGAGAATCTAAGGAAGGTGTGTAAGGCTACAAACTACATAAGGATTAAGCTCTTGAACTTATCATCGGCACGACTCCGGAATTTGGTAGCATTTTGGTACCAAGTGATCAAAGGTCATGACAATGTAGTAAGGATCAGATGGAAGGAGGAAAAATGAATAATCCAAAACCTGAAAGGCCAACGATAGAATGAGGATATCCCAACCCGACACGAAGTAGAAAGAGTGTCGATTCCCAAGAGTGACAAGCTGCCATAATAACTAATACTATCAACATAATGTTTCCAAATCCCCCCCCCCACCATTTCTAGCGAGTACCTGAATTATTTTTGAAACATAAGATTGAAGGGGTTAGCATATGCTTGTAATGTAAGTTCATCCTTCAGACGAATCTGACCTAGTGATTTTTAATGAGCCCTAGGAAGGAGAAGCTTGATCTTGTCATGGTGACTTGTCCAATGTCATCAGGGTTTAACGAGTCCGACATAGGTAAAACTCAAAGTCTTTTTCATGTTTAGAGAGTTTGAAAATGACATGGAAAAGAAAACTCCAAAGGTTCCTTTTCGTAAATTTGTCCCTCGAATTTGAAAGGGTAGAAAACAACACCCAAGGGAACCTATTGACCGTGAGAGATCAATGTATACCTTTTTCATAAATAATATATCCCAGCCTGAAAAAGGGGTAAACTTATACTGGGTAGATGATGCTTCGCAACCTTTAACGAGTTCAAAGCGACAAAAGCTCGATGACCTTTTCATGTTTTGAGAGCCAGAAAAGGGCTTAAAGGGACTTTTTTGTGTTTTTACCGAGTCCAAAAAAGTATAAAATATAACTCGCAAGTTAGTCACCAGAGTTCGTGAAACCTGTTGCTACACAAACACAAGCGTAAGATCCATCTTTGATATAAAAATACGTGAAATATTCAAAAATAGACAAAAACCCTAATTTACAAATCCTAATTTGACCAAAAAGGCTTATAAAAGAGTCATTTGGTAAAAATCAAATTACTTTTCACTGTTTTACCTCAGAGTGAAAAAAATTACCCTTGCGCATTTGAAATTTCAATGGTCGACTAGAGGAAGATCAACACCTTGTCAGCAAATTCGTCCGGTCCAGGTAGGCACTAGTCGATTTCCTGCACATTTAGATAGATAATATTTCATTTTTAATGGTATGAGCCACCACTTAGGAAGGATTTAGGGCCGACATATTCGTGGCGGTCATTGCGAGTCGCCAGCTCGGGACCGCGACGACCCAAAATTTTCCACGGGGAGAAAACGGGGTCTTCGCGACTGTACACGAAAAAGTCGCGAAGATCTTGATTTTCCTAAACGGTAGATTTTGGCTCGATGCACCTGTTAGAAAAATAGGCGCGCCGAGTGCTGATTCTTGATATTTCTCAAAACTTAAGCAATTTCCTTGGATTTTAAGCACAAGTGGAGTACTTATAATCATCTATGTGTGTATGCAGGAAGAAAACATGGTGATTGAGTGGAAGGAACCAGAGCACAGTGGCGATGATGAATTAGACATGGGGGACCAAAACTGCTCGGACGTGCTTTGGAATTGTAGTCTGCTGGAGTTCTTCATGGTGCCCTGTCTGAGGGCGCAATCGGACCTACTCCAATATCTGGTTGGAGTGTGGGATTCAAATGAGGGGAAATTCAACATTTGAGGACAGAAGCTGGAGATTGAGGCAGCAGACATTTACTTCCTGATGAAGTTGACATGGAGGGGGAAAGGCCCAACATGACTAGGACCCGGATCACTAGAGAAACCATGGATATGATGATGGGAAGACTGTGTCTAGAGGAAGAGAAGTCAGATAAGGGAGGAAAGCTCAAGATTGCAACCATTAGATACTTGTCTCTCCAAGTCCTCCTCTCTACCATCACTAGAGAAACTGGCTCACAGGCCCCACATGAGGCCACCAAAACCCAACTCTGGCTGGTAGACGACTGTATGGATCCCACCATCTTCAACTGTGCCGAGGTCGTGGCTGATAACTTAAAATGGCAATTAACAAACTGCTAATGAGGGGATGTCAAACAGTTCGGGTATGGGTCCTGTTAGAGTCGGTCTAGTAGCCCTCCACCAGAGATCAAAGCTCTTTGCATTTCATAGTTAGGTGTCTCATCAGTGTGATCATGTTGCATTCCGTTAGGCATGCCATAATCTCGATGGAAGGAGTTTATGTCATTATTCCCCTCTTGTTTGGCACTGCTGGTTCAAGATTGTTCAAATAAATAAAGTCCTCAAAGGGTCATTCATTTTGCTTTAAGTTTTTAGGTTTTAGGTCTAGGGTTGAGTCTAATTTTGTCTTGAGAGGTCATCAAGGACCAGTAGGCCAGAGGGATGTCCTTCATTAAACATTTCTTATCATTGTACAGCTGAATTTTTGCCTTGCTCTCAAAAACTCTGTTTTTGAAAACAAGGTCATTATCTCATTTTTGTAAAAATCATCAAAATTTCAAACTCTTCAAATGTCGAAGTGCAGCCTTGGTCTCCTTTGCCAAAGCATCCCAGAAGCTATCCCTGCAAAAATTTTCAGAAGAAATCATCATTTCAACCAATTTTTCAAAGAAATGAAATTAAAGGTCAGAGCCAATTAAAGCAAAAAGTGTCAACATTCAAACATTACAAAGTGGGTTTTGGGCAAGTGAAAAATTAAAAGGAAGCCTATAAAAGCATGCCATCCCTCATTGGTAATTCATTTGCCTCTCAACACTCCAAGAGAATAGTTGTCAAGTCGATTTCAAAGTTCATTGGGCGAATTGAGCAGTTGCAGCAGCGCGCTACGCATCAGAAGAGGCGCGCTACGCGTTGGAGGGCGCGCTACGCATCAGCGCGCAGTTTCCAGTTCAATTTTACTCAGGCGCTACGCGTTGGGAGGCGCGCTACGCATCAGGCTGGGCGCGCTACGCGTTGGATTTCTTGCTCAGGAAATCGCCAGCAAGCCACCAAAACTGCTTTTCTCTCCAAATCTTTTCAGGTAGGCCTCTAATCATGGTGATTTTTGGTTTGGCTAAGATGAATGAGCAATGAAAATGCAAAAATGCCATGCTAATATGGAGTAAACCCTACCTTGCTGTATCAAATATTAAAAATGCAAATGTGTTAGGGTTTCATTTGAAATTTGCTGCCCAAGGTTACCCATTTTCCCATTCCTCTTTCCCCATATTTTCCTCACCATTTTCCTTGACATTTCCCATGCAAATCATATAATTTCCCTACTAAAAATCATTAAAATCCCTAAACCCTATTAATTCCTAAAATCCTATGTAAATTCCTAAACCCTACTTCCCATTACAATCCTACAAATTATGATTGTATATGTTCCATGTTCCTTTCCTAACATTTCCTTCCACATTTGTTTTCCCTAATCCCCTCAATTTTCCCTTTTCCCTAACATTTCCCATGTGTGTTTGTCCCCTTGGTAACAGCTTTCAAACAAGTCAAAACAACAGTTCATTGGGTGCACAGTCAACATTATTTTTCAGTCACTTGCCTCCAAAATCATGTCAGAAACCGAAACAGATTATGAGCAAAGTGATGACCGTGAATCAACACCAGAGGTAGAGGTGCCAAGGAGGCATCACAGGGGTGGTAAGGGTGGTCAGCATGTCAGGGAGGAACCCACCTCTTTGGCTTATCTACAAACTTGTCCACTTGCAGTGTCATGTTTCAGATATCTATCATGCTATGAATATTGTGAAAGAATCTCCCAAATTCAACACCACAAGGAATTGGCCCGCTTGTTTTTCCTACATTTGCACAATGGGCATGTGAATCTTGCAGGAGTGGACTTCACATTGTCACCTGAAATTGTTGCTCAAGAAACAGGGATACCCAATATTGGAGAAGAATGGAGCAAGCGTCAGCCATTGAACAGATTTCATTATGAGCCATATATCAAACCTGCATATATGAGGTACCTAACTGGTGTTTTTCCCTTCAGATTCTTAAGAGATGAGTATGCACCTATGATGAAGATAATAATTCGCTATTTTACTTGTGAGGGCAGATTTTCACGTATGTATTCGTACCATATCTGTTTGTTGATGCATTTCACACGGGTACGAATGATGAACATTCCATTTTTCATGTGCCGAAATATAGAGAGGATGGTGCCCTTGGTGCAAAGAAAGAGCCCAGTACAGCAACACAAGAGCATTTATCATTATGCACTGATCAAGATTGTGGTCATGCATCAGTTGGCACAACAGGGTATTCCATGGGAGGATTTCATTTCTCGTGACTTGTTCACGGTGCCACAGCCACCTCCTGAGGTTGTCCATGATGAGGGAGGGCCTTCACATCAGTTTGATATTCCAGAGCCCGAGCATGTCAGCACTCCTTTTTATGTTACATATCAGAGAGGCCACAGGGTCTTATTTGCATCTGCACAGCGAGTATTATCTCCACATCAGGTGGAAGAGGTCTCACCTTCTTCATCAGCACAGCGAGTGTTATCTCCACATCAGGTGGAAGGGGCCTCACTTTCAACAGCAGCACAGGTACCAGAGAGAGGAAAGCAGCCCAAGATTGATGAGGGGCCATCAGGTTTTCCAGGCATAGATGTTGTTGATCTTGATATCATTTCTCCTAGCCTAGAGTCAGAGGAGATCATCCAACAGTTAAGGGCTGAAAATGACTTGTTGCAGCAAAAATTGGAGATGGAAAATTGGACAATCACTTATTTAGAGCAGCGCAACAAGCAATTAGAGGATGAACACTCTCTTGATGAGTTGTGGAGGATCCGAGAAGACCGGAACTTGGCTCGCAAGAGACCTCGTGATTTGACACCTAAAAAGCAAAACTCTATGCTCATTCAGGTGAACATACATCTAGAGAGGTTGATAGCGAAGGAAAACAGGGACAAGGACATGCTCCGACACATGAAGAATCACTATTGGGCTCGAATGCATGTGTGTAAAGCAAGAATGAAGGTGCTCAAAGGATGGTTGACCAAGGCACTAAAACGGAGCAAAAGGCCCGATCCCCTTCATGTTTTAGCTGAGGCTACCTTGAAGGATCATGGTGCTCAATGATGCACTTCCAGCTCAAATTTCAGGAAATTTTGAGCAATTTTGGTCAATTTTGATTTTTTTTGTGCTACACACAGGTTTTTGCTCTGAATGCGTAGCGCGCCGCGCACTACCCTGAAGATGGGCAAGTCCATTCCTCAAAAACTCAGCATTTTTGGATTTTTCATGACAAATTACACTTGCCCAGCAATTACCAAGACATTTCATCAGGTTTTGAGCCCTCAGAAGGTCAAAAAACATGCAAAAAATGACATTCTGCCACTTTTTGGACACACAGGGAGCAGTCTTGGGAGATTGCAATTTTGGAGGGGCAAATGACCACCAAATTGAAAAATTCCACTTGGGCTGGAAAGTAGACATCTAGACCTTTCCAACAAGCCTACTTTTGCCTCATTTGAATTTTGGGAAGTGCCTCAAAAGTTTTCTCAAAGGCGCGCTACGCGTTCAGGATTGGGGCGCTACGCATCAGGGAAGTTTGCGAGATTTTCACCTATAGCTCAGCAAAACGTAGATTTGACTAGTTTTGACTTTTTGGAGTGATATTTTATCCTCCTTGATTAATTGATGTAATTTTATGATGTCATGACACTTATTTATCTCTTCTAGAAGATTCATTCATAAAAAGTCAAAAATTTAATGAATGAATTGGTTTCCTAGCTTATAGAGGCGAGTTGTTTTGACTGCCTAAATTGTAGTGCTCAATTTAGAATTGGTTGAAACAGCTCCTAGGATGATGAGCTCGAACCCTAGAGGCAAGGAAGTGTGTTAGCTTGCCTATATTATGTACTTTCTTAGTCATTTTCATGGTTGGACTCTTGAGGGATAAGCTTCTATTGTATTACACTTTGTATCTCTGCAATTTTGGCAAAGGAAAGACCAGGGTTTTGCAGCACTTTTTGGGATTCCTGTGGTTATTGTGTTGATGGTGTGCTTCTCTCATGTAATTGTAAGTGTGTTATGTGTATCATTTTCCCACTTTTCTTTTCTGCACATTAAGTAAATGAAGTGTTAAGGTAGAATTCATAATTTGTATGCTCTGCCTTTAAGTTTGCTTAATATCTATGTTTTCCTCTGTCTAAAGAGAACTCTCGATGGTTTCTTGCTCTCTTTAGCCCCTCACCGGTCATTTCCATCCATTCACTTAAATCAAAGGCATCAAGACAATCTCCTACCTTGCCCCAAAAAGACCTCTGCAGAAGCTGTGTCCCATCCCCGCACCCAAAATTGCTTTCCCCCTGTTTTCCACCAAAACCCTAAAAATCTGAAATCAAACCTTCTCAATCAGTTTACTAGCCTAAAATCAGTGTTCTTTATTGGTCATCTCCGCCCTTTGAAGACCTTTTGCCGAGATAGACCCGGAGAGAGCCCTCTCCTGCCCCGTAGGGCTAGCTACGAGGCTAAGTGGTTTGATGTTGCCTTGGATTTTGTCTTTTTCAGCCTGAAGCCAAATTCAAGCTCTAACAGGTCCATTATCATATCATTCATCCTCGAGCATCTTCCTATCTTCTAGAGACAGGAAGCAGTCGTAGCATGGACGACTCCACGGGAGCCATGGATGACTCGGTGGGAAATGCTGATGCTCCGAGGAGGCGGGGGTCAACATATGTCATGGAGACCCGAGTTTTTCCAATGGTTAGATCATCAACTTGTCGTTGTTAAGGACTAGCCATATGCTGGGATAGATTTCAGGGGTGATCCAGATTTAGTACTTCCCCCTGGGGAACACTGGGACAACAAAGGTAACAAATTTTGATTTTTAAAGATTTTGTAAATTTTTATCATTTTTTACATATGTTCTGATCACTATGTTTCAATCTTGTAGATGTTGGGTTGAAAAGTCCTGCAGGTTTGTCTTTGATTGCTTGGAGAGCTGAGCGGGAGTTTGAGATTCCTCCTCCCGGCGGAGATGTAGAAGACGAGATTGCTTGTGACCTAGAGGGGTTGACGAAGGGGATCCCATACTACACGAGATTCGAGGATGTCCCTCGACAGTACCAATGACACATAGTAGGGGTATCGGGCAAGATTCACCGACTACTCAGACATGTTGTCCGAGTAGTCGTGTGCTATAGAGAGAACCATGTAGATTAGACTCCTCGGTTTAATTTCTGCAATTTTGAAAGACGTGTTATGTTGCGATGTAACCCAAACATATATTTTTTGAGCACTGCGATGTGCAACAATTGATACACATATATATATACTTATGTTTTTCTATATTGACTTATTATGTCTTTAATGATTTACTTTTATAAATGTCGCAAATGTCTATCTAATACATGATGTGCTAATGCATCAATTAATGTATTTAGTCTTCTAGGAATGTGTCGATACGTAACATAATCAAAATTCCTTTCCACTAAATGAACATGTAAATACAACCTTAAAATTTGAGGGTTTCTGAAGAAATAATGTCTGTTGAGTTGAAGAACAACAAGCTGTGAATCCAGATTCACGATCAATGCGCGAATATGGAGGGTAACAACCTCGGTTAGTAATTCAATGATTGCACTATATTCAGGGACATTGTTTGTAGTAAATCATAGACAAACACCTCGAAGATATACCAACTCACTGTGAGGATCGTAGATAACCCATGTCGCGGAGGAAATATTTCGGGTACTGCGACAGGCACCATCAGCAAAACCGACATAAGGTGCGACAGACATCTGCATAAGAAGAAAAAAGGACACAATAAGGGGAAAACACTTACACATGAAGCCAAACATGTACAAAATGAAAAACACATTTATGTACATGGAAATGCATGAAAGACTCATGCATACTAGAAGTTTCATTGCATGCCCCCCAGCATAATGACTCAAATCGAGGTACATGACCCCCAAGAATCATTTCATTCAGCGAGGTGGATGGAATGAAGGTTCACTTTCGAGATCCTGGAAAGACTCGATTGGGATGTTACGAGATCTTAATCAAAGACTCGATTTAGAATAGGGAGTTGTTTCATTTTATAACGAGGTTGATACATTAAAAGAACTATCCTCAGACACTTGTTTCATTTTTTAACGAGTTGGACATAAGACAAGGAACTATGCTCACGTCTCGTGTTTCATTTTTTAACAAGGTTGACACTAGACCAAGGACTCTCCTAACTGATGCCATTCATGGACCATATGAGAACATGGCTCCCAAGAGGTCTTCACTAGACGGAAGGATCATGCTCCAGGAGGAATATATGTCATTGGGTACCAATGACAGATCGAGTTCCAATGCCCTCAATACATGATGTACGAGACCATTTGCGTGATCATTAACAGATGCGGAGACAGAAAAAGTAGCCACATAATGGACCTATGGCGTAGAAGGTATTGATTGAAAACAAGATCTGATAGGGGATGATGGTTGCAAAGGAGGTACCTGGTGACCAATGAACGTCAATTGATCAATAGTCACAATTCTTCCTTCGTGCGGAAAACAAACCACATGGAAAAGTGAAGAAACAAGAGCTCCCATGACATAAATATAGTCACGTACAAGGAGAAGATTGAAATCTAACGAACCTTGGATGACCATCATGTCTATATAGACGGTCTTGCCTCCCAAAGTAATAGGGAACTTTGGAAGGATCCCTAAGGGTTGACTAGTTCCTCCGTCGAAAGCCAACAGATTCTAGGTGACAGGCACAAGCTGTGGGGAACCTAAAGCTTGCCAAGTAGTGGAAGACATGAGGCTAATAGACACACCTTCATCCAATAGAGTGCCAGGTACTGCCATATTATAGGCGTGTACTGTGATCTGGAAAGGCACATAAGATGGGAGGCAAAAAGTAGTCAAGTGAATCCATTCGAAGGAAACAACAGAATTACTTGGTGGGGGTATCGTATGATTTCCCCCATGCTCTTCAGGAATAGAAGAAGGACTCTCCTGAGCAACCGGGACAATATGATCACTCTTTGATTCATGAGAACCTAAAGAGATGAGAAAAACATGAGCAACATGATCATTATGCACTTTTGGAAGAGAGTAAGCAACTGGTGGTGAAGCTAAGTCGACACTCTCTTTGACCAATGGTTGGTCGGGAACAAACACTAGAGAGTCAAGCTCAGGAAGAGCAGGGTGGGTAAGAGATGAATCTAAGTCAATCTATTTACCAACCAGGGGAGGGTCAGAAGAAAGCCTCTGATAACCAATAGGGACTTGGGGATGAGAATCCGTAAGGTTTTCTGAAACTTTGGAGGCTGTATCCATAAGAGGACAAAGGTGAAGAAGATGTTCTCCTTCACATAACCTAAAAGGAAATCTAGTATTCCCTTTCTTCTTACCATCGCTAGCCAAGAGCGTAGCATCGACATGATCTCTAGAGGTCGATGAGGATGGTCGATCCAGATTTTGAGACCATACCTCTAAGACTCTTGGAATGCCAGGACAGTCTCAGAGGAGATGGTCACCCTTACACAACTTGCAAGGGAATTTGACCTTCCGTGGAGGTTCAGAAGGTTTGCCGATAAGAGGTGCATTTGGAGTAACATTCGCACAGTTGGCCCCTCGCTTAACTGACTTCTTCTTCTTCATCTTATTTTTCTTATTCTTAGACTCCTGGTTACTAGATTTGAAACTTTCATTCGGCGAAGTAGATGAGGAAGGTGAAGAAACATGGGAAGAAGTCAAGGAGTCAACTTTAGAATCACCATGGCATGATTCGAATGAAGGAGATGGCGGGGCTAGAGTTGAGACACTCGGGATTACTAAGGTCGAAAATAACTAGATGGGTAAACCAATGGATAACCCAGGGAGGGACAACATTGCCATATAAGGAGCACCAACGTTTCCAAAGGAAGGAAAAGGACCATAATTCCCTTCTAAGGGGAACCATTGACTTGTAGATTCCAGAAATGTTGCCATTAGAATCGACTCTAAATAATCACTAAGGAAATCAACTGTTACTAGGAATGTTTCGTGGGAAGTTAATTTTAGAACATTGAAACAAAAATTTGCATTTTCATGTTTTAAGAGTCGAGAAAAGGAAAAAAGGTGACTCTATCACTTTTGATTGGAAATGAGATCGAAAGGACAAGTGCTCAGATGATCCTTTTACTTTTAAAGAGTCGAAAAGGAACAAAAGTGACTGCTTTGGAATTCTAGGCAAAAGTTTTACCAGACAAATCGTAAAACTGCATATACACCCTGGTAATAAAATGAAAGAGAAAGGACCAAGGACTTCCCGTATGGCAGTCAATCTTCCTAAATGCTGTGTTCAGTGCGTTACGATCCGTAAGGCGGTAGACTCAGCTTCCTATGAATAATAGGATGATAACCTAGAGGGGTATCCCAACATATACTTGATGGTACAGGGAGCACAAATCCGTACTAGTATCTATTGAATCACAGAAGGAGGAATCACCCAACCTTAGTGAAGACAATAGCGACTAGGTTTAACAACGTAGGAACACGTCTCTAGCCCAGACCTCTAGATATATGAGCATTACGTTCCAATGCGTTTTTAAGTTCATTCAATAAATTTTAACAGTTAATATTGAATTAAGTCTCGGTTTTAAGGCCCTATCAAATGTATCTTTATGACACTAAATGAGAAAAAAGACCATTCTCGTTGGATGAACAACTAGCTAAGGAAGAGTGAGAGGTTCAATGCATAACAGCTGAATGGAAAACAAGAAAACCAATCAAAGAAAAAAGAACACTTCTATCATTTACTCAAACTTGCAAGAAATTTGAACAAGTAAAAATGAGAAACACACTTTTTGCTTTTCAATGTCTTAATCTCAAGAATCTACTAATGCAAAAGTCGTCTTCCAAACCTTAATACAAGATGAATGAATTTTTTTATTTTTTCAAGTAAATGATAAGCAACTACATGCAAAAATGAATCAAGGACTCAAAATTAAGGAAATAATCCTTTTTACAAAACTGGAAAACTGTCTCATTGACTGGGAAGCAAAGTGATTTATGCCAAGAAAAGGAAGGAGACCGAACGAACAAGACAAGGAAGTTCGGTGACCAAACGCCACACACCAATCAAGAGGATGACAAACAATGAAAAGGAAGAAGCCTCAAACAACGTGAGAGATTATACCAAGCAGAGTCTAAAGATCTCAATGAATGAGTGACCCAAGCAAACCAAGCATTCGAGAAACCCTAAGGTATTTAGGTCACATGGTTCAGGAGGCAGGATTTGAAAAGACTTGAAAATCGGAATAGAAAATTTTAACAAGCAACACTTTTGACACAACAAAGAGGAGAAAAACAAGCTTTGAGGATAGAACACACTGGCCGATCAACCAAAAAAACTTCAAAATTTGACTTACAGGAATCGTCTCAAGTAAAACACTAGCAACATGCGCCGAAAAAAAATCATCGCACACCCCTAACTAAGCACTTTGCGAAGTCATCACAAAAGTACATTAGTTAGCTGCGTCGAGCTGATTTCAGGACTCGTCACGACCATTAGGCAATTCAATCGCGCCGTACGGTAAAAGACGCAACCTAGAAGACAACGCAGACACGACTATTTCGAGACTATTAGAGAATAAACAACGACAACCTCAGATCAGAGGAAAAAAATGAATGTTGGACTGGAGCAAGACTATATCTATCACTCAGAAGGGTGGGAAGGATACAGGAGTAGTCTAACAACTTCAAGAATAAAGCATGCTACCCAAACAATAAGGAAGACAATAAACAAACAAAACCAATCAACACAAAAGACAAAAGACAAGTCCCCAGTGGAGTCGCCAACTTGTGACACAGGTAAGTTCCCTCTGCCAACAGAGGCAACCCCTTTAGCCCTAGAGAGGGTCTAGTCACTGCAAAGACAATACCAAAGCAAATTTCCTGAAAAAGTTGGTGTTATGAAGGCCTACCTTCAGTTCGACATTCAGTGAAGTCCTCGCTGTGTTGCTCTAACTCTTGTTCTTCTAGTCGCTTATACCTGAAAAAAACATATAGAGAAACACCACAAACGCAGTAGAAAAGAACCAACCAATCAACTTGAAGAGTCAAGGAACCTCAAGCTATCAACATACAATTTAACACATGATATAGGAAACAAGCTATTGATTTGTATTAATATAAATAAAAGTAAAACTTACAACCGATCCTTGATGTCGTAAGCCTCCTCAAAGGTTCTTGTCGGCATGTCTCCGTAAGCATTTACTTGTGAACCGTCTCCCAAGGGAACATATGATTCTCTCTTTTGTCCAAAAGGATTGATGCTAGAAAGTTCTCAATCCAACTCTACTCAAATATCCCTCAAACCAAAATACAAATGAGGCTACTTCCACACTCCAACAACACTCTCTACCTCTACTCCTCTTTTAGAAACCTAAAGCTATCATATTACATCTAGCTATCATCCAGTTACATCCAAGCTAGCTGATATCATTCATGGAGGAGATATTTATAGGAGGGAGAGGTCCCATAAGAGATGGAAGGAAGAGCATATCTCTTAGGGAGGTTGCAAAAAAGGTGGAACAACTATCCCAGAGGAGAGAGGTGAGCTTAGCTGACCCAACCACTAGCCCTAGGATCGCCCATGAAGCAATTTCATCTCAAATTTTCGATGAGTTGTTGAAAAACTTGCCAAATTTGGCTCGTCGTGGGTGCAATATAAAGACAGAACGAAGACTTTGCTAGGGCTAGTGTTAACTTGACCATCTTCACGGGAGGGATAACTTCTGACCTGTGACGACCCAGATACTTTGGTAAAAAGGGGTCCTCTTCAGGGATAATGAATTCAGACATTCTTCTTGAGATTACAAGGAACGTAGTGACACATAATTGGCAACATGACACATCACAGATGTCAGTAACATGGACCAGCAATATCCAGGATCAGGGAATGCAGAGTCGGTGACAAATTACCGTGTAACAACTACCCATACAAGAAATATTTAAGTTGTTAAAATAACTAGATAATGACACCCAATCTAGGTTATATCAACTTTTAGTATGTTTAATATTTTTCTAGTTTCCTCTCAATTATAATTTAAATTATAATTGTCTTATAAAATAAACTTTAAAAATCAGTCACATCAATAATCAAATTTTACTTTATACACAATTTTCTTACATTTTACTTATATAAAATTTTAATGCAATATAAATATTTATAGATAGAAATTATAAAAATGGTCCATTACCATAATTTTTCTAACCCAAAATTTAAATGTTTCTATACTTTGCATCAGATTTAAAAAATAGTTCATAGAAGTTAATATATGATTAAGTGTTTTTTTTAATTAAATTTAAAATTTTATTTTATATTTCAATAATATATTGATAGAACTTAATTTATTAGAATTTGATTTTATATTTCAATAATACATGATGCATTTGAAATTATTTTAATAAAAAATGAAAGTTATTGAGTTTATAATAATAATAATAATAATATATAAATATACTTGTTGAGTATATATATAGTGTGTGGATTTGAATTTATATTATATAAAAAAATTATAATAATGATAAAATTGGATTTATTATTCATTAGTATGATTTAAGTAAAATAATTTAAAAAGAATATTTGTAATGAACTAATAAATTTACTTTTTAATAATAGTGAGCATTGGAGTATGATAGTTGATAGAGGGAATGAAGTATGATGATGTTATTGAAATTATGATGTTAAGTAAAAAAAGAAGAAGTATAGTTATGAGAGTTTTAGTGGATATAACACTTTCTCTTTGGCTAGATGGCTAGATCAAGTGGATCTCCTTCTCCACTCCCACCACATATTCTGAATATCACTGCTTTCAATTCATTGGTTGCAAATGGTCCATAGTACAAGAAGGAAAAACCTTCTCGTTTTGTCAAGAAGTTGGAAGAAATTCCAAAGGTCAAGGATTTTGTGCCACGATTAAGAGCATGAGCCTTGCAATTGGTTAGATGTGGTTTGGTAGGCCAATTCATGGGGATATGGGCCTCCCCGTGTTTTGTGAAGTTGCGAGTTGAAAAAAATTAGAAACCCATGATTAAGGGTTATATCATTTCACCTTTTTGTGGAAAAGGTTTTTTTACCTTCTTTTTCAAGAATAAGGATGATTGGGACCTGATCTTTCCAAGTGAGCCTTACTTCATTGATCCAACTGAGCCACTAGAGGGGCTCTTCTCCTATGCAAGGATATGCATGGAAGCAGATCTGGATAAGGGGCTCCCAATAACAATAAACCTAAATTTGGATAGTTGGACCCATATTTAGGAGGTTGACTATGATCAAAATCTTTTTAAATGCAAAGTTTTCCATGAATATGGCCACTTTGTAAGAAGTTGAAAAATGAAGTAGGAGGAACAAGAGCAAAAAGGGAATGAAGGAGAACAATGGGAATAGAAAAAAGGAAAAGAGGCCTAACTAAACAATAGAATGATCCATCAAAGTAGCTAGATCAAAATGGGAACAAAGGGAATGGAATAGCTTCCCCTAAGCACTCCACTTCAAGGGTAGGGAAAAGATTTAGTAAAGGCCAAAACAAGAAAAATAACAACTTTGAGGCTCTCAATTTGGTGATTGAAGAAGGGAAATTCCTTGAGACCAATGTACAAAAATAGGTAAAAAATACCAAGGTGTGAACCAAAGAAAAATGATGAATCCATGCCACCATTATGAAATGAGCCAATATCACACTAACAAATAATGGAATCTTCCTCGGAAGAGGAACAATTCCTGTCCTCTAAAAGCTCTAACTTGGGGCTTTCCTTTCTAAGCTCAATTGACGAGATGTTGGAGTTAGAAAAGGAAAAATATTTAGAAACGCTCCAATAGAAGGTTGGTTAGTGGACCAATAGAGAGGCAAGACACAAAAAAATGGAGAAGGAATATGGGTCAACCTCCTGAATATGGGTCCAACTATCTAGATTTAGGGATATAGAAACACAAGAAAAGGAAATTTAGCCTCTCAGCAAGGGGCTGCTCATAAAAGAAGTATTTATGTTGTTAAAATAACTAGATAATGACACTCGTCTAAGTTACATCAACTTTTAGTATGGCTAAATTTTTTCTTGTTTCCTCTCAATTGTAATTTGAATTATAACCGTCTTATTAAATGAAATTTAAAAATCAATCGCATCAATAATAAAATTTAACTTTATACTAACTATTTTACATTTTATACATATCTTTTGAAGAAGAAGAAGAAGAAGAAGAAGAATATTTTTCTCAATGTTTCTGTAATTTGTATCAAATTTAAAAATAATTCATAGAAGGAGAAGGAGAAGGAGAGGGACAAGGAGAAGGAGAACCACCAAGAATAATAATAATAATAATTTACATGATTTTTCTGTTATGAAACCAACTCACAAAAAGATAGAAAAGATAGATCAACACCTTATAAATAAGCCTCTTCGACGGGGCAACCTCCTTTACATTACACAAATGAATAATTCTTGGATGATACACATGACAAGAACTCCTTTCTATATATAGGAGTCTAAGGGGTCATAATATAATCAAAGACGACATAACAATGATATTGTAAGGGCACAATAATAACAATAGCGAGCTTCTATGGGGCACAATAATAACAATATGGGGACTACATGGGCACAACAATATAATAAAGGGGTTTTACTAATAACAATAAGGGGTTACACTAGTAGTATAGGGACCTAACATCCCCCTCTCCTTCAAAAAGTGTTGTCCTCAATGCTTGAGTAGTTCTTGATGCTTCTGTATAAAATTCTTGTCCTCCCATGTCAAATCTTCAGCGGGTAAGTTCTTCCACTTGGTGAGATACTCTAAAATTGATCAATTTCGTAGCTCTCGGGTTCCTGTTTCTGTGATTGCTCCAGGTTCCAATATGATTTTTCCTTCCTCATCAAGTTTTGGAAATATTTTTTGAACTGAGATATTCCGCAACTTTTGAATGATTTGCCACACTTCTTCGTCCTTCTTCCATTCATCACTTGCCTCATTTATCCAATCTGGTTGGATAATAGAAATAACACAAAACAATGCTTCCGCATCCTCATCCTTTCTTGAGAGTGCATCTGCAACGACATTTTTCTTCCCTTTTTTGTAGATGATTTCAAAGTCATAACACAACATATTTGTGACCCATTTTTTCCATTCTTCTAAAGATAATCTTTGTTCTAAAAAGTATTTAAGACTATCATGATCCGTTTTTACCTTGAAGTGTCTTCCCCTTAGGTAAGGTTTCCATTTCTTAAGTGCATGTTGTATTGCCAACATTTCCTTCTCATAAATAGCTTGCTTGAGATGTAGCTGTAAAAATACCCAGTCACCTACATCAAAACATTTTTCACTACGATGTTGATATGCCTGGTGTTTCATTCGATTCTGCACCAAAGTGGAATTATCCTTTAAAAGTTGGAGAACTTGTTGATGCTCGATGTGATCTTTCACTGCTTGAATCTTTTTCTTCTTGATGTTTCCTTCTAACTTGAGAGTTTGAGGAGTGGTAATTTCTTCCAATGCATTACAAGATATGGTCCGATTCATTTCTTGATGCTCGATGTCATCTTTCACTTCTTGAACATTTTTCTTCTTGATATGTCCTTCCATCTTGATAGTTTGAGGAGTGGTAATTCTGGCCAATGCATTACAAGATATGGTCGGATTCATTTCTTCTTTTTTGATGTGATATTTCACTTCTTGAACCTTTTTCTTCTTGATATGTCCTTCTATCTTGAGAGTTTGAGGAGTGGTAATTTCTTCCAATGCATTGCAAGATATGGTCGGATTAATTTCTTCTTTCTCTGGGGTTGGTTCCTGGTGTATATACTCTTCTTTTGATGTTTCCTGACCCTTTTCTTCCTCCTCTCCACAATCAATGTAAAATAATTTCTTCTCAGCACACTTATGACCTTTAATTTATTTGTTATCACAATTGTAACAAAGCCCTTTTTCTCTTTTTTCTTCCAATTGTTGTCGTGTAACCCTTGTAGGTTGTGGAAGGCTAGGAGAAACAACACTTCCATCTTTACAGTTGTGAGGGGTAGACTTCCTTGTTGCCATAATTTTTCTTTCCACTTTGTAACAAAGCCATTTTTCTCTTTTTTCTTCCAATTGTCGTGGTGTTGCTCTAAAGAAGGTGTTGCTCTTTGTATCCTCATAATGTGCAATCATTTCCTCCGTGAAAATTGACCATGTAACAAGTTGTTTATGAGAACAAAGCCCTTTATACCATAAAAATTGATTCGGTTCTAAATATGAAGATGTAAAACATACCTTTTGTAACAGGGGTACACCATGTAGATCAAAATATTGCTCCATCTGTAGTCCAATTTACAAGATCCTTGCCATCAAACTTCCTCATATTGCCTTTTCTTGATTTTGGGATCTCAATCTTGAAATGACTGTAACTTTTTAATATCAGATCTTCCAGTTCTAAAATCGCGACCTGTAGTATCCGTCTGCATCCTCCTTCCAATGCCACAAGTCTGATCGAAATTGGATTCTCCAAGAAAGAGTTATGCACAATCTCCCAAGATGACCTGATTATATATCTTTTCAGAAGAGCGAACATGTATGAAGTGCCACGTGTCACTTTTTTAACCTTCGGATCTGAAAAGTATACACAAAAAACTACAGTCCGTCCTGTTTCTGTAACTTCTTACAAAATTTCAATTTGATGCTCAACGAGATAGTTATGACAATTTTCCCCAGGTCACCTATTTAGGATTTAATTCAGGCGTCTTCCAAAACCCTAAATTTCTCAGATCATATCTCCGAAAATATAGCAATACAAGATCTAAAATTTGGATCCAAGGTTGAAAATGAATTTGCCTCAAATTGTTTTTTTTTTAGCTCCCGAAACGTCGCAGAAAAATAGTTATAGAGAAAATGCCACGATGATCTATTTGGAGGATCGAAACCCTAGAATCCAAAGCTCTGACACTAAATGTTATGGAACCAACTCAAAAAAAGATAGAAAAGATAGATCAACGCCTTAGAAATAAGCCTCTTTGAGGGGGCAACCTCCTTTACATTACACAAATGAAAAATTCTTGGTTGATACAAATGACAAGACCTCCTTTCTTTATATAGGAGTCTAAGGGGTCATAATATAATCAAAGCCAACATAAAATGATGATGTAAGGGCACAATAATAACAATAGTGGGTTTCTATGGGGCATAATAATAACAATATGGGGACTACATGGGCACAACAATATAATAAGGGGGTTGTACTAATAACAATAAGGGGTTACACTAGTAGTATAGGGACCTAACATTTTCTCAATGTTTCTATACTTTGTATCAAATTTAAAAATAATTCATAGAAGGAGAAGGAGAAGAAGAAGAAGAAGAACCACCAATTTACATGATTTTTCTCAATGTTTCTATACTTTGTATCAACTTTAAAAATAATTCATAGAAGTTAATACAGGATTAAGTTTGTTTGATTTGTTTTTTTAATATTAAGTTTAAAATTTTATTTTAGATTAATTAATTTTATTAGAATCTGAAGAAGAAGAAGAATGTGAAGAATTTGAAGAAGAAGAAGAGCCAATTTACATGATTTTTCTCAATGTTTCTATACTTTGTATAAGCTTTAAAAATAATTCTTAGAAGTTAATATATGATTAAGTTTGTTTGATTTGTGTTTTTTTTAATATTAAGTTTAAAATTTTATTTTATATTAACTAATTTATATTTCAATAATACATTATGTATGGGAAATATATTTTACTAATAGATTAATTATCTCTCTCTCTCTCTCTCTCTCTCTCTCTCTCTCTCTCTCTCTCTCTATATATATATATATATATATATATATATATATATATATTATTTTAATAATAAATGAATAATATACAATAATTTATAAATGTAGTTGTTGAGTATAGCCCCAAGGGTTAGCTTAGTTGGTCAAACTTTCGTTGGTAAGTACCTCACTAGTTGGGAGGTCAAGGGGTAAAATCTCCTCTATGCCCTTGGGGTTAGGCCCTGCTTGTTTGGCCGTCAGGTAGATCCCTTCGGGTTGATCTACCTGGATTTTTCTCGTGGATGTAGTGACCACCCAGTATCTGTGAACCACCCTTAAAAAACAAAATATATTTGTTGAGTATGTGTATATATATAAAATCAATAACATTATGCATTATAGTGTATGAATTTGAATTTATATTATAAACTGAAAATTATAAAATGATAAATTTGGATTTAATATTGATTAGTATGATTTAAGTAAAATACCTTCAAAACAATATTTATACTAAAATACTAAAATTATCTTTTATTGAAAATAATTTTGTATTTTATATTGAGTATTGGAGTATGATGGTCAGAGGGAATGAAGTATGATGATGTTATTGAAATTATGATGTTAAGTGAAAAGAATATTTATAGCTCTGAGAGTTTAGTGGATAGAATACATTTTTCTATGGCTAGATGAATAGATCATGCAGATCTCTGTCTCCACTCCCACCCCATGCTCTGAATATCACTGCTTTTAACTCATTGGTCGCAAATGGCCCGTAGTACCAGAAGGAAAGTCCTTCTCATTTTGTCAAGAAGCTGGAAGAAATTCCAAAGGTCAAGGATTTTGAGCCACAATTAAGAGCATGAGCCTTGAAATTGGATAGATGTGGCTTGGTAGGCCAATTCATGGGGATATGGCCCTCCCCGTGTTCTGTGAGGTTGTGGGTTGAAAAAAATTGGAAACCCATGATCAAGGGTTTTGTCACTTCACTTTTTTGTGGAAAAGTCTTTTTTACCCTTTTTTCAAGAACAAGGATGATTGGACCTGATATTTTGAAGTAGGCGTTACTTCATGGGGGCACAAGGGTTATACTTGATCAATGAAGCCAAAATTTTAACCCTAAAAGTGAAGTCCCATCTACCATCCTTGTTTAAGTGAAGGTACCTTTTCCGCCCTTCATTGCTAGAATGATACTACTTTTAGAAATATCAACAATATGCTTAGAACTCATACATTGATCCAACTGAGCCACTGGAGGGGCTCTTCTCCTATACAAGAATATGCATGGAGGTAGATTTAGATAAGGGGCTCCCAACAACAATAACCCTAAATCTAGATAGCTGGACCCATATTCAGGAGGTTGACTATGATCAAATTCCTTTTAAATGCAAAGTTTTCTATGAATATGGCCACTTTGCAAGAAGTTGAAAATTGAAGTAGGAGGAACAAAAAAAAAATGGAAAGAAGGAGAAAAATGGGAATAGAAAAAAGGAAAAGAGGCGCAACTAAGCAAATTATAGAACAATCCATGAAAGTAGAAAAAACAAAATGGGAACAAAGGGAAAGGACTAACTTCCCCTAAGCAATCCACTCTGTGGGTAGGGAAGGGATCTAGTAAAGGCCAAAATGAGAAAAATAGTAGCTTTGAGGCTCTCAATTTGATCACCGAAGAAGGGGAAATTCTCGAAACCAATGTATAAAAATAGGTACAAAATTCGAGACTAGGTTGTGAACCAGAGAAAAATGATGAATCCATGCCACCATTATAAAATGATCCAATATAAAAGCAACAAATATTGGAATCTTCCTCAAAAGAAGAACAATTCCTCTCCCCTAAAAGATCCAAATTGGGGCCTTCCTTTCTGAACTCAGTTGATGAGAAGTTGGAGGTAGAGAAGGAAAAAGAATTAGAAAGGTTTCAATAGAAGGCTAGTTGGTGGACCAATAAAGTGGCAAGACATGAAAAAATAGAGAAAGATAGGGAAATGGGAACACTGGAAATCTCATATCCAAAACTAAAAGGATATAGAAACACAAGAAAATGAGGAAACTCAACCCCTCAGCAAGGGGATACTCATACAAGAAGTGTTTAGGTTGTTAAAATAACTAGATGATGACACCTGGTCTAGACTACATCAACTTTTAGTATGGTTAATTTTCTTCTTGTTTCTTCTCAATTATAATTTGAATTATAATCCTATTATAAAATAAACTTTAAAAATTAATCACATCAATAATAAAATTAATTTTATACATAATTTGTTTTTTTAAATTTTACTTTTACATATATAAAATATTAACACAATATAAATATTTATAAATAAAAATTATAAAAAAAACTAATTTACATAATTTTTCTAACCTAAACTTTAAATGTTTCTATACATTGTACCAACTTTAAAAATAGTTCATAGAATTTAATATATGATTAAGTTTATTAGATTTGTTTTCTCTTTTAAGTTCATAATTTTATTTTATATTTTAATAATATATTGATAGAAATTAATTTATTAGAATTTGATTTTATATTTCAATAATACATAATACATAATACATTAGAAATTTATTTTAATAATAAATGAATAATATATAATAATTTATAAATATAGTTTTTTAGTTAAAATATTATAATTATAGTTCACAGGGTTTTGGATAAACGGTGATCAAGTGCTTTGTTAAGGCACTCGATGTGAAGTTACCGGTTCACTTTCCCGTTCTGATCGGAGTGATATATTGGACATGATGAAGATGTAGTCCTGCCAAGCTTACAATTTTATTATTATTATAATTATGTGTGTGTGTGTGTGTTGTTATAATTAAATTCAACAACATTATAGTGTGTGAATTTGAATTTATATTCTCAAATTCAAACAACTTATCTCACCAAAGCAATAATGGTAAGAAAGATACTTGAACATAAAAATAGACTAATCCCTAAGCCTAAAAGGAATGAGAATATTTATAAATGAAGATCTCATTCCAGAAGACCAAAAGGTCAAGGAGGAAAGAAAAAAGGCAAATGGGAAATAATTAGGAATAGAAAAGCTATTATTAGAGACAAGAGTCCCAAACACAAGTGATAAATAGGGAATAACATCACTCCAGATCCTATTCTAGAACAGTCGTGGTTTTCCATGGTGTAAAGGTCGTATGTTAAGTTGGATTTTGAGTGATGTTGATCTTATTATTTTAGTTGAAACTTGGGAGCATGATGAATCTAGGGTCCCTCACCTTGACAGATTCACTCTTTGGTAAGCTTGGAATAAGAAATCCTCCAAGAGAGGTTTTGGTGCTATAGCCTGTTATGTTAGAAACATTATTTCCTCTCACATCCGAATTCATAAAATTGACCCCTTAAATCAATACATTTGGATCGAGATCTCTGATTCTACAACTAATAGGATATTTCTTACCCCTATAAACTTACATCCTATAAGAAAAACAACCTGGATAAGAATTGTCCTTTCAATACCTTAGAAAATGATATCTACAACCTAAGGAATGAAGGTAATATCCTTTTTCTTGGGGACTTTAATGCTTAAACTGCTACTAACCAAGATATTATGTTAAGTAACAACTCTAACCCCGACCCCTTGTGGCTTGACAAGGATGGTAACTTAGCTAATATATTCAAGAGAAACTCTGAAGACATAATCGAGAACTTATTTGGCACTGAGCTCCTCAAACTTTGTAGTTCTCAGGACCTAATCATTTGTAATGGTATTAACAAGTGGCCTCTCTCTAGTCAGATGACCTGTTTCCATGGGTTGGGTAGCAACGTCGTGGATTATGCAATTTATGACACCCATGTCCTCTACTGTATTACAAAATTTGAGCTACTTATCGGGAGCGAGCTTGACTCTGACCACGTATATTTGTCTTTATCCCTCAATCTTGTTATGCATACCACCCACTTGCAGGAGACTAGTGAAAGCAAAAGACACATTCACTTCGATATAGTAATGCTGACCTTTTCTTAAGGTATTTAGAAAGGGACATAGGCTCCATGACTTATAGTAACAACATTGATCAAATATACTACCATTTTACTACTACCCTTTCCACTACCATTAACAAGTTCTCTAATGAGACATTGTATAAGAAGACTTATAGAAATTCCAATCCTTGGTATGACAAAGATTGTAAAATTTCCAGGAAAGCGATTAGAGACACCCCTAATGAAATAATTAAGCTCCAGAACATAAGTATATACAAAGTTATCATCAAGAGGAAGAAGATGTCATATATTAAAAACAAACAAGTGCATCTTCTCCACCTTTCTAAAATTGCACCCAAAAAGTTTTGGCGGAATGTGATTTTTCATAAAACTAAAGATAATCATTCTATCCCCTTAGAAACTTAGGATAAATATCTTAAGAAGTTATATGACTCTCTAGAAACCATGGGCACTGTTATCACTCTAGGAAACTCTCCTAGGTTGTAGCTCGGAGATGCCTGGTAACATATAATCTTCAATATTGTTCTCTGAACTATTGGAATAAATGATGGTTTGGATCAAGCTAGATAACCATTTCAACTATGTTTTAACTCAAGACATGCATGAACACCCTCAGCTTGCAAGGCTTTAGACCACTAATGCTCAATAGTTTGTAGATTCAATGAATGGATAGAGAATACTGACCATACCGGCAGATACATACATAAACATAAATGAATGGCTAGCCACAGGCAACAAATGAGAATACTGACTGTACCGGCAGAAGCATATATGACCACATATGAATGGTTAGCTACAGGCAGTAACGAAGTTTGCAAATATAATTTATCAAAGCAGAGATAAGATGACAGTTATCTGGCCTTAGACACAAAAGAAAACATGAAAAAACTATTCAAGTGCAAGCTTAGAACAAAAGATAAATGGACATTGAACATATAACATCAAAAGAAGCTTATATTACTAATGAATGAAGATGAGAATCTTGAGTAACAAAGTCTATATAGTCTCTAGAAGTTTGAACCTGTATTACATCTTACTAATAGCTATTTATAGCCTGTTTACAATGCTCCTGAGCTCTAAGAGGCTCAGAGTCTTAATCTGTCTAATCTGTCCCTTAACTGTTTGATCTCCTCTATGGGCAAGCATGGCTCGGAGGTTTTCACCTTCTAACAGAGGAATAACCACCTTTAGATATTTTGGATAGTTTGCTGCATTGTTTGGGACCATTCTGTTTGTTGGGATGGGCTGCGCTGTCTGCTCCATGATCGATTATGTTGTTGTGGTTATGTTGTGCTGTAGATGCCCATGATATTTCTGTTTCGGGCTAGCTGCATGTGCTGTGGCTCCATGATCACTTTCTGGCCTCTGTTTTCCCTGCAAACTGTCTCCCAGATTATGCTATGTGGTGGAAAGGGTCCTTGGGCTTCTGTTTTCCCTCTAAAGGCTGAGAGTGACTGTTTCTTCTGTTAAACACAGAAAAACACAGAAATACTGTAAAAATCCCGCCAAGTTGTTCCTTTCAGACTTCAAAAGTCCTTAAACGTGGCTTATTATCCTATCGGGTCCGCCCTTTGGGTCGCTGTCGCCTATCGCAGGTGGCCTGGTCCCTTTATATTTTCCCCGTATTCAGAAATACGTAAAACACTGAAAAACATGAAAATTGGCTTTTCCTGGATCTCAAATTTTATATATTTCACTTCCTAGACCCTTTTGGGTCTGGGCTTTATCGCATCGGCGCTGCCCAAGGCTCCCTTTGTATTTTCGTTTAAACAATGAAAATACACAAAAACATTAAGAATTGGGCTTTCCGCGGACTTGAAATATGATACAATATTGTTTATAACCCCATCGGGTCCAGTTATCAGGTCACTGTCACATATATGTAAAGGCCCCGCCCCTTGGTCAACGCCGATGCGATCTGATTGCAATCGCATATCGCTCCTGCCCCGGGCCGTTTGTAAGCGCTCCATGCTATCTTTGATAGTGATCGTCGATCGCAATCGCCATTTCCTTTGGACCCGGGCCGATTTCTGCTGATTACCTGTGCCGATGTGACCCACCGATCTGATTTGGACCGTTGATTGGACAAATCTGATGACTACTGTGCTTTGACTGTTTTAAGCCTACGCTTTTGGTTTTTCACGATTTTCAAGCATTTTTTGCCTCCCGCTAGTGTATTTACGCCCTTCCAAGGGCTCTCCTCTTGCGCTGTTTTTGACCTTGGGGTGATTTTGAGCAAATGCTGAAGATTTCAAGAGCATTTAAATCATCCCTTGGGATGATTTTAAGCAAATTTGGAAATTTTTAAGAGCATATATGGATCCAATTTTGGGCCTTTTTCTAGCGAGGCTAACAGGCACCATATTAAACACTCCTATTAAGGAAGATATATTTTCTTTGGAAGATGTTGAGCTTGGGATTAATAAGCTCTCTAATGGGAAAGCTAAAGATATTGAAGGATAACAAGCTGAGATATTTAAAATGGGAAGATCTGTTCTCATTCCTCATCTCCACAATCTTCTCAATTTGGCTGTAAAGCATGGCTTCCATAGGCTTTGGAACAAAGCCTTGTTGTGCCTATCTTTAAAAATGGGGAGAAAATTGTTCCCTCTAACTACATGTCCATTATGATTAGGCACATCCTTGCCAAGCTTTATGGGCTCATTTTAGAAAAGAAGCTTAGCCTTTGGCTTAAGAACCAGGGTAAAAGGGCTAAAGGGAAAGCTAGTTTTAGGAGACAAAAATTGACTATCGACCAGCTTGTCACTCTCAAGATAATTGCAGAGAATGTCACAATACTAAAACCAATCTCTTCTACTGTCTTGTGGAATTTAGAAAAGCTTTCGACATTGTCCCTTGAGATTAGCTCCTGGAGAGACTTGAAGAGATCATGGTTCCTCTTGAACTGAGGATTGCTATGATCCGCCTCTACAGGACTTCATTGCCAATCTTAATACCAATGAAGGGTGGTCTAAAGATATTAAATTCAATATCAGGTTTAAGCAAGGGTGTCCCCTATCCCCTATCCTTTTTGGTATTTACATCAATAAGCTAGAGGAGTGTCTAGAAACTGCGGGTTGCAAGGGAACCAAACTTGGTGGAATAATCATTACTCTTATCCTTTATGTTGATGATATCATTCTTCTTGCAAAAAGCTATGATGACCTAGACAAGAAGCTTAAAACTCTTCATGTCTACTACTCCAAGATGGGTATGACAATTAATACCGACAAGACTAAACTCATGATCATTAAATCCAAAAAGATCACCCATAGTAGTTTCATCTATGATAACCATTGTCTAGAGAATGTTTATTCTTATAAATATTTGGGTATTGAATTTCCTCATAAGCTCAATTGGAATTATAGCATCGAGAAAAAAGATATTGGAGGTTGGAAAGCTTATTATGAGCTTGAAAAAAATTGCAATTTGGTCGATCTTTACATTTGGAGTAAAAAAAGGTTCCTCTTTGAGACTCTTGTCACGCCTGTTGTCTTATACGGGTGTGAAGTTTGGGGTTACAGTATATCTGGAGAGTCGTGGAGAAATATTGAGATGATCCAAAAGCAATTCATAACCTATAACGTCAAGATCAAGGGAAATACTCCCTATCCTATCCTCTTTATTGAAGCGAGCTTGTCCCCCATTGAAAGTACAACCATGTTTAAATATTTGATGTATAAAAATAAGCTTTAAAACATGGAATCCAAAAGGCTCCCAAAAATTGCTTCTAACTTTAGTCAAAACTCCCACGTACGCCTCAAGTGTGGGTGGGATATGGATGCCCAATCTTGGCTCAACCTTTGGGGGATTAAGGAGGAAATAATCATGGGAAGCAAGGATAGTATCAAAGATACTATTAACTCCAATTTTAAGGACAAGATGTGGGATGGTAAGGAGATGGAGGGTAAAAGGAAGCAAAGATACTATAAGGAGGTGATCAAACCCACCCTTGATAACCAAAATGATCTCTCTATGTTGATTAGCACTAAGAAGAAAATGAAAGTCACTAGGATAAGAACTAATTCTCATGAGTTTCGAAGTGAGACTGGGCAATGGTCTATTCCCAAGACTCCCTGGGATGATAGAATCTGTCAGATTTGTGATACTAAGAAGGTGGAAGATGAAAAGCACTTCCTTTTAGACTATCCATATTTTTCCCACATTTGCTCTTAATTCCCTATCATCAGCCATACCTCCTATCTTCTTGAATTATTAAGCCAACCCAACTATAACGAATTTGGAGTGCTTCTTTCCCTTCTCCTTGATCACAAAAGCAAGATTTTGAAGAATGACAATTAAACTCTTTCTTTTCTTTTCTTTTCTTGAAGTATGATAGACCACATTCATCTTAGTGGACGTTAATCATCATCATCATTATAAAATGAAAATTATAATAATGATAAATTTGGATTTCATATTGATTAGGATGATTTAAATAAAATAATTTCAAAATAATATTTGTAATAAAATTATTTTTTATAAAAAATAATTTTGTATTTTAATATTGAGTATTGGAGTATAATAGTTGGTGGAGGGAATGAAGTATGGTGATGTTATTGAAATTATGATGCTAAGTAAAACAATATTTATAGCTCTAAGAGTTTTAGTGGAGACAACACTTTTTTTCTATGACTGTATGACCAAATCAATAGGACCTTCATCTCCACTCCCACCCCATGCTCTGAATATCATTGCTTTTCACTCAATGGTCACAAATGGGCCACAATAACAAAAGGAAAATATTTCTCATTTTGTCAAGAAGCTAGAAGAAATTCCGAAGTGTTGGGTTGTGTTATATTCTTTCCACGACTAGCCCATGTAGTTAACCGGGGGGTGGAGCCCCCCTTCGTTGCACCTATTACATAGCGGGGGGGGGGGTCATAGGGGGTTTGAGGGGTGCCGGTAACCCCACTCTATGGGGTTTGGGGCAGCGCCCCGGAAAATTTTGGTTTTGGAACCTATGTTAGGTTGGGCGGACCCACCTATGGTTTTGTGCATGATTTTCGCACATGTTTTTGGACACGATGGTTTTCGGTCCATGTTTTTGGACGGGATGGTTTTCGGTCCATGGTATTGGATGCTTCAGCATGTATAAATATGTATTATAACATTGAAAGGAACATAATAAAAAATCAAGTTGGTAGTCCCAGTTTTCGGATCTAGGGTAAAATCTCTGTGTATATGTGTTTTATGTGTTATGCTCTCGCATTGGTTATTTTATGTGTTTTAGAATTCATATGCAGGTAATTTCTATACGGAGTTAAAACCTACATTTGATATCAGAGCTAGTTTGGCTTCAAGGGGATGCCTTTGTTGCTGAGGGGTTTTGCTTAGGCCTGTGGTAGACCTTGTTCAGTGGGAGATCTGCGAGATTGATTCTGGTGGTGAAAGAAGATGGCGAGCAGTGGAAAGATAGAGATCAAGAAATTTAATGGTCAGAGTTTTGAGTTGTGGGAACTCAAGATGGAGGATCTGTTGGTGGATAAAGATTAGTGGATCATGGTAGATTCGGGTACTAAACCAACAGGAGTGTCCAATGAAGAATGGAAGAAATTTGATCGGAAGTCAAAGAGCACAATACGATTGTTTGTCTCAAATTCGGTATTGCTAAATGTATCAGTGGAAGCTATGACGAAGGCTTTGTGGAACAAGTTAGAGACTTTGTACCAATCTAAGTCTTTGGTGAATAAAATGTTCCTACGGAAAAAGCTGTATAACCTGAGGATGAATGATGGAGACTCAGTGACAGAGAATCTGAATGCATTTAATACTGTGGTAAGTCAGTTATCATCTGTTGATATCAAAATTTCAGATGAAGATAAGTGCATTATTTTGTTGTGTTCTCTACCAGATTCATGGGATAGTCTGGTTATTGCAATAGGTAGCAATGCAACTACCTTGCAGTTTGATGAAATAGTGTCATCCTTACTGATGAAGGAGATGATACGGAAAAATATGGAGAGCTAGAGTGGTGATGCTTATATGTACGAGGACGGTCCTAGAACATAAACAAAAATAAGTCATCGAGTGGGAGATCTAAATCTAGAGGGAGATCTAAATCTCCAGGAAAACCTGTAAAGGTGGTGTGCTAGAAATGCGGAAAGGAAGGGCACTACAAAAGGGACTGCAAATCTAAAGCTCCTGACAAAGGAAAGGGATCTGATGATGCTCCTTCTGTAGAGGCGAAAACCACCTCAGATGAAGGTGGGGATGTGTACTTGGCTTCTTCAAGTACACATGTAGATCATGAGGCATGGTTTATTGACTTAGGTGCATCCTTTCACTTCACTCCCCATATAGAGTGGTTCTGCGAGTATGAGAAATATGATGGTGGTGAAGTCTTCTTAGGGGATGATAGGAAGGCTAAAATCGTTGGTCGTGGAAAAGTAAAGTTGAAGTTGCAAGGTGGAAGGGTTAGAACACTTCCGGGTGTTCTACATATTCCTACATTGGCCATAAATTTGATTTCTGTAAGCAAGCTAGATGATGTAGGTGTAAAAATAGTGTTCGAGAAGGATACTTTTAAGATGGTTCGGGGAGCACTGGTATTGATGCAGGGAGTTCGGACTAGAACTCTGTACAAGATACAAGGTAGCACTGTTGTTGATGGGTGCAACAGTTTTGTGGTTCCTGAAAGTGGAGCAGAAAATCTAGTGGTATCTGGAGAGAAGACCATGTTGTGGCATCAAAGGCTTGGACATATTGGAGAGAAGGGCCTTCAAATACTTCATGGTAAAGGTATGAGTAATAGCTCTTTGGATTTTGATTTCTGTGAAAATTGGGTACATGGGAAGCAGAATCGGGTGAGTTTCCCCTCTAGTGGTAAGAGGGCAAAACATATATTAGAGCTTGTGCACAGTGATGTGTTTGGACCTATGAAGATTCAATCACTGGATAAGTTTGTGTACTATGTATAATTTATAAATGACTTCTCAAGGAATACATGGATATATTTCCTTAAGAATAAATCTGAAGTCTTTGACAGGTTTAAAGAATTTAAGGCTCTGGTGGAAAACCAAACAGAGAAGAAGATAAAGGTGCTGAGAACAGCTAACAGTGGAGAGTTTTGTAGTAAGGAGTTTGAAGAATTCTGTAAGAAGTGTGGTATAGCACGACAGAAGACTACTCCATATACACCTCAGCAAAATGGAGTTGCAGAAAGAATGAACAAGATGTTGATGGAAAGGGCAAGAAGCACGCTCAGTGGTGCCAGGTTAGGACAGGAATTCTGGGTAGAGGCGGTGGAGACATCATGTTACCTGGTTAATAGATCACCTTCATTAGCGTTGGAGGATAAGACTCCACAAGAGGTATGGAGTAGTAAGAAACCCCCTCTTTCACATCTGAGGGTATTTGTATGTGATGCATATGTACATGTTCTAAAGGAGAAATGAACCAAGTTGGATAGTAAATTTGAAAAGTGCATCTTTATTGGGTATAAGGATGGTTTAAAGGGTTATAAGCTTTGGAACCCAGCAACAAGGAAGGTTGTGTACATCTGAGATGTGGTGTTCAGAGAGGTGAAATATGTTATTAAACATGAAGTCCAACCAAAGGAACCTGAGAAGATAGAGTTTGAACTAAAGGAGGAAGAATTAGACTCTATAGTAGAGGAGGAATCAAAAGATGGAGAGCCACAAAATCCGGGTGTAAGAAGATCTGTTTGAGAAAGAAGGCAGCCGGAAAGGTATAGTCCATCTGCTTTCTGTTCAAATTTTGCTTTATATATTACTGATGATGATCCAAGAACTATGAAGGAAGCAATAGATTTAGAGGATGGAAAACTCTGGAAAGAGTCCATGGTTGATGAAATGGCATCTTTGCACAAAATTGAGGCTTGGGATCTGGTGGAGTTGCCGCTGGAAGGAAACCCATTGGAAGAAAATGGGTATTCAAGAAGAAGACAAATGCAGAAGGAAAGGTGGAGAAATACAAAGCTCGATTGGTAGCAAAAGGTTATTCCCAAGTGCCGAGAATCGATTTTGGTGATATTTTTTCTCCTGTTGCCAAGGTAGCTTCTATTAGATTACTTTTATCTGTTGTTGCTGCTTTTGATTTTGAGGTAGAACAGATGGATGTGAAGACAACATTTATTCACGGGGATCTAGAAGAGGAGATCTACATGAAGCAACCCGAAGGCTTTGCAGTGAAGGGTAAGAAAGAACTGGTATGCAAGTTAAAGAAGTCTCTGTATGGGTTAAAACAGTCACCAAGGATGTGGTATCAAAAAATTGATACATTTATACGGGGACTTCGATTTACCAGAAGCAAAGTAGATCACACTGTGTATTTTAAATTAATTGGTGACTGTGTTATTTATCTGGTATTGTATGTGGATGATATATTGCTTGTTGGAAATGAAAAAGAAATTATCGAGGATTTGAAGACCCATTTGTCCCCCAAAATCGACATGAACGATATTGGTGCTGCAAACTATATTTTGGGCATGGAAATTAAAAGAGATCAGGCAAAGAAGAAGCTCTGGTTAAACCAGAGGAAGTATTTCGAGACAATATTTCAGAGGTTTAATATGCAGGATAGTAAAATGGTGAAGGTTCCTATTCCTGTAAGGGTAAAATTATCTGTTGAACAGTGTCCCAAGGAACAAGAAGAGGAAGAGGATATGTCCAGTGTTCCATATGCAAGTGCAGTTGGTAGCCTGATGTATGCGATGGTCTATACTAGACCATACATAGCACATGCAGTGGGAGTATTGAGCAGGTTTATGTCAAAACCAGGGAAGGAGCATTAGACAATAGTGAAGTGGGTTTTCAGGTATTTGCATGGCACTAGTGATTATGGTTTATGCTACCAAGGAAGACCAAGATTGGACAGAGTTTTGGATATTCGTGGCTTTGTTGATGCGGACTGGCCTGGATATCTAGATCAGAGAAAATCTACAAGTGGGTATGTGCTTAACCTATTTGGAGGTGCAGTCAGTTGGATGAGTAAGAAACAATCTGCAGTGGCACTATCAACTACAGAGGCAGAATACATGGTAGCCACTCATGCAAGCAAGGAAGCAGTTTGGTTGCAGAGATTGTGTTGAAGTATGGGGTTAGTACAGGGAGCTATAAGGATAGACTATGACAACCAAAGTGCAATTTTCTTAGCAAAGAACCCTGCGTACCATTCAAAGACAAAGCACATTGATGTTCAGTATCAATTTGTGAGGGATATGATAGAAGACAAAAAGGTGTTGCTAGTAAAGGTGGACACTTTGAAGAATACTGCAAATGCATTGAAAAAATCTGTGAGCTCTAAGAAGTTCTCTTGGTGTAGAGAAACAATGGGTGTTGCAAAGCTAGATAAATGACTAAGCTCTCTTGTGTCCCCTCGTGGAAAGAAAACAACAAGTGGGAGAATGTTGTGTTGTGTTATATTCTTTCCACGACTAGCCCACGTAGTTAATCGGGGGGTTAGAAGGGGGGCGGAGCCCCCCTTTGTTGCATTGATTACGTAGTGGGGGGGTCATAGGGGGTTTAAGGGGTGTAGGTAACCCCACTCTATGGGGTTCAGGGCAACGCCCCAAAAAATTTTGGTTTTGGAACCTATGGTAGGTTGGGTGGACCCACCTATGGTTTTGTGCATGATTTTCGCACATGTTTTTGTATGCGATGGTTTTCGGTCCATGGTTTTGGAAGTGATGGTTTTCGGTCCATGGTATTGGATGCTTTGGCATGTATAAATATGTATTATAAAATTGAAAGGAACATAATGAAAAATCAAGCTGGTAGTCTCGTTTTTCGGATCCAGGGGAAAATATCCGTGTATATGTGTTTTATGTGTTATGCTCTCGCATTTTTTATTTTATGTGTTTTAGAATTCGTATGCAGGTAATTTCTGTATGGGGTTATAACCTACACAAATGTTAAGGTTTTGTTGCACAATTAAGAGCATGAGCCTTGCAATTGGCTAGATGTGGCTTGGTAGTCTAATTCCTGGGGATATGGCCCTCCCCATGTTCTATGATGCTGTAGGTTGAAAAAAATTGGAAATCCATGATCAAGGGTTCTGTAACTTCACCTTTTCATGGAAAGGGTTTTTTTACCCTTTTTTTTGTGAACAAGGATGATTGGGACTAGATCTTTCGAAGTGGGCCTTCCTTCATGGGGGCACAAGAGTTATATCTCGATCAATGAAGCCAAAATTTTAACCCTGAAAGTGAAGTACCATCTGCCATCCCTGTTTAAGTGAAGCTCCCTCCCCCAACCCCCCTACATTGCTAGAATAACACTACTTTAGAAATATCAGTAATACACTTTGAACTCATACATTTATGCAACTGAGCTAACAGAGGGGATCTTATCCTATGAAAGGATATGCATGGAGGTAGATCTGGATAAGGGGCTCCCAACAACAATAACCCTGAATTTGGAAAACTGGACCCATATTCAGGAGGCTGACTATGCTCAATTTCCTTTTAAATGCTAAGTTTATCATGAATATGGCCACTTTGCAAGAAGCTAAAAAATGAAGCAGGAGGAACAACAAAAAAAGGGAATGAAGGAGAATAATGGGAATAGAAACAAATGAAAAGAGGGCCAGCTAAACAATATAAAAATCCACCAAAGTAGCTAGATCATAATGAGAACAAAAGGAAAGGACTAGCTTCCCTTAATCAATCCACTACGCGGGGAGTGGAAAGATCTAGGAAAGGCCAAAATGAGGAAAGCAATAGCTTTGAGGTTCCCAATTTGGTGACTAAATAAAGGGGAAATTCTCGAAACCAATGTACAAAAATAGGTATAAAATTTGAGACCAGGGTGTGAAGCAAAGAAAAATGATGAATCTATAACACCATTATAAAATGATCGAATATCAGAGAAAAAAAAATGGAATCTTCCTTGAAAGAGGAAGAATTCCTCTCCTTTAAAAGCTCCAAATTGGGGCCTTGTTTTTCGAGCTCAGTTGATCAGAAGTTGGAGGTAGAGAAGAAAAAATAATTAGAAAGGCTCCAACAGAAGGCTAGTTGGTGGACGAATAGAGAGGTAAGGCACGAAAAAACAGGGAAGGATAAGGAAATGGGAACACTGAAAATCTCAAATCCAAAACTAAAAGGACATATAAAAACAAGAAAAGGAGGAAACTCAGCCCCTCAACAAGTGGATACTCATATAATAGGTAAGTAATGAGGGATCTCTTCTAGAACTATAGGGGATTGGTGTTAACAAAAAGGTTGGAGGAAGTGAAATATTTGATCAAGAAAGAGAGACCCTTAGTTCTCCTACTCAAGGAGACAAAAATAGGTGATCTAGAGGTCTGCCAAAATCAAAAAAGGATTTGCAATGGTATTGGTATTCTTTTCGTTAGTGCAAGAGGAGCTTCACATGGGATATACACCATGTGGTCTCAATCTTGGCTTAGATTGTTGGAATCTAGTTCAACCTCTCACTAGTTGGCTACTTGTTTTATTCATATTCCTTCAAATAAGGTATGCTACTTTGTTAATATTTACATTCATGTTCAATTCAGAGAAAAACATGATTGCTGGAATTCCTTAATGGCCCTTGGGGACATGATTTTTGGATCAAAATGCATATTGGATGGCTACTTAAATACAACTCGGTATTAGTGGGAGAAAAAGGGGTATCTCACATTCAAGATTAGTTCCAGTAACATTTAGAAGACCTTATCCATAAATTAAATTTGTTAGATATATCACCTTCCCCTAACAAATTCACTTGGAGCAATAAGTGGACTAGACCAGGCCATATTATTGCTTAGTTAGACATATTTTTAATTTTATATTCATTCTTATCCCAAAAAATATTGGTTAGCTCCATAATCCTTCCCTGGATTAACTCAAATCACACGTTGATTTCTCTTGACATCTCAAAAGACATTGACTTTGGGCCACTACCCTTTCATTATTTTTTGATATGGGAAAACTCACCAAAATTCAACAATATGGTAAAGAAGATTTGAAGTGAGTGGGTATTGTGAAGCCAAATTATGATATGGGAGAAAAAGATCAAGAACTTGAAGCTTTCATTAAAACATTAGGCCCAATACCAACAATAAAAAAGACAACGAAAGATACAAGTACATGAAAATAATGGAAATTATATAGGATAGATGGAGAATGGGTTAGTGACACATGATTTACTACAAGAAGAAAGAGAAGAATTTGCATCCTATCATAAAGATGCCAAAGAAGAATAAGAGATTTTGCGTTTAAAATATCAAAGAATTATGTTAAAGGATGGATTTATGAACACAATTTCTTTCACAAGCAAGAAAAAAGTCAAGTCTGGAAAAACAATATTAAAGAGATTGTTTAAAGAGGTATACAAATTTTAGATTTTGCATCACTAAAAGAGGATGCGGTCCATCACTTCAATGATTTGTTAGAGACACAATCTGTGGTAGCCCTAAAGCGAAACAATTAATGCTAGAACATATGCCTGCATTTATTTCACAAGAAGATAATGCCATGCTCACAAAAGAACCCATTGAAGAATAAATCCACCAAGTTATCTTTTCCTTCAATCCGAACAAATCATTGGGACTAGATGGATTCTCTGCTCATTTTTACAAAGAATATTGAGAGATAATAAAATTTTATTTTTTGCAGAATGGTGGGTTATACTTTAAAGAACAACTGTATGTTGGGGGGGGGGGGTTAATTCTTCCTTTTTATGCCCGATCCTGAAAGATCTAAATCCTGATTCCTTTTCAATATTATGGTCTATATCACTCTGTAATGTCTCTTATAAAGTGATCTCAAATATTTTGACCAAAGTATTAAGCCTATTTTTCCTAGAATTATCTCTCAAAATTAGGGAGGATTCATGCATCAAAGACAAATATTTGACAATATCATGTTTATTCAAGAGACAATCAAATCCATTCAAAATCAGGAAGACAAAGGCATGATCATCAAACTATATATGTCAAAGGCCTTTGACAGAGTAGGTCATGAATTCCTCTTCAAATTAATGTACAAATTTGGCTTTGATGCTAAATTTATTCGTTGGGTTTCTTTCTGTATCAAAGCACCATGAATTGCCCCTTTGGTTAAGGGAAGAGTGGCTTGTTTCTTCTGAGCCTTTTGATGGCTTCATCAAGGATGCCCTCTATCTCCTTTCTTATATATTATCTTGATAGATCCTCTTAGCTACATGTTGGAATATAAAAGGAAATGTGCGAGCCTTATGAGAATTAGATTTGCTAGAGGTATCAAAAGAATCAATTACTCTCAATTTGCTGATGATACACACTTGTTGGGGGGCACGTCCACAATAATAGCTAGAAGATTTTTTTTTGGATTCCTTTCTTGAAGCGTATGGAGGCAAAACAAACTCAAGGAAATCTCATTTTTATACATGGAATGTATCATTAAGGAAGCAAAGGAAAATTGGAAGAATTTTGGGTTTTTAAATAGTTGAATCATGGAAGCATTTCAAATATATAGGAATTCCAATATGATTGAAATCACATTCATCTCAAGCATGGGAAGGAGTCCTAGAAAAATTTAAAGGGAAATTTACCTCTTAGGGATCTTGATAGCTCAACCTTGTTGGGCGTGTTGTTCTTATGAAGAAAATTCTCTCTGATTTGGATTTATACCAATTTTTACCTCTCCTTGCTCCATAGTACATCCTTTCAACTTCAGTGAAAGAAACTCACAAATTCCTATGGGAAGATAGTAAGGAAATCTCCAAAAAATTCCATTTGCTTAAATCGGCCCTGATGAAGGCCCCTAAAAATCATGGGGGTTTGGGAATATGAGATCCATTGCTAATGAATAAGGAATAGGAGAAAAAATAGTTTGGATATTTTTCATCCATGAAGAAGACTAGTGGAGAGTAGTCTTGAAGAAAAAATATGTTCAAGGAGAAAGAGCTCGATGTCTAGAATCCATATAGATAATTAAAGGATGTTCCTTTGTTTGGAAATTATTTGTTTCATCATTCCCCCTCATTCACTCAGGGATGTATTGGAATCTTGGAAATGATAACAATATTAATCTATGGACTGTTAAGATTATGGACCAACGACTTCTTGAGCGATTTCTTGAATTGGTTGACATCTCCAATTGGGACGAAGATAGAAATTGGATGAGTTCAAACTTAAGGAATGTTCTATCAAATCTCTAGTGTTTGGATGCCAAGCTCCATGAACGATTGATAGGTTGTGCACCTTGGAGAAAGGGGGATAAAGATCAAATTGGTATGAATGCTTCAAATTATTTAGAAAAGGAAGAATACGTGGCTTTTCTCTTTTAGTCCAATGTGCCTCCAAAGCTCAACATTTGGAAAAAAATATGGAAGACTAATGCTAATCCAAAGGTGAATTCCTTGAGTTGACTTCTTGCACATAATAAAATTTTTATAGTTGAGAACGTTAGAAAGAGAGACATCCATTTCCCCTCAAGATGCTTTGTCTGCAAGAATAAAGTGGAAGATATCTCTCATATTTTTTTGAAATGTGAATATACAAAAAAGGTATGGATGGAGGAAACATCTCCTCTCCACGGTAGGGTTAAATGACACTCTACTCTGCAAGAATTCCTCCCCTCTTGGGAAAGTACAAAGGTAGTCTTACATGAAAACCTCTTCTCAAAACGTATTTGGAAACCCTTCCCAAATTTATATGCTAGAAATTTTGGCTTGCTAGGAACAATGCAATATTTAATAACAAGCATACTCCTCCCCAAAGAACTACAATTAAAGGATTATCATTGCGTGTCGAATTTGAATCTCAAAAGAAAGATCTTATCTCCCCTACGAAAGAGTTGGATTAGACGAAGCATGTATGGCTCAATAAATTGGTAGGTATGGATAACAACCCAAAAATTACTCATTGGAATCAACAAAAGATGAGATAATGCTGGAAGCTTAGAATGACAGATGTAGAATTCAAACACTAGAAGAATAGTAGACAAGGATGGATTCTCTATTTGATGGGGCATCCAAATGAAATCTAGGAGTGGTAGGAAGGGGATCTTTGCGGCTTTGAAGATGATGAAGTGTATAGGTACTCATGGGGACTTGGTCATATGAAAAATAATCAAGCATAACTTCATGGTCTTTATCAAGGTCTCTTGATTTCTAAAGAAAATCAAGTGCAAGAGCTCACAATCCTGGGAGTTTCCCTCATTTTGCAACATTTAGTTAAAGGCTTAACGTTGAAGGAGAAATCTATGGAAAATATCATGAAAAGAGCACGAAAAATGGTGAAACACATTCCATCAATAACATACTCATGTAGCATATGACCATAACAAAGAAGTAGACACACTTGCTAATGATGGATGCAAATTGAAACCAGTGGAATTTTCACATCAATGGCCAAATTAGACAATCAATTATCCCTTAATGGAGCCTCCTTAGGACTCTAGCAAGTTCATAATCACCAAGGACTTTATTATCGATCAATAGTTTCATGTTTTGTAAATATGTATTATGTTGCGACACTTCTGTAAGGTTTACATCTACAAAAACCCTAACTTTGTTTCTCAATAGTTTGCCCAGGAAAGATTAACATATCTCTTGGATAAGAGAAAAGTGATAGAAAATTTGAAAAAATTACTATTTAATTCTTGATGTATTTGCAGCGAGCCAAACACATTTATGTAATATAAATATTATTTTCTGTTAAAACACATTTTATACGATGAATATATATATTTTAGTTTTTAAAAAACTTTTTAAATAATAAAACTCAAAAAAATTATAAGAAATATCTATCATAGAAACAAAAAACAACATATCACATGTAAAAATTAAATTATGGTGAAGAAAATAACAATATTTATTGAAATACTTATTCTGGCTACTCTCCAGAATTTGATCCCTTATCGATTTTTCACTTTCGCATGTATACTATTTCCTGTTGGAAATAATACTGAGAGGGGGGTGAATCAGTATTATATAATTCTTTTAATAAATCTTCTTTATTTGTTCTTTGAATTATTTTTGCATGTCAGTACCATAAAATAATGAGCATGAACAAAAGAAAACAGATAGTCACACCAAAGAACACAAGATGTAAGGTGGAAACCCAATGTGGGTGAAAACCACCTGCTGCAATATGTCTCTATCTTCTTTCAAATTAGAAACTCCTTTTACAATGGTTTTGTACTGGTGCAGTCCTTTACCAGTACGCAGGCTGCAACCTGCAGAGAGCTACAACTCTCTCTCGTTTTCCAGTCTCTCCTGGAAGGGAGCTACAACCCCCTACTTCTTTTCTTACAAGGACCACTTTTCATAAATTTTCAAACTGGATCCATAAGCATCAATTGATCATCAAGTATAAGAGAATCACCCAATCAACTGTAGTAACCAGATCAACAATAATAGGACCAAACCCAGAACACAACAATGATAAACAAAGATTTTAAGAGAAGTAAGCACCCTGCTCAACTGCTTGCCTGCTTACGTAAGCACCCTGCTCAACTGCTGGCCTGCTTACTGTACTCACCCTGCTCAACTGCTTGCCTGCTTACAGTACGCACCCTGCTCAACTGCTAGCCTGCGTCCCGGACGCACCCTGCTCAACTGCTAGCCTGCGTACCTCGCTCTGAGTCTATTGAACTGCCTGCGTATGTACGCACCTGCAACCCTTCTGTGCCTGCGTACCGGCGCACCTGCAGCTCTTCTGTGCCTGCGTACCGGCGCACCTGCAACTCTTCTGTGCCTGCGTACCGACGCACCTGAACCCTTCTGCGCCTGCGTACCGGCGCACCTGAAACGCTTCGTTTCTGCGTATGTACACACTTTTCTCTTACTGCACCTGCGTACCTCCGGGCATAGATGATTTCAAGACTTCAGAAGTAACCCAGACAGTCAGATCTACAGATCTGAACATGCGCCGAAGAGATCTCGGTCCATCAGTAGATTCGCCTTGTTTAGATCTAGACCAGATCTAGCCCTCATAAGATATTCAACCCAAAACATGCACAAGCCAAATGATCTCCTTTGCTTTATATAGGAAAGCTCTTCCTTAAATCATGGATCAATACCACGAGCCGACACCATAATAACACAATACCGTCGGCTAAATACCAAGAGTAAAACATAAGAAAACCCCACATGTGAATTTCTTTGCCTTGAAATGTGTGCACTGGGGGTACGCACCTGGGGTACGCACCTCCTGAACGGGATAACTGCGGGTATGTACGCACTTTATGTAATACTGACCTGCGTGTACGCACCTTATGCAAGGTGTACCTGCGTACCCCTTATTTTCTTCAGAATTTGATAGCTGACCATCAATCTCTGCTGCTGACTTGAAGTACTGTGATCTACCACCTGAATGGGTTTCCATCAAGGACAACACTTTAGCCATAATGCCAACAATCTCCCCCTTTGGACTTGATGGCAACCTCAAAGCTTCAGCTTCATTCTCCCCCTTTGACATCAAGGGCAAAGGGTTATGCTCCCCCTAAGAACATGCTCCCCCTGAATATGAACCAGATTTGCATCGAAGAACCATAATCCACCATGAAAGAGATAGAGACATATTGCAGCTACTTCCAAGATCTCCTTCTGCACATCCTCCATAATGCCAACAATGCATTATATGCTCCCCCTGAACCTGTACCATCAATCAGAAGAGGTTCAGCAATAAGATGATGCATCAACAACCCCCAGCTTTTGCCTGAGGTATTCAAAAGTGTCCCTGGGCAATGGTTTGGTGAGAATATCAGCAACTTGTTCCTTAGAAGGAACATACTCCAACTTGACCTTCTGTTCAAGCACTTGTTCCCGGAGAAAATGATACTTGATTGGTATGTGCTTGGTTTTTGAATGCATAACAGGATTCTTTGAGATGCTGATTGCACTTGTGTTATCACATAAGATGGGGATTGGTGTTGTACAAGTGATTTGAAAATCCTGCAAAGTCTGCATCATCCAAAGGAGTTGGGTGCAACAAGATGCAGCAGCAACATATTCCGCTTCAGTTGTAGACAAGGCAATCGAACTCTGTTTCTTGCTGAACCAAGATACCAGTCTGGAACCCATAAAGAACACACCACCACTTGTGCTTTTCCTGTCTTCCACGCTTCCGACCCAATCTGCATCTGTATAAGCATGAAGTGTAAGATCTGTATCTCTAGGATACCATAAGCCATAATTTTGAGTCCCTTGAAGATATTTGAAAATTCTCTTCACTGCCTGAAGATGAGTCTCCTTCGGATTTGCCTGAAATCTTCCAACTATTCCAACTGCATGCATGATGTCTGGTCGGGTACCTGTCAAATAAAGTAAACTTCCAATCATAGATCTGTAGGTTGGTTGATGTACTGCTGCAGATTCATCATTTGCACTGAGGCTACATCCTGTGACCATGGGTGTACATACTGGTTTTGCATCTTCCATACCATATTTCTTCAAAATCTGTTTGAGATACTTGGTTTGAGGTTAAAAGATTCCTCCTTCTTTTTGTTGGATTTGCAAACCAAGGAAATATGTCAGTTCTCCTAGCAAGGACATTTCAAATTCTTTCTGCATGACCGAGGCAAAGTTTTGACTCATAGCTTCTTCATTGCTCCCAAAAATAATGTCATCTACATATACAACAAGTATTAGCAATTTGTCATTTTCAACTTTGATATAAAGATTGCTATCTGCTGATCCTTTTGAAAAGCCTTGTTGATGAAGATATTTGTCCAAACGGTAGTACCAAGCCCTTGGAGCTTGCTTGAGACCATAGAGAGCCTTTTTCAATCTGCATACAAGATTTGGATCATTTCCAAGAATGAACCCATCTGGCTGTTCAATGTACACTTCTTCTTCCAAGTCTCCATTCAGAAAGGCTGATTTCACGTCCATTTGAAATACTTTGAAGTTTTGAAAACTTGAGAGAGCAAGGAACATTCGGATGGCCTCAAGTCTTGCAACAGGAGCAAAGGTTTCTTCAAAGTCTATTCCTTCTTGCTGCGCATACCCTTTACAAACAAGTCTGGCTTTGTTTCTAATTACTTCTCCATTTTCATTCAATTTATTTTTGAAGACCCATTTTGTTCCGATAACATTCTTATCTTTTGGTCTAGGAACCAGCTCCCAAGTGTTGTTCTTTTCGATCTGCTCAAGTTCTTCATCCATTGCTTTCACCCAACATTCATCTTTGCATGCCTCTTTCACATTTTGTGGTTCAGTAGAGGAGAGTAATGCCAAATAGCTTGAAGCTTCTGCAACTGTTCTTCTTGTTTGTACACCTGCTTCTTTCTGCCCCATAATCTGAGATTCTGGATGATTCTTCTGAACATATCTGGATGGAGTCTTTTCTTCTATTCTTGTTTGCTCCTATGGTTCTTCTTCTTGAGGTTCTTCTTCTTCATCATTCTGTCGTTGGGGGTAGCCTTCATCTTCTTCGATGTCTTCATGATGTACTTGCCTAGGAAAGTATCCCTTTTCATCAACCACTACATCAATGCTGTCAACAATTCTGCCAAGTCTTTTATTGTAGCATTTTTATGCTTTGCTATGTGGAGAGTAACCAAGAAGAATGCCTTCATCTGCTCTAGGTTCAAGTTTGCCAAGCTGCTCATCCGTATTCTTGATATAGCATTTGCTCCCAAAGATTTTGAAGTGCTTTACCGAAGGAGTCCTACCACTCCAGAGCTCATGAGGAGTTTGAGTGCTGTTCACCCGGACATTTGTTTTGTTGAGAATAACAACCGCAGCATGTGCAGCTTCACCCCAGAAGGTTGCGGGAGTTCCTGACTCATCAAGCATAGCACGAGCCATTTGTTGGATTGTTCTGTTCATCCTTTCCACAACTCCATTTTGCTGAGGAGTTCTTGCTGTAGAGAATTCTCTTCTTATCCCATGTTCTTCACAGAAATCGAAAAATTCATTTGAAGTAAATTCCCCACCTCTATCAGATCTGAGGCACTTAATTTTGTGACCTGATTCATTTTCAACCAAGGCTTTGAAGGATTTGAATTTTTCGAATGCTTCATCTTTGTGCTTCATAAGTCCTAACCAGACAAACCTGGAGAAATCGTCAATGAATAATATCAAGTATTCTTCTCCTCGAGGTGTTCTTTTCCTGAAAGGACCGCATGTATCTGTATGTACTAGCTCAAGAGGCATGCTAGCTGATCCTTCTTTCTCTGGAAAGTTAGTTCTGGTTTGTTTTCCAAACTGACATGATTTGCATATGGTGTTGTCAGGAATTTTGATATCTGGAAGATCATGAACTGCCTGATATTTGCATGCTTTCCTTATTTGTGAAAAGCTTAGATGTCCCAACCTCTGATGCCATAACCAGTGCTCATCATCCTTGCTCAGATAGCATTGTTGTTGTCCTTCTTCAAATATGTACAGATTATTTGGAGTTCTTTTGCCTTTGATCACTGTTTTACCTGTATCAAGATCACGAACAAGACATCCATTTGATCTGAATATAACCTCGGTTCTTTGATCACACATCTGGCTGACACTTAGAAGATTATGCTTCAATCCATCAACATACAAAACATTTCCAGCCTTGACCTTTTCTTTTAACTGAGCAATGCCTTTTCCTTTTATAGTTGCAGGAGTATCATTTCCAAAAGAGACTTTCTTTCCCTTTTCTAGAGTAGAATAAGACTCAAGTTTTTCTTTATCACCTGTCATATGCTTCGAACATCCACTGTCAATGTACCATAGATTTTCCTGTCCCTCTGCATAAAATGCTATCCCACATCTTTCTGTTTGAGGTTCCTTTATTCTCCATGTTTTGGTGCTTGAGGCTTGTTCCTTTTTCTGCTGAAACCTGCTCCTGCATTCAGAGTCTTCATGACCAAAGTTATTGCAAATAGAACATTCAACTTCATTTTCAAGAACCGAAAAGTTGTTATAGGTCCTTTTTGTAATCCCCGTCATACTTCTTTGTTTTTGAGCTTCCCTAGTCATGATCGTTTTATATGCAACACATTGAGCTGCTTTGTGACCAAAGTTATGGCAAGAAAAGCATTGTCCATTGAAGAAACTTCTGCGGTTATCGAATCTACCAGCCAATTGATTGTAATTTCTATTGTCATCTATTCTTGAACCAAATTGAGAAGATTTTACCTGTGGCTGGTTGTAGCTTTTGTTCACCCTTAAGATGGATTGCCCCTGATAGTTTCTGTTTGTAATTTGTCCCTGCTTTACCTGATGATCTTCATTGTGCTTTTGCTCATTTCTTCTTGCTGCATCAAGATAACTTTTTGAGGTGGATGCTTGAGAGGTTTCTCCATTATAGCCCAGACCTGTCTTGTTTAGAGGAGACCGCTGCACATTGATAATCTCATCCAAAGTTTCAGATCCTTTGACAAACTTGAGATTAATAGCTTTTGTTTTCTCAATCTCTTTTCTAAGACCAACAATTTCACCTTCTAATTTTTCAAGATGTTTTTCCTTTTCATCAATTTGAAATTGTAGAGTATCAATGATCATGTTCTTTTCTTCTATACATCTCTTGAGTCTAGTAATTTCATCATAAAGGTTATCCACATCTATAGCATCCATATAATCATCATCTTCAAATGCCATTAACAACTTATATTCATTACCTTGTTCATCTTCATCACTGTTTGATAGACCATCACTATCTTCATGAGTGTAGTAGCTTTTCTTATTTGCATTTTGTTTCTTGTTCCATCTAGCAGGTTCCTTTCCTTTATCCTTATAAGAACATTTTGCAGCATAATGACCTACTCTTCCACAAGCAAAGCATTTAAAAGGTAACTTACCTCTGAACCTTCCAGAACCCCTTTGAAGATTTCTGACAAAATTTGATTCTTCTTCCTCTTCTTCTGGGACGTGGCTCGCTTCATAATAATCTCCTTTGCCTGATGCCTTGAAAGCATCTTCTCTTCTGTCTGATGGACCTCCCTTCCTCATTTCATAAGCAGTTAGAATTCCATGTAGCTGAGACATAGTAAGAATTCATAGATTTTCCTTTTCTTCTATTGCAGATACTTTAGATTCAAACTTGGGGGACAATGATCTTAGAACCTTTTCAACCACAATAGCCTCTTTTATTTCTTCACCCAAATTTTTCATACAGTTAACAACCTCATCTACCCGAAGAAAATAGTTAGCCACACTTTCATCATTATACATTTTGAGAGTCTCATATTGAATTCTGAGAGTTTGAAGTTTAGCACGTTTTACCTGTTCATCTCCTTCATAGCTCGTGACAATTTTGTCCCATATCTCTTTTGCGGATTTATAGTGCATTACCTTCATGAATTCTGATTGAGATATACATCCTAATAGAGTACTGACTGCTTTCGCATTTGTTTCATACTTCTTTTTCTCGGCTGCATCTGTAGGAGTAGCTGAAGGAAAAGCGTAGCCTGTCTCTACAATGTCCCAAACTTCTGTACCAAGAGATTGAAGATAGGCAGTAACTCTTACCTTCCAATTATTGAAGTTTGTCCCATCAAAAACGGTGGCCTGATTGATGCTTCTCTCTCGTAGTTGCTCATGATGAACGATCTACCTTCAAGCGATCAAGCTTCTCTGAAGGACCTGTTCTGATACCAATTGTTGGAAATAATACTGAGAGGGGGGTGAATCAGTATTATATAATTCTTTTAATAAATCTTCTTTATTTGTTCTTTGAATTATTTTTGCATGTCAGTACCATAAAATAATGAGCATGAAAAAAAGAAAACAGATAGTCACACCAAAGAACACAAGATGTAAGGTGGAAACCCAATGTGGGTGAAAACCACCTGCTGCAATATGTCTCTATCTTCTTTCAAATTAGAAACTCCTTTTACAATGGTTTTGTACTGGTGCAGTCCTTTACCAGTACGCAGGCTGCAACCTGCAGAGAGCTACAACTCTCTCTCGTTTTCCAGTCTCTCCTGGAAGGGAGCTACAACCCCCTACTTCTTTTCTTACAAGGACCACTTTTCATAAATTTTCAAACTGGATCCATAAGCATCAATTGATCATCAAGTATAAGAGAATCACCCAATCAACTGTAGTAACCAGATCAACAATAATAGGACCAAACCCAGAACACAACAATGATAAACAAAGATTTTAAGAGAAGTAAGCACCCTGCTCAACTGCTTGCCTGCTTACGTAAGCACCCTGCTCAACTGCTGGCCTGCTTACTGTACTCACCCTGCTCAACTGCTTGCCTGCTTACAGTACGCACCCTGCTCAACTGCTAGCCTGCGTACCTCGCTCTGAGTCTATTGAACTGCCTGCGTATGTACGCACCTGCAACCCTTCTGTGCCTGCGTACCGGCGCACCTGCAGCTCTTCTGTGCCTGCGTACCGGCGCACCTGCAACTCTTCTGTGCCTGCGTACCGACGCACTTGAACCCTTCTGCGCCTGCGTACCGGCGCACCTGAAACACTTCGTTTCTGCGTATGTACGCACTTTTCTCTTACTGCACCTGCGTACCTCCGGGCATAGATGATTTCAAGACTTCAGAAGTAACCCAGACAGTCAGATCTACAGATCTGAACATGCGCCGAAGAGATCTCGGTCCATCAGTAGATTCGCCTTGTTTAGATCTAGACCAGATCTAGCCCTCATAAGATATTCAACCCAAAACATGCACAAGCCAAATGATCTCCTTTGCTTTATATAGGAAAGCTCTTCCTTAAATCATGGATCAATACCACGAGCCGACACCATAATAACACAATACCGTCGGCTAAATACCAAGAGTAAAACATAAGAAAACCCCACATGTGAATTTCTTTGCCTTGAAATGTGTGCACTGGGGGTACGCACCTCCTGAACAGGATAACTGCGGGTATGTACGCACTTTATGTAATACTGACCTGCGTGTACGCACCTTATGCAAGGTGTACCTGCGTACCCCTTATTTTCTTCAGAATTTGATAGCTGACCATCAATCTCTGCTGCTGACTTGAAGTACTGTGATCTACCACTTGAATGGGTTGCCATCAAGGACAACACTTTAGCCATAATGCCAACATTTCCCACAGACAGTAAGTGCATTTCCCTTACTATAGGGATGACCCTAATCCAGAATATGAACCATAGAAAAAGACACCCAGTAGACCAATCACGATAATACCAGTTACAGTACCTATCAACCAAAGAGGGATCCTTCCAGTGGTATCGGCCATTTCTCTTACTCCCTTTCAAATTTTCTTAAGTGGTCATACTCGAGACATAAACAGTCATAGCATAGATAATTATGCGTATTGGATCTCTTCGAATGGAGTGAGAATATTATCATTGTTCCTAATTGAAAAAATAACTGGAGAATGGAACAACAAGTAAAAAAATTAGTAGCAACCCCCAGTAGAGACTGGTACGATTCAATTCAACATTTTGGTCGTTCGGGTTCGGTCGTGTCATATCTACATACTTCCTCTTCCTTTAGTATAGAGTTTATCGTTGGATGAACTGCATTGCCGATATTGATCCCAAGAAAAAAACTGTAGGGATAGCTAGCCCGTGAACGGCCAACCATCTAACTGTAAAAATTGGATAAGTTCTATCTATAGTCATTAGTGCCTCGTAAAAAGATCTAGTAAATTCATCGAGTTGCTCTAACGGATTAAAACGGCCAGTTACTAATGGAACCTCTTGTCGACTTTCTGTGAAATACTCATTTGGCCGGGGGCTCCCGAACACATCATAAGCCTAACCTGTGCTTACAAATAACCAACCTGCAATGAATAGAGAAGGTATGGTAATGCTATGGATAACCCAGTATCTAATACTAGTAATAATATCAGCAAAGGAGCGTTCTCCCGTATTCCCAGACATGCTCAGCTCCATATATTATTGTAAAGTTAGTCAAGGGGGGATTGATCCCATGAAAGATAGAGATCAGGAAATGGAAAACTACTGATATCTTCTCCAATCCTTGTTCGATTGTCAATGTTATACCAAGGGTATCTTTAAAGTCTACTGGACCAGTATAGCTAGCTTTCTTCTGACACAACAATACAATTTTGATGGGTATCGAGAAGGAACGGGATAAAATGATTCTGTTCCTGCCAGTAGTTATTCTATCTCTGTTTGGTCGACTAAATCCCAATAGAAAGAAGAGAATATTGCATGTTCCGAGGTCCGTCCGGGTGTAAGGAACCCCAAATCCCTCAATCGATGTTGTAACAATAGCATAGTGGAAATTTTTGATTGGAATTAGCTTTTGCATACGGGTGACTTTAGAACCGAAAAAGAGGATGAGTGCCGCTTGCAAAGGATATCAATCACTATCAATAAAACTCATCCAGAATATTATTCTTTTATATTCTTCCTTTTTCATTTCGACATGACATTATGCCCGTGTAGATGAACCTAGTAATTCAAATTGCACGGGGATCATTGGTGCTACGCAAATGTATGTTGCTTTTCCAATAGTATCCGGCACAGACAGATGCTAAGAATAATAAAATACCTTTAACACGTAATGGATCTTGAAGTACTATCTCTGCATCTCCTTGACCAAATCCACCCAAATTAGGGTTATTCGTTAATGGCTGATCGACCTTGATCAATTCGCCTTCTAAAATAAGAAGCTCCGGTCCTGGAGGTACAATGTCAACCACTTGCCCACCGTCTGATGTATTATTGATAGTTATCTCATATCCACCCTTTTCTTTACGTAAAATTTTGCTCACTCTTCCTGTTGCTGAAGCACTATAGACCGTATTGTTGCTCTTACTCCCATCGGGATAAATTTGTCCTCTTCCTCTATTACCACCCACATATATGGGATATTTCAGGAAGTGAGTTTATTTATCAGTAGAAGGATCTGGTGAAAGGATGGGGAACACAAGTTCACTATATTTTTGACCGGGAACATGACCTATTACAATAATGTTTTTTTTATTGGGACGATAGTTCTGAAAATAAATATTACCCGTCTTTTGTCTAATCTCAGGGGAAATACGATCCGGAGGGGCTAATTCAAAGCCCCCGGGTAAAACTAGAACAACTCCTACATTTAAAGCCCCTTTCTTGCCATTAACAAGAACTTGTTTCATCTGCATATCATAGGGAATCTTAACAACTACTTCAAATATGGTATTGGGAAGCACAGATTGTGGAACCTCAATATCCACAGGTTTTTTTGCCAAGTGACAATTGGCACATACAATACGTCCAGTGGCTTCTCGGGGATTTTCATAACCCTGCTGTGAAAAAATGGGATATGCATTCGAAATGGATGTCCGAGTTAGGATATGTATCATGACCAGGACGAAAATTAACCGAGTCATCTTTTTCGCCCATTCATAAGTATTTCTATTTTGCATGGTTCAATTATTGGTTCCAAATCATTTTTGGGGTGAGAGTAGGTAGCTATCATAGTTACCTGTCAAAAATTCTGCTACTATATTGATTCAACCAAACCTAAAAATAAGAAATCGGAAGTCTCGCACCAGGAGAAGAATGAAGGGGAGGAATAGATAATTCCTGAACACAGAATACACTTTATTATTCTGTTTCAATTATTTCGGTCGGAGAAAACAACCTACCTATTCTTTATTCATTCATCGAATGATAAATTACTACAAGTGAAGGAGATATACGATTGAAACGACGGAAGATCCAATATTTAAGAATCGTATCTAAGATGACTGGAAAAGTTGAAACAAGACCAGATATGATTCGTTCATTATGGGCAAATCCATAACTTTCGGAGATCGAATCGATCATCAGTTCCCAACCATGGGGTGAACTCTTGACCAATAGGAAGTTCAACGGTACTACTAAATGGGATTTCTCCTTTTGATTTTGGAGTATTATTCATCCAATACAAACAAATAATTGGAGTATATTCTCAGACGGAGAAGATGGATTATGGGAGTGTGTGACTTGAACTATTGATTAGGTCATGCAGATACTTTCTCCGATCTACCACATAAATATTTCTGATAAAATGTGTCTCTGTCCCAATTTCCTTATCAGAAATAGGAAGTTTAGCACCTGGGTGGAAAGGCATTGGTCAGTTTGTTCTGTTCCAAGAGAATTCTTTCTATGATCAAATCCGAATCAGGAAGGCCCTCGTGAGATCCAGACAATGGGACAATATTTTCATATATTCAATAATTGGACTATATGACTTTACTTCTCCTTTTCATAGTGTGAAAATGCATCCATTTCCCTTGCACCCATTTCGATGGGAAAACTATTGGAGTGAAAGAAGTGATCTAAGGAAGGAGAGAGGCCGGATCAATAACAAGTCAATACCTTGTATGCTAAAAAACTTTTGAGGTCTATTCGTGGTGATAAACACAAATTACAAGGACTAAGATGGTCCAAAAGGCATATTGATCATGATCGAATTTGTGAGCTTACTTGGGTCATGAGCATTTAACTGGAATAATAAAATGACCAATGATGGATGATCATAGAAATTATTAGTTCCTATTTTTCCAATTCGTCTTCCATCACGGGAAAAAATAAGTGATATATACTTCCTCCAGTTATTGTTCGAGCAGGATGATAAAAATTGGCATGTCCGGTTCTTTCGGGGGATAGATCCATAAAGATCTACTTATCCAAATAACAAAGAAATCTGACCTAAATGATCCTGTATTAAGGGCTAAATTAGCTAAAGGTATGGGACATAATTATTATGGAGAGCCCGCTTGGCCAAATGATCTTTCATATATTTTTCCAGTAGTAATTTTAGGTACTATTGCATGTACAATAGGTTTAGCGGTTCTAGAACCATCAATGATTGGTGAACCAGCAAATCCATTTGCAACTCCTTTGGAGATATTGCCCGAATGGTATTTTTTCCCTGTATTCCAAATACTTCTTACAGTACCTAACAAATTATTAGGTGTCCTTTTAATGGGTTCAGTACCCGCGGGATCATTGACGGTGCCTTTTCTAGAGAATGTGAATCAATTTCAGAATCCATTTCGTCGTCCAGTAGCTACAACAATATCCTTGATCGGTACTGCAGTAGCCCTTTGGTTAGGTATTGGGGCAGCGTTGCCTATTGATGAATCTTTAACTTTAGGTCTTTTCCAATCCAATTTGATCCAACTGTCATAAAAATATTTCAATTTTTTTATTCATATATCTAGGGAGTAGTTGCTTTAAGACAAATTATATCTCCCTAGATATACCCATCTTGTCAGATATTTCTTTCGAATATTCCACGAAAGAGAGATATGTCAAAGATTCTCATGACTCTCCAAAAGAACTTGGGTAAAGGAAATGAAGAGATGAAATGAAACCAACCATTTTATGAACCTAAAACTAATTCCTGGGTGGATCAATTGCAAAAAGTTTTTGTAGAACTTCCAATACCTGTTCGACAGATTCCTTCCCGAAGTGTTCAATTCTCATTAGATCTTCTCGATTGTAATTTAAGAGGTCCAATAATGTATGTATATTGGTTCTTCTGAGGGAGTTATAGGTTTTGGGGGGTAACTCTAATTGGTCAATGAAAATAAGTTGAAATGCTATTTTTTCTTTCGTTTCCCCCGTATCAATCAATACGTGCGAAAGGGGGAAGGGAAGCATATTAGACCCTTTTTTATTGTTCATTCCATCGATGTTCTGTTCCTCTCCATGTAGGAAGGGAATAAATAAGACGATCAAATTTCGAGAAGCTTCGTAAAGTGCCTCCCTAGGAGTTAACCCCCCATTCTTCCATATTTCCAAGAAAAGGACTTCTCGTATTTCATTTCCGCTCCCATAGGAATGAATACTATAATTCGCATCGCGAACATGCATAAAAACAACATCTATAGGAAAAATTCCGTCCTGATAATTATTTGGACTATGTATAATATATTCGCGATTTTTTTCAATTTGTAATCTGATATCAGGAGTAATTGATTTAGTAAGTCTAGCTATATGTTGTGTAGTATCAATTATTTTCACAGAAGGTGGTAATATGATATCTTGAGCAGTTACATTTCTGGGTCCAACAATATAAATAGAAGCTTCTCGGATTCCGTACGAGTCACTTCTAAATACAATTTCTTTTAGATTCATCAAAATGTCATGTACTGATTCTTCAATACCTATTATCGCGGAATATTCATGTTTTATGTTCTCTAATTTTACACGTGTGATACATGTTCCTTATACTTCTCCAAGTAAAGCTCTTCGCATTGCGATGCCTATTGTATCGGCTCGACCTTTGCGGAGCAGGGATAGAGAAAAACGGCCATAATGAAGACGCTTACTATATGCTCTGGATTCGATGCATTTCCATCGTAGTGTCTGAATAGAGACTGAGGTTTCATCTCGAATCATACCAAGAATATTTGATCAGATCATTAAATCATTTCTTTCTCTTGAAATTCATTAAATTCTTACACACATCTCTTGTAATGTGTTTTTATGGTATTGCAGGTCTGTTCATTAGCTCTTATCTGTGGTGCACAATTTTGTTCAATGTGGGTAGTGGCTATAATAAGTTCGATAAAAAAAAGGAATTGTATGTCTTTTTCGTTGGGGATTTCCCGGAATAAATCGTCGTATTTTCCCACGATTTCTTATGAAGGATATTCAGATGATCAAAATGGAAATTCAAGAAGGTATTTCCCCTCGTCGTGTTCTTTATATGGAAATAAAGGGCCGACAAGACATTCCTTTAACTCGTACTGGTGATAATGTGAACCTAAGGGAGATCGAACAGAAAGCCGTTGAATCAACCCGTTTCTTGCGTGTATCCATTGAAGGGTTTTGAAATCGGGGGTGTCTTTATCCTTGACATACATTCAAATGTAAAAACATTTGAATATATGTCGAGGATAAAGGAACATGAATAAATATCCAATCAGGAAATTTCAATAAATATTCCATTTTCATACAATGAAATATTTATTGAAATTTCATTGTATGAAAATGGAACGATATAGGATCTTTACGAACAATATATTATTTTTATGAAATAGTATAGAAAGAGGTAATATAGAAAAAGCAATAAGTTAAAATAGAATTGGTACCAATAGACGAATATGATGTCTCAGAAACAACAATTACTAGATAGAGTGGTCCGGTTTCCCTAAAACTAAAACGCTTTTTTCCTCTCATCAAGATCCAATTATGACTTTTTGTCGTTCTCTCATTTTTCAAGAGCGTTTGTCATCTTTGGAGATAACTGGGGAAATATTCGTAAAGGATCTAGTGATCAGGATTCAAAAGATCTTGGCAATGAATAAGACTTATGTTACTTCAAGTTATTCTTCTAAAAAAGAAGAAGATGAAAAAAATGAATAGATAATTGGTCCATATATAAATGATTTGGAATGATCTCCTTATGCTCCGTCTCACCCATTTTGAACAAACCTTTTTCTTTTTTCCCGAGTATATTTTTTTGATCGGGATCAAACAATTACGCAATAGATCAATCTATGGATCCCATACCTCATTCCATCACTCGTACTTTGTCTAGATTTCGGACAGAACTGACAAGTGAATCAGGTTCGTTAGCGATTCACGAATTGGAAGTGTCCGAATATAAAGCATCAACTTCCCTACGATATCTCGCATGTTTAGTAGTACTGCCTTGGGTAATTCCTATTTCATTACGGAAACCAGAAAGAGATGGATCGTTTTGTGAAAGAATCTTTGGACCTATCAAAAGTAGAGTTTGTTCTTGTGGAAATTCTCCAGGGATTGGAAATGAGAAGATAGATGCAAAATTTTGCACACAATGTGGAGTTGAATTCGTTGATTCTCGAATTCGAAGATATCAAATGGGATACAATAAAATGGCATGTCCGGTGGTTCATGTATGGTATTTGAAACTCCTTCCCAGTTATATTGCGAATCTATTAGCTAAAACTCGGAAAGAATTAGAAGGTCCAATATACTGCGATGTGTGACTTGATCACAAGTTCCGATCATACAGATCCGTAATCAGGAACTGTCATCCTATTAAATCTCATTGGGATGCCTTTAGCTCTGACATGACCCTCCAGTGGAGTAGCATGAAGCTCAAAATTATAAGCATCGTTTCAAGATGCTGAGAAAGAGGAATTAGTCCAGGGTTTAGATATTATGTATCAAATTGCTAATTGAACTTCGTGAAAACACTTCTTTCAGATAATGGAATTTGAAATTCATTCTCTTTTATTTGGGTTAGCCCTGAATAGAGGTATTCCGGACCAAAGATATGGCTATAGGAGTCTATTCATCGTACATATGCTTCGATCAAAAGTATTGTAACCATCGAAGTAAAGCAAAGCAAGCAGGAACCTAAAGGATCAAATGGAACGAGATAAAGACAAGTAAATCCCGTATATTTGGTAATAGGAAGTTCGACAAATTAGTTAGTTATACGGGGAGATAACTGGGGAAATATTCGTAAAGGATCTAGTGATCAGGATTCAAAAGATCTTGGCAATGAATAAGACTTATGTTACTTCAAGTTATTCTTCTAAAAAAGAAGAAGATGAAAAAAATGAATAGATAATTGGTCCATATATAAATGATTTGGAATGATCTCCTTATGCTCCGTCTCACCCAATTTGAACAAACCTTTTACTTTTTTCCCGAGTATATTTTTTTGATCAGGATCAAACAATTACACAATAGATCAATCTATGGATCCCATACCTCATTCTATCACTCGTACTTTGTCTAGATTTCGGACAGAACTGACAAGTGAATCAGGTTCGTTAGCGATTCACGAATTGGAAGTGTCCGAATATAAAGCATCAACTTCCCTACGATATCTCGCATGTTTAGTAGTACTGCCTTGGGTAATTCCTATTTCATTACGGAAAGGTTTGGAGCCTTGGGTTACAAATTGGTGGAATACGGTTAAATATCAGAAAATTTTTGCCACTATTTGGTCTGGGTTTGAATCCCTCAGTTCTTTTTTTTTCTTCAAGAGCTCACCAGGTGAATTTTGGAGTTCCTCAGCCCCAACTAATCGGAATCCCATCCAATAAAATGGAAGAATTATAAATCTGCAAGATAATAGATAGGAATACTGCAAATAGAGCCATTGCAAAACCCATAAGAGGAGTAGTTCCCCATCCAGGAGCTACTTTACCATATTCTGAATTAAGCGGTTTTAAGGTGGTTCCTACAAGGGTTTCTTTTGGCGTGGTTTTGGAAGTATCATCAATGGTCTGTGTAGCCATAGAAACTATTGTATTGGTTGAGATCTGTTAACTTTGTTATTATATGGTAAACATACCATGATATTGGGATCACCTAATAATGGAAACTGCAACCTTAGTCACCATCTCCATATCTTGTTTACTTGTAAGCTTTACTAGTTATGCCCTATACACCGCCTTTGGGCAACCCTCTAAACAACTTAGTATCTTGAGTCTAGTAAATAAATAGTTCCTGGTTTATCTACCCGTATCCAGATATTGATCATTTTGAACCAAAAGCAAACTTTGTGGCGGAATGGTTAAGTTCTGTACTTGATCCTGACCATCAATAGTAATGGATAAGTTCTTATGACATAGATAAGTAGGATGTCCATTACGTGTACGTGTGGGATAAACCAAATTTTCATTGAATTCAATCTTTCCATTGAAAGGGGCTCGTATATGTTCTGCAATATCACCAGTAAATATCCCCCTAGTATGAAAAGTCCTTAGTGTTAGTTGAGTTCCTGGTTCTCCAATGGATTGGCCCGAAATAATACCTATTGCTTCTCCTAATTCAATCAAGTGACTGTGAGTAGTACTCCGACCATAACATAATTGACAAATCCGAGATATACTCTTGCAAGTAAAGGGGGTTTGTATATATATTGGTTGTGTTCGAATGTTTATTAATTGATTGGCAAGTCCAACTCCAATATCCTGATTGCACGTGGCAATGCATCTCCTATTTATATATACATCGTCTGCTAGCACACGGCCAATCAGTATTTGTGTTCGTACAACAATTTCATTTCTGTCCCTCTCTCGACCTCGAATGGGACTTACGAAAATACCTTGGATAGTGCCACAATCTGTTCTACGTACTACAATGTGTTGAACTACTTCAACGAGTCTACGTGTGAGGTATCCAGCATCTGTTGTTCGTACAACAGTATCCACAACTCCTTTACGAGCCCCATAATAAGAAATAATATATTCCGTTAAAGAGAGCCTTCGCGTAAATTCCGTCGAAAGGGTAGATCGATGATTTGTCCTTGAGGATCTGACATTAATCCTCTCATACCTACTAATTGGTGAACCTGAGATGTACTTCCCCTAGCTCCTAAGAAGGACATCACATGTACTGGATTTAAGGGATCAGTCATGCTAAAATTCGGATTCATTTCTTTTCTCAAATATTCACTGGTAGCATACCATATCTCAATCGATTGACGTAATTTTTCCACTGCGTGTACATTCCCATAATGATTCTGTGTCTCCGAAACAGAACCTTGTTGCTCCGCATCTTGGACGAGCCATCCTTTGGAAGGTGCTGTTAAAAGATCATCAATTCCTAATGAAATAGCTGTATCAGTAGCTTGTTGAAAACCCGAAGTCTTGAGTTGATCCAAGATATGTGATGTATATGTCATTCCGAAGTGATCTATTAATCTGCTAATAAGCTTTTTAATGGCAGTTTTATCCATCACTTTATTATAAAAGGGAAAATTATCAAAGGGCAATCTAGTTCGTTCCTTCATAAGGAAAAATCTCCATATTTTCATGAGCAGGATTAAGCAATGGGTTCAAGCCGATTATTCGAAGTCTTCCTCGATCTCTATATCTGCACTAATGAAAAAAATCATAAGATCAATAACATTAGATCCTGGGAGCTGGTAGTGATTTATTTGGGTGTTCAGAACAGGCAAACCCTTGTATGGCTTCTTCCATTTCTCGATTGAAACGAGTACGACCAACAGTTGTTCGAATGTATATATTAAGGATTTCTCCCATTCTACCTTTTCTTATTCGATAATGTTCATGGATTTCGTGGAAAGTACCCAAAGATTCGTATTGAACTTCGATAGGGGCTTCTTGGTTTACTGAGGTAATGATACGTAAATCCACTTGCCCCCACCGGAGCCATAAGGGGCTGTATAAGTCAATTCGTTTCTGTCGGTAAGCTCTGAGCACATCATCATAACTATAAAAGGAAGGTTTCTTACAAGAAAAGCTTTTATTTTCCGAGTGATACGGATGGTACCTATTCCCATAAATACCTTGACTATTTTGGACCGTTGATATATAAAGTCCAAGAAGCATATCCTGAGTCGGTATAGAAATAGGATCCCCGATAGCTGGAGACAAAAGATTTGTCTCAGAAAACATGAGTAAACGAGCTTCTGCTCTAGCTTCCAGAGATAAAGGTACATGGAAGGGGGTAGAATTCAAGTAGAAATATCGATCTAAAGATTCTTTCCACATTCAATTTTGTAAGTAAAACTGAAAACTCACTCTTGATCAATCATTTTTTTACTTTCAAATGTTTCACCGTAGGATCTCCGACTATCAACTTCTATCCCTTTTTCCCTTTTTATTTTTGAGGTCGAAAAGCAAAACCAATATTCAGAGTAAGTTTATGGCCAAGAGTGGAGATATAAGAGTAACAATTACTTTGGAGTGCACTAGTTGTACCCAAGATAGTGTTTATAAAAGATTCCCGGGGATTTCTAGATATACGACTCGGAAAAATCGACGCAATACACCTATTCGATTGGAATCAAATAAATTTTGTCCCTATTGTTACAAGCATACCATTCATGGAGAGATAAAAAAAAGAGATTAAACGTACTACCCATGGATAGGAATAAATCACAGATATAAAAAGAAATGGTATTTCAACAAGATCTTTAATGGAACAATATTTTAAAAAGATTTGGAATAAATAGTATTCAAAAGGTTCATGAAACAAACTATGGATAAACCCAAGCAATCTTTTCGTAGACATTTGAAACCAATTCGCAGACGTTTGAAACAAATTCGTAGATATTTGAAACCAATTCGTAGACATTTGTCACCTATTAGGTCGGGAGATCAGATCGATTGGCGGATACCTCTGATCCCGCTTGGACAAAACGAAAGATGTTATCAATAAATAATAGTACGTCTTGCTCATTGACATCTCAGAAATATTCAGCCATGGTTAGAGCAGTTAAACCGACTCTCATGCGAGCTCCCGGTGGTTCATTCATCTGACCATAGACCAGAGCCACTTTTGATTCTGATATTTTTTGTTCATCAATTACTCCCGATTCTTTCATTTCCATGTAAAGATCATTCCCTTCACGGGTACGTTCTCCTACTCCTCCAAATACAGATACCCCTCCATGAGCCTTAGCAATGTTGTTGATCAACTCCATAATGAGTACTGTTTTACCCACTCCAGCTCCTCCAAATAAACCAATTTTTCCCCCACGGCGGTAAGGAGCCAAAAGATCTACTACTTTAATGCCTGTTTCGAAGATGGATAATTTTGTATCCAACTCTGTAAAGGCGGGAGCAGGTCTATGAATAGGAGATGTTATGCCAGCATCTACAGGACCCAAATTATCGACAGGTTCTCCAAGAACATTGAAAATTCGTCCGAGAGTAGCTCCACCAACTGGAACACTTAGAGGAGCTCCCGTGTCAATCACTCTCATTCCTCTCGTCAAACCATCTGTAGCACTCATAGCTACAGCTCTAACCTTATGATTTCCTAATAATTGTTGTACCTCACAAGTAACCTGAATTTCTTGACCGGCTGTACATTGACCCTTAACTATCAACGAATTGTAAATATTAGGTATATTACCTGGAGGAAAAGAGACATCCAGTACTGGGCCAATGATTTGAGCAATACGTCCCACATTTTTTTCTACACGTGCGGAAACCCTAAGAACAAGAGGATTTTTTCTCATACAAAAATGGAAATAATTTCCATGAAGAATATATAAATATGATTTTGCCAATATCATCAATAAAAAAAAAATGTTCCATATTGGGTCGATCAGACCAGTAAATAATAAATGGAAGTTACCACCTTGGATTTTCAATTCATGGGAGGTAGTATGGGCTCTGTAGTAGGTGAGAAAATAACCCGTCTGATCGAGCGCGCTACCGCAGAATCTCTTCCATTAATTATGGTGTGTGATTCCGGAGGAGCACGCATGCAAGAAGGAAGTTTTAGTTTAATGCAAATGGCTAAAATAGCTTATGCATTATATATTCATCAGAAGGAGAAAAATTTGTTATATATATCGATTCTGACGTCACCGGCAACTGGTGGAGTGACTGCTAGTTTTGGCATGTTGGGAGATATTATTATTGCCGAACCTAAAGTGTACATTGCATTTGCAGGTAAAAGAGTAATCGAACAGACATTAGGTCAGAAAGTGATTGAAGATTTTCAGGTGACTGAGCATTTATTTGGTCATGGTTTATTTGATTTGATCGTTTCACATAATCTCTTAAAAGGTGTTCTGAGTGAACTATTTTGGTTTTACATTTTACGGTCTTCCTTGTAAATAAATAAAAATAAAAAAATGAACATTGAGTTTCCTTATCAGGAAAAAGGATCAAATCGAGTTCCTTGTAACGGAAGTGACAGTGATACAGTTTCTTATCGCGGCGAAGGAGAGAATTTCTTTTCACCCCCTTCTTATTAACAATTTATGATCCTCGAGCCTATACTAACAATCCATATAGCCAATTCTCCGCTTTCAGAAATCAGAGAAATTTTGGTCAGGATTCATGTTCTTCCACTATTTTACTTATATAGTAAGTGTTCTAATGGATCTCTATGTTGTAATATAGAACTCATTGTTGAACTCATCGAGATCTTATTAAAAAAAAAAATTGCCCCAACTGGAAATGCTTTTTTAGTATTTTCGGGAGAGACGGGGAAAGGAACAACGAACACTTGCATACATGTATTCTATGAAGAAGGACGAATGGGACCGCTTATTTGGTCCCATCACTTATTTGACCTTATAATTATTCTTTGTAATATGGATAAACATTTCATTGATTAAGTAAGGTACTCGTTCTATGATAATTCCTAACCTACTCCCTAACCTACTCTCTAACCTACTCTCTAACCTACTCCCTATCCTACCCTCTATTTTGGTGCCTTTAGTCGGATAACTGATCTACCTATCTATATAGTGGATCCAAAAATTCTATACGGAACTGAGATAGTTACCTTGCAAAAAGACTTTGATTTGGACAATCAATCTGAAGTATAGAAAGAGATATACTTCATCTTTTTGAGGGTAGGAGAAAAGATAGAACCTGATCATTGAATTGATTGGAAGTTAAATCAGAAACTCATGTCATTGACTTTTTTTGGTCCTTTGGTTAATATGAACTCCCAATGAATCATCTCCAATTCTTTGGAAATTTTGGTAGAGGACTAAAGAATAGTGGATTGAGCCGTATGAGGTAGGAAACTCTCAAGTACGGTTCTGAGGGAAGAAAACTTTTCCAAGTTTACCTATCCCGACTGAGGAGAACAGGCCATTCGACAGGGAGATCCTGAAACTGCGGAGGCTTGGTTCGATCAAGCTGCTAAGTATTGGGAACAAGCTATAGCACTTGCTCCAGGCAATTACATCGAAGCACAAAATTGGTTAAAGATTACAGGACGCTTTGGAGAATGAGAGTTTCTATTATTTGGAAATCGTTTTCATTATTGAATATCTGACTCGAAATCAATGGGATTTTTCCAGAATATTCCCAAAAATTAGATTCTATTTCGTCGACATCTTATAGGAATACATTTACAATATAAAAAGAATACCTTTTCTGATTCTGGATTGTTGATGGATCTTCTTAATAGGGGTAAAGTCCATCTCCGCACCATTGATTTATATCATAATCAGAATGGGTACACAAAACAATAATGGGATATAGTACCCCTATCCCTATATAGGGATAGGGGTACTATATCCCATTATCACAAGAAACTTCAATTACTTTTTTCTTTTCCTACCAACTCGATTATTTTATCCCGGGCAATAAACATGCGTGGGCCATCTCACGGAGTATGTGTCCGACAATCCAAAGTCTCGATAGTTGGCTCTAGGTCTTTCAGTCGAAGAACAACGTCGATGGAGACGTGTAGGTGCACTATTACGTGCTAAACCGGGAAAACATTAAAAGATATGTCCTACATTCATTTTTGAAGGTACCCCTAATGGATTCAATACCATATCAACTGGTATTCCATTTTGCAAATAGGGCATATCTTGTTTGGGCAAAACTATTGAAATAATACCTTTGTTACCATGCCTTCCAGCTACTTTATCACCCACTTGTATCTTACGTTTTTGTGATATATATACGTGTACTGTTTCCACATTATCACCAGAATCATCTACTCTATTGATCCATCTCACATCGATAACTCGACCCCTTCCACCTATAGGTGCTCTGAGACAATTTTCTCTCGCAGTGGATACCTCAATACCAAATATGGTTTGTAATAATCTTCCTTCTGGGGTACATAATGATTCTTCTATTGTTTGAGGCATTAATTTACCTACCAAAACATCAGCTGTTTCTATCCAAGATCCTAGCAATAGAAGATCATTTTCATCCAAATGATGAAGTGAATGAGCATCTAAATGAGGTATTTCTCTAGTGATTCTTTCAGGACCCTGGCTCGTCATACAGATTTCAATCCTATATCTTACAATATGGAAAGAGGTAAATCTTGTTACAAGGCTCTTTTTACTAAGAAATCTGATTTTCTTCTACCATACATATCAAGTCATGCGTTGGTACGATACTTAGAAAATATTCTGTCTGATTGGACAGTGATTTAATGATGACCCTCCATGGATTCACCTATATAAGCTGCAGCTAGAGTTGCAAAGATCAGAGCTTGAATACCACTCGTAAATAATCCCAGGAACATTACAGGTATAGGAACTATTAAAGGTACCGGAGAAACAAGAACAACAACTACCAATTCGTCAGCTAATATATTTCCAAAAAGTCGAAAACTAAGTGATAAAGGTTTTGTAAAATCTTCTAAGATGTTAATTGGTAAAAGTATTGGGGTTGGTTGAATATATTTACCAAAATAACCTAACCCCTTCTTTGTAAGACCTGCATAAAATATGCTACTGACGTAAGTAAAGCTAGAGCAATCGTAGTATCAATATCATTTGTAGGTGCGGCTAACTCCCCCTGAGGTAATTTTAGAATTCTCCGAGGAAGAAGAGCACCTGACCAGTTAGAAACAAAGATAAATAGAAACATAGTTCCAATAAAGGGAACCCAGGGACCATATTCTTCCTCCCCAATTTGAGTTCTGGTCAAGTCCCGAAAAAATTCGAGAATATATTCAACAAAATTTTGACCACCGGTAGGAATGGTTTGTGGATCTCGAATAGCTATGGTAGCTGAACCTAATAAGACAACAATTACAACCCAAGAAGTTAGAAGTACCTGTCCATGAACTTGAAACCCCCCTATTTGCCAATAAAAATGTTGACCCACCTCCACACCGGATATCTCATAGATATGATTCAGTGTGCTAATAGGAGATCGTACGATATCCATATCCATATTACCCCCTTGTAAAGATGAACTTAAAGAAGAAAATAAATTATTTTTGTCAAATGAGAGATTCCTCAATTATTTCACTCTCATCAGAATTTTTAATGTCACGAGATAATAAAAAGGGTATTCCATTAAAAATATTTTTCAATTTGGAGCAGCCAACCAAATCAATAAATGAAATTCCTTCTTACAAGATCTTGGATGGAATAGCAGCCAACTCAGTAAATCCTCAGGTCCTCCCCCCCCCCCCCCCCCCCCCCCTTTTTTTTTTAATTTTTTTATTACTTTCTATTAGCCCTTCATATAGCTATAATGACCTTAATGCCCTTCCTTCGCAAATTGCTGACGTTAATCTGTTCAGGATCAATTGGATTGAAGCTATACCATCATCATTGGCTGGAATTGGGATATCCACGAGATCTAGATCACAATCTGTATCAACCAAGAAAATTGTCGGAATACCCAAAGTTCTACATTCCCCAAGAGCAATGGATTCTTCTCGTTGATTGGTAATTATAGCAATATCGGGTAAGCTTGTTATATATCTAATCCCACCTAGATATTTCTGCAATTGGTCTAATTGTCTCTTGAGCATAACTGCTTCTTTTTTTGGAAGTTGATTGAATCGTCCCATATCTTGTTCTTTTTTTAAATCCTTGAACTTCTGAAGTCTCGTCTCTGTAGTAGACCAATTAGTTAACATACCACCAAGCCATTTTCTATTTACATAATGACATTGAGCTTTTGTAGCAGCTGATGCTACTAAATCAGTTGATTGATATTTCGTACCGACTATCAGGAATTGTTTTCCTCTACCTGCTATATCAAACAGAAAATCACAAGCTTCTGATAAAGAACGAGCAGTTTTAGCCAGATTTATAATATGAGTATCTTTACGCTCTGTAAAAATGTAAGGTGCCATCTTAGGGTTCCATTTCCTAGTTTTATTTGTGTATCAATTTCATCTAAACAAAGAAAATACGTTGTCCATAATTCGGCTCGGAATGGACTTACTTCAGGATCTATATCTCTTTCTGTCCAGGGAAGGGAGAAGAGATCATAAAAATCGATCCGACGAAACATTCAATCAACAACCAAATAGGGAGTTCGATCAACTGAATAAGATCGATTAATTTCGGATAGGAAAGGTCCACTTTCCAAATCTCCATCAAATTTCAATACCAGAGTAGCTTATATATTCATAAGCCAATGGGTCAGGTTCACTTCTCCTCCGTTTTTTCCACTTCTTTTGAAGACTGGTAATTTGAAATTACCAGGTATCCATAATACCTCTGATATGTTCAAAATTGAGAAAGATTAAGTAAAATATATACTGATCCTATAGTAGCAGGATGAAGAAGACTATTATTGATAAAAATATAGTGGTCCTCCCCCCGAATTGGAAGTGTCCGAATATAAAGCATCAGCTTCCCTACGATATCTCGCATGTTTAGTAGTACTGCCTTGGGTAATTCCTATTTCATTACGGAAAGGTTTGGAGCCTTGGGTTACAAATTGGTGGAATACGGTTAAATCTCAGAAATTTTTTGATTATCTTCAGGAACAAAATGCTCTGGGAAGATTTGAGAAAATGGAAGAACTATTCTTGTTAGAAAGAATGGTGGAAGATTCTTTGGGAACACATTCACAATCTCTTCGTATAGAGATTCACAAAGAAACAATCCAATTGGTCGAAATATACAATGAAGATTGTATCCAGATAATATCACATTTATTAACAAATCTAATAGGTTTTGCTTTTATAAGTGCTTATATCATTCTGGGTAAGAATAAACTCGCTATTATCAATTCTTGGATCCAAGAATTCTTCTATAGTCTGAGCGATACAATGAAATCTTTTCTAATTATTTTAGCAACCGATCTATGTATTGGGTTTCATTCACCCCATGGTTGGGAACTGATGATCGATTCGATCTCCGAAAGTTATGGATTTTCCCATAATGAACGAATCATATCTGGTCTTGTTTCAACTTTTCCAGTCATCTTAGATACGATTCTTAAATATTGGATCTTCCGTCGTTTCAATCGTATATCTCCTTCACTTGTAGTAATTTATCATTCGATGAATGAATAAAGAATAGGTAGGTTGTTTTCTCCGACCGAAACAATTGAAATAGAATAATAAAGTGTTTTCCGTGTTCAAGAATTAGCTATTCCTCCCCTTCATTCTTCTCCTGGTGCGAGACTTCCGATTTCTTATTTTTAGGTTTGGTTGAATCAATATAGTAGCATAATTTTTGACAGGTAACTATGATAGCTACCTACTCTCACCCCAAAAATGATTTGGAACCAATAATTGAACCATGCAAAATAGAAATACTTATGAATGGGCGAAAAATATGACCCATTTGTGCACAGCAGGGTTATGAAAATCCCCGAGAAGCCACTGGACGTATTGTATGTGCCAATTGTCACTTGGCAAAAAAACCTGTGGATATTGAGGTTCCACAATCCGTGCTTCCCAATACAGTATTTGAAGCAGTTGTTAAGATCCCCTATGATATGCAGATGAAACAAGTTCTTGCTAATGGCAAGAAAGGGGCTTTAAATGTAGGAGCTATTCTTCACATATCGGTGATCGAAGATTCAAGAATTAAAACAATTCAAAGTTTAACTTGTCTGTCCGAAGGAACTATGGACGAACATTCTGACCGATTAAAGAATTTCTACCAATTCTTAAGATTCAGTTTGGATTCGATCAAAGAGGACTGATGGGTCGAGACCATACCTTTTTTCCGGATGGATCATAAATAAGGATCAGGATATTTATAATTTGATTAAGAATGTCACATGTATTATTGATCAGAGTCTATTATCAACCAACGGAATTATAGACCAGTTCATGTAATTCCCAGATCCATTGAAATACAAATATTTCAATCCGATTAGGTATGTGGATAAGGTCACTTTTTTTTTTTAGTGAATGCGATCATGAGTCAGAATATTGGAAATTCTCGCGCACATAATGAATCCACCTGGATATCTTTTTCGTCTAATAAGTATGATGAGAAGTATAATTCTATTCCTGATCTTATAATAGAAGATCATTAGATAATGGAAAATAAAAAACTAAATATAAATTTTGTATCTGAGAAGATAAAGGTATAAGGGGTTTATCTATTATGCTCGAGCATACACTTATTCGAGTTCGAGGTGCTTTCTTCATTATCTATTGGTATTACGAGTCGAAACATGGTTAGAGGACTTATGTGTCGCCAATACTGCATACGGTCGATTCAAATTCAGTAGCATATTCAGATTATCTTAAAATATAGCCGGCCAGGGGCATCAATTAATCTATGTTTTCGAGGATGATCTGGTTCGAATACCCATGGATTAGATGTTTGCTCACTAGCTTTGTAAAGTTCAGGAAACACTAGTTTTCTCGAAGCTTCTCGCTCGTATTTTTCGTCAAAAGGTGTTATTCTATAATGTTTGTTCATCGAGTTTTCTGCTAAACCGGGAAAACATTCAAAGATCTGTCCTACATTCATTCGTGAAGGTACCCCTAATGGATTCAATACCATATCAACTGGTATTCCATTTTGCAAATAGGGCATATCTTGTTTGGGCAAAACTATTGAAATAATACCTTTATTACCATGCCTTCCAGCTACTTTATCACCCACTTGTATCTTACTTTTTTGTGATATATATATGTGTACTGTTTCCGCATTATCACCGGAATCATCTACTCTATTGATCCATCTCACTTCGATAACTCGACCCTTCCACCTATAGGTGCTATGAGACAATTTCTCTCGCAGTGGATACCTCAATACCAAATATGGTTTGTAATAATCTTCCTTCTGGGGTACATAATGATTCTTCTAAATTCAATGATCAGGTTCTATCTTTTCTCCTACCCTCAAAAAGATGAAGTATATCTCTTTCTATACTTCAGATTGATTGTCCAAATCAAAGTCTTTTTGCAAGGTAACTATCTGAGTTCCGTATAGAATTTTTGGAGAGTACTCTCTGGCTAGAGTACTTCACATCTTTAGGATCTGATGCTACATCGCTGCTCAATAGCTTAGTAGATCAACTCTATTACATAAGTTGATTCCTGATTCTTGTCAATGAGAAGATTTGATCATATCAACCCAAACCTTCTTTCAATGATTGATCTTTATGGTGCTTCCCATTCGGCTCCTTCATGGGAGATAGAGAGCGGTATGAAGGAAGAAGTGGAGTATTTATATCAAATCTTTTTGGAAGGAATTTTCAATTCCTTTCTTTCTCCTCTTTTTTTTCTAATAAAAAACCCTAATTTATTATCGTACCCATGGCATCTACGTCCGTTTATTCTCTTTTTTTAGTGAAGGGCCCAAAATCGTAGAATACTTACTCAATTTCTAGATGATCCTGATAGAAAGATAAATTTGAAAAGTTTAAAATAATCACAAATCTTTCTAGTTACTTCGTTCCCTATTTCTACTGATTCTGATCCCTGGGAGAACAAATTCCACCGAGCTCGAACAAAATGCCGATAACCCAAGTAAACCAAAGTCATAGTTCTATAGCTATTCGGCTTCAACCTGGGGTCCTTCCATCCATAGGTTGAAGGTTTAGTCACGATGAAAAAATATCTTCCCCATAGATCTGTAATTTACCTAACCTTTCAAACATTCTGTGTCGCTATCTTGGAACCAAAAATGTGTTTATCTTTCATCATTTCAGACCCAGATTACGAGAAGGTATGCTATTCCTGGGTATTCATAGGGAAGGTTTTGAACCTATCTGGAAATAGACAGATAGATGCAACACTACGGTAGGCAACAGACAAATAATTAAACGTTTTCTAAGTATTTCAAATTCAAAATATGTTTTGATATTCCATAGATCAACTATCCTATTCATTAATGAATAGGATTTTGAATCCCTTAAATCTTGGGAAAAAACATTTTTTATTTTATTTTAAATAACCTTTTGGATAAGTTGAAATCTTCAATGGGCTTTTTAGTAGCACTAGGACCACCCATACACGGTTCAATTATTGGCAATATGTTAAAAAAAGAATAGCGAATTGATTTTGTAAAAGTTTCAATGAATCTTTTCCTCTCCAAAGGAAAGGAATTCTCTTATGTATATCTTTGATCTTCTGTAAATAATTCTTTCGCCCAAGAGATTGGATAATCTTTTGATAAACACTTTGAGGACAAATCCGATTCTATTTTTTTTTGTTCTCTTTCAATAAAAGAAAGATCCCAAAGAATTGATCTTTTTCTTCGTTGCTCAATCTCCGTCAATTCGGGCTAGGATTGATTATTGTTATTATCCGGTTAAAACCATCTATGGAGTTTTAGGGATAAAAATTTGGATTTTAGAAGAGTAGGAATAATTGGTCTTTTTTTTCCAATCTGCCCGATCATGGATCATCAATTCTATCAGATCGAATAGAAATTAGATTTACCATTTTGGAACCGTGCTATGCTTAGTGTGCGACTCGTTGGAATCGAGCTTTTCATTCTTTTCCGAAGTTATGTTATGGAGAACTTGAAATAAGAACGGATTGGTCTCTATAAATAAACTAGAGACTAACTCATTGCTTCATATTGCCAAGATCCAATAACTATGGGTAGATACTATCACCTCGTAAATACTTTCTTCCAGGAGAGAAAAAATGATATTTTGATCTCTCATGAAGCGAGAAAGGTGTTTGGTAATGCGGAAAAAGAAGAAAAAGGAGAAATATTCTCCCAATATTGTATGGTTCATTAACTACCCTCCAAAAAGCAGTGTGATAAAGCATAAGAATCATCCTGATTCATTCAAGCAAGATTGAAGGAATTCAGTTTATGAAGGAGAAAGAGCTTCGGGTCGATGGAAACTAAGGAAATTGATTCCGTAACAGATGAAAAGAAAGCTCCATTGCGGAGGGAAGACCTGGGCATTTAGATAGAAGCTATGGAACGATGGAACCTATGACTGCATAAGATCATATAGGAATCTTAATCATTCATTGGATAGGATGGCGAAATAAACCAAAAACCAATTAATCTCATTGGAGTCTATAGGTAAGTCGACCCCATGGAGCAAATACTGGAAGAGTAAATATTCGCCTGTGAAATTCTTTATTAAGACATTAGATGGAAATTTAAGAGTTATTCGTCCTATAAATTAGATTCTATATACAATATGTGTAATGCATAGATATAGACTCATTTATCAGGAGGGGACTAATAGATTCGTTGGTATCCTGGAGAGGTATTATGGTTCATATTCCGGATTAGGGTCATCCCTATAGTAGGGGAAATGCACTTACTGTCTGTGGGAAATAGTATACATGCGAAAGTGAAAAATCAATAAGGCCTTACCCTTCAAAGAAGGGTAAGGCCTTATCGAAATCTCTTTTTGAGATTCTTTCTATATTAATTTGAATTAGAAGAGAAGATTCGTACAAATAAAATGAATCTGTCATTTACTTCATTCAATGCCTTTCAGTCAAGTGATGAGCCAATCTATTCTTCCGCTATATGATCGGAAAAAATTTGGATCGATCAAATTTAAATATCTGTCGAAGGAACAATAGAAAAATGGATAATATTAAGTACTAAATATTTGATCATTTATCTGATGGAAGATTATGCGAAGTTTTTGTAAAAACCCGAACTATGAGAATCTAAATGTGCATATAGAATATTCTCTTCTATTTTTTTGGCTTACAAAATAAAAGAGGAGGAAAAACACCTTTTATTCATTTTCTCTCATTAGGAACAAACCCTATCAAAAGTTTTATAGGTTTTTTTTATGAGTGATATTGCCCCTTACTTGTCTGCTATTCCTTCTTTAGGAATTTTCAGTATAACGTACAAAATAATCTTCAAATTACGAAGGAATTGACGAATAGGACAAGATCAGAAACCCAATTAGTTCTTCGAATAATGAAATAGGAGAATGGGATCAGAGAAAATAGGAATCTTCTCCAAGATTGCTTAGTTATTATCCTCATCTCTCCTCCCTACGATCTATCTCTATTTTCCGGATCATTTGGACAAGGAAAGGAGGGAACGTCTTGATATAATACCTGGAGCAGGAGATTCAATCAGTCAAAATTCGGAAGCTGAAATTTTACCCTTACCATCAATGGGTTGGGCTAGAGCATTTACAACACGACCCAAATACGCATCACTTACTGGTATCTGAGCAATTTTTCCTGTTGCTCTCATGGAACTACCTTCTTGTATCATCAAGCCATCGCCCATTAATACAGCTCCAACATTATCCGATCCCAAATTTAGGGAAATGCCTATTGTACCATCTCCAGATTCCACTAATTCCCCTGCCATTACTTCATCAAGACCATGAATATGAGCAATGCCATCTCCTACTTGAAGTACGGTGCCAATATTACCAACTCTTACTTCGTTGTTATATTGTTCGATCTGTTTCCGTATAATACTACTAATTTCGTCGAGTCTAATACTTCCCATTAGCACTTATTAATTATCTGTTCAGAAATAGGTCCTTAACCTTTTTAATTATCTATTGAGAAATAGGACCTATAACAACTAATCATTTGTGTTCATCATGGTTCTAAGCAGGCCAATATTGTGATCGATCGTACGTAAATGTAACTCAGTATTCAAACGACTATTCAAAGTTCCTATAGCTCTTCGTAAAGCTTGGCGAGAAACTTCTTGTCGGATCTGGTCAAATGCTCTTTGCTGTTCCGAGTAAATCGTCTCATTCTTGGGATCCTCTAATTGTTCCAAATTCTCAGAAGCAGTATTAAGGAGATCCTCTTTCTCTCGTTCTATTTGGGAGTTTCCATTTACCTGGATTTCGTCCGCTATCATTTCCACGTTCCTTAAGCAAGCCCGAGCTTTCTCGAGCTGATCGATAGCTCCTTTACATAGTTCTTCCGAATTCCGAATAGTCTCCAATATTTTCTGTTTACGGTTATCTAATAGATTACTTAATGAAAGTAGATTATCTATTCACAAATTTCACGAATTCATAATCTCTTCCCAAACCGAACACGAATCTTTTGATTCATTCGGCTCTCCTGCTCAGTTCTTTTTTATTCCCCAGGAATGTATACGTTCCCTTCACACCAAGCTTGCCCTTTCCGTTCCGTTTACGGAAGATTAGAATCAATTTATAAAAGACCGAGATCTCCGAAGGGCTCTTCCAGCAAAAGGGATTTGCAATTATCAAGAAAGTTTTATGTTGTTTTTGTTTCCCCTTTTCTCTCCTCTTCTTCCCTCATGAAAATTGAATCGTTCCATTCAATCAATTAATTTGTGCCTCCTCCTTTTTGTTTTATCGAATAAATTCCCTTCTGTTTAGGTCGTCAGTTCAGCATTGGAACTAAAATTGGATGGGAGATTGGGACTATTTTTCAGTAAATAGATCAAATTATTCCATTGATATGAATGTTATATATCGGATCAAACTCCAACTATGCCTTTGAATCCATCTCATCTTGACACAACGGTGGAAAGAATACCCAGTTAGTTGTGCTTAGACTTCAAACAATTCAGCTTTAACCATTCTAGTGGTCCTCCCTCATTGGTTGTTATAAACTAAGAGTTCATTTCCCAATCAATTACAAAATGTTATAGTTCTTCGCTATTCCCCATTTGGAAGTAATTCGTTGAGATTATGCACTTTTCTATCTCCAAAGTGCAGCTGGTTGGGCCCAGACATATTATTCGAATATACAACTCGCACACACTCCCTTTCCAAAATAGATCAGTACACTAAGCACCACACTTGAATTTATTATATTTGTTTCTAAAATATTGGTATTTGATCTGAAACCCCCAGCGAAAGGCCAATAACTCAAGGAAATGAAAGGATCAATTACATTTTTCATACGCTCTCCCCTCATAGATAAGGATATGTTCTACAAAATTTTGTTATTTTCTTATTTGATCCTATCTAGTTCTGGATAATAATATTTGGGATACTTAACTTAGTCCCAGGTCTTTTATAAGGATAAAAAGAATTTTCTTGCCCTATCCACTCCCTTCCCTGCCGCACGCGTCATGAATCTTTCCGACCGAAGTATAGTTATAGGAAGAATAATTCATTTGATAATTATTCAGATCAACCTCTCCTGCAGTTTAACAAGTAAATTATTGGAGAAATACTAATGTAATGATGAGGTGTAGGGATCTTTTTTTTAGGATTAAAGAAAGGGATTCGCAAATAGAAGCGCTAGGGCCACAACTAGTCCATAAATAGTTAAAGCTTCCATAAAAGCTAAACTTAGCAGTAAGGTACCTCGTATTTTACCTTCTGCTTTTGGTTGTCTCGCAATACCTTCTACAGCTTGGCCCGCAGCAGTGCCCTGGCCAACGCCAGGTCCAATGGAAGCAATCCCTACAGATAATCCAACAGCAATAACAGAAGCAGCAGAAATTAAGGGATCCATGGTAATCTCCTCTTACTAAGGTTGGGAAATAGTTGATAATACGACAGTTTCATCTATTGAGTGTTCACCAATGGTAAAATTATGGAACGATTTCTTCCGAACAACTAAGAAAAAAAATATTTATTGATGATATCAAAGTCATAATATCAATGAATAGGGTATCCCTTATCCAAATATTTCATCATAAAAAGATTTATTCTTCATAATATTCAAAATAAAGATTCCATTTTATTGGGCATATGAATTCTTGTCACGGAGAGAGAATAGACTGCGTAAGAGCCTATAAGTCATTATATATCACATCTATAGATGTGATATTAATCCATATAATCTATAAGGCTTATAATCAATATAAATGGATTAATATATGAAACGAACTATATACAAAGTAAACACGTTCGAAAAAATCCTCCCCTTAATGGGAACAAAAATTTAATCGTTCTACGCCAGTACATTCTTTACTCAAACAACTCCGATTAGTGAACCTGTTCTATCCTATTATCATATTTCTATACAAATGGACCAATCAGATCCACTCTATCTGGAGATCTAATGGACAGAAGTAGTTAACTGATCTATATGGTTGCTAAAAACCCGTTAATTTCGAAGTTTTCAATTCCAATCCAATTTTTAGAGATCCAGGATCCAGTCGTTCTTTTTTCTTCTTTTTTTTTTTCTCATTTAGAAAACGAATCGAAGAGGGGTTACACATGATCATGCTTGCTGAAAGACCCCTTGATGGTAAGTATGGGTCCTCATTATCCATCGATACACGTTTTTCTTCGACTTATTGCTAGATGGTAAAGATTTTATTGGCTGTGAACCTCTATCAGATTATTTACATAGGGGGGTAGGAAGCAAATTGTTTAGAACTGAACAATATCTCCCCTATGTAATGCAATGGGATTATTGTGCTACTATGTTCGCAGAGGCAATAAAGGTAAATGCGCCGAAAAGATCGATCGGGAAATATGTATCCCAAAGGGCTAGCTATAGCAGAGTGATTATGCTAAAGTTGGGTCTTATAGTTTTTTTTTATAGCCTCGTTTTTTTCATGGCGAATATCGATGCTAAAACTTTTTATTCTTATATTTAAAACTCCATTCTCTTCTATTTTTGGAGATAGGGACATGATATATGATCTATTTCTGCTACAGGTATGTGAATGATGCATAATCATTATATCACATGAATCGTTTACCTATGACTATTAAATCTCCCTATAAAAAACGGATCTCCCATCCTCGATTTCGTGGATGAATACACTTCGGATTCTTTCAAAGTATTGCTTGTGGAGTATGCGTTTATGCCTGATTAATCCACCCATTGTTGATTGGAAAAACGAACGATTGGTAATTTTTAGTATTTATTCTGGAATTTGCATCTTTCGTGGAAATTGTGTTGAGTATTGTTCATCAAATTTTCTTTTTATGATTGAAAGAATATGAACTCCCGACCTATGTATGATCGTCATGAATGAAATTATGATTATATTGCTCCGGGACGTTTACCAATATCGGTGATCGAAGATTCGAGAATTAAAACAATTCAAAGTTTAACTTGTCTGTCCGAAGGAACTATGGACGAACATTCTGACCGATTAAAGAATTTCTACCAATTCTTAAGATTCAGTTTGGATTCGATCAGAGAGGACTGATGGGTCGAGACCATACCTTTTTTTCGGATGGATCATAAATAAGGATCAGGATATTTATAATTTGATTAAGAATGTCACATGTATTATTGATCAGAGTCTATTATCAACCAACGGAATTATAGACCAGTTCATTTAATTCCCAGATCCATTGAAATACAAATATTTCAATCCGATTAGGTATGTGGATAAGGTCACTTTTTTTTTTAGTGAATGCGATCATGAGTCAGAATATTGGAAATTCTCGCGCACATAATGAATCCACCTGGATATCTTTTTCGTCTAATAAGTATGATGAGAAGTATAATTCTATTCCTGATCTTATAATAGAAGATCATTAGATAATGGAAAATAAAAAACTAAATGTAACTTTTGTATCTGAGAAGATAAAGGTATAAGGGGTTGATCTATTATCCTCGAGCATACACTTATTCGAGTTCGAGGTGCTTTCTTCATTATCTATTGGTATTACGAGTCAAAACATGGTTAGAGCACTTATGTGTCGCCAATACTGCATACGGTCGATTAAAATTCAGTAGCATATTCGGATTATCTTAAAATATAGCCGGCCAGGGGCATCTTATCGATCTTTGTTATAGCTATTGTAGATGCTGAAACAACTATTTTATCAGCTACTGACATCGTATCATATAATCAATTCGTATCGATCAATTTCATTTGTCGAAATGGTGATGAAGTATCGTATATCGGTATATATATACCTTATCAAAAAATAAGGTATATCTCAGAAGATATATCTATTCTATATGACCAGAATCTATCAAAATCTCTATAGTATTACGGTCGATCAAAAACATGATTGATCCATATAAAAATCATTAGGAAAATTACCTGTCATGATTGGACCATATTAGGGTCCCTAAAATGAGCTAACGTTTGTTCTTATGTGGGTCGTCGGTGACCTCTGATAGGGGATCAAAGCAAGATTGATGACTAACTCTCAACTCTCGAACAAGTTGTATGGCTTATTATCAAATTAATTCAATGAAATGTTATTTGAATGTCTATTGAGAATATTTGACATGAATCAAGTATGAGAGAAAGAATGTAAATGGGTCCCAATATCGAACTACCCAATTTTAGATCTGAGTCTATACTCATATTATAGAATGAATATGTTGATGATATATATAACAACTTTTTCTCCTTCTGATGAATATATAATGCAGAAGCTATTTTAGCCATTTGCATTAAACTAAAACTTCCTTCTTGCATACGTGCTCCTCCGGAAGCACACACCATAATTAATGGAAGAGATTCCGTGGTAGCGCGCTCGATCAGACGAGTTATTTTCTCACCTACTACAGAGCCCATACTACCTCCCATGAACTGAAAATCCATAACTCTGAGTGCTATAGTAAGACCATTTAATTGACCTATGCCTGTTTGAATAGCATCAGCTAAACCTGTCTCTTTTTGATAGAAAGTGATATGATCCTTATAAGATTCATCCTCAGAATTAAGATTATCAGAATGAGAAGGTTCATTCTCAGAATAAAATTGAAGAACATCTAGAGTGTACATGTCTTCATCCATAGGATGCCAAGTGTCACGATCAACTGGAAGTTCTATTCTATTTGAACTATTCATTTGCAGATAATATCCACATTCTTTACAAACACTTTGATCCTCTCTCAAGAATCTGAGATATAGCAAGTTCTCACAATTATCGCATTGAGCCCATAACTTCTTAATTTTAGCGTAATCAATACTTTTATTCTTGTTTTTCTCCATCTCATTGGCATCCTTACTATCCCTTTCGACCGAATTTTTTAGTAATGCAGTTATTTTACGCTTGTCTTCGAACCACTCCTTTATAGACATAGAGTTTTCCTTCCATATAAAGGTGAAAATTGTTACTTTTCCTATCTTATTTTGTATGAAGAGAAGTCGTATAAGTATAAATACAATGATGAAAATTATTAATCAATAGTGGAATGAATCATTGAGAAATCATTTCCATTCATTATTGATTAGGAATCTGAAGTATTGAACGCTTGAATGTGAAACGAGCAATTATCATAGCTTTTGTCCTATTAGCTGTGTATCCTGGTTGTATCGAAAGATTGAAGACAGTTTCTTTTTGGTAGTGGGCACAAAAACATGTGGTTTTTTTTTCCAAAATGCACTTGGAGTTATGATTTTTGCAGAACCCCGTTATGCAATGGCAGAATTAGAAGAAGGAGATATATTAGCCCATTTGAACGATTATGAGGAATTGAAAACACTTTTGTATTCGGATAAGAAAAGATAGAGACCCCAGCGTCATCATATGGATAGGTACCTGTACTACAGAAATAATAAAAATGGATTTGGAAGGTATGGCACCCAAATTGGAATATGAAATTGGAGTACCAATTCTAGTGGCAAGAGCAAATGGACTGGATTATGCTTTTACTCAGGGGGAAGATATTGTCTTAGCTGTAATGGCACATCGTTTTCCAGACCAAGAATTCCCCATTGGTGAATCAAAAGAAACTAAAACAAAATTATTCCATTTTCCTCTTCTGAAGGAAAAGAATTTGGTGGAATATGCAAATCATCCTCCCTTAGTTATTTTTGGGTCTTTACCCTCGAATTTGGTTTCTCAACTTGATACAGAATTAAGACGCCAATTCATCAAGGTATCAGGTTGGTTGCCCGCTCAGAGATATGCCGATATTCCATCACTGGGTGATGGAGTTTATGTTTGTGGGGTTAACCCATTTCTTAGTCGTACAGCAACAACTTTGATAAGACGAAAAAAATGCGAATTAATCGTAGCTCCTTTTCCTATTGGTCAGGACGGAACGCGTGCTTGGATCGAAAGGATTTGTCCTGTAGTTGGTCATTAAGGGATTCCCTGACTTTATGCTTATAGTTAGGGATTATACGAAGGGGTAGAATAGAAGTTGTCCTCGGGAGAGATGGCCGAGTGGTTAATGGCTCCGGTCTTGAAAACTGGTATAGATAAAAGAACTATTGAGGGTTCGAATCCCTCTCTCTCCTTTTGTTTTTCAACAATTGCATTTACCGGTCCAATAAAAAAAAAAAGAGAATAGCTCGACTGTATATAGCCGAGCTACAAGGAATTCCAGAATTTGGATTCAAATGTGGAAGGAAAGAAGTGACAGAATATCCGTCAATGGGATTGTGGCGTGTATAGTTTAGTGATACAGGTGGGTTTTATTCATTACATTATCAACTTAAATAGTTAAAGGATATTTGGATGGATCTCTGATCCATCCAAAGCTCTATCTATCTATAACTAAAGGGCCCGATATAACCATCAGAGTCAGAACAGTGAGCTGCGCAATAACTTCTAGATCCATTTGGTTTTCTTTCACCCTCCATCGACTGAATGTATGAATAAAATGTTGTCGGGATCAATCACTTTTCTTCTATTTTGTCTTCTTCGGACTCCTACCCATTGGTGTAGTTTCGATAAGGAACCTATGGGCTTGAGCAACTGATATCTTTACAATAATACATAAAATAGATAGACAACCCTAAATAGATAGAGAACCCTTCAATATCTAGATAATAAAATTTGATATTGGAGAGAAATAAATGGACTAATCCACGTAACGCATTTAATCAAACTGATTGGTGAGGGAATGAAGATATGGTAGAGCTTAAATTTTTGATAGCTTTTTTTCTTGCTTTTATAGCAGGTATTCTAGCTATCAAATTAGGTCAAGCACTGTATGACTGCTGATTTTTTCTGCTTTTCTTGGCCTGGCCATCGACCAGGCCAAGAAAAGCAGAAAAAATCAGTCATACAGAACTATTTTTAACGAAATGAACAATACGATTGACTGGATTGTTCTCTATCCAACTGAATAATGGCAATATTCATTATATTGCCGATACAATCTGTACATACTATGATATACACCTTTACTCCACCATTCATTTTGTTACACATGAACTCTTCCATCTTGGAGAGATGGCTGAGTGGACCAAAGCGGCGGATTGCTAATCCGTAGTATGGATCATCCGTACCGAGGGTTCGAATCTCTCTCTCTCCGTTCGTCCACTATTGATCCTGAAAATGAATAACCCCGAATCTTTCTATGGAACGGAAAAGGCCCATTAACCTAGAGACTTCCTATTTTGACCTTTTTTTTCATTGCATAGCAAAAAATGATAAAGTTATCATTTTGACTGAGCATTTGAACTCAGTATTTTATTTTTTTCCCGCAGTGCAGTAAAGTATTACTGTTTATGGAACAGTAATAGCTCCACTCTTTAGTAGAAAAATGATATTTTTTCATCAAAAATTATATCTGACTTAGTCCATAAATTGCAAAGGTATCGTTCATGAACGAATGGAAGGATTAGAATATCTCGTTTCTTTCCTCTTTTTTTATCAATATAAATGGGACCAATCCCTACATTGTGTATTGGTACATACAAACGATAAAATATCTTTGCCTCTCCCTGCTATTATGTATGAACAAAATTGTTTCAAACCTATTCCATCATTAGCAATGTCCAAGTGAATAGATGTTCACTTTCGAGATGATCCGGGTCTAGCTCGATAACATGATCTCTTCCAATCCAATGTGAGAAAGTTACATAGTGTCTACTTTTTCCGATAAAGGGGTGTTTGCATGGGTTTGCCTTGGTATCGCGTTCATACCGTCATATTGAATGATCCTGGACGGTTAATTTCTGTACATATAATGCATACAGCTCTAATTGCTGGTTGGGCTGGTTCAATGACTCTGTACGAATTAGTAGTTTTTGATCCATTTGATCCTGTTCTTGATCCAATGTGGAGACATGGTATGTTCGTTATACCTTTTATGACTCGTTTGGGAATAAAGGATTCATGGAGTGGATGGAACATCACCGAAGAAACTGTAATTAATCCCGGTATTTGGAGTTATGAAGGTGTGGCCGGGGCACATATCATGTTTTCTGGCCTGTGCTTTTTGGAAGCTATCTGGCATTGGCTATATTGGGATCTGGACATATTCTGTGATGAACGTATGGGAAAACGTTGTTTAGATTTGCCAAAAGTATTTGGAATTCATTTATTCCTCTCAGGAGTAGCTTGTTTCGGATTTGGAGCATTTCATGTAACGGGTTTGTATGGTCCTGGGATATGGGTGTTTGATCCTTATGGACTAACTGGAAAAATACAACTAGTGGATCCAACATGGGGCGCTGAAGGTTTTGATCCTTTTGTTCCAGGAGGAATAGCTTCTCATCATATAGCAGCGGGTATTTTGGGTATACTAGCAGGTCTATTCCATCTCAGTGTTCGTCCTCCCCAACGTTTATACATAGGATTACACATGGGGAATATTGAAACTGTCCTATCCAACAGTATTGCTGCTGTGTTTTTTGCAGCTTTCATTGTTGCTGGGACCATGTGGTATGGCTCCACAGCTACTCCGATCGAATTATTCGGTCCCACTCGTTACCAGTGGGATCAGGGATACTTCCAACAAGAAATAGATCAACGGGTTAGTGCCGGTCTGGCTGAAAATTTAAGCCTATCAGAAGCTTGGTCCAAAATTCCCGAGAAACTCACTTTTTATGATTACATTGGTAATAATCCATCTAAGGGGGGGTTAGTCAGAGCAGGTGCAATGGACAATGGAGATGGAATAACTGTTGGTTGGTTAGGACACCCTATCTTCAAAGATAAGGAGGGATAACCACCGGCACTCCCGGACCGCCCATATCCACAAATGAATAGAAAGTTGGATCTGTATTCGATCTCACCTGAATCGCCCCATCTATCCTCCTAAGGATAAGTTCAGTTCCAAACCCCGGTTCGAACAAACAGGAGGAGTACGCCATGCTAATGTGCCTTGGATGATCCACATCTCCAGGTCAGGCGCTGATGAGCACATTGAACTATCCATGTGACTGAGAGCCTTCACAGCCCAGGTACAACGATGCGATTATCAGGGTGCGCTCTACCGCTGAGCTAATAGCCCATCGTGCAGGCCTCTGGGTATGGAGACCTGCCCCTACACCAACACCAATATATTGGAAGAACCAATATAGCAAATAAGCTAATAGCCCATTGTGCAGGCCTCCCGGGGATGGAGGCCTCAATATATCCAAAATAGCAGAAGAGAAACCCTAACTCTTTTTTTGCTACCCCATGTCCCTGCCTGGGTGGCAACATGGGGAGGCAAATGGGAGATGGGATTCTATCAACTTGTTCCGACCTGGGATGATAAGCTCATGGTTTCACTTCACTGTCGAGACCCGAAAGAATACTTCCATCTACGAGATTTACTCAGATGTGAGTCCTTCCGGAAGCAGTGTCAAACGAAGAAGCCCAAAAACCATTAGCTCTCCCTGAAAAGGAGGTGATCTAACCGCACCTTCTAGTACGGCTACCTTGTTATGACTTCACTCCAGTCACTAGCCCAGCCTTCGGCATCCCCCTCCTTGCGGTTAAGGTAATGACTTGGGGCATGGCCAGCTCCCATAGTGTGACGGGCGGTGTGTACAAGGCCCGGGAACGGATTCACCGCCGTATGGCTGACCGACGATTACTAGCAATTCCGGCTTCATGCAGGCGAGTTGCAGCCTGCAATCGGAACTTAGGCTGGGTTTTTGAGGTTCTCTTGCCCTCGCGGAGTTGTGACCCTTTGTCCCGGTCATTGTAGCACGTGTGTCGCCCAGGGCGTAAGGGGCATCCCCCTCGGTATGAAAAATCCTTAGTGTTAGTTGAGTTCCTGGTTCTCCAATGGATTGGCCCGCAATAATACCTATTGCTTCTCCTAATTCAATCAAGTGACTGTGAGTAGTACTCCGACCATAACATAATTGACAAATCCGAGATATACTCTTGCAAGTAAAGGGGGTTTGTATATATATTGGTTGTGTTCGAATGTTTATTAATTGATTGGCAAGTCCAAATCCAATATCCTGATTGCGCATGGCAATGCATCTCCTATTTATATATACATCGTCTGCTAGCACATGGCCAATCAGTATTTGTGTTCGTACAACAATTTCATTTCTGTCCCTCTCTCGACCTCAAATGGGACTTACGAAAATACCTTGGATAGTGCCACAATCTGTTCTACGTACTACAATGTGTTGAACTACTTCAACGAGTCTACGTGTGAGGTATCCAGCATCTGCTGTTCGTACAACAGTATCCACAACTCCTTTACGAGCCCCATAACAGGAAATAATATATTCCGTTAAAGAGAGCCCTTCGTGTAAATTCCGTCGAATGGGTAGATCGATGATTTGTCCTTGAGGATTTGACATTAATCCTCTCATACCTACTAATTGGTGAACCTGAGATGTACTTCCCCTAGCTCTTGAGAAGGACATCACATGTACTGGATTTAAGGGATCAATCATGATAAAATTCAGATTCATTTCTTTTCTCAAATATTCACTGGTAGCATACCATATCTCAATCGATTGACGTAATTTTTCCATTGCGTGTACATTCCCATAATGATTATGTTTCTCCGAAACAGAACCTTGTTGCTTCGCATCTTGGACGAGCCATCCTTTGGAAGGCGCTGTTAAAAGATCATCAATTCCTAATGAAATAGCTGTATCAGTAGCTTGTTGAAAACCCGAAGTCTTGAGTTGATCCAAGATATGTGACTCATTTATCTACACATTGATTATTCACGAGGAGCCGGATGAGAAGAAACTTTCATGTCCGGTTCTGGATTAGAGATGGGATTAAAATACTATTAACCATCGACTATAACCAAAAAAGAACAAAATTTCGTAAACAACATAGGGGAAGAATGAAAAGAGTATCTTACCGCGGCAATCGCATTTGTTTCGGTAGATTCGCTCTTCAAGCACTTGAACCCGCTTGGATCACATCTGGGCAGATAGAAGCCAGATGAAGAACGATTAATCGTTATGCCCGTCATGGCGGAAAAATATGGGTACGTATATTTCCTGACAAACCTATTACAGTGAGACCTGCAGAAACACGTATGGGTTCCGGGAAAGGATCTCCCGAATATTGGGTATCTGTCATCAGACCAGGTCGAATACTTTATGAAATGGGCGAAGTATCCGAAACCGTCGCTAGAGCAGCTGCTAGAATAGTTGCATACAAAATGCCTATACGTACTCAATTTGTTACTACTTAACCCAACCCATCCATACAGAATCAAAGAGTTATTTCTGGTGGAAGAAGATTACTAGTTCGTAAGAACTCTTCCTTTTTTTTCATGTTATCTGCCAAGGTAAAAAATATTTTGGAGGAAAAATGATTCAGTCTCAAACTTATTTGAATATAGCGGATAACAATGGAGCCCGAAAATAATGTGTATTCGAGTTCTAGGAGCAAGTAATCGTAAATGCGCTCATATAGGTGATGTTATCATTGCTATAATTAAAGAAGCAGTACCTAACATGCCCCTAGAAAAATTGGAAGTAGTTAGAGCCATAGTTATATGCACCTGTAAAGAATTTGAACGTGACAATGGAATGATGATACGGTCTGATGACAATGTAGCCATTGTCATTGATCAGGAAGGAAATCCAAAAGGAACTCGAGTTTTTGGTCCGGTTGCTCAGGAATTGAGACAATTGAATTTCACGAAAAATAGTTTCATTGGCTCCCGAAGTATTATAAGTACTGATAGATCTTGTAAGAATCTTTGACTTAAGGTTCATCAAATGGTACATGGATCAATTAAATTCATTGCACCTCAGGTATATTCCTCAAAGAAGATCGAACATGCCTTTTATATCGAGACCAGGAATTCCTAAGAATTCATTCGTCATGGGTAACGATACTATTACCAATCTAATTACTTCTATAAGAAACGCCGACATGGTAGAAAAAGGAACGGTTCGAGTAACAGCTACTAATATTACCAAGAACATTGGAAGGATCCTTCTATGAGAAGGTTTTATAGAAGATGTTAGGGAACATCAGGAAGGCCAAAAATATTTTTTGATATAGACTTCAAAATATCGGAGAAGGAAGAAAAGGACATATATGACCACGTCAAAGCATACCAGCAAACTTGGTTTGAGAATTTATTCTAATTATCGAGAAATTCCAAAAGTTCTAGGTGGAATGGGGATCGTAATTCTTTCTACTTCCCAAGGAATTTTGACGGATCGAGAAGCTCGACAGAAAAAAATTGGAGGATAAATTTTATGTTATGTATGGTAATTAATCCAAATGTTGTCCAAAAATATTTATTCTGTAAGATATCCCCATAGTATGAAAAGTCGTAGCAAGTCGAGACATCATTCATCTTCATCCAAGCACGTTAGTCAAGTTTTTGAATCAAAAGAGGAGGAGATTCGATGAAGAAACAGAATCTGATCCATGCGGAAGGTTTGGTTACTGAATCACTCCCCAATGGTATGTTTCGAGTTCTGAGAGATAATGGATGTCAGATTCTGACTCATATTTCGGGTAGGATTCGACGTAATTCCGTACGAATACTACCAGGAGATAGGGTCAAGGTCGAATTAAGTGCTTATGATTTAACCAAAGGACGTATAATATATAGACTTAGCAACAAATCTTCAAACGATTAAATCACCTTTTGAACATCTGATAGGGATCTAGAAGCACAGATGAAACAGACTCTCTGTCTCAGGAAACAAAATGTAATATGAGCAAATTGGAGGGTCACAAATATGAAAATTCGTGCTTCTATTCGTAGAATTTGTGGAAAATGTCGACCAATTCGTAGACGGAAACGAGTTATGATAATTTGTTCTAATCCGAGACATAAGCAACTGAAACTGATCGAACCATATCCAATAAGCATCGAGACTCTATTTATGTCTTTTACCCTAATAATTACAATATTAAGGGGAAAAAGCAAATGAATCGATTCATCGTCTCATTGCAGTGTGATAAAGAATGGGAAAAAAGAATAATACCTTGTCCTGATGCGATTCTTAGAATACCCAAAAGTGGTATTCTACAGAGAAATTCTATTTTTGGATATTCTAACGTAGAACATGGAATACCTGATGGGTCGAATATGACAACACCGTTTTCCCTAGATTTATCGAGGGAAGGGGACAACTTGCAGATTCAAATTAGCTATTCTATTTCGTATGAAGATGGTGAACGAATCCAAGTAATGAGTGATATAAGTATTCCATTGGTTCGAACTTGTATGGGATTTTATTGGGAACAAATAGATTCTATAGAATCTGAGGCTTATGTTTCTCTTATTTCAGTAAGAACAAATAAGATCGTTAACAATATGGTTCAAATTAGCTTGATGAAATACCCCCCTTTTTTCATGGGGAGAGGGACAATAAAACAAGTCCAAATTTGATGTTCCATAACAATTTGGACCACACTAATCTTTTATCTTCCAATGGGGCGAGTCAATTAATTAGTAAGCATCAAGGAACTATTTGTTCATTATCTAATGGGGAAGAAGACAGTGGATCTTTTATGGTTCTATCACCATCCGACTATTTTCGAATCGTTCTATTCAATGATTCTAAATGTTATGATACGAGAAATCAATCAAATAGAAAGGATCCTATGAGAAAAATCATTGAATTTTCAGGTCTCTTGGGTAATTTACATAGTATAACCAACCGTTTTCCATCCTCCCATTTTCTAACTTATAAAAAGGTATTATCAAAGAAACATTCCATTTTCCACAATTCTTTCAATACTTTCCAAGTACCTAAATATTATTTCATGGACGAAAATATGATAATTTATCATTTCGATCCGTGCAGGAACATCATTTCCAATCTATTGGGTCCAAATTGGTGCTCTTCCTCATCCGAATCCGAATTCTACGAAAAAACATTTCCAGTAGTTAGTCTTGGACAATTGATTCCTGAAAGTGTATGGATATCCGAGGATGAACCACTCCCCGAATCTGGTCAAATTATAGCAGTTGATGAGGAATCTTTAGTCATTAGATCAGCTAAACCTTATTTGGCTACTCGAAAAGCGACTGTCCATAGTCATTATGAACATGAAACTATGAAACCAAAAGCTCTGCCCTCCCTCTCCGTTGGATAGATAGAAGGGCAGAGGAGGGTTCTCTACCTGGCCATAATCCTTTTCAGAATTGGGGCCTCACAATCATTAGCCAATATGCCTTTCTCGCATTTATACCCTTCCCGGTTCATGGTTTGAAATTCTAGTGTCCCAGGCGTAGAGGAACCACACCAACCCATCCCAAACTTGGTGGTTAAACTCTACTGCAGTGACGATACTGTAGGGGAAGCCTTGCGGGAAAATAGCTCGGTGCCAGGATGATAAAAAGCTTAATGGCTCTTCTCATTAGAAGGTCGTCTTCTTTGAAACCCATTTCTTACATATTTTCTTTCCCACTCCACACTTTACTTTTATTTGAAACGCAATACCTGCGCTCGCTCATAGCGATGCGATAAATTTGCTTCTGCATCCTCTTACCCCGAAGAGAGGAATCCCTTCCTTTTGGGAGGGACTCCTGGGAACGAATCCAGCAGAGACGGGGCCTGTAGCTCAGAGGATTATAGCACGTGGCTACGAACAAGGAAAATTTTAAGGATGGAAAATTTTCTTGAAGTTTCAAACATTGGCGAATCTCACTAATCCCTAATATGCAAACTATAAAATGTTTATTGATATATTTGTAAAATTATTCAAATTTATAATGATTATATATGTAGCCTCTATATAATGTTGGCGATTTTTAAGGTAAAATAATTTTATATTCTAAAATCTGGGCGAATTGTCTTTTATAAAAATTGGAAATTGGCGAATCATTTTGTGGAAAAATCATGGAAAATTAGCCCACTGGGCGAAGATTAGCCCCTAAAATTTTCCATGGCTACGAACCACGGTGTCGGGGGTTCGAATCCCTCCTCGCCCACCCCGAAAGGGGACAAAAGGGAGGCCTTTCGGGGGTAGGGAGATTATGATATGATTGGGATAGCGCAAAGCTATGGAACTTAGTCTTCACAAAGGGTCATTTATCGAAAATGATACCCGGTACGTCCGAGAGTAACCAGCATATTTGTGTCTTACCTCCTATAAATCTTCCTCATTATTAGATTTAGATCAGGGTTATAGAACGAAAGATTCTTCCAAATCCGAGGGAAAATAGATTGACGGCATGCAGGGATCCAATTCTGACTTCCAGGGAACAAACTTATAGTTCTAACAGCTGGTAACGGGTCGAGTGACTAGTAACGGGTCGAGCAAATAGAGGCCTCTTCACCTTTAGCTCTCGAAATGTCATCACATCAGGAGAACAATGGATTTGTTTCTGATTGGCTGTGTGCTAGCAGATGATGTATATATAAATAGGAGATGCATTGCCACGCGCAATCAGGATATTGGAGTTGGACTTTCCAATCAATTAATAAACCTTCGAACACAACCAATATATATACGAATCCCCTTTACTTGCAAGAGTATATCTCGGATTTGTCAATTATGTTATGGTCGGAGTACTACTCATAGTCACTTGATTGAATTAGGAGAAGCAGTAGGTATTATTGCGGGCCAATCCATTGGAGAACCAGGAACTCAACTAACACTAAGGACTTTTCATACCGGGGGGGTATTTACTGGTGATATTGCAGAACATATACGAGCCCCTTTCAATGGAAAGATTGAATTCAATGAAAATTTGGTTTATCCCACACGTACACGTAATGGACATCCTGCTTATCTATGTCATAATAACTTATCCATTACTATTGATGGTCAGGATCAAGTACAGAACTTAACCATTCCGCCACAAAGTTTGCTTTTGGTTCAGAATGATCAATATGTGGAATCGGAACAGCTTATTGCCGAGGTTCGTGCTAGAACATCTTCCTTCAAGGAAAAATTTCGCAAAAATATATATTCTGACTTAGAAGGAGAAATGCACTGGAGTACCAATGTGTGTCATGCACCTGAATATGTACAGGGTAATGTTCATCCTATACTCAAGACGGGTTATCTATGGATATTATCGAGAGGTATATACGGATCCCGTGTAGTACCCTTTCCATTTCATAAGTATCAGGATCAAGTATATGTTCAACCTTTTTTTGCCAAACATCAATCACTTTCCGATTCTTACGTGGATCAAGTGGAACATAGATCAGGTGACTCAAATTGCTATGAGAAGGAAGAACAAATCTTCAGTTATTCAGAAACTGAAACTATCTACCTATCCCTATCTATTCTAATTTTAAAGAATAGATTGGAATAGATTGGAATAGATAGAATGAGAACATATTTACGATTGTAAGGAAATCCATTTTATGGTATTGTGCACCAGAAAAAAATTTCGTTCATGGAATCATTTGCGTAAGGGAATGAAGGAAATTATCAAATCTGTAATTGACTATGCCTAGATCTCAGAGAAATGACAATTTTATTGATAAGACCTTCACAATTGTAGTAGATATATTATTGCGAATAATCCTGATGGCTCTGGGGGAGAAAGAAGGATTTACCTATTACAGAGATGGTGTGATTTGATATTTTTTTCCGTTCTTCTTTTTTGGGGAAAGAAAAGGTAAGGTATTCGGGAATAAAAATTGGGTAAAATAAAACTTACACTCAGTGATGGTGAGTTCTGGAGATAGAACAATTCCTTCTGTCGTGTATCCCCGGTCAATGCACCTTTAGATGCTTTCATCTCCTGAGGATTTTAGTACCGAGCGAAAGGTTACACCTATGCAATAGGCCTTGCTTGTATAGTTGAACCTATTTGATAGGCGCGCATGAGGGGAGAAAGCACTACGTATGGAAATCGACAACACAAAAGCTTCGTTATAGCCCATATGCATTACCCTTTTATGAAGGGTAGTGAGAATGGTTGGGACAACAAACATCCATCTCGTTTGTACTTCGGATACCCTTATAATGGAACCATCGGAGATTGTTGAAGTGATTAATCCCTGGAGAATACAGGGCGTTAAGAACAAAGAAATTGTTAGAGGTTCCATTCCTAGTAGTAAGATCCTTGGTATTTGGAAAAGAATCTTTGCAAGAAGGATGGCTAGAGATTCATTGGAAATACACTAGCCCCTGTTAATTCATAATATTGGGTCAATATATATATATATATATATATATATATATTTTCAATTCCACGGATTACTCCCCATATTACCTACTGTAAAGAAAGGAGGAGCCGTATGAGGTGGGAATCTCATGTACGATTTTGAAGCGGAGATCATTTCAATGGAATGAACGACCGTAACAAATGTCAGCTCAATCGGAAGGGGAATATGCAGAAGCTTTACAAAATTATTATGAAGCTATGCGACTGGAAACTGATCCTTATGATCGAAGTTATATACTATATAATATAGGTCTTGTGCATACAAGTAATGGGGAACATACGAAGGCTTTGGAATATTATTTCCAAGCATTAGAATGGAACCCATCCTTACCACAAGCTCTTAATAATACGACCTTGATCTGTCATTACGTGCGACTATCTGTACCATAGAATAACTTAGTTAATAACTACTACGAGTAAGGACAAAAGAAAAGGCTTTCTACATATGCACCGTCCCAAGTAACGGTATTTTATCAGCTGTAGTGAAAAAAACTCTCATAGGAGCCTGAATATGAATAGATAGAGCCTAAATATTCCATGGATAATAAATTCAATTGATGATGGAAGCACCATAAAGATAAATTATTGAAAGAAGGTTCGGGCTGATACGATCAAATCTGCTCATTGACAAGAATCAGGAATCAACTTATGTAATAGAGTTGATCTACTAAGCTATTGAGCAGCGGTGTAGCATCAGATCCTAAAGATGTGAAGTACTCCAGCCAGAGAGTACTCTCCAAAAATTCTATACGGAACTGAGATAGTTACCTTGCAAAAAGACTTTGATTTGGACAATCAATCTAAAGTATAGAAAGAGATATACTTCATCTTTTTGAGGGTAGGAGAAAAGATAGAACCTGATCATTGAATTGATTGGAAGTTAAATCAGAAACTCATGTCATTGACTTTTTTTGGTCCTTTGGTTAATATGAACTCCCAATGAATCATCTCCAATTCTTTGGAAATTTTGGTAGAGGACTAAAGAATAGTGGATTGAGCCGTATGAGGTAGGAAACTCTCAAGTACGGTTCTGAGGGAAGAAAACTTTTCCAAGTTTATCTATCCCGAACGAGGAGAACAAGCCATTCGACAGGGAGATCCTGAAACTGCGAAGGCTTGATCGAAATTCAATATATCAAGAATTGATTTTAAATAGAGAAAGTAACAATATTTTTTCAACCACAAAACCTGAATTTATTTTTAATTTTTTTATTAAAATAATTTAAAAAATTATATAAAGGATATTATCATTATAAAATAAAAAAATAAAATATATAATATCAAACATAAATATTCTAGAATTTTATCGAGCCTAAATGTTTGAGGGAATTTTCAATTTGAAAAAATAAATACTTCAAGGTATTCAACTAATGATGGCACTCTTCACCTAATGCCATAAATCGATTCATGCATATTAATGTGCTATTAAAGGGAAGGGAAATTTGGATACTTTTCATTTTGTAAGAATTTTTTATTTATTTTATATTTATTGAAATGTTCAAATAAGTTTTTTTTTATGATCGTAATGGGGTTAATGAAACGAGATGTATGATGGTTTTTTAAATGAGTTATGATTTATTTATTTATATATATATATATATATATATATATAATTATTTTTAGAAATAATAGAAATTAAGTGTTTTAGAATTTAATAGAGACGAGATGTGTAGGCGTAATGTAATGTAAATATCTCAATATTTTTTAAAAGTTGGGAAAAATACGTATAGGAAAAAAAATAAAAATAATTGTTGGCTTCATATGTTTTAATTAATATTCAAATTAAAACATATAAATATAAAATGTAAAATGTAAAATATAACATAAAATGTAAAATGTAATGTAACATAAAATGTAAAATATAAGGCAAAATGTAAAACACAAAACTACCAATTTGACAAGAAGGAATTGGTTTATATCTAATGTAAAGCTAACATACTATTGTTTCTTTAACATGTTATTTCTTTATATATTATTATAGGTGTAAAAATCAATAATATTGTTTATTATTAATCGAATATATTATAATAATAATTATCTCCATTGCAAGTATTAATATATTAGACTTTACATATATTATTGATTACATAGAGTGACAATTCTCAATCATATGGAAGGAGGGGGGAGGGAGAGGGAAAAAAAGAGATACAAAGAGAGGGAGAGATATATAGAGTAGGAGAGAGTGGGGGGCTGTTAATTCGGTAGTTCAAGGAAAACTTCCCTCCTTTGTACAATCTTCCTCATCGAGAGAGACCCTTCCTAGCTTTTGGAAGAATTTAATTTGCTTAAGGAAAAATGTATTTTTAAGGAGGAAACCCACATGTGCACAAAAGCACAGGTCAATTTTAAGAGGAATTGGACTTCCTTGGAAGCATATAAACATAAGACAAATTAACCTCATTTGGACATCATCTTCTAAAATTTTCTCTCTTTCTTCTTTGGATTGGTTCGTATAGGTTTGAAATTGGTTTGTGTAGTGCCCTGCTCTAGTTGACTAACAGTGATATGACATTAACATTTATTTAGCCCTAAGGCCCACACTTTATTCTTTGAGGACCTTAGGTTGAGGATCCAGACACATGAATCTATTGTTAGTGGTTGTGATGTTTATGTGTGTTCTCCATTGATATTATGACGATGATAGCATTAATGGTTATGTATGTTCTCTATTGGTATTGTGATGATTGTAGCATTAATGGTTATGAATGTTTTCTATTGATATTATGATAACTGTAGCATAAATGGTTATGTTTGTTCTCTATTGGTATTGTGATGATTGTAGAATTAATGGTTATGCATGTTCTCTATTGATATTATGATAACTATAACATAAATGGTTATGTTTGTTCTCTATTGAAATTATGATGATAATAACAGTAAAGGATATGGATGGTCTCTACTGATATCATGATGATGATAGCTTTGATGGATAAGTATGTTCCATTGATGTTATGATGACTATAGCCATAATAGATGTGTCCCCTATGTTAGCTACTTACATTAGTTCTGGTTCACAATGAACAATGATGCGAATGACTAGGTGATGTTGATGATGCTATTATGGAAATGACTAACAATGAGAAACTTTGTTACTGATGATTATTGCGTATGACAGGAAACCACCAGAGGCACTCACATATGATGAGTTGACGACACTTGGTTTGATGAAAATTAATATTTTTTCTTTGAAATTCTAAGTCAATTTTAAAACCTGCTATATATATATATTTATTCTGATGATATGTTAGTGTTTACAGGCACATATTAGTTTCTCGGCCGAATGACTCACATATGGGTGATGGGGTTGTACACTTGGATGGAACTACATGGGAGGGGTGGGACAGTGTCCCTGATCATACCCGCTAGCACTCCTGCTGTGACTTGGGTTGGAATGGTTGAAACACCTTTGCCTTGAAGATCACGATGTCGTGAGGGAAGGTTCCAAATTTGGGTCACTCATGAGGATATCACTGAGGGGGCGCACATCAAGGCAGATTCCTTGATCCCCGACACCATTAGTCTCACTATGGCATGCAACATAAGAGATGATTGTGGTCTACATCATTGCACCTATAATTTCTCCTTGTTGCCACTAGATGCTTGAATGGCAAGTGGCATGGAACCCTTGGAACTTCAAGGGAATTTCTTGAAGGGCATGACCAACTTGGAACCATTGGAATCACAAATAAACTGTTAGGCGTGGCACCCTTGGAACTTCAAGGGAAGTTCTTGAAGAGCACGACCAACTTGGCACCCTTAGAATCATTAAAAATAAATAAATTAATAAATATAATCAAGATATGAAAACTCTGTAAATTCACATCAAGCGGTAATTGATGTAAGAACCAAGGTAATTAAATCAAGAATAAAATTTGGGTTAAGGGGATCATAGGAAGAAATAAAATATTTTACCTTGAAAAATCTACCTTCCTATGTCGGAAAATATTAAGTAGATAATGTACTTAAGTAACTTAATTAGGTAAAAGGGGGAAAGAGGGACATAGATGTAAGTATAAATATTAATCCTAAAATAATTAAAACTAATTAAGAGAAGAGGGTGGTGAATTAAAATAAGATTAATAAATTAAATTTCAGAGGAATTTAGAGAACCTCCATGTGGTAACAATGAACATAAGAATATCCATCTAAGAGGAAAATTGAGTTAAATTAGGGAGTAGTTAGGTGATCAAATATGTGACTTATCAATTGACTTTAGTAATGAACACAATCGAAGAAATAGAAAAGGGGGATCAAGAGACAACTAGGAGACAAAATAGGAAGTCTTGTTGGGGGGGAGGAAAATATATTTCTAAATTAAAAACAAGAAGAAGTGGGGAAACTAAAGGGCGCAACATGGCACCACCACAACAACCGACTCCTACCACCCCACCCAATGATGGGGAAAACATCACAACACCAGAACAAATACCAACTGGAGAAGTGTTGAACTTAATGAGATCGTTCCAACACATGTCTGAGGCATTAATAAATCGTTTGGAACGAGAGCATGGAGGACCTGTCATACAAAACGAAGTACCCCAAAACACTACAAGAAATGATGTACGTCAAGATTTGGAAAAAGTGAAATTTCCAGAGTTTTGGGGGTCCACGGATGGTTAATCTGTAGAGGCCTGGTTAGAAAACATGGCTATGTGCTTTACCCTGAGAGATTACACCTCAAACATGAAGGCCAAGATGGGTATATTCCAGCTAAAGGGAAACACACTACTTTGGTGGAAGACATTATTAACCCAATTGGGGATGGATATATCAGAAGTAACTTGGGAACTATTTGAAGAAAAATTTAGAGAACATTAATTTCAGAGGAGTTCCTTGAGAGGCAACTAAATGAATTCAATGCATTAAAGCAAGGGAGTCACTCACTACCAGAGTATGAGGCCCGTTTCAAGGAATTACTTCGTTATGACCCTCACTTAAACATAGAGAAGCTCAAGGTGAACAAAGTTGTGAATGGAATAAATGTTAAAATTCGAGCCAAGGTTAAAATCTTAATGCCTCGCATCTTGCACAAGGCAGCTCAATGGGCGATCATTGTAGAGGAGGAGATGGTGAGTAGTGGACCTAGTAAGTCAACAAGGCCCACAGGATGAATAGTACTAAGCGGAAAAAATATGGAATGTAGAAATTTGCAAAGGGGTCCTGTGCTCAATCATCAAAAGTGGTCAACAGGAAATCAAAGAACACCATATAGGCATCTAGCTCAGAATCTACACAGGGTAGCTCAACAAACTCGTCAACCACAACAACACCGACCTATGCGACAGTACCAAGTCACACCACCTCAACACCAATCCCAACAGTCTGGCTCTTTCCAACAGAGTTCCAGGCCAACTCCCAGTTTAGTTGGTAGTAGGATCCAAGCTCCTAAGTGGGGATGTTGGACTTATGAAGGTCCTCACTATGAGAGGGATTGCCCTCAAAAGACAGGAAATACCAACTCAACTAAGAAATAAAGTACAGTGGCGGATCTGGGGAAGGCTCATCACATCCATGCAGCGGTGAACAATTGCCAGGTCGAACACCAGTCCACTGTGTTGGAAACCTTAGGTAATATTGATGGTATGAGTTTTGTCATTTTAATAGATCCAAAAGCTACTGATTCCTTTATTTCTCTAAATGCATTATCAAGGATTAAACATAAAGAAATTTCACAATATGAATTTATACATGTAGACAACCAATTCATTCATTCATTTCACAGATGATGACAACCAAAGAAAATCATTGAGGGGAAAGAACCGAGGTGTGTCCCTGAGGTTCATCTCCTCCATGCAAATAATGAAATATAGGAAAAAGGGATGTCAAATGTTCTCGATGGTAGCTCTAAATGATAAGGGCGATTCTGAAAACCTTGATAAACATCCAATTCTTGTTGAATTTAAGGATGTATTTCCCGAAGAACTACCTGGGCTACCCCCAAAAAGGGAAATTGATTTCACCATCGACCTTAAACCAGGCACTGAGCCTATTGGAAAGGCACCGTATTGTATGTCGGCTCCAGAGCTAAAGGAATTGCAAATCCAATTAAAGGAAATGTTGGACTTGGGGTTCATACGAACTAGCATATCTCTATGGGGAGCCCCTGTGATTTTCGTTAAGAAGAAGGGTGGGTCTTGGCGACTATGCATTGACTACCTCTAGTTGAACAAAGTGGTGATAAAAAATCAATACCCTCTTCCAAGGATAGATGACTTTTTTGATCAAATGAGGGGGGAAGCTATGTTTTCAAAGATAGATGTGAGGTCTGGATATCATCAGTTGAGAATCAAGGAAGGAGATATCTCAAAGACAACCTTTAAAACAAGATTTGGGCATTATGAATTTGTAGTTTTACCCTTTGGACTGACAAATGCCCTGGGTGTTTTCATGAGTTTGATGAATGGAATATTTCAGGATTACTTAGACAAGTTTGTACAAGTCTTTATCGATGACATCTTGATCTACACAAAGACCCCAGAAGAGCATGAAGAACACTTGAGGACAGTTCTACAATGTCTTAGAGAAAACCATTTATACAGGAAGTTGTCAAAGTATTCCTTTTACCAAACCAAGATTCATTATCTTGGGCATATTATCTCTGGGGATGGTATCACATTAGACCTGACAAAGATCGAGGCCATCATGGAATGTCCAACACCAACCAATGTTCATGAAATACAAAGTTTCATGGGCATGGAAGGGTATTGTCGTAGATTTTTTGAAAGGGTTTTCAAAGGTAGCAAGCCCCATTACCGAGCTCCAAAGAAAGAACAAGAAATTCATTTGGACTGAAAAATGCGAAGAGGCATTCCAAAGGTTAAAGGTGTTATTAACGACAACACCATTTTTGACGGTGTCGAATATGGAACAAGAATTTTTGGATTTCACTGATCTACACAAACCATGACCTAGAAATGGCAGTAATTGTTTATGCATTGAAGATTTGGAGACACTACCTTCTAGGAAGGAAGTTTGATCTTAGGACTGACCATTGTGGGCTACACCACATATTCACTCAAGACCACTTAAATGCAAGAGAAAGACAATGGTATGAGATAATTAGTGAATATGGTTTTGATATTACTTACATGAAAGTAATGGTAAAAAGGGTGGATGATGCTTTAAGTAAGAGGCCTCAGATATTTTTAGTGATTCCCTTAAAGACAAATTTGAGGGAGAAATTGCTTGACTTACAATTTAAAGACACTTGGTATCAAGAGGTTAGCAAAAGTTTGAGGGAGGATGAAATGAGGATCCCAAAATATGAAGAATACTCCCTTGATAATGATGGGCTACTACGATTTTGGGGAAGGATATATGTGCCACTGAATGAAGATATACGCGAATTAATCTTGAATGAATCACATCGCGGAGTATACATGGCACACCCTGGTGTTAAGAAGATGAGTGCGGACTTAAAACCACTCTTCTTTTGGAAAGGGATGAAGAAGGACATCGTAAACTTGGTGGCAAGATTCTTAGAGTGTTAACGAGTAAAAGCTGAACATATACATCCAGTAGGGTTATTGCAACCCCATGAGATACAAAAATCTAAATGGGAAGTTATATCAATGGACTTCATTGTGGGACTACCAATGAACTCAAGAAGAAATGATTACATATTTGTAGTGGTGGACACGTTGACCAAGAGCGCCCATTTCAGACCACTTAAGACTACATATAAGGCACCAAAGATAGCCAAAGTTTTTATTGATGAGATTATGAGATTGCATGGCGTTGCGGGGTTGTGTAGCAGCTGCAATGACCCAAAACTGACCTGTTTTTGAGTGTTTTTCAGTGGAGAACTGTTTTGCAGTGCTGTGGTTTGCTGACCTTGTTCCTCTAAGGGTAAGAACAACTTGTTTAGGGACTTTGGATCCCTCAGATTATTGACATTTCATGCTCTATGCTGTAAGGCACAAAAAATGTCTATAACAGTTGCCCCCTAAAGTATGAGGTCGTTTATCGGGTGAAATGCTTTATTAGGAGGATCCGAAGTTCATTCAATCGCCGGGAGGTGACCTGTAACAAAATACAATACAATACATTATCTTTTCATACTTTCTTTTCATGATCTAGCTGAGGCGGGCATTCCCCATGCTCAGCTTTATAAATACATTTGATGTACATAAACAGACGATCGTCTGATAATAGACGGATAATTCTCTGCTTTTAATTATCATCCTTTTAGTAGGATGATCATCTGCTGCACATGTCTATGTCTTTATCTCCTGAATATATATCGCAGCCCGGATGGATGAAACTAGATCCGGGGTCTTCAAACTTGTCCGATCTTCACATTAGTACAAGTCGATCCATGTGAGAATTTCTTGAAGTCGAACATGGAAAGACATCGCTTGATTACCAGTCAATAATGTAAACTGTTAACAAGCACGAGAGGAATCACCGATAATGATGATGACCCTCAAGGTACTGCAGCACAATTCACGTGGTGTGAATATAGGATCTGACGTCGAACACCACGCAAAGTCTCCTGGTCGAAGGTCATTAATGTATACCTATCGCCGGGAGTGAGAAACTTGCCATTGAGGCATGCAAGCTTCAAAGTACTGAGGGGGTGTTCCTAGATCAACTTCTTGGATAATGAGCTGATGTCGACAAGAAGTGATCCGTCAAAGGAGGGCCCTAATGAATCCCACATCAGTGACACGGAACGGAGCTAGTGATGATTGGTGAAAACAATTTGTGAAATATGATTCAGGGTGGCGGTCATGGAAGGATGAAAGATGATGTATGGTAGTGGATGGGACCCGGTTGACACATTTTGAATGAAATCTCTTGAACATATAACGACACTGATGTGATGGATCGGTAGCATTACCCCATGTATGGATGGTATGGCGAGACCATGGTGAAGGGACCGGTGAATGATAATAACCCAACCCGATATTTACGGAGGCAAAAGTGTCATGTTCAAGAGCGACTTGCTACCATTAAGCTTTGAGGTTCTTCCCAATTTTTCCCCAGTCATTTCTGACCAGTACCTCTTTATTTTTTGACAAGCTTGAGGAGGATAACATATGCTTGATCTATAACCTGCCCTTCGGGCAAGCCCATCGCTATGTTTTTAATGAGCCTAGCGATAGGGAAACTCGTTCTTGTCTAAGGACAAGTTTGTCGCTATCTAATATTTTTAACGAGCCCAGCGACAAAGACAACTCGATCCTTTTCATTTTTAGAGAGTCTGAAAAGTGTACATAAAGTAGACTCCAAGGGGTCCTTTTTCGTCATCTAATCCCTTAAGTCCGAAAAAGTATAAAACAATACAAAAGGGATGAATGTTCGATATCTTTATCGAGCCGAACTAGACAAGCGACCGATCTTTTTGTGCAATAATCCCTCAGGTCCAAAAAGATTAAAATCTAGAGGAGGGATAGCTCTTCCGGTCCTTTTAATGAGCTGGAAGGCCAAAACTCGGCAAACTTTTCATATTTTACGAGTCAGTGAAAAGAGCTCAAAGAAGACTCGTCTTTTGAGGAACGAGTGATAAACAGGGATAGCAGCAGATTCCAGGTATAGGTTGGAATTTTCCAATCACGGTAGTATTACAAGGATGGCTAGGTGGAATCACTCTTCGCAGCTGTTCCTCAAAATAGGTAAACAATCAAGTGGATGTGAATGATCGGCCAAATGAAAAGTGGAGGTGACGGTGCACAAACACGACCAAGGCTTTTATGGCTGATGAATTTACGGTCTCAGATGTTTATTTACCGGTACTGGGTTCATTTTTTTTAAAGAGCTTGAATGCGCCAAAACACTGCTCAATCTTATGTTTATTTTTTAACGAGCATGAACTATGCGCTAAAACTGCTCGGTTCTTGCGTTTATTTTTTAACGAGCATGAACTTTGCCAAAACTGCTCGTTTCTTGCGTTTATTTTTTAACGAGCATGAACTTTGCCAAAACTGCTCGTTTGATAAGATCAAATTCATATTTTACCATGACTGGCTTTTTCTTTTTCAGAGATAGTACTGTATCATCAATTGCTGCAACAAACTTTGTTAGAAACGGATAACATGAAGTAAAAATACTAATATTTCACTTCGAACTACGTAAAAAGCAATTAAAAGATGTTTTTACCCCTCATTTTACCATTTCATGTGCATTTGGTTTGTTGGAGCTTTGGAGGTGCCTCTTCCTCTTGATTTTTCACCAGCTGATTTCGGGAGATTCTGTGGACGATTTTCAGCGCCGTTTTCACCAGGTAGGAGCTAAACCTTAGCTCTATCTTTTCATGGTCTTATTTCTCAGTTTCATGCTTGTTTTCCTGCCCCCATGAGCCCCTGGGTTTTCTCTAGGGCGCTCTGCCATCAGCGCAGGTGCCCTATATCGAAACCTGCGTTGGGGCCTTCATTTTCAAAGGCAATTTGTTCCCCAACGCAGGTAGACCCTTCTCTACCTGCGTTGGGCGCAAAAAACTTCTTGGTTACACAATTTTTCATGAGATTTTTGCCATTTTCTTCACTGAGTCAGGGATCTTACTCCTCCTCTTGTTTGTTTTGCAGAGTTTATTGGAGCAGAATGACTCTTACGTGGCGAGAACGAGAGCATGAAGAGGAGGACATGATTGCCCTCCATGATCCTGTTACTGTGAGCGCGTTGTGGAACTGTGGCTTGCTAAAATTCTTCCGCATATCTAGCATGAGGGCACAGATACGTTTACTGCAGTACCTGCTTGATGCTTGGGATCCTGTTAACCAAGTGTTCCAGATTAGGGGCAAGTCCATCCCTTTGACCATAGTGGACATCTACTTCTTGACTGGTTTGTCAAGGCGGGGTGCCCCCGTTTCCTTGTCCGGTTCGGCCCGAGGGAGTGATTCCGTGAAAGATTATATCCGTCAGTATTGCAGGGAGGGATCTCAGCCGAGCAGAGACGGCAAGATTTCTATCTGTGATGTCACTGACAGGTCTCTCAGGTCTATTCTGTACACGATTTGTAGGATGGCCGGTAGTGCATCCCCTCATGTTTCCAACAGGTCATATGTGCAACACGCCCTGGAGTGTCTTCAGCCGAAAGTTTTTAACTGGTGTGATGCAGTATTAGTTCAGATGAAAAACCAGTTGACCAAAGTAAAGGACGGGAAACTGAAGAATTTTGGCTTCGGTTCAGTTTTGACTGCCTTCGCTTTGGAGAAGATACCCCTGATGCAACCTCAGTACATTATTCTCGACTTGCCATCTCCTACTGAGCCACGCATGCAGAGGTGGGTTGACCACATGGCTAGGCATGCGGGTCAATCTAAGATTAATTTTACTGATGCCTTCTTTAGGTGGTTTGAGCGGCAGGATTTGGTACTACCGGATGGCGAGCAGTGGGGTGATCTTGGTAAATATTTTGACCTTATCACTGTTTACTGTTTTTTATTTATAATGTCCTTGTGCTTTACTCTATCAAGACTCTAATCAAACTCATGTGCGCATGCAGATGTGGGCCCTGTCCGTCCAGCAGTTCGTCCGAGAGCTCCGGCCGCTGCCCCCGCAGGGGAGGCTCCTGGGAGAGCTATTCTCCGTGACCTTGACTTGGCCGAGACTCTTACAGCTGTGCAGGAACATGTCGAGGGTCTTACCCTTGGGATTCCGGATGTACGGATCGACGAGTTGCCTCTACGATTGCAGCGAAATACTGTTGGTGTTCCCAGACGATGGTCTCGTCTTCTGCGCATGATTGCACAGGCCGTGGCATGTTATCATGAGCATCACTAGGCTAGGGTGCCCCCCAGCCATTTTTGAGTTTTGGGGTCATATGACCGATTTTGTCTTGGTTACAGAACATTACATGTAAACCGTAAACAGTTATGTATATTTTTGATTTTCGGAGTTTATTCCAGTTTTTATGTGATCTATGTATGAAACATCGATGACGCTTCTCTTTTTATCAATTTTGCAGATGTCTATCTAACACATAGTTTGCTAACGAGTCGGTTAATGTGTTTAAGTTTCTGGAAATGTGTTGATATTGGATAAAATCAAACCGTCTTTCCAAGATTTTAACTCTTAGGAACTTGCGATAAATAGCTGGATTTCGGACAGAGTAGGTACCATTGAGCTGTAGTACCACGAGCTGTGAGTCTAGCCTGACGACTAGCCGGCGTATGCCATGGGTGATGGCATCAGAGAGGAGCTCTATCAACGTGCTATACTCAGCGATATTATTTGTTGATTGACCAATACATACCCCCCTAAAACTCACTAACTCGCCGCTTGGGTTAAAAATGGCCCATGCTGCAGAGGATAGGTTCCTCGAACTACGACTCGCTCCGTCAGCATATCCGACCCACGGTTCCAATGGATTTGACATCTGCAATAAGTGTAAAAAGTGGATTACTTAAACCGGAACAAACGCTTTAGCGAAAACAAAAATGTAACAAAAGCATACAGGTTACTATTAGGCATAGTAACGCTTAAGGTACAACCCGTTGCGGGGTTGCGCCAGTGGAACTCCGTCATAATCTACCAACTCGTAGGCACCTTTTGCTAATACACTTTTAACAATATAAGGGCCCATCCATAAGGACTTGAATTTCCCAGCTCCCAATTTATCGGATTCTTGGTCATAAAGCAAGACCAAATCACCTTCCGAGAAGACACGGGGTTTGACATTTTTGTCGAACTGCGCTTTGACTTGTTTCTTATGGGCTTCGTTGGCCAAGGCGGCATCACGATGAGTTTCATCCAACTGGATTAACTCTAAGAAACGAGCTTCTTCTTCTGAGGTTCCGGGGAGGAGATCAATTGCGAGTTTAAGGGACGAAATTTCTCACTGGATCGGTAGGATCACTTCCAGGCCATACACCAGTTGAAACGGTGTGAACCAGTGGCATTCCTTACCGATGTTCGGTAGGCCCACAAAGCCGAGTATAGGATCAAATGCCATCTTCTTTTGTGAACCCCCACCATCCTTTGCAGCATGCACTTCAGGACTTTGTTGATCGCTTCAACTTGTCTGTTAGCTTGCGGATAGTACGGAGTAGAGCTGTCGTGAGACAATCCTAGTTTGGCAGTTAATTCAACCATCATGTGATTGCGAAAATGCGATCCATGATCTGTTACTATGGCCTGTGGCACACCGAATCTGGCGAATACATGATTAAAAAAGAATAGGGCTGCTGTTTCACCAGTGTTATCCAATGTAGGCATCGCCTCAGCCCATTTGGTAAAATAGTCAACTGCGACTATAATATACCCATGCCCCCCGGTTGAGGTGGGGTTACATTGCATGAAATCGATGCCCCACTTGGCGAAAGGCCCCACAGCTATTATTGGCTGTAAAGGAGCGGGGGGTCTTCTGGTTTTGCTATCAAAAATCTGACATGCATGGCAACTTCTAACCGCAGTTATGCAATCTTTGAACATGGTTGGCTAGAAGTATCCTGCTCGTAAGATTCTTTGTGCTGTAGCATATCCAGATTGATGCCCCCCACAGGTGCCTGAATGACATTCATTCAGGGCTTTTTCGGCTTCCTCATGGGTTAGACACGTTCTCAGGACCGTATCGACACCACGACGGTAAAGTGTATCACCGACGATCATGTAGTCTTTTGCTTGGTATCGAATTCGTTTTCGTTCTGAGTGAGAGGTGTCTGGCCGAAACTTTTGGGTTTGGAGATAAACTATTATATCTCCATACCACTCATCACTTGCTGATATCAGAAACAAACTTTCGTCCACGATCGATTCTTTGGACGTTTCATCGTTGTACGATGACGGGAGATCGCATAATAATTTTGCGAAAACTAAAGCTTTCTTTGATTTGGATTTCACAAATTCCAGATCAAACTCTTGAAGGATAGCTATCCACTTTGAATATTTGCCCCCAAGCAACTGTCGCGACAGTATATAAGTCATGGGGTTGCAATCTGACAATACGGTGGTCTTCCTAAAGAGGACATAGTGCCGAAATCTTTGTATCGCTTGAACAGCCGCCAATGCTAGCTTTTCAACATGAGAATATCTACTTTCTGTATCATTTAATTTTTTACTTAAATAATATATAGGGTGTTCAATTCCATCGACTTCTTGAACCAAAACCATTGCAATGGTCATATCTGCTGCAGCCAGATACAGGTTAAAATCCCTTAGATAGTCTGGGGCGTACATTAATGATGCTTTGACTAGCGCTTCTTTCAAAGCATCAAAGGAAGCTTGTGCAACCTGGTCCCAGACGAAAGGTACATCCTTTTTCAGGAGACGGGTATAACCTTTAGCAAGTTTTGCGTAATTTGGAATGAACCTCCTCAGAAAGTTTGCTTTCCCTTGGAGTTTCTGAATCTGAAGCAAGTTCGAAGGTGGAGGCAAATTAATGATTGCCTGCACCTTGCAAGGGTCGAGACGAATCCCATCCTTGGAGACTATAAAGCCAAGTAAACGACCAGAACCGACGCAAAACACACATTTGTGTGGATTGAGTCTTATCTTGTAGTGTTGGCAACGTAGAAATATTGCTCTTAAATGATGCGGATGATCAGTCCGCTTTTGCGAATGAGCCGGAAGATCGTCGAGATAAGGTTGAACGATGTTCTTGATGTCATGGAAAGCATAATTCATTGCTCTCTGAAATGTCGCCCCTGCGTTCTTTAAACCAAAGGGTAATTTTCGATAAGCGAATGTGCCCCACGGACAAATAAATGCAGTCTTTGACTGGTCCTGTGGGCGGATATTAATTTGATTATACCCGGAAAATCTGTCCATAAATGAAAAGATTTCACATCCGGCGCATTCATCAATTATCTGGTCGATGAAGGGTGTAGGGTAGTTGTCCTTTGGACAAGCTTGATTTACATCCCTATAATCGACGCACACTCGTATTGTTCCTTGTTTCTTCATAACAGGGACAATATTCGATACCCAATCGGTTAGAGGAACCGGGTAGATGAAACCAGCATGGAGGAGCTTTTCAACTTCCGCCTTGATGGCAGCGGCTTTCTTGGGGTGCACCTGCCGAAGCTGTTGTCTTACTGGTTTGACATCAGGATACATCTTAATTTCATGTTCAACTATACTCGAGTCGATGCCTGGCATTTCATCATATGACCAAGCAAAGACATCTCTAAATTCGCGGAAAAGAGCTTTATATATTTCTTGTTCTGAAGGGGAACAACCCTTGCCGACATAAATATTCTCTACAATGTCTGTTTTGGTCGAGATATTTATGGCTATAGTCTCTTCTATATTGGATAGGTTTCTCTCGGAATCCACCGTATTTACAGTATTTGTTAGGAATTCAAATACTGAAGGGTGATATAGGTCGCCTTGAGTATCTTCCTGAGGAAGGGAACGATGGTGGTTATCCTCCCATGGTGCCCCCTCAATCCATATTGATTGCAGGATTCCTTCGTCACTTGCATGCACTCGTGACCAAGGATCCAAGGGGGTTCCACATTCTCCTGACCTATCTACCCAAACGCTTGACGAGCATTGATTTGGGCTCGCCTCCCATGCCTGAAACATTGATTGCTACAATATTTCAATTGGGCTCGGGTGTAACACCATTGCCCGATCCATGATGACTTTGTCTTTTGTGACCTTCGTGGAAGATATCATGTTGCAGGTGGCCACCAATGGTACATTTCCTATGTACATATGATTTGGTAGCGAGAAAGTCCCCATCATCGTGGGGTCTTTCAACAGTCCTACTCCTATATCTTGAATTGAATGGTCGCTTTCATGGATCATGGGAATGCTTCCCGTAACTTGTGAACCATTAAGGAGGAAGTTCTGTTGGTCGACGACCGTAATCCCTCCTTCAAACGGGAAAGCGATCTTCCTAAAATAAGTCGACACGACAGCTGCCATGGCATAAATCCATGGTCTTCCCAGTAGGATGTTGTAATCTAGATTTCCATCTATGACTTCAACATCAATCTCTACCGTTTTTCCACCTAGTTCAACTTTCAAGTTACTTAGGATACCGTAAGGGGTATATGTCCTACCGTCGAAAGCCTTTAGTGTTGTCGAAGATCTCGACAAGGTTGGTGACCCTAGCGTTTTCCAGCAGCTCATCGACATAATACATGTCGATGCTCCCTCGTCAATAATTGTTCTGTGAACAGTTTTGTCGAGGGCCTTCACTTGAATCAGGAAAGCTAGCTGAGCTGGTAACTGAGGGTCATACCCTTTGTGATCAAAGGACACAAGATTGGAATCCTTAGGATCAACCCCCCCTATTGCCGATAACAATGCCTGCCTTTGGGATGGACAATTTTGTAGTACTTCTAGAGTTGACATAGCGGATGGCGATTAAGCCAAATCTTCTACTATGTTATAATGCTGCGCCGCTCTGGCACGAGGATTAAATGTCGACTTGTGTACTACACCCTTAGGTGGTTTTATCGTTAATTTTGGCATTATGGGTGGGACAACTTCTGTCGAAGTTGTTGTCGAACTACTAGGTTGATCTTTACCTTTTTCATTTGACAGTTGCGGATTCCCATAATCTTTGCTCCTTGTCGAAATCAAAGCATCATTTTGCTGCTTAGAGATCGATAACATCAGCACTTGCGATGGGGAAGCATTTCCACTATCAACCATATTTTGACCTGGGTTGGGAAACGGGTCAGTCAACACCGCTGGGTTCTTTGGACTTTTAAAGAATCTCTTGAGCTCAGCTTTGTATGGACAATTTTGTGTCCAATGATCCTCGTCACATATGGAGCATGGACCAGGTGACTTCTCTTTCTGTTTCCCTTTCCTAGGAGAGCTTGAAGAAGCTTTTTCAGGTGACGGACCATCCTGTTGCTTCTTCTTCCCTTTGTTTTGCTTCTTCTTGCTTCCTGGTTGATTGGTTTCTTTGCCTTTATCTGCTGATATGGCATTTACTTCCGAAGCAAGAATCTTTTCATGGGCATTTCGATCTGAAGTCTTACGGGCTTTCTGAGGTGAAGCCTTTCTCGACTTCGCGCCTGCAGTGCCAATCACGCCATCTCCGGCATGAGAGTCAATATTCGATTTAGGAGGTGGAGGAATTGAAAATTCAGGTCTGGGGGCATCAGGTATTTTGTCATAGAGCGTGCCAGACTGAGTATATACCAAGTCTAAATATTGAGCACGAGCAATGACCTGCTCCTCCGTTACGACTCCCCCCTTGGCCACATCTTCCGTTATAGCCGGAAGTAGAGACTTTATAAACCATTCAGCTAATAGCTGATCAGGAACGTATGTTTTCACCATCCTTCGACGACGACGCCACTCATGTATATGATCAGATATGTGAGTAGCTGTCGTCTGTTTGAAGTTGGTCAGTATCTCGGTTCCCGTTTCATACCTGATAGGTAATTGAAAGTGGGTTAAGAAAGTCGTGGCTAAGGAGCTGAAATTGTCGAAAGAGGCTCTTGGAAATTCTATATACCATTTGGCCGCCGGACCTGTCAATGTCCTCTGGAAGAGGCGAAGTCTTATCGAATCATCGTTCAGGGTGTTCGATGAACACCACAGATGAAAGGTCATGACGTGATTTGACGGGTCTTCACCTGGATTTCCATTGAATTTAGGAATGTCCGATGGAAGTTTGTGAGGAATCATGGGCCACCAAGGGGCGTAGGCGATAGGATCGTTTGTCAACCGATGTAGATCGGGTAACTCCAGAGTTGCCACGAATGGCAGCTATTGACTCAAGTTAGGTGAAGCGTACCCAGGATACGACGGAATCGCCTGAGCAGTTGGTCTTTGCATACCAACATAATGTAATTGATGCTGATATGATTGATACGGTTGATGGACTGCTCCACCATAGAGTGGTTGGTTTTGACCATATTGTAGGTACGGTTGTCCATTATTCGCAAAAAATTGCTGCTCGGTACCTTGGTACACTTGCTGGAACTGCGGTTGTTGATACTGCACCAACCATGGTTGTGATACCATTGGTTGTTGTGCGATGCTTACCACTGGGCCAAGATGAGGGGTAAGGGTACCCGTTTGTGTTTGTGACGCCTCGCTAGCCGACGATTGCGGTTGGGTTGCAGGGTCAACGGGTTGTTGCATTACAACCTGAGAAAACTGAGGTTGACATGTAACAGGTATCGTTTGAACTTGCGACACAGTCACAATTGCTGGTGTCGTCGGGATGTTCGTCACAGGCATCTGTTGTTGCATAGAATACACAACTCTTGGTTGCTGGGGTAGCATAGGTATCCAACCACTTGCAGTTATTCCAGTATAACTTGGGTATGGTTGTGAACTCCCGTATGGGTACCCTCTAGGAGGGGGTAATGAAAAAGCATATTGCCCCCCATACGGTGGTGGTCCGGCACTGAGAGGATTTAATACACCTCGAGGACCGGATTGCCCCAACGGATTTCCAAAAGGATCAATCTGTTGAGTTCCAACATAGGAGTTACCGGGTATTATCCCGGGAGAACAAACAGGAACAGACCACACTGTCGTCATGGCCCCCAAAGGGACCCCTCCCAGCTGTTGAGAGTCTGGGACAGATGGTATGCCGGCGAACATTGTCGGAGTGACTGCAGGGAGTTCTGCTATCGCTGTGTCATTTGGCACAGTCCTAGATGTCGACGGTTGTTCAGACATTTTTAGTCTATCCAGTAGATTGCCTAGTGATTCTTCAGGAACTTCTCTGGGTGGTAGGCTAGCTTCTGATGCAGTAGGAAGTAGAGTGATCCCTGCTCCAAAATGTGTTGGAGTAGTTGCTTGCGGATCTTCTACAATCTCTTCTATTGCGATCAGACCGGGTGGAAGAGGAAGACCGTCAGGTCCGTAGAATATTTCTGGTGCCGAAGAAGGGGTTGTTTCGACAGCGACAGTTGTCTGAGGAGCAAGACTCTCTGAACCGATCACTGATGGACCTGATTCAGTAACACAAGTATTTTTTCTCAGACTAGGATCAGTGTTACTGTCCTTCTGGGGCTGTTGAACTTCTTCAATAGGGGCGGGGTTTCCAGAAATGTTTGGAGTAACCGGAACCTCAGATGTCGTTGGAACACTTGTTCTAACTTTGACAGGTGATTTGGAACCAGTTGAACGAGGTCGCTTTGCCTGGGTTGTTTTCGATTCCGGGGACAAAGACGTTTGTCTCGTATTCCTCCGCGAACGACGGTTCATCGATTGACTTTCTTCCACGATTGCGGATTACTTGATCAACCAACAATGCATAGGGTAAAATGTGTTTTCGAATTGAATTAATTTTAGACGCTTTTAAGACACAACTTGCTTTTTCATTTTTTAAGAGTCGAGAAAAAGCTAAAGATGACTCTAGTCTCCTTCGATGTATTAACGAGCCCGAAGTGACAAATGCTCGGATGGACTTTTTCAGTTATAGAGTTTGAAAAAGGCCAAAAGAAACTACTCTGGAGTTCTAGGCAAGGGTGTGCCAAACCTTTCGCGAAACCACAGAATACGTTTTACGGTACGAGTGGTCGATCTTCGTGAATGCTGTGTTCACTGCATCGCAATCAGTAGGGCGGCCGACACGGCTTCCTATGGATAAAGGCTTTGTTCCTATAGGGGTCCCCCAATATACGCGACGGTACGCGGGGGCACAAGTCCATATTAGTGCTATCGTCCCTCAGGAGGAATCACCCACCTTCGTAGAGATCGACAGTCACTATGTTTAACGACTCCGGTTCACGTCTCTACCTAGACCTCTACTGTGTTTCGTTATGTTTCAAAGCGTTGTTAGATAAATTCAGTTCTTTTTAGGTTGATCTTGCTTAGCAGTTTGCCTTTATGGATCACCACGTGATGTACGATACAACTCCTAAATGCAGTCTAAGAATGATAAGCAAGCTTTTTCAATTCTTTCAACTTATGAAAACCTTAACTACTGAAGGAAAAGAAAGACATCATCTTTTCAAACAGATCATAGAGCACACACTGATGCACTTTTCCTAAATCGACATGCAAGTTGTCAAAATGCACATGCACAATGCAAGTATTTCTTTTCTTCTTTCTTAATGTTTGGTGTATGACAAAAAGAAAGCTGTTGTACGATTTCGAATTCAATTTCAAGCGAAAACAAACAAGTATTGTCCAATAATCAAAAGAACACCTTAAGATTTACTCGTTTCAATCACAAGAAATACTGAGATTCGAACCATATGACGAAAGCAAATGCTCAAGTAGCTATGAACAGCAATAAATTAGCTCTTAGAATCACAACGACACTTTTTCATAGGTCTAGATCCAAGAGGTCATAGCAAGACTAGTTCACTTTCGCTATGGGAAACTATGAATGACAGCAAGAAATACAATAAGAACAATCATGGTTTCTTCATACAACTGAGGCGGAATGAAGGCAAAGAGAAGTGGTTTCAGCTGGGTATACAGGTTGACAACAGGCTGCAAAAACAGTACTGAAAACTGGGCAACAGACAGTGGAGAATCCCAGCTGCACAAGGCAAGACTGGATCAGCGTAGGTGCTGCACTGTCAATCTGAGATGTAGCGCAGGTAGCCCCTTCGGGACCTGCGTTGCAGTGCAGGTAGCCTTTGTTGCAGCTGCACTGAACGAGACAACTCTCGTCTCTCTCAGATTCCGGCTCACAGTTTGCTAAAAAATGAGCGGTTTTTGGCCAAATCAGTTGCTATCAGTCAAGTATACTCTAGAGTATGATTAAAGGAAGATGAACACTATCACAAAGAGCTAAAAAGAGTCCTTGTGGATCAGCTCTTCAAATCATAAACATGCCCAGCACTGGGCTAGAGTAGTTGCCCTCTACTTTGCATTCGAAGAACTCGAATGCAGTTTTCGATTCGGTACTCTTTTGTTTAAGAAAAGAATAGCAAGAAACACAAGCTACCAACAAGACACGATCCCCAGCGGAGTCGCCAGTCTGTTGTGGGGGAAAGTATCCAACTCGGAATGACCCTAACCCACTCTAAGGGTGACAGTTCCTTAGCAACAGCTGAAAGCAAAGCTATCTAAAGTTTCTTCTTTATGACATGCAAGAGATAGAAGGAAGAGATCCACTTACCGATGTCTTGCGCAAATGGTCGATCCAATCTCCTTTGTTTGCCGCTTGCTCCCGGCTCCAAGTCTTTTCACGGCCCCAGCTACACGAGATCCTGTAAACAAGACAAAGAAAGGAAACTACAAGCAGCATGCATTCATAATCGATTTAAGGATTAGCATAAATCAAATACGCAAGTAAGACAACACATCATTGAAACACATGCGAATAGAGGAACCTCAAATGCTTTATTAATATATGGAAGTAAGGTTCAGGCGGTGACACAACCATGAGAGGTCCAATCCAGCATCACCTTCCCGACGGAGAGAAATCTCTTCTTCACCTCCCTCAAGCAATCACCCAATGCTCACAACTGTAAACCAACAACAATTCTTTGCACTAAATTCCAGCCTCCAAGATCCCATGGGATGAGATCCTTATATAGAGTTTTGGAGTGAAGATAAGTCAGCTTGATGTGTGACTTGTTGTCCTCTTCAACTCCAGTTGTTCTTCAGTTCTTCACTCGGAGTTTCTGTCTTCCACTTGGAGTTTTAGAAGCTCTTAACTCATCATTAGGCGAATCTTATCATCAAGTGTCTTTTTAGAAGCTTCCTGGGCACTGACACTTTGAGAAAAAGATTCCTCCACATGTCCAAGTACGCCCAACGCAGGTAGCCTTTGTTCTACTTGCTATGCAATGCAGGTAGCCTTTGTTGTACCTGCTATGCAGCGCAGATGCCTAGTGGAGCAGCTGCAATGACCCAAAACTGACCTGTTTTTGAGTGTTTTTCAGTGGAGAACTGTTTTGCAGTGCTGTGGTTTGCTGACCTTGTTCCTCTAAGGGTAAGAAAAACTTGTTTAGGGACTTTGGATCCCTCAGATTATTGACATTTCATGCTCTATGCTGTAAGGCACAAAAATGTCTATAACACATGGAGTGCTTAGGAAGATCATATCAGATAGGGGAGCAATGTTTACAAGAAGGTTTTGGACCAGTTTCTAAGAAGCCTTGGGAACCCAGTTGAACTTTAGCACTACTTATCACCCTAAGACAGATGGGCAGACAGAGAGGATTAATCAAATCCTCGAGGACATTCTATAGATGTATGTGATGGACCAACAAAAGAGATGGGAGGAGTTTTTACCCCTCATGGAATTTTCTTACAATAATAGTTATCAGAGTTCCATCAATATGGTACCATTTGAGTTTTTGTATGGAAGACCTTGCAGAACACCTCTTAGTTGGGATCGACTAGAGGACCAAGTATTAATAGGACCAGAAGTGGTGCAAGAGATGGAAGAATAAATGACTATGATTAGGGGGAGGCTAAAAGAAGCACAAGATCGACAAAAGAGCTATGTTGACGCCCATCGGGTAGACCAAAGTTATGAAGTAGGAGATAGGGTGTTCCTGAGAGTAAGGCCCCTAAAAATCTCTATAAGATTTGGAAAGGGAGAAAAATTATCTCCATGATTTGTGGGACCTTTTGAAATCTTGGAAAGGAAAGGGCTGGTGGCATATAGGCTTTCCCTACCCCCGTATTTAGTGCGTATGCATGATGTGTTTCATGTTTCGGCGTCATTATATTTCAGATCCTTCACATGTTATTTCCTTTGGTTATTTGTAGGTTTCGAATGAGGGAATCGTAGTGGACAAACCAGTTTTCATACTAGACCAATGAAATTTGTATCTTAGATGACAATTAGTGGACTAGGTTAAGGTCCAGCGGGACAATTATAGTCCTAGTTCAACGATTTGGGAGGATGCCGAGGAGATACATCACTATTTTCCTTACATATTCCAAGTACTTCGAGATAAAGTCTATTATTAAGAGGGGGTGTATGTAGTGCCCCGCTCTAGTTGACTGACAATGCTATGAAATTAACATTTATTTAGCCCTAAGGCCCACACTTTATTCTTTGAGGACCTCAGGTTGAGGATCCAGACACATGACTCTATTATTAGTGGTTGTGATGTTTATGTATGTTATCCATTGATATTATGATGATGATAGCATTAATGGTTATGCATGTTCTCTATTGGTATTGTGATGATTGTAGAATTAATGATTATGCATGTTCTCTATTGATATTATGATAACTGTAGCATAAATGGTTATGTTTGTTCTCTATTGGTATTGTGATGATTGTAGCATTAATGGTTATGCATGTTCTCTATTGATATTATGATAACTATAGCATAAATGGTTATGTTTGTTCTCTATTGAAATTATGATGATAATAGCAGTAAAGGATATGAATGCTCTCTATTGATATCATGATGATGATAGATTTGATGGATAGGTATGTTTTCTATTGATGTTACGATGATGATAGCTTTGATGGATATGTATGTTCCATTGATGTTATGATGATGATAGCCATGATGGATGTGTCCCCTATGTTAGCTACTTACATTAGTTCTGGTTCACAATGAACAATGATGCAAATGAATAGGTGATTTTGATTATGCTATTATGGAAATGACTAACAATGAGAAACTTTCTTACTGATGATTATTGAGTATGACAAGCAACCACCAGAGGCACTCGCATATGATGAGTTGACGACACATCATTTGATGAAAATTAATATTTTTTCTTTGAAATTCTAAGTCAATTTTGAAACCTGATATATATATGTATGTATGTATGTATGTATGTATATATATATATATATATATATATATATATATATATATATATATATATATATTCTGATGATATGTTAGTGGTTGCAAGCACATATTAGTTGCTTGGCCGAATGACTCACATATGGGTGATGGGGTTGTACAATTGGATGGAACTGCATGGGAGGGGTGGGACAGTGTCCCTGATCACACACGCTAGCACTCCTACCGTGACTTGGGCTGGAATGGTTGAAACACCTTCGCCTTGAAGATCACGATGTCGTGAGGGCATGTCCCAAATTTGGGCCACTCATGAGGATTTCACCGGGGGTGTGTGCATCAAGACGGATTCCTTGATCCCCGGCACCATTAGTATCAATATGGCAGGAAACATAAGAGATGATAGTGGTATGCGTTGTTGCACCTATACTTTCCCCTTGTAGCCACTGGATGCTTGAAGGGCAAGTGGCATGGAACCCTTGGAACTTCAAGGGAATTTCTTGAAGGGCATGACCAACTTGGAACCGTTGGCATCACAAATAAACTATTAGGCATGGCACCCTTGGAACTTCAAGGGAAGTTCATGAAGGGCACGACTGACTTGGCACCCTTGGAATAATTAAAAATAAATAAATTAATAAATATAATCAAGATATGAAAACTCTGTAAATTCACATCAAGTGGTAATTGATGTAAGAACCGAGGTAATTAAATCAAGAATAAAATTTGGGTTAAGGGGATCATAGGAAGAAATAAAATATTTTACCTTGAAAACTCTACCCTTCCCATGTTGGAAAATATTAGGTAGATAATGTACTTAAGTAACTTAATTAGGTAAAAGGGGGAAAGAGGGACATAGATGTAAGTATAAATATTAATCCTAAAATAGTTAAACCTAATTAAGAGAAGAGGGTGGTGAATTAAAATAAGATTAATAAATTAAATTTTAGAGAAATTTAGAGAACCTCCATGTGGCAACAACCAACATAAGAATATCCATCTAAGAGGCAAATTGAGTTAAATTAGGGAGTAGTTAGGGGATCAAATTTGTGACTTATCAATTGAATTTAGTAATGAACACAATCTAAGGAGTAGAAAAGGGGGATCAAGAGACAACTAGGAGAAGAAATAGGAAGTCTTGTTGGGGGGGAGGAAAAATATAATTCTAAACTAAAATTTAAGTAAATAATTTTGGAGATCCTTGGTGAGAGAGTGACACATGGGTGGGTGAATAATCAAACTATTGGATTAACAAAAATAATTAATTATGCATGAAATGCCAAGTGTCACCTATGAAGACTCCTATAAAAGAAGGGGCAGGCCATGGGAGAAGGGACTTTTCTTTTACCCTATTGTTGGATGGATGAGACTATGTCAAAGTAGTGACTACAAGCTATAGTGAGTTTGGTGAGGTAGAGGACTTTAGAGAGGGGACTCTTGAGCCAAGGAGTGCTCTCCTCTACCAGCTAATACATTTCCTCCATTGTACAACCCCATTGCAGCTCGGGGGTCCGCGGGGAAGGAGAGTACCCAAGGAGTAGGCTAGGAGGTCAACCAATGGGTCATTGCATTCGGATTAAGCACGTCAACATTCACACTTGGAGGTGACTGACAATAAAGGAGTGCAAGTAGCGGCAAGTCAAGATTGAATCTCATCTCCTGGTGAATGGTACCTATGTTATTATAATGTTCTTTTATATGACTTCATTATGGCTTTAGTTAATAACATGTAAAATAGATGATATGTTCAATGCAGTGAAATTCAGGGATGTTGTATATAAGTGCTTAATATTTTTGAGTTCCCAATGCTAGTTTCTTATGGTTGTATTCTTAGTTAAATAATAATAATAATAATAATAATAATAATAATAATAATAATAATAATAATAAAAATTAAAATTAAAATTAAAATTAAAATTAAAATTAAAAATTAGGGTTGGTCTCTCCAGTTTGTACAAGTCTGAAATTGTAGTGTTTGAGCTCACACGTGCGAAAATATATTGTTCTTGAGTTGTAGGGTTGGTTCGTGGAAATCTTGGCTGCAATCACTCACTTGATAGGGTATTTCCTATATTTGGAGAGCTTCAGCCACACTCACTATCACTGGGTCTGTGCAACTATGATCTTTATTCTATTGACCGTTGACCACAAAATTTGAAGATTTTGACTTTGATTAGACTTGTCTACAGGGTGCATCTATTGGATATTGTTTGATTGGATTTGGGATTGACATTTACTCTTCATTGGTGAATTGGAGCATTGTACTCTCTTTATTGAACATTTTATGACAATCTAATAATAAGAATAATTTGAAAGGGTTTTCCCTGTTGTGGGGTTTTCCCTGTTGTGGGGTTTTCCCTGGTATTTGACCAAATCCTTGTGTCTCTTATTGTTCTTGATTGCCTTCTACTGTATATTGCATTTACTGCTCTATATACAATTTCTATTGATCATTGGAAGATTAAAACGTGTTGAAAGATTACTAATTAAATAAAATGATTGGGCTAAAGTGATTGTAACAACATATAACAATGGAAAATTAACAGGGGGGAGAGAGAGAGAAGGAGAGATGGAGGGAGATAGTGACAAAGTTGGAGGGAATAGGGGGAGAGAGAGATGGGGGGAGAGATAGAGGGAGGAAGGAGAGAGACAAAGAGAGAAAAAGGAAGAGAGAGAGGAGGGGAGATAGAGAGGGAGAGAGGGAGGAAGAGAGAGATGAAGTTGGAAGGGGAGAGACATGGAAAGAAGAACAAAGACATAGAGAGATAAAGGTGGAGAGAGGGGAGGAGAGAGAGACGAAGTTGGAAGGGGAGAGACATGGAAAGAAGAACAAAGACATAGAGAAATAAAGGTGGAGAGAGAGGGAGGGAGACAAGGGGAAGAGAGAGAGATAGGGAGATATAGAGATGGAGAGGGGAGAGAGGGGGAGAGAGAGAAGGAGAGATGCAAGAGATATTGAAATATTTGGAGGGGAGAGAGAGAGAGAGAGAGAGGTGGGAGAGAAAGGGAGAGAGAGGAGGAGAGAGGTAGGGAGAAAGAGATGGAGTAGGAGGGGGAGAGAGGGAGGGAAGAAGAAATACATATATATAGAGAAAGGTGGAGAGAGAGAGAGGGATGGAGTGACAAGGGAGAGATGAGAGAGAGGGAGAGAGAAAGAGGGAGGGGGAGAGAGATAAATATATATGGAGAGAGAGTGTGTATGTTTTAGGGGTGAGATAGAGAGACACAAGAGAGATGGAGGGAGATAGAGATATAGATGGAGGGGGGAGAGAGGGAAGAAGAGAGAGAAAAAGGGAGAGAGGAATGAAGATAGACAAATCTTGGGAGAGAGAGTATTTTATATATATATATATATACATATATATATGGCAGGGTGAGAGTGTTAATTTAGCATATCAGGGAAAAATTCCCTCATTTGGACAACCTTCCTCATTAAGAAAGACCCCTCCTAGCCCTTGGAAGAATTTAATTTGATCAAGGAAAAATTAATTTTTAATGTGAAAATCCAAAAGTGCACAAAAGTTCAAGGTATCTTTAAAGATAGATTGGGTCTCCTCCAATGCATATAAATAGAACTCATTAGCACCTCATATGGATACATCACACACTCAATAATTTTTCTTCTGTTGGAGGTTCGATCTATTTGAAAAATTGTAGGTCTTAATCCACATTTGCGAAGAGGAGAGAGAGAAAATTTCAGAGGGCTGAAATCCATCTTTGACTAACGTTGAATTTTTGTGTTTGGGCATAGTTTGACATGGCACTTTTTGGACTGTTTTGGAGGCCGAATTCTTGGGCACAAAGATCGAGGTTTTTTGGGCACTTAGACTACAGTTGACTACATATGTGACAATTGACTTTCTCTCTCTATTGACCAAGTTAAACCAAGTTGTTTGGCACTGTTTTGAATTCAATTTGACTAGCTTAGAAGGCTGAATATTTTGACCTTTGGCCGAGCTATATTGGAGGTGTTTAACCACTTAGTTTTGGACTGGTTAGGGAATCTTTGACTATTGTTGACTTTGACCAAAATTGTAGATTGCACTGTTTGACTAGATTTGACTTTTGGGCTCATCTCTTGGATTTTGTATATTGGTTGGTTGGAAAGTCAAATTTGTTGACCTTTGACTCTTGATTGGTGAATTGGATCATTTTACTCTCTTTACTGAACTTTTTCTGACAATCTAATAAGAAGAAAAAATTGAAAGGGTTTCCCCCATGTGGGGTTTTCCGCTAGTCTTTGACCAAATTTAGTGTCTCTTGTTATTGCTCTTGATTGTCTCTTACTGTTCATTGCATTTACTGTTCTATCTACAATTTCTATTAATTATTGGAAGATTAAATTGCTTTGAAAGATTGCTAATTGAAGATAATAACTGGGCTAAAGTGATTGTAATAACATAGTACAATGGAAAATTAACACGGTATCAGAGCTAAGGTGAGGACAAGCCCAAGGAGACAAGAGATAAGAGCAATCATCTTTGAAAGAAGCTGAAGGAGCCTATTTGACTTGGTCAAGATATCTACCTCTTACTTTAAGGATTCTGAGAAGCTGAGTGACTCATGAAACTTTGTTTCTTGGAATATTAGGTTGGAAGTGATATTGGATGAAAATGATGTCTTGGAATATGTGGAAGAAAAGCTTCTTGTACCTCCAGAAAATTCTCATGTTGCTGTCAAATTCAAGTACAAGAAAGGTGAGCTCAAAGCCAACAAAATTCTCATTGATGGTTTGCAAGATCATTTTGTTAGGTAAACTTGACTCAGGATAGAGTCAAAGTTGATCAGGTTAAACAGTGATGGTTTTGGGGCACATGGTATTGTGCACCCATAGTATTCTGGCCGTGGTATTATATGTAATGGAGCTTATAAAAGGCTAGAAGGACTTCATTGTAATGCAAGACCTGGAGGTGAGTGGTGAAGGCTCAATTGGTTGGATTGGCCAAGGTTTTGGCCAATGCTAATGAGATCTTATTAGGTTTGGTTTTTCCCCGGATTTGGGGGTTTTCCGGATAAACATTTGTGTTTATGTGTTTATGGTTGTTGCTGGTTATTTTTATATTTATTTCTCTCAGTAATTATTTATGTTATGTAATTTATTCCTCTCACTCTAGCTCTTACCCCCCTTAGAGTTTTTACCTGAGGTATTGTTAACCCGATACCTCCCTATCACCTAGGTCTAACCCAGACTTTACCAGTGATCACCGAGGGGTACACATGCCTTACCAGGTCTTACAGTAGTATGCCCATTTACATGCAATAATTTTGACTTCATTAATTTTTTTTTTATTGCTGCGGTGTTTCTGATCCATCCTCTCTCAATTTGATTTGCTCAAAAACTTCTATCAAACCACTCCAACTGCGAGCCCGACGAGAACCTCTTAGATTACAGCACCGGTGGCCTCACGTAACACAAAACGAATAATTTTCGAAGCCGCATGAACAATTTTGTTCTGCTGACCTTCTTTAAATAGCCGCATGAATCCCGAACAATTCGTCAGCGTGTTCCAAACCGGTAAATATCACAAATGCACTGTGATCCCTGGCAGTTACGGCACTATCTTCCGCACATTCTCCTCAAGGTTCTTCCGCGTACGATTGTTCCACCATTAGTTTCCAGACCCAGTTCTGTAAAAAGGATGCATTGATCTCATCAGGCACTATAAACCCCTGGCATCAAATAATCCCTTTGAAGCCAATATCTGGCTCTGATACTAGTTGTTAAGAAATTTACAGCATAACATAAATAATTACTGAGAGGAATAAATATAAAAATAACCAGCAACAACCATAAACACATAAACACAAATGTTTATCTGGGAAAACCCAAAATCCAGGGAAAAACCCAACCATAATGAAATTTCATTATCCTTGGCCAAAACCCTGGCCAATCCGACCAAATGAGCCTTCACCGCTCACCTCCAAGTCTTGCATTACAATGAAGTCCTTCCAGACTTTTATAAGCTCCATTACATATAATACCACGGGCAGAATACTATGAGTGCACATTACCATGTGCCCTAAAACCATCAATGTTTAACCTGGTCAACTTTGACTCTATCCTGAGTCAAGTTTACCTAACACATTTACTTGTTTATGTTGGCAACATGGAGAAGTATAAGGATATTTATGACAAGCTGGTTGGGATGTATGAGGTCAAAAACTTGAATCACATCCTCTCCTTGAAAAATCAACTCAAAGAGATGAAGATGAAAAAGGGAGAATCTATACAATCCTATGTCATGAGGGTATCTCGCCTGAAGGTTCAATTGCAGATTGCATGAGAGCCTATATCTATTAAGGAGCTAGTGATGGTGACTCTTAAAGGTCTTCCTCCTATTTGGGAAACCTTCATTACTACTATAAGAAACGATAATGTACTCTCAACATTTCATGAGCTCGTTGGTAAATTAACTCAAGAGGAGACCATGATGATTGCCAGAGGAAGGATTCAAAAGCATGAAGAAGGAGATCCCTCTGCCTTTTTTGCTCAAGACAAGAAGAGAAAAGTAAGAGGAAGACCATATGGTTCAATAAGGCCTTCCCCTAAATCGAAGGGATCCAAGAGAGGAGGAAGTGTAATTTAATTCTTTAACTGCCACAAGCATGGTCAATATGCTTGAGAATGTTTGGAAAAGAGAAATGATTCAGGATCCAATTGCAACAATAATCGAGGCTTCAACAACAACAAGTTCAATAATCGAAGAAGAGGAGATGATTGAATAAGAGGAGATGATAGAAGAAGGGATGATAGAAGAAGAAGAGTTTCTTCAAATGATCACGTAGAAGGCCATCATCCTCAAAAGAGGTCAAGAAACTTCACGTATGAAAATAATGCAGCTATTAGTCAATTTGAATATATACTTTCTTATGCTCTTTCTCAGTTCCGCCCCTTCAAATTTGTATGATAGTTGGTTGGTAGTGTTGATGGTGCTGGACCCACCAACATTCAGGGGATCACCCCGATATGGAGTCCCAACTAGAAAACACACCATTTGGTGAGGGAGTCCCATCCGGTATGATGGTCCGATTTCCATTGTCTTAAGGATTTGCCTCAAATCTTGCTTATCAGCACAGGAGAGTCATTTTCTATTTGAGAAGTGAGGTTCATGTGCCTGGTGAGTGCTAGTGTACTCGTGTCGATGGTTCATTCACTGTAAAGGGGGAGGGTGAAAGTGAGTCCCAAGTTGGTTGGGATGCAGTCCCAACTCGGCTAGGAACACACAACACAACAGGACATGCACAACTTTTGGAGGAGCAGTCCACACTGATGCGCCAGTCACAACATAAAAGGTAAGATAACACATACAACACTCAACAGATGAGTCCGAACGAGTGCAATGATTGTTACAACAAGCTTCATGTGAAAGGTCTGTTTGATGTCCGTGAGAGTAGTCTACACAGGTGAGAAAATGTTAACAGCATATACAACACATTTCCATTAATAGATTATGTACTACAAGTGGGTCTCTTGGACTTCCACGTTACATTACATTGATTGACAACATAGACCATAGTAGATATGTGGGTGACATGACTCATGACATGACTCGACATGACAGTGCTGGTACATTAGTGCTATTTCTGGAGTGCATGTTGAGCTTCAGTGCTGCGGGGTGATGGATGTTTTCATGGTGTATAACAACTTCACCTTCGCATGGTGAAGTGCAGGAATCTTCGATGGTCTTTGGTTTTCTTGATGAAACTTTGGCATGTTGTTCCTTGCTTGCATGTTGGAAGGCTTGATAGGTTCATTTGTTCAACAAAGGTGCATGTTCGTCTATTCATTTGTTGGTGAGCACATCTCTTCACATGCATCGTTTGTTTATCCATTGGTGAACTTGTCCATCTACATGTGCTCCCTTCATTCATCCCATTCGTTGTCTTTCCATGTTTGTTGGTGTACTTGTACCTGAAGTCACTCATGACGAGACAACATCAAATCCAAAACCTCCTAGTCTACCATGACACATGATCATTTCGGATATAGGTGACAGGGAGAGGTAGCAAGGTTGTGAAGCAGGATGATGGGTTCGGGCAATGCTGATGAAAAATGCGCAAGAGTCACTGAGTGATGGAGACGGGTGATCTAATTCGGCAGTGACTGCCTACAAGGTCTGGCTCGGCTGGGAGGCAAAATTGCACAAATTTTTGGAGGGACAGTCCGGGCTCTAGGAAGGCAAGGTAGGCAGGATCTACACAGTTTCTAGAACAAGAGGATAGCAGGGGCTGGAAGGCAAAATTTGTGCAATTTTCTGGAGGAACAAACTGGGCTGTAAGGAGGGTTAGCAGGCAGGGATTGCAATTTTTTTTGGGAGGAACTGCTCAGGAGACTGGCAACCAAAACTGTGCAATTCCTAGAGGGAACTGACAGTTGGCTACTGGGGTCACTAACAGCCAAAACAACACAATTCCCATAGGGAACAGGCAGTTGGCTGCCTGGTCACTGGCAACAGAAAACTGCGCAATTCCTGGAGGGAACTTGCAGTCTGCTGCTAGGAGCTGCTGGTAGAAGAAACTGCACTAAGGTCAAGAGGCCGACTTGTTGATTATCTCTCTACAATTTCTGAGCTGAGATAACTGTTGTGCAACAGAAGGTCTACTCATGAAAACTGTGCAATTTCAAATAGTGGTCAACTATCAAGATGTCTAACTAGGAAAACTGCGTAATTTTCTAAGGGATACAAGGACAGGAACTTGGTGTCTGTCCAGCTTGTCTGCGCAATTTCCTCAGTCAGCTGAGTGAGTAAGGTTAGTGGCCTTTGTGCAGTTTTTGAGGGGAGTTAGTCCAGGGGTGACTACTGGGTCTGACTGTTTGGGTGGCCAGCATGAGATTTGATTGAATTGCTTGTGGGTAGCACAACTTGAAAATACTAGCTTGGTGCTTCTGTACTGTTCTGGTTGACATTCGATCGACTCGATGGTAGGGTGATGGTCCGACTATCAAAGGAGGGTCTGGACATCAGAACTTCAGTAAAAATTATTAAGTGTGTGAACGATCGAAAGATGCATAGGTGATCATACACACTCACATGACTCAATGACGAAATGACTCAAACCATTCAGACACACGTGTTCAACATGACTAACCGACTATGCAAGTGTCAAGTGTGATACTCGTGATTAACCATTCATTGATCGAGACGATGCTTGCGCGAAAGTGAATGTGACTCTGTGTTTGAGTGTGATATATGCTTTCATAGCGAACACAACAAGCACATACAAAGTGAAGGCTTTGAGCATAACCAGAACATGGTCGCAAGCATAACTTAGACACCATGATGCAGAAAATTGAATGAAATGAACAAGCAAGGCGGATGAAAAGACTCCCACGGGCTCAAGGAGTGATCCTGAGGGTGTGAAATCATCAAGTGAAACTCTCAAGGGAGGCTCCGAAATTGCTGCAGACCAAAATTTTGGATTGTGGTTGTAGCCACTATAACACTTGGCGACACATTGGTAGAACTCTAGCTTATCTGTTTTGGTTCATTGCTAGCGCAGGGCCTTGGTCTTTCGGGGAGTATTGAATCGCTGTGCAGGTTACTTTAGCTTTCCCATTTACCCCATGGACATACATGGTTCACCCTTTGCCAACTGGGTCAAACAAAATCAAAAGTTTAGCTTAGATCTCAGCATTTCGAATCCAGGAAGGGTAGTTTAGCTCGTGAGTTGAAGATTTTCAGAGTATAAGTTTTCATCTCTGGTGTTGCTCTATTGCCAATAGGCCTGAAAAATACCCCGGTGGGGTCACGCAAGAACACACACATTGCTCCACTACCAAGGAGCCTAGTCAGTACCCCGATGGAGTTGAATGCTACACCTCTCTGCGCAGGAAGCCTTTCTCTTCTTTCGCCTTTGTATTTTTCAAGAGCACTGTACATAGGCACTTATTTATTTTTGGGGTGGAAGAGGGATCTTGACTTATTGAGAGCAGAAGAGGTTGTTCCTTCAAAGAATCATGTAAGACCTCTAACATAGGTTTGCTCGTTTAGATTTTCCCCTTCTCCATTTCTACTAGTTGGATGAGCTTGAACACATAGAGTAGAAGCCTGAGTACAGGCATGGGGCTTCCCAGTGTGGACATAGGTTCACGGTTGGATCAAAACTTCCCTTGCAGATGGTTCATATTTTCCATCAAGACTTCATTGGCTGAAGGTTACAACCAAGCATAGAGAAGGCAGACACAAGATTTTCCAAGTGCTGCAGTGTCACAAGTTTCTTTCAATTTCAGCCACATACTCTATTCAAAAGCCAAAATGTAGTAGTCAACAACACTTTTTTTTGGAAACAAAAATAATAATATATCAAACAAACAAAACGAATGTGAACAAAAATAGTAAGTAGAATCAAACAAAGCAAAAACAAAGATAATATGCAAAGAAAACAGGACGAAAACAACAAGTAGCAAGCAGAATATGTACATGGCACGGGTGCAACCTGACCTACTGAATATAATGCTTGAGATCTTGCCCATTGATAGGAAGGTTTTCAATCCTCCTACTAAGTGGTTGCAAATGATATTTGTGTGGGCCAAGCTTCTTGTAGACCAGTGCAAGTCCACCAGGCTCCGCTACCAGAACCTGGTGGCATTTCAAAAGACCTTCAAGTGAAGACTGTAAGGGCCTAACTCCTATTATTAGAGCCTCAATCTATTATACATTAAAAGATCTATTTTCCTGCTGATTTAAAAGTAATAAAATGAGCTTATTAACCTTCTTACATAGCTTTAAACATTTAACATCTTATCATTTTATCATAAGCAACATAACTTAAGGTGAGCATTCCATTAATATCAACTTAACAAGAGTAATCCATGGAAAAATACCTGTTCCGGCGGTTGATGGTGATACCTTTGTCTTATAGCTCCAGCCGAACGCTCCTTCTGACCGACCCAACCGGATTTACCTCCCAGCCAACTAGGAAATAAATTCCTAGCCCAGGAAACCTCCACAGGTTCCCTAGCCCTCCGTGCCCAAGTCCAACCAGATATAGTGTGTCCTCAAGAAGAATGTGCAAAACTAGATAATGATACTTTCCTCCTCTCAACCCAAGAAACCTCCACAGGTTTCCAAGGTCTCCCAAAATCATAACAAGGCCAAACAATCACAACCAACCCCCACAATCCTAAGCAAGACTCCAACTTCCCCCCTTTTCTTCCTTCCCCCTTCCCTTTTTATACCCTCTTTCCTCAACCACCTCTCATTAATGTCATTAACTCTCACCCATCCTTGGTTGACTTCTCTTCTAAGCTAGGAGTACATTTGGAATTGTGACATGAATATAAAATTGAGAATTTAATGGGAAAGGATCATGTCTTTTCCCAAGTAAGTCTGAAAAGTACATTTGGGAATGTGAAGTGTAATTACATGGAGAGGACCATGTCTTCTCCTTAGTAAATGTGAGGGTACATTGGGGAATGTGAAATGAATAAATATATATTGATGATAAGATGGAGAGGACCATGTCTTCTCCTTAGTAAATGTGAGGGTACATTGGGGAATGTGAAATGAATAAATATATATTGATGATAAGATGGAGAGGACTATGTCTTCTCCCAAGTAAATGTGAGGGTACATTGGGGAATGTGAAGTGTAATTACATGGAGAGGACCATGTCTTCTCCTTAGTAAATGTGAGGGTACATTGGGGAATGTGAAATGAATAAATATATTTTGAATTAATGGAAGGAGACCATATCCTACATAATATTCAAATTGAAAAGGTAAGTGGGGAATTTGAATAATGGAAATCATAAATTTATTTTAGACCAATATTTCTCAATATTTTCAGATAATGTAAATATTAACACAATTTGTAGGATAAGATTTAAGTGGGGCATTACATACACCCCTCCTTCAGAAAACTTCGTCCCGAAGTTAGAATGAAAAGATACAAGGAGTTTGAAAGCATAGCAAACCAGAGAGAGTTATAGCATTAAAATTCGATAAGTCAGACAATGGCATTACTTCCCATCAAGAGTCTCCAACTGATCTATATCTTCCTATCCACCCTGGCCTACTTCCGTTCCCACCCTATCCATCCTCTGCTGCTCTATTAGTGGCAACGGCCATACTAACCACTGATAAAACCGACATGGTGGAAGCGTCGAATACCTCGACCAAACTTTCCCCAGCAGGCATCTGGCAATCGTCATCACACGTCTAGGGGGAGCGTTCAGCTGTCCTCCCCACGATTCCAGGTTTCGGAGGATACACGGTGGGAAACACCTCCACCCCTCCTTCAGAGCACGGACCACACTACAGAGCTGGTTGGACTTGTCATCGAATAATCCAGTCAGGTCGTCTTGCCACCTGTCATTTGCATTTTACTCGTGTCATAAGAGTGTATATCAAGTAGATACCAAATGCAATAGAACAATGTACATCGTACCTTTCCTCATTGGTTGTCTCGACCTTCCCCAATGGAATAGTAGATCTTGGCTATCATATGGTTCTTTCCAATCTGTAGTTTAGTTCTCATCCATGCATATATATAACCACAAAATAGATATAGATACATGATCTTAAACATCATGTTTATTAAGCCCAGTGTCCACTTGTCAATTTTTGTTGTTCATACTGGAATTAAATCTTACATCAGATAAATCATAATTTCACTAAGTCATCGATTAGATAAATCATATCTATATAAGCCTATATGACGCAATAATAACTTTGACAAGTCATGCACTAGATAAATTGTAACCAAGTAAGTCATACATTTGGTTATACATCCAACATTTCCATCATCAATACCAAATCCATCAATTGATTTTCAAGTGTCCAATCAAATGTATATAATGTTCATAAATAACAACATGGAACTGCACAATAGAACCTTAACATATGTGGCTATCTATGTTAAAATGGGCATCATAAACGCTCATGTGTCATCCTCGTGGAACCCCTCAATAACAATTAGAGTTGAAACAGATTCAACTGTCCATCATGGAAAATAGAATTTGAACCCGTATATGCTATAAGGTGGTACCAAAACCAAGATAATAGCAAGCAACAAATTAGTGCACTATCAATTCCACTAGGAGGTGTTAGTATAAGTTTTATGCATATAATTTCTTTAAAACCTTAGTGAATAGATAAGTCCCAATCTTCCAAACCCATTTAATTAATCTTGAAAATAAAATAAAAACTCCAAACTTCAGAACTGTTTCCAACATGATTTTCATACTTTATTTTTTTTTGTAAATTGAGAGGAATGTCCTGTAAATGTCAAAAGGTTCAAATTTATTATATATTTAATCATTGTTTACTAGTACTAAAACAATATTGTGATATATATTGCAGCTCACAATATGACCAGACAGAAAATAATTAATGAACGGAATAATTTCCTTTTCCCTGTTGCTATTAGTATTTCCTCTAAATGGCACTGCATTTCTAAAGATGCCTACTCCTTTCATAAGTGGCCAGTGACCACAAAGTTGCGAAGAAAGTTGAGGGTCTTTTTATCCAAAACTAGCAACACATTACTTTTCAGGATATTTTTATTCAACACTAGAATAAGGGTAAAAGTGTATCCTAATATTTTCACTAGAAAATTCTACCCCACTAGACCATCTTTGTAAGGCCTCCATCTGTTATGCACCATGCAATAATTGTTGGCATTAGCTTGCTATTCAACTTCCTAAATCTTTCCAAGATAACCCCTGCATACTTGGTTCGAGATATAAAGATACTTTCATTTGTTTGTTCGACTTTAATACCAAAAAATATCTCAATAAGCCCATTTTTGTTATTACAAATTCTTTCTCCACTGCTAATCTAGATTCTTCTATGGATAGATTATTTCCTGTAAAAATAAAATCATCTACATACAAGCAAATAATTATAATTTCACCTTCATTGCTAACTTTGATGTAAACTGTTTGGCTTCCTGCTACTTTTACTAAAACCATTGCTCAATAGTTACGAGTCAATGCAGCTATACCAAGCATTTGGCAACTGCTTGAACCCACACAATGCTTTTCTTAACTTATACATCATTGGGAAAAGTTGATTTTACGTCCATTTGATGGACTTATCATTTGTATTGAGCTACTATTGCCATGACAACTATAACGGTTTCCATTCTTTGTACAATAGCAAAGGTTTGATTATATTCTCTTCCATATTGTCATTTGTACCCTTGACTACAAGTTGTGCTTTGTGCCTTTCAATTATGCATTATACATCATTCCTGGGTTTATAAACTCACCTCACACTAATAACTCCTTTTTCTGCTAGAAGATTTACTATCTCTCACGTCTCATTTTCCTCAATTGTTTGGATTTCTTCATCCATGTCATCACACCATTTTCTTTCTTTTACTACATTCTCAAAATAAATAGAATCAGATTAAAAAAAATATAGCAAAACTCACAAAGTCATTATCATCATCTTCACACTTGGATATCTCATATATTTCTTACAAGTAGAAAAGAGTCTTCATCTTGATGCACAAGATACCATTTTCCCATCAAGCTATGGTACACTACTAGCCATCTCAAAACTGCAAAATAAACACCAAAAAGCCTCCAAATCTTCTTCTCCATTCATACCTTTTACTTCTCTTTTGCATATAACGATGAATAATCTTCTTCTCTATTCATACCTTTTACTTCTCTTTTACATATATAGATAAAACAGCTCTGCAAGTTTAGAAACTAACTTCCACAATTCTAATTTAATTGTCAATAAAGTTTCAGGATCCATAGTTTGAGTAAATGAAAAATGTTACGCTGGTAATATATGATAAAAAGAAAGAATATATTCATAAACCCAGCACTTCAATTATCATCGAAATTTAGAAAAAGAACTAGGAGAAATAAAACACAACCATCTAAAATTTCCTAAATAATGGATCAGTATATAAATCATGGTTGAGGCCACCATAAGTTGTTAGATTCGAAGGCTGATATCGATACTCGAATTGGTCGTTGAGACATGCGAGGCCCAGGGAATCTCAATCGCTATACTATCAATTTCCCATTCCAGTTATATATCGATATATTCATTTTCCGATCCATTACCATTACCAACCCACTGCTATTAACTGCTACTGAATCCAATAATGGAATGCTGCATTTTGCCAAACGGTTCTTTTTTTTACATCACACCATACTTCTGCTTCATTCAACTTCCATATGCGAACAGAGTCATGGCCCTTGTGCTCCACTAGCACCACTTGCCCATTGTAATCCCCTAAATTTTCAGGACTAATCCTTTTGCATCTCTGTGGCAACGGGATTTCTGTCCACAGCCCGTCGGCAATATTGAAGGCTACCATGAGATTAGGGATGGGATTCGGAGAATTGGGAGGCAGAGACACCCAGTAAAACTTGCCATTACAGAAGATACCCTTTCCAGTAGGCCGAATATGGTCCGGGACCATCATGGAAACTTGAGTCCAGGCGTTGGATTCTGAATCATAAATACACATCACAATTCTTCTCCTGCTACTAGAATATCTGCCCAGCAGGAGAGTGCAACGCCTTGTGGAACAATCGAAAGCCAATCCATTGAAAACGAAAGCAGGTATTGGAGGACGAGGCAGCTGTACCCAATTCCTGGCACTGGGAATGCCTATGGAAAGATCCAACATATCCCCTTTTCTATGACAACAGAAGATGCCCTTGCAAGTATTCACAACGACGTGATTGAGCAAAGGAACTTTGTACATGTCTGAACTGCGTTCTTCTATAACCCAAGAATCCACGTCATCTTTTGGATTCCAATGGATCTGAATAAAAAACCCAGGGGTGGAGTACAGCGACCAAATTGGAACAAGTCCTTCGAAGGCATCACGGGAAGACAGTAGATGTTTCCACTGTTTGCACACAGTCCTCATTTTGCCAAGAACCCTAATGGGCAGCCTCGCTAAAATCATATGCAACAACTCTTTTGGGATCCTTTGCCATATTTTAGCTTCCATTGCTACAATATTTCTATTTCACAGAAAATATAAGAAATATTTTTCTTCCTGTTGAGGCTGCAACTCTTCCTGGAAACCTCCCAGCACTTCTGCGCAGTCCGCTCTATTTTTCAAGATCCAGAATTACCTCAACAACATACACAAAGATCATGGCATTCCAAAACACCACACTACATATTCATAAGAGCAACCTTTACAAAAGCATCTGACTGAAATTCATTCCTAGTTACATAACTATGAATCAATTTACCTTCTTCTAGAGTTTCTAAATGATCACAAGCTTAGAGCACACCTACCACTGTAACTGAGTCCAGAATCACACCCACCAGCTACAGCTGATGAAAGAATGCGAATACCTCCTTATATGATCTATGATTTCTCAGTGCATAACCGAGAAGCATTGTAGAGCATTAAACCACACTCAATTTAGATGTTTTCTCAACATTTGGCATGAACCTCGACAGATCCAAATTTAGGATAGAAGTGATTTCATCCACCACAAAACGTTGGAATTGAACCCATTTATTCCTATATGATAATGAACTTCTTGCCCTATTGCAAAGTTGATATGTCACTACAATCCTAGTACCAATGGGAACGTAAAGTCAATTGGAAATATGCCTTCATTTTACATTTGGTACTACAGTGTAGGTGTTTGCCCGCTCAGCCGGTTTGTGGCAAACTCTCATAATTACATTCCATGGGTTAATATTTTTCCTAGAATTTTATCATAAAATAGTCGGTCATCTCCTGGACTGCCATACTTGGCATACATGCTTACGATGTTGTTATCTCAAAATGGATTTGTTAAAGGCCACTTATAACTATTTGGGTATGATGTTTTTAGCTCTCTCAGGGCGCACGGATATCAGCATAGGCTTGCAATAGAGCAGCATTAGGGTCAATTAGTAAACCTCGATAGCTCTTGTCATACAAAATATCCATATCCTCCTTCAATGAACGATCGTTGCATTTGTCATGGAGGTTGTTGTTATTGTTTCATTGTGGTTTGGGGAGAAAGGATGAGAAAGTTAAAAGTGGTGATATGCATGATACGTATGTAAGCGTTCCAGTAATCTCTTAGTTCAAAATCAGCATAACGTAGGGAACATTGTGTAGATGTTGTCATTGTTAACTATAAGTATCCATTGAGATTGTGAAATCCTTCAATGAAAATTTTTTATTGGGTAGAATCATACTTGAGGAACTTAAAAACACACATGATTCAAATTGCAATGAAATAAACCCAAAATTTTGATATTCCTGAAAGGACCTTAACTGTGATGGTTCTGTAATTGACAGTTTACAATTGAGTATTAAACCAACCAGTGTGCAAGCATTCGAGTGGTCCACTGAATTGAACCTAGAAAGTCTGATCCTACTTTGATAACATGATATAGTGAACTAATCTCCTCAACCCCATCCTTTGAATACTATAATGCCAACCATTGCCTTCTACATATATGGCAGGTTTGAATCTCCTCAAATAATATTAATGTTCCTATCCATAATTATCCAGATTGGCCAATATGCCAACTAATCTACCTTTAGATATTCTATTGTATGTTGTTCTCAAAGTATACCAAGGGTTCTTTAGTGGGTTCTATTGGAAAGTTTGGAAACAGTAACCAAGAGGGTTTTTTTTTTTTTTTTTTTTTTTTCACTCTATAAGAAAAATGAGGCCAAATTTCTTGTATCTGAAGATCATTTATGCCATCATTTTCTGCCTACTCATCAAAGATAGGAGAACATGATTCTTGGGAAAACTTGGTATGAAATTTGAGTGCTAGATGTTTTAGTTATTTCACTGAAAGTTGGGCTCAGAAAGAAAGAATTGTTTACAAGGATTTTGTTGATCCATGTCAGAAGAGTGAAGCAATTAAAGAAGTTCAGAGCTCAATTTTATAGGTCTGTTATGGTGTCCACCACTTTTACTTCATTATACATTTGCAGTAAATATGAGCTCTAGTTTTTTCTATAGTACTCATAATTGTTTTGTAATTCATATTTGCTATGGTAGACGAAACATGCTCTCTAATATAATAATGCAAGAGTTTCTTTGTCAGGGAGAGCAATAAAATATTGCATAGAGACATTTCATGAAAAATGATGGAATTGTGGCTTTTAATGGCACTTCTTGACAAACAGTGAACCCATGTAATAGATGTTGTCGACTACTTCTTGTTTGGATTCAATGGCTTGCATTAAGCCTCTTAACTATCTAGATGCCTGCTAATGCAATTTCCTTTAGAAGAGGGCAGAGTTCTATTTCATTTTGGAAGCAAGAGGCCTTGTTTGGATGCAGTAAATGTTTATCTTTATCTTTGTTTAAAAGACAGTGCAGTAGAAGAAATATTGCGAAATTTTCCCCGAGGGCTATTGCTATGAAGGAGAAAGAAGTGAAAACAACATCCCCTGCCATGGAAGAGGGAGGTAAATGGTAAGAAAGTAATGGTTGAAGGATGGGATGGTTACTGTGGACGGGCGAGAGCTTTGAATCTCTCAAATAAAGGATACCAAGTTGTGCTTGTTGATAGCCTTGTCCGCAGGTTGTTTTCCTAGAAGCTTGGGATCGGTCTCTAACAGCCATGGTCTCGATTCAGAAGAGAATAAAGAGATGGAAGAAATTCTCTAGCAAACAACTTGACATCGTTGCAGTAGATGTTTCAAATTTTGATTTCCTTGCAGAGGCTTTCAAGTCCTTTGAACCCGAGGTAGTCATACACTTTGGAGAACAGAGTTCTGCTCCATATTCCATGATAGACAGAGGAAGAGTAGTGTATAGTCAGAATAACAATGTGATTGGAACCAAGAATGTGATTTTTTTCTATCAAGGAATTCAGCCCAGAATTCCATATGGTTAAAACTTAAACTGGGTAGCATGGGAGAATATGGAACTCCTAACATTGAAATTGAGGAAGGGTACATTACTATTACTCATAATGGCAGGACAAATACACTGCTATATCTGAAGAAAGCAAGTTCCTTTTATCATCTCAGAAAAGTGCACGATTTGCACAACAAAATTTTTACTTTAAAGGCTCGGGAACTAAGGGCTACAGACCTCAATCAAGGGGTGGTTTATGGTGTCATAACTTCAGAAACTACAGGACACAAAGAACTCATAAATAGACTGGACTACGAGTTTTTTGGTAAATAGTCGAGCTAGAACTTATGGAAAGTTTTTCAAAGCCAGATTCACAAATAAGCAACGATGCTTCATAAGGGTTGTCAAAACTATCAAATTATATTCTTTATTGCTATCTCAAATTCTTTAACAGTATGGGCGTTGACAACATCTTTACTTCACTACTTTCCATAAAGGGTTCATTGTAAGGGCCTAACAGAAAACACATTCTAGATTGTAAGGGCTATAGTTGGGCCCAATACTTATGTGGACCTATGCACTGAGAGGAAACCAAAACCAAGTTGCGGAGACCTGAAATAGAAAATCCCCAAATATATCCTCAGAAGTTCAATGTCCAGGTTAATCTCAAAATCAGGAAATTCTGTTCCTTTCAAATATGTTCATATAATCTGTTCAGAAAATGGGAAATATCATCTTTATGATGTCACGGGTCCTGTACATACTGCATTAGTAAAAAAAAAGTCATGAAATAAATTTCATCAGTAATCAAACAAGTGATGTTGCCAGATTCACGTCACAAGTAACTACAAAACAAAATCATTATGTCAGCTTTCAACTTTCTCAGAATATAAAAGCTCCCATTTCATCTTATATATTTGTAATAAGAATTCCTCAATATAATATATAAATCGCATCTTCCAAAATGCAAACCATAACCTATACTCTGCATATTTAGATGTCGCTATAGATAAATTATAAACCTGTAATTCTCAATATCATTTAGAGCTCTGTTCCATAAATCTGGCATTTTCTTTGTAGAAGCAGCTTCAAACTCTTGAGCTGCCAAGAACTTCAAAATGTTGTTGAGAATCAAGATGTCAATCACTTGCTCAGTTAACTCTTTGAAAGATGTATTTGACTATTCTCTAAATAGTTTGAAATCATCTATCCTGAGACATTACGATTTGACACTTACATCTGGACAAAGAATGGCTACTGCAACGTCAGTGGATTGTTAATTTTAATCAACATTAGAACCACAGTTGGCAACAACGAATTTCCTTTTAATGTCGCGTTCCTCCAACACAATTGTAACATCTCTAAATTTTTGAATTAGTGCTTCGAGTTATTTAACAGCAAATACCTGGTAATCGAGATCTTTGGTGTATCTTTGTCGGTACAGATTGTTAGTGCTAGCGGCTTATTCTTGTCAACTAACCTTAGCTAAAAATATAAAGGTTGGAATACATGACATTGCTAGAAATTTAAAAGATTGGAGTACCTGACTTTAATACTCCATGTAAACCAGAGGTTCTAAAGACACAGTTACATATTCAAGCTAGTGGGCTCGCTGATGGTGGAAATCAACCTGTTTCTTTGGACTATGTTGAAATGCAGAGGATGTAGAACATGAGAGGACACTAATCAAGCCAGGAATCATATCAAATTTAAACATTAGAATGTAACTAGGAAACAAAAGAAAAAAGAATAGGCTGCCTTAAGTGTCTTTGCTCTTATGGCAGAGACACTTAAAGATCTCCTGTGTCTTTGCTGTCATGGAAGAGGCCCTTAAAGGTCCCTTACAAATTTATTTTAGGAATAATTTTAGAGAGGTTTATCGGCAAATTAAAGACGACTACTTACATCCAGAATATATTTCTCTACACCCAAGCGAGGGATCCTTCGTTACCAATGAATGCAAGAAAGTGGTAAGCAGAAATCATCTTCAAATTCAAGACAAACGGATTCATTATAAATATAAATTGAAAACCAAATCATATTGCAGAGAATTGTATTTTAATTTGAATTGCTATCGTATCAGGGCTTATATATTTTTTTTTTTTGGGAAGTCAACTGTCCTTGTTTGTTTGCAGATGAAATGCTCAAGTGCACCTCCATAGATCAATTAAAAGCCCAAGAGTAAGAGATGACCTTTACAGTGAATAACTAAATTTCTGTTGATTTGCCAGCATTCCGTCTAATTATCGCTGTTTCAGTGAATGCATCTATTCATGGACCAAATCCAAGTTAAGAATCTCGCATTCCATTTTAATGTTGTAGTGAGAAATATAATAGTGCGATGAAAATCAGAGTGATCATTCTGAACTAAATAATAGTTGCTGACTAATACAGGGTTGAAGCAATAATTTTTCCATGGTTGCTCTTCAATCTGATTGATTTTCTGGATCCGAGCACATCTCCAAGGGCTCCAAACCAAAATCTTTCATGTGCTCGGAGATGTTGGTCGGCACTACGATTTGCATCGATGAATGACTCGATCCTTAGATGTATTGACACCGCGCCTTTGAAAATATGGTCAAACCAATCAGGCTTTTGCTAGTGGAAGAAATGTCAGAGTCAAACCAAATGTGAATGGAATACGGATTCCTGTCATAAGTGAAGGCCAGTAGCCATGGGCGGGGATTCGCATCAAACAACAAGGAGGCTTGTGGAAAGTATGAATTGCGGGTTTAGTAGGCTTTGGGTCCAGATTTTGAACCAAAGCCCTGATACCATGTGTAAGGGCCTAACTCCTATTATTAGAGCCTCAATCTATTATACATTAAAAGATCTATTTTCCTGCTGATTTAAAAGTAATAAAATGAGCTTATTAACCTTCTTACATAGCTTTAAACATTTAACATCTTATCATTTTATCATAAGCAACATAACTTAAGGTGAGCATTCCATTGATATCAACTTAACAAGAGTAATCCATGGAAAAATACCTGTTCCGGCGGTTGATGATGATACCTTTGTCTTATAGCTCCAGCCGAACGCTCCTTCTGACCGACCCAACCGGATTTACCTCCCAGCCAACTAGGAAATAAATTCCTAGCCCAGGAAACCTCCACAGGTTCCCTAGCCCTCCGTGCCCAAGTCCAACCAGATATAGTGTGTCCTCAAGAAGAATGTGCAAAACTAGATAATGATACTTTCCTCCTCTCAACCCAAGAAACCTCCACAGGTTTCCAAGGTCTCCCAAAATCATAACAAGGCCAAACAATCACAACCAACCCCCACAATCCTAAGCAAGACTCCAACTTCCCCCCTTTTCTTCCTTCCCCCTTCCCTTTTTATACCCTCTTTCCTCAACCACCTCTCATTAATGTCATTAACTCTCACCCATCCTTGGTTGACTTCTCTTCTAAGCTAGGAGTACATTTGGAATTGTGACATGAATATAAAATTGAGAATTTAATGGGAAAGGATCATGTCTTTTCCCAAGTAAATCTGAAAAGTACATTTGGGAATGTGAAGTGTAATTACATGGAGAGGACCATGTCTTCTCCTTAGTAAATGTGAGGGTACATTGGGGAATGTGAAATGAATAAATATATATTGATGATAAGATGGAGAGGACCATGTCTTCTCCTTAGTAAATGTGAGGGTACATTGGGGAATGTGAAATGAATAAATATATATTGATGATAAGATGGAGAGGACTATGTCTTCTCCCAAGTAAATGTGAGGGTACATTGGGGAATGTGAAGTGTAATTACATGGAGAGGACCATGTCTTCTCCTTAGTAAATGTGAGGGTACATTGGGGAATGTGAAATGAATAAATATATTTTGAATTAATGGAAGGAGACCATATCCTACATAATATTCAAATTGAAAAGGTAAGTGGGGAATTTGAATAATGGAAATCATAAATTTATTTTAGACCAATATTTCTCAATATTTTCAGATAATGTAAATATTAACACAATTTGTAGGATAAGATTTAAGTGGGGCATTACAAAGACAACACCACTGTTTCAGGTATTGCGTGCAACATGGGATCAAATGATGCACGGGTTAGTTGTTTTTATTTTGGGAAGAAGTTTCGGAAGTCAATATATAAGTGGATTTTCCTGGATTACTTACGTGCGGGATTCAAACTAGAAAACCAAGTATGATGACAAACTTTGCGAGTAATCCAATCACCCAAAATGTTAGTCCATTTTTCTGTAAAAGTAGTGAAAACAACATGTATGTGTTACCTGGTCTTCGCTGCAATGGCTTGTCTCATCCTTTACTTGGGATCACATGTTGGATTTCTTGCATGTAGTGTGTACTCAGGTCATCATCTACCCATGCAGACCCATCTCGGTACTGTTTGGTCAAGAAGTCAAATATTTGTTGCTGTTGCAGCGTGTAGATTGCATCGATGTTGGCCATCTTATGATCATGATAGGTTCCCAGGATGCTTTGTTCATTCGTAGCATTGGTCCTTTGTATGTTTAGCACGATAGCTTCATACTCAACATCGTTGTTTTTCCTTTGAACTTCAAACAACTCGAAATCATGCATCGTCTGTTGTTTTGGATGACTGAGATACACTCGGTCCTTGAGCCATAATGTGTTTCCGATTCGTCAAGACTCATGGCCCATAAATCATCTGTACATGGACCATTTGGCGTATTAGTACTAATGCTACTACTGCTACTATCGGAAAAATAAGCTGTACAAGTTTCATTACGATCCGTTTGGAAAGGAAGGAGTCCCAACTGTGTGTCTGATGAGGTTGGAGCTGGCCGTGCAGGATAACACTCCAATGTTGTTTCCAGGAGGTAGTTGCCAAACATGAGTTCTCCAAAGGCCAATGGTTTATTCTCACCATTAAGGGGAGTGACATTGTGTTTCATATACCTCTCTGATAACACACGGATTTGGTTGCATTTTCCCTTGTACAAAATCCACATGTGAGACTAGTCTGTAGCAAAATATCCATCTAGCTTGTTGGACCAGTCTCTGTTGAGTAGCAAGCCATATGCTTTGGGTATGTCCACAACAAATATGTTGATGCATTGGTGGACTCGACTGTCATGAGATAGTCAGATGATCACGTCTCACAATTCACCAATGGCTGGTACTAATGTTTGGTCGAGTTGGATGATTCTCGTGGATGTTTTTCTCCATTGTGCATTGATCTTCTTAGCAATGGAGAGTGGCATGATGTTAGCTATCACACCAGAATCAACCAAGAATTTGTGAACATTGTAATTGAAAACTTAAAATGAAAGCAGGAAAGGGGGGAAACCTGAGTTTGCTTCTTCCATTTGGAGTGTATTGAGCACAGTGGAAAGTGACCCGGGAGGTGTGCCTGCTCCCTTGCTGGTAGAGGCTGCACTGTCTACTCCCGTCTATCCAACCACACTTAACAGGATATCTCACTCACTCTAGACTTTGGCTAACTCAAACAAACTGATGTTAACTCGATTTTTCTTCATGTCATTAGCTATGTTGTAGTCCAGAGGTGGCAGACTCACTGAGGTGTCCGGGGCAGAACAAATGTTTGTGTTGTCTGGCGAAGTGTTTTGCAACTTGCTACTCATGCATGTACTCTTATCTACTGCTGTCTTCTCGGACTTTCTTTGTGTTTGTTGCTTTGAGGTGGCCGGTGGATCAGCCTTCTTTATCAGCAGTCTCACCTTCTCTTGCATTTCCCCAAGTGTAGGGGGAGCCCCTTTACTCCTAAGATTGTAACGATCATTTTTCTTTTGGGGCTGCTTCTTGGTGTTCATCTTCGAGATTACTTGTGAGCATTGATATGTGTTCACCACATGCCCAGAACTTGGTGTTTCATTAGGTGCAACCTCTTCGTCATCGTCAGTGTCTTCCGGCTGCTCCTGCATATCACCTTCCACATCAAGTGTATGACTGCAGGCAGAGCTAACGAATCGCTTCTAATTCGAAAAAGAGTTCTCAGGGTGATACTCTTCGTGGAAGGAACAAAACTTAGGATCTGCGCACTGATCGAGTTGGAACACAGGTTTTTGCACAGTTTTTGAAGTGAACCAGTTGTTGCTTGATGAGCCAGTTGATGAACTGTTTGCCTGCCTCTGTTTGGGCAGATGGATGCTAGCAAATGTGTCCATTTTCCGTTGCTTGAGTTCGGACATTTCATTGGTCAAGTTCTTGACAAGGCGAGTGAGAGTCTCAATATCAGTTGCTTCCTTGTCTTTACCCTTGTTCATTGTTGCTTGGGGCTTCTTGCTCGCATCCTTGGAGTCTTTCATTGATTCGTCATCCTTGATGACTCTGATTGTGTGCAAGTCATTTTCAACAGCAATGGCCTCTTCGCAACTTTCCAAAAGTGCTGACTTCACAGCTTGCTTGACAAACTGTGCAATGGTGGTTGGCAGTGTGGACATGTAATAGTCAACAATGATGGAGTCATGAGGTTTAATGTTTTCTGCAAACTTGTTCAAAATACGCATAAACCTCTGATTGAAGTCTTTCACTTTCTCTTTTCCCTCCATCTCAAGGCTTCCCAATTATTTGAGTAGCATGTTTGGGGTCTTGTCATCAACAAACTTTTCAAGGAACATACATTTCAAAGCACCCCAGTTCTATATGGAGTTGGCTAGAAGGATGTGATACCAAGTAGCTACGTGGCCATCCAAGGTACATGGGAATAATCTACATGCTACGTCATCATAACATACCTCAAGGGTCTACAGATGTAGGCAGAAGTTGTCTAAGTGGTCTTCTGCCTTCACCGTGCTATCAGGGTTGAACTTGATGTTCATTCTCTCTGCTCCCTTCGGCATCTTGTGCAGAACAACTGGGAGAGCCAATGGTCCCTGAGTCATCCATTAAATATTTGGATCTCTTCTTCTTCTTCATCCTCTTCCTCTCCTTCAGAGTCTGATGGTTCCAGATCTGAGTCTGTTGATTCGTCTCCACCTCCACCTCCTGTGTTGCCTTCCCCTCTGCCTCCTATACTAGAGTTTGATCCCATGATCACAAGAGTGCCTTGTTCGTCTTGCGGGAAGATTGGAGGTTTCTCTCTGTATTCAATAGATTCTTCTAGACCTTCAAGCGTGGCAAGGACTGCTTCTTCCACCGATGATACAACAACTCATGTGGGAGTGGCTTTTGGCTGTCTAGATGTGTGTGGAATATACTGTATGCCTGGGATCAATCCAAATTATTTCATGAACTAGCGAGTGATGGGATGGACAGAGCGAAGGTGTTGATATGAAATCTCGTGTTCAATTCTAGGAGGTGAGGAGTAACCAACTACAGAGTCACATGAAGGTGAGAGGGAGTGCAAGTTACTGCCTTGACCAGATGGTTGATGAATGAGTTTGAGGTGAATTTCAGCCATGTACAACTGGCTGCCCTCCTTCTAGCACTAGAAATGTTGACGGTGCTAGACCCACCAACATTCAGGGGATCACCCCGGTATGAAGTCCCAACTAGACCTCACATCGTTTGGTGTGGGAGTCCCATCCGTAATGATGGCTCGGTTGCCATTGTCTTAAGGATTTTCCTCAAGTCTTGCTTGTCAGAACAGGAGAGTGGTCTGATTTTCCTTCGAGAAGTGAGGTTCGCGTGCCTAGTGAGTGCTAGTGTACTCGTGTCAATGGTTCTTTCACTGTAAAGGGAGAGGGTGAAAATGAGTCCCAAGTTGGTTGGGATGTAGTCCCAACTTGTCCAGGAACACTCAACACAATAGGACATGCACAACTTCCAGAGGAGTAGTCCACATGGATGCGAAAGTCACAACATACAAGGTAAGATAATGTACAACACTCAACGGATGAGTCTGAACGAGTGCAATGGTTGTTACAGCGAGCTTCATGTGAAAGGTCTGTTTGATGTCCGGGAGAGTAGTCTACATGGGCGAGATGAAGTTAACATCATATACAACACATTTCCATTAATAGATTATGTATTACAACAAGTGAAATAGTTCAGATGTAGAACATAGGTTGAAGCAACATGCATTATAAGTGTTAAAGATTAGTCTTACAACAGATACAATACATGTGTGAAAACGTGTTGACCTATTAACAGGCTTCTAAAATAAGTGAAAGTTCCAAGGCACATCATTACACCATACATCACTAACCCCGAGTGCGGGGCGTTGGAGCCACTACTTACTCCTCAAAGAAAAGATAACAAACTCTCTTGGCTATGTGGGAGGAGCTGAGGTGAAAAGTCCCTTGCATGTACAAATGAGGGGGTATTTATAGCCAAGGGTGAAATTGACCCTTGTGGTTGTTCGACTACCCTCATGATTGTTTGACTTCCATGAATTTTCGACTTACAAGACTCTTTTTTCAACATGTGGGTCTCTTGGACTTCCACGTTACATTACATTGATTGAAAACATAGTCCATAGTAGAGATGTGGGTGACATGACTCATGACATGAATTGACATGACAATGCTCGTACATTCGTGTTGTTGCTGAAGTGCATGTAGAGCTTTAGTGTTGTTGGGCAATGGATGTCTTCATGGTGTATCACAGCTTCACCTCCACATGGCGAAGTGTGCGAAGTCTTCAATGGTCCTTGGTTCGCTTGATGAAGCTTTGGCATGTTGTTCCTTGCTTTCATGTTGGAAGGTTTGATAGGCTCATCTGTTCGCAAAGGTGCATATTCATTCGTTCGTCTGTTGGTGAGCACATCTATTTGCATGCATCGTTCATTCGTCTGTTGGTGATCCTGTCCTTCTGCATGTGCTCCATCCATTCATCCCATTCGTCATCTTGCCATGTTTGTTGGTGTACTTGTACCTACAGTCACTCATGACGAGATGACATCAAATCCAAAACCTCCTAGTCTACCATGACACATGATCATTTCAGATGGAGGTGACTAGGAGAGGTAGCAAGGTTGTGAAGAGGGATGATGGCTCCAGGCACTACTGATGAAAACTGCACAAGAGTCACTGAGTGATGGATACGGGCGATTTGAGTCTGTTAGTGTCAGTCTTTCCAGCCTTCCTCCAGTGATCAAATATGCTCTTAAAAAGTGGTCTCAGAGTGTCCAGGTCAAATTTTGTCATTTCAAAGAGTTTTCAAGCAAAATTTGGTCACTAGGTGTCATGCGGAAAGAGTCAATTTTGCGGACAAAACCGACCTCCCTAGAAGCTAAGGCTTTCTAATGACAAACAAGACAATCAAGCACTATCTTTCCCTAAATATGCTTTAAAATACAAGTAACAAGGTGTTTAAAGCATACCTTTAGTCCAACGCTGTTTGTAGCAGTCCAGCCTCTCCGATCCAGATGAGCTCCTCCTCTTTGAAACCTGCATTCACTAACAAGCAAATGATTACATAGCACCTGAATAACTCATAAAATAAAACATATTCATCATAAAGACCAAGAAGCATATGAAACAAATTATATATAACAACTTGTTGAGAAAAATGAACTTAATTGTATTAATTGGAAACAAAAGAAACCATTACAACCAGTGCCTTGGTGTTGTGTAGGTCCCTCCCAGGGTCCAGCAAGAGTTCTCCTTTACTTTGATTAGCTCACCCACTTCCAAATGAAGCTAAGAAAGGATGGGAATCTCTCCTCTCAAGCTCTATAAGGGAGTCCTAATTTCAGCAGCATCTACCCTTAGGAATGTTCAGCTTTCAACCTCCCCTCCCTCTGGCCCAATGCCTGTATTTATAATGCTTTGGAGGAAGTTAACCAGGTCCACCATCAATGGGATAAGCCCCTCTTTCAATGGGATAGCTCCCCTCTTGATGGGATAAGTTCCTCTTTCATAGGGATACATGAACCATCTGGAGGCGCTCAATACACGTCAAACCATCTTCTAGAATGCTCTAGAATCGACCACAAGTAACTTTTTTGAAGTAAAAATCGCGCCTTTTGACCTTTACAGGAGTACGCACGCACCCCTTTACAGATAGAGCGTACAAGTACGTAGGTATTGTGAACTTGGAGTGCGTACACGCAGGTAAGGTTAAGAGAAACTGCGTAACCAGAGTTAATTGACTTTTTAAGGACTTTCTCTCTTTCTTGGAGTTTGACATGAGAAGCAGAGGTATAAGACTTGCCAAGGAGGACAGTATGACAGTTGATGGAGCCATACTGACTGCAAATAGTCATGGTGACAAATTTTAGTGTAACAGATTGCCCCCTAAAGTGCGAAGCCTGTAGTAGATTAGGGTTTCATATCATCTAAGAAGGGTGAAGTACTTTATCATTTCAAGGATTATCTTGTGGAGAGCCCGGTCGGAACTTGCAAATATTCAACACAAAATACATATATAAGATCATATCATCGCTGAGGTAGGCATTCCCATACTCAGATTGAAAACTTTAACTAACAAACTAACTACTGTTCTGATATAGGAATGATTTCACAGTACATCATAATCATAGACTCATGTAGACACAGTATGGACGCAGCCATCTGTTTATGATTAGTCTACTATATAATGAATACAAAACTCCTCGCAGCCTGGATGGTGGAAACTAGATCCAGGGTCTTCATTTCTACTTCCTGAAATAGTACGATTCTATCCATGCAAATAAATGAGTTGATGTCGAACATGGTAGAAACCACTTGATTACCAGTCAATGATGTAAATTGTTAACAAGTGTGAGAGAGACCACCAGTGATGTCAATGGTTCTCAAAGTACCCAGTACAATCCATGAGATGTGAATGAATGTGTTGATGTCGAACATGTCACGGAATCCTTCGATCGAAATTCAATGATGTAAACTGTCGTCAAAGGCGAGAAACCTGCCATTGATGCATGCAGATTTCAAGGTACTGACGATTTCTAGGTCATCTTTCTAGATAATGTGCTGATGTCAATAGAAAGCGACCTGTTGCAGGCAAGCCCACAACACGAAATCATAGATCAAGTTGAAGAAATGTAGCTGTAAGGACTGACTCAGGGATGGTCAAAATGGATGACAGGTATTTTGCAGATGAATGGTTTACTTGCAGTGACCTCTTGAACACATAACGACACGACAGATGGCTTGGTGACAATTGACCCAAAGTTAATACCCAGAACCGGCTGAAGATTTTCAATGTGGTTTGATCAACTGTTAGGCAAAGGATTTCCCAACCCAGTGAATGAAAAGTGTCGTGTTCAAGAGTGGTGATAAGGTTTTTTCTGAGACGAAGGATAACAAATAGGCTCATTTTTCTCTCTTTTCCCCCACCATTTCTGGCAAGTACCTCTTTATTTTTTACAAGCTTGAGGAGGATAACATATGCTTGATTATCAGCTCATCCTTCGGATGAGTCCAACTTAGTTTAGATTCGAACCCTAAGAAGGAGTGGTCCGTTCCTATTTGTAATCGAACAGGTCCTTTACTGTGAAATTTTAACGAGTCCAGTATAGAAGAAACTCGGCGTTTTTCAATTTTAGAGAGTCTGAAAAAACTTAAGAAGACTCCAGGGTTGAACTTTTTCATAAATTTGTGTCTCCCAAGCCCGAAAAAGTATAAAATAATACTTGAGAGAACCGCTTGATCTTTATGACCAAGGAGTACTTTCATGATTAGTGTCTTTGACCTGAAAAGTAAAAAGTGATCAAGGACACGTCGTTTTATTTCCAGTATCGAATTTGAAACGACAAAAATCCGGCAATCTTTTCCTGTTTTTACGGTAAGAAAAGTGCTATAAGAGGACCGTCTTTTAATTCCGTTTTAACGAGTGTAAAAGAAACGCTCGGCAATATTTTCATATTTTAGGAGTCAGAAAAGGGCTTAAAGATGACTCTGATGTTTTTGTTTGTGAAAAATGACAATTTTCCCTGAAAATCCTTTATCCTGCACAAAAACCAACACATTACTCATACCTGTTTAAAGATAGATAAAAATACTTTGAAAAATACCTTTTCATGGTGAAAAATAAACAAATTTACCATTTATTTACCCAAAAAACCTATAAAAAGGGCTTTTACCAATTCATTTTTACCATTTTACTGTTGAGGAGAGAAAAAGGGCTTTTGGCAAGAAACTTCCCGTGGACATTGCGGAGAATCCGACCGTCGAAATCGAACGCCGTCTCTTTCAGGTATTCTACAACATCCTCCTCTTCATTTTCATCCGTTTAGAATTTGTTTTTAGGCCCTAGTTTCATTTTTTGGAGGCTTTGTGGTTTCAAGATCCGCCTTTCGGGGTACGCAGGTGCTCCACTGGTGACCTGTGTACCCCGACATTTTCTCAGTTGGGAAAATGGCGGGCGTACGCACCTTGCCTTAAAGGAACCCGCATACCCACACTTTGTTTCTAAAGGCGGGGTGCGTACTCCGCGCAAAGGGTTTACAAACCCCAAATTCTCCAAATTGGACCAATAATTTTTAATTTCATGGATTCTAATGGATGTTTTCTGGTGTGTAGATTTCCCACCATGCTTGATTGGCACGAGAGAGAGCACGAAGATGTTGATTTGGCCGCCATTAATCATCAACCGTCCATTGATGCTTTGAAGGCATGCGGCCTTTACAAATACTGGGCCATACCTGGCATGAGGGCCCAGGTGCGCTTTCTAGAGTGGCTGGTAGAGAGATGGAACGTCCAGGACCAGTGCTTTTACATTGGAGGGCACCAGCTCGAGATAGAGCCCTAAGATATTTATTTCCTCACTGGTTTGCCCAAGAGAGGCGAACACTTGACTCTGTTCGGGACTAGGTCTGGTGGCCAGTCCATCGCTAGTCTCCGACAAGAGTGGTGTAACACTCAGTCTCAGGAGAAGGGGATAGAGATCAAAACTATATCCCGACCTGAACTTATGGTGATTGCTTTTATAGTTACCAGACTTTGTGGGGCTGCCTCTTTGCACATTGCCACTGGATCCCAGATGCGGATGGCGATTGATTACTATCGAGGCACCATTTTCAACTGGTGTGATGCTGTGTTGGCCAATTTAAAGGGCCAACTGACTAGAACCAAAAACGGACAGCTAAAGACTTTTGGTTATGGGCCTTTAGTTGTGAGTTTTGCCTTAGAGAGGGTTCCGATGTTGATCCCACAGCAGCTCACTGTTGAGGTTGGGCCTCCCCGAGAGCCTAAATTGATGCGATGGGTTGCGGTTATGGCCCGTCATCCTGATGAGGGCACGGAGGTTGTCCGATTTACTCCGGAGTACTTTCACTGGTTGGAGGACCAGATCTTTTCTATACAGGATTTTTCTTATGCCGAAGTTGATTTTCGTGGAGATCCGGACATGGTTCTTCCACCGGGAGAACAATGGGATGACACAGGTAATTCATTTTTCACAAGTTTTTAAATCATCTATTTTTTTGTTTTTTATATCTTCTCAAAATTGACAGTAATAATTTTCAAAATGCAGATGTAGGCCCACATCGTCCAGCCAATCTCCGGCCTTTCAAGAGGAGACTACCAGTTGCAGCGGCACCGGCCCCACGGGACGAGGCCACAGAGACCTTAGCTGAGTTGGAACAAGACCTAGAGCGTCTAATGGCAGATATACCAGAGACTACTATAGATGATATTCCTATCAGGCTTCAGCGCTATGTAGTCGCAGTCCCAGGACCTTTTAGAAGGTTCTTGTGTAGGGTAGCCCGTGCAGTGGTGTCGTATAGAGAGCATCACCAGTGATTGGATGGTTGTTTTTGTAGACACATGTGACATTTTGGTTTTTTGTACTTATCATTTTTGCCGATCATAAGGTGTTTTTCAACCTATGATCGAAGACGATGTATTTTTTGACACACTCCTATCTATATATATCATTATTACCGGCTTATCTTGTTAAACATGTGTGATGAAGTGTTTTTAAATTTACATGTATGATTATTGCAAATGTCTGTTTAACATTCGAGAAGAAATTGCATCTGCTAATGTATTTAAAGACCTTGGAATATGCTGATATTCAATGTAATCAAATTCACGTTCCAAGAGACGCACTCTCAAAAATAACCTTAATAACACTGGATTTCTAATGGCATACACTCTATTAAGCTGTAACACAACGAGTTCAGAATCTAACCTCACTATCAAACTCCGAATCCCAAATGAAATAGATTCAGACAATAACTCAATCACTGCACTATACTCTGCAATGTTGTTTGTTGTTTGACCGAGGCTCACCCCATGCATAGAAACTAACTCGTCAGAGGGTGAATAGATAACCCAAGCTGCGGAAGAGATATTCCGTGTACTACGACAAGCACCATCACCAAATCCAATGTATGTTTGGAGAGGCATCGACATCTGCAAACATCAAGGGTAAAACCAAGATAAGCAGAATAATGACGAAAAACACACTTTCTAAGCTAAGCACACTGTCTAAACTAACAAACACACCAGCTAGAAAGAAAAACCTAACCTAACTAAAATCTCCATACCCATCATTTAAGCATAATACCTCTTTAGGTAAATTCCATTTCTGGGTTTACCCAAAGAGTCCCCGTCAAAGTCTACCAGCTCATCGGCCCCTTTTGCTAGCTTTCGCTTGACAATATAGGGCCCATGCCACATAGGAACGAATTTCCCAGCACCTAATTTATCGTTAGCTTGATCATATAATAGCACTAGGTCTCCTTCCGAAAAATTTCAAGGGGTCACATTTCGATCATACTGAGCTTTCATACGTTTTGCATGAGTCTCGATCGCCAATGCAGCATCATGTCGAGTCTCATCTAATTGAGCTAAGTATAATAAATGCTTCTCCTCTTCGGAAGTAGCTGGAAGTAATTCGATGGCCATTTGAAGTGACGGGATTTCGCATTCAATGGGAAGCACAGCTTCCAAACCATAAACTAGTTGGAAAGGAGTGAACCCTGTTGATGTTTTCACTGAGGTTCGGTACGCCCAAAGCGCGGAAAATAACATGTTGTGCCAATTCGACCAATGAATACCAATGATTCGTCGGATCATGATAACTAAAACTTTGTTGATGGACTCAACCAGACCATTCGCTTGTGGATAATAAGGAGTTGAGCTATCGTGACGCAACCAAGCTGGCCTGTAAGTTCTATCATCATAACGTTTCGAAAATGGCGCCCATGGTCAGTGATTATCGCTTGTGGGACACCAAACCTAGCAATAATGTGATTGAATACGAAAATTGCAGCTGTCTTGCCGTCTGCCTCTAATGTAGGCATCGCCTCGACCCACTTAGTAAAATAATCTACCGCAAGGATGATATACGCATGCCCCCCAGCCGAGTGAGGGTTACATGTAATAAAATCGATACCCCATTTGGCAAAAGGACCAACGACAATTATAGGGTGGAGAGGAGCAGGTGGAGCGCGCATCTTGCGATCAAACACTTGACAGTTGTGGCATTTCCGGACCGCAGTAATACAGTCTTTAAACAAGGACGGCCAGAAGTAGCCAGCGCACAATATCTTTTGGGTTGTGGCATACCCAGACATATGACCGCCACACGCTCCAGAGTGACAGTCATTCAGAACCCTTTCAGCTTCTTCGTGAGTTAAGCAACGTCGAAAAACCAAGTCCGCCCCACGGCGATAAAGAGTATCTCCAATAATTTTGTACTGTTGGGACTGGAATCGAATTTTTCGACGTTCCGACTTTGAAACTTCGGGCCGAAAGGATTGGGTCTGGAGATAGACAATGATATCTCCATACCACGGATCTAAAGTGCTGATGAGAAACAAAGATTCGTCCGCAATGGGTTCCTCTGCCACAGTTTCCGTGTCAGCACACGGGAAGTCACACATTAACTCTGCAAAAACTAAAGATTTCTTAGACTTAGATTTCTCAAACTCCAAGTCAAACTCTTGCAGGATAACGATCCATTTAGAGTACTTGCCCCCTAGCAATTGTTTAGTCAAAATGTAGATCATAGGGTTGCAATCCGAAATGACTGTAGTTTTACGGAGTAGAATGTAGTGACGAAAACGTTGGACAGCTTGAACGGCTGCCAATGCCAATTTCTCCACATGTGAATATTTAAGTTCAGTTGGATTTAACGTCCGACTAAGGTAATATATCACATGTTCCATTCCGAATTCGTCTTCCTGAACTAAGACCATTCCAATGGTGGAATGAGCGGCGGCGAGGTACAAAAAATAATCCTGGTTGTAGTTGGGAGGATGCAGCAACGGTGCATGGGTCAACGCGTGCTTGAGTGCATCAAAAGATTTCTGAGCTATCTCATCCCAAGAGAATTGAGCGTTCTATTTCAACAACCGGGTAAAACCCTTTGTAACCTCGGCGTAGTTAGGAATGAATCGTCGTAAAAAGTTTGCTTTCCCCTGCAAACTTTGGAGTTGGCGAAGACTCGAAGGAGGAGGCAATTTGATGATAGCTTCTACCTTCGAGGGATCGACGCGAATGCTGGCTTTCGAAACTACAAATCCCAGCAATCGTCCCACTTCTATACAGAAGACACATTTGTGTGGGTTCAAACGAATTCGATAATGCCTACACCTCATGAAGATCGCTCGTAAATGGACAAGGTGATCAGCTCGATGTAATGAATGAGCGGGAAAATCATCGAGATACGGTTGCACAATGTGTTTGATGTCATGAAACGCATAAGACATCGCCCTTTGAAAAGTGGCTTCGGCATTCTTAAGCCCAAAAGGTAATTTTCAATAAGAAAAGGTCCCCCATGGACAAATGAAAGCCGTTTTTGGTTGATCGGCAGGTAGAATATTGATTTGATTGTAACGGGAAAAACCGTCCATAAAGGAAAATATTTCACTGCCGGCACAATCATCAATTATTTGATCGATATAGGGTGTTGGGTAGTTGTCCTTGGGACAAGCTCGATTGATATCCCTATAGTCGATGCATATTCTTATTGTTCCCTGTTTTTTGTTAACCGGAACAATATTCGATACCCAATCCGTTAACAGGATCGGATAAATGAAACCTGCTTTCAACAACTTCTCAACTTCTGCTTTAATTGCAGCCGCTTTTCGTGGGTGAATCTGACGCAAACGTTGCCGGATGGGTTTAGCGTCCGGGTAAGTCTTGATCTCATGGACAACAATCGCGGGATCAATTCCTGGCATTTCCTCATAGGACCAGGCAAACACGTCGCGGAATTCTTGAAATAGGGCCTTGTATGTCTGAATTTCGTCATCTGAACACGAGGCACCTATATGAATGTGCTCAACAATTCTGGGCTTGACTGAAATGTCAATGGGAATAGTGCGAGAGATGTTTCCCAAATTCAGCTCTGAATCAGGATGTTTCATTGGATTCTGAGCTTCTTTGACATATTCAGCTGTAAAGATTGATGAGAAATCATTTTCAAAACGATCATCCTCAGGTAAAAACGAAGATCTGTGATGGAGATCTTCCCATGGTAAATCGTCTACACACAGGACTTCACGAAGTTGTTCGTCAGATGACACAACTTCGGGAAACGCTATTAACTCCGAGGTTGACGTGAAAAGTGATTCCTCACGGACCACATTCATTTGGTCGATTTTTGTTGAACGCGGGTCGGTAAAAGACTGCACGGCTTCATAGGCAATTTCATATGGACTCAAAGGCATAGCATCACCAAATGAGTCTATCTCAGATTCAGAAGGAACGATCCAAGGATCGTCATAAACAATGGTGTCTAATGTAATCATATGAATAGATGCAAACGAAGACAAGGCGTTGATTGGAGGAAAAGGAAAAGTTCCCAGTAAACCGGCATCTTTAACTAATCCTACTCCAACATCCTTATAAGGGATAGTCGTTTTACCGACATGCTGGATACTCTCTGAAGAGGCTGGGTCGAATGAAAAGTAAGCCAGCTGGTCTATTGTTACGATCTTGCCATTATATGGAAACTTTATTACTCGGAAGACCGATGAAACGACCGCTGTCATAGCGTAAGACCAACTTTGACCCAAGAGAAGGTTGTAGTCTAGAGGGGCATCAACCACCTCCACATCTAGACTAACGGTTTTTCCTTCAACCCCTATAGGCAAATCCTGTAGAATGCCAAACGGATGAAACCCACGGCCATCAAAGGCCTTAAGAATTGTCGGGGATTGATTTAGTGAAGGAGAACCAAGCGATCTCCAACACTGTATCGACATAATACACGTGGAAGCTCCCTCATCAATTACAGTCCGATGAATAGGCCTGTTTTTGACTATCACTGGGATCTGGAAAGCCATTTGATGAGGTAAACGCGGTGTACTATTTTCTAGATCAAAGATTATTAGGTTCGGGTCCTGAACATCAACAGCTCCTATAGCCGACAAAAGTAATTTGCGTTGTGCTGGGCATGATTGCAGCACTTCCAAAGCCGACATTGCTGAGGGTGAAACAACTAAGTCCTCAACAATGTTGTAATTCTGGGCCGCTCTCGCATGTGGATTGAAAGCAGACCTTCGAAGTACACCCTTGGCGGGCGGTTTGATTACTAAGTCCGGGTTAGGTTTCTCGATCTGTAGTGGATCGGAACCGGGAGCTGAGGTTGATGGATTAGAATGAGAAGATTCTGCTTCTTTGCCATCAACAGGACTTTTACTACCATAATCTTGCGATCGAGTCGCAATCCTTACATGAGACATCATCAATATGGGTTCTTCACTGGCACTCGAGGAAGAACCTATCATCTTACTCTCCTGCTTTGGAAATGGATCTTTCAAAACAGCAGGAGTTGGGGAACCCTTGACGATTTTCACAACCTCGGCCTGATGAGGGCAATCTCTTGTAAAATGATCCTCTTCACAAATAAGACAAGGATATCGAGGTTTGCGTTTTTCGTCATTGGTTTCCGACTTTTCAGTTTTCTCCTTTGGAGTTTTGTCTGCTTTATTCTTCTTCTTACCTTTCTTTTTCCCACCAGATTTTGATTTAGCCGTAGATGACTCTACAGCGTGAATATCGGCGGAAACTTCAGCAAAATAATCTCCTGTCGGGGAGTCTGGTAAGGTTATAATAGGCGAAGAATTCTTTGAGGATTTCTTCTTGCTTTTAGTATTCACCGTACCAATCATGCCATCAGCAGCATGAGAGCCCGAAGGAGCAGCAGCGATTTGATTTGACTTAGGAAGATCTGGGATCTTTTCGTGTAACGTACCTGACTGAGTGTAAACTAAGTCAAGGTACTCTGCTTGAGCAATCACTTGCTCCTCAGTAACTACTCGGGCCTTAGCTACGTCTTCAGTAATCTTCGGTAACAATGATTTAACAAACCATTCAGCTAAGATTTGGTCCGGGATAAAAACTTTCACTAACCGCCTTCGACGTCTCCATTCATGAATATGATTGGAAATATAAGTGGACGTCGATTGTTTTAATGAAGTTAGTAACTCCGTGCCATTATCATATCTGACCGACAACTGAAAATGATTTAAGAACGAGGTAGCTAACTGGCTAAAATTATAAAAAGAGGCCCGTGGTAACTCAATGTACCACTTGGCCGCGAGACCAATGAGAGTACGCTGGAAAAGACGTAAGCGGATCGAATCATCCGAGATGGAATTAGAGGCACACCAGAGGTGGTAAGTCATCACATGATTCGACGGGTCCTCTCCAGACTTACCTTCGAACTTGGGTATGTCACTGGGCAACTTATTTGGCATTGGCGGCCAAAACGGAAGATAATTTATTGGATCGTTCGTTAGGCGCGACAAGTCTGGTAAATCCAAAGTTGCGATAAACGGTAATTTCCGATTAGGATCCCTAAAACTCTGGGTCACGAGACCAGTCCCAGGAGGAGGATATCCAGGATAACTAGGAATAGGAATCGTGTTCGGGATATTGTATCCTCCCGGAAAACCAGGATTAACCGGACCGTACTGGGGTTGTTGTGGTTGTTGATAAGTGTACCCAGGATACGGTTGATACTGGTAAACTGGCTGCTGGACAGCAGGCCCGTATTGGTACTGTCCCTGGTACGGTTGATAAGTGAATTGTGGTTGACTAGTGACAACCGTACTTAAACCAGGTTGTCCTACAGGCATCTGAACCGTAGTTTGAATCGTGGATCCAGACGATGGTAAAGATGTCTGAGGAGTAGTTACAGAGACAGTAGAAACCGGAGCTGTCGATACTCCAGAAGTAAGTGGGGTAGATTGAACAGATGTTGCGGTAGTTGCAGCAGTCGTTTGAGATGGAGTACTAGGTGCAATAGGCCCAGACTGAGAAACTACCGAAGGTACAGAAGTTTGAACATTAGACTGGACTGGTTGCTGGGGTGAACCAGAAACTAAAGGTTGTCCAGTTTGAGATGACAACTGTACACTTGGCTGCAATACCTGTTGAACTTGCGATGGATCCCACACTATGTTCATTCCGGGGTATTGACCCATAACAGGTTGAGGATATTGAGATCCATAACCGGATTGAGGGTAGGATTGATAATTGAAAGGTACATTTCCCGTACCTTGAACATAAGATTGACCTTGGGGTGGTTGGTAACCTTGACTCGAGTACTGACCTTGAGGTAGATACCCTTGAGGTAGGTACTGATACTGGGGTTGACCTTGAGGTATAAATTGATACTGAGGTTGACCTTGGGGTACATATTGAGGCTGGGGTTGACCTTGAGGAATGTATTGCACCACGGGTACATACTGTCCTTGAGGTTTCCCCCCAGACGCAATTTGTGTACCTTGAGGTTGCCCCCCAGGCGTTAATTGAGGCTGCCCCCCAGGCGGTAACTGGCCACCTTGAGGTTGAGAACTGGGAATTGAACCTGACATCATGTAAATGTCTCCTACGCCCAACGGTTTATTACCATTGTTTCCAGTTAATAACCCATGTTCAATGGGTTGAGGAGATGCTCCCGCAAAAGTACCAGAAAGTGACTGATACCCAGAGGGAACAGAAGGACCGCCGTACAAAAAATATTCAGGAGATTGAGTAAACATGGACGACTGACCAGACATATTTACAGGAGTATAAATACCTCCAGGTGGATAAGGAGCACGAGGTGGAGAAAAACTTAACCCTGAGTTGTCCAAATAATTAGTTAACGAAAGATACCAAGTAGTACTTCTAGGTGGACTGTAAAAAATGGATTCACGCTCCCTTAGATCAATAGTAGGTTGATTTTCAGGGATAGGGACGCCTATTTATTCTTCTGGAGCAAGTTCTTCAATAGCTATCAAACCAGAAGGAAGATTTTCGGTGATGACTCTTTCTACCCTAGGTGAATCAGGAGCACTAGAAGTTGGAGTAACAGGTTCAGATATCTCAGGTTCTTCGCCTATATCACTAGTAGATGAAAAACTACCAGCAAGCTCGGAAACTGCAATAGCTTCAGGATTATAACCTGTTTCTAGACTTTGGTAATCAGGATGAACTACCAACGAAGACTCTCCTTCTTCAGGTGAACCTACTTTACTGCCACTAGGAGTTACAAGGACTTTCAAACCTTCGTAATGACTCGGGACGTCTTCAGGAGGTTGGCCCCGAAGTCTACGAGACTTCCTCAACAAATCGGCCACGGTTACAATCTCAGGAGACTGGCCCCGAAGTCTACGGGACTGTCTCGGTAATTCAGCCACAGTTAAAAACTTTTAACTACTGCACACGCAAACAAAGTAAAATCTCAAAGCAAACCGCCTAAAGTCTCTAAAGAACCAAAAAATTTGAATCACACGCCTAAAGAATCTAGGGCGTCAAACCATACACAAACAGTAGCCTTCCGAACCGAAAACACTAGTTGGTGATGAAATCCAACATCGCCGAATTCAGTACAGAAGTGGCGGGTGGAACAGTTACCCCGGCAACCTGCTTAATGAATAGACCGGCACAAGTTCCTCCACTTTAACCGTCTCGAGTGAAGTGAACCCCCCGGAAAATCCAAGTGAGTCTAGCCGAAGTCTGCTCCAGGTACAGTGGGATCTTCCCTCCACCGTCACCTTGGGTAGAACCCTAAAGATAATGGTCACTAAGGTCACCAACAGCAACAAATATACCTGGGGGAACAGTCTACGATCCAATAGCATGCAAGGGCAGAGTATAAAGCTCAATCCCCTTGCCGGCTCCTTGACAATAATCCAAGGTTTACCGACAAGTGACCCCAGGCTCCTCGACAATAATCCGAGGTTTACCATTTGTAGTACGTGCGTATATGGCGTCGTTCCCAATGAAGGAGGATTGATCCCCTCACTGGTTCGGACACGATCTCGTGCTTCTCCTTTAAGAGGAGCTTTCCCAGAGCATAAATGTAACTATTGGATTTATCCTACCACAAGATGAGCTACTTGTTTGGTTTTGCTGTCTTGGAGAGTTAATTACTCTCCTACTCCAAGACACTAGCCTGATCTATATTGGTGTTTCAGAGCCCTAGTAAATAAAAAGTTACTAAGTAAATTTTACTTTAAGCATTAATTTTATGGCTTTTCTTTAGGACAAAAGGTAGTGGAGATGAAACTGATGGTGTGTAGACTCGACTCAAATCCACTAAAAAGATGCACCTAGGATGATTTAAACTATTTTTCCTTTTCAATGAATTCCCTAGCTAAGAGAGTTGGAGAATGCAAAATTGATAAAGACAACTTTCTTGGCAATGAAAATCAAAGAAACAATCTCTTTATCTTTTCCAAAGCATACAAAACATGACCACTAATTATTTCACGAAAATTCCTTTCTCTTTTCAAAGACTTCAAATGCTACTTAACAAACTTTTCTTCAAAAGAGATTTTGTATTTTTTCCTATATTAACAAAGCATGTAAAACTACTTAACAAAAATCAATTTTAAAAAATCTAAGACAATCAAATCAATTTTACCTAAAAGCAAATCTAAGAGAAATTCACCTAAAAGTAAACCTAATGAGGTAAAAGCCTACAAAGTATAATTCCAGGATGTTTTAGTCAGTTACAATTCAACCAAGGACTAGTTCATGCAGAATCATAAACCAGTCAAAAACAAAAATCAAAATCTTTTGTTCTTTTTCTTAAGAATGAAATTCACAGCTTAACCAACAAGCTTTCTCGAAATTCCACAAAGAGACAACACAAAGGTAGGTTTCTCACAAAGGTGGATTTTACAAAAGGTCCGACTCCTAAGAAGACTGAAAAGACCAGGGATATCCAAGGTTTTACAACTTCTAAAGCCAAAGTCACTACAGGACCAATGCAAAAATCAAACCTAGGGCTAGAACTTCTATGAACTTCACTAAAACCCTTGATACTAATGAAACAAGCTTGGATGAAGACCTCTGACAGGTAACCAGTGGATTTGGGCAGCAAAAAATAAATTACAAACAAAATCTAAGAGGCAAAAAGGAAAAAATGGATTTTTCTCAACTTTTGACAGGGTACGCAGGCAGCCTGTTTGCACAGGTGCGGCCACGCTCTATGTACAAAGCTGCAGTGCATACAGGTACGCACGGTGCTTAACGCAGAGGGTGCGTACTGCTAGCAAAACCAAGAAAAATAAAATCTAACTTAACCCTAAGCTATTCCACCCAAATTCACAGTCAATCAGTCAAAAACCAGAAAGAAATCGACTTTTCTCAAATCAAAGTATCAATCAAAAGAGAAATCAATCAAATCCATGGATTCCCCAGTGGAGTCACCATTTTGTCATGCGGAAAGAGTCAATTTTGCGGACAAAACTGACCTCCCTAGAAGCTAAGGCTTTCTAGTGACAAACAAGACAATCAAGCACTATCTTTCCCTAAATATGCATTTAAAATACAAGCAACCAGGTGTTTAAAGCATACCTTTAGTCCAACGCTGTTTGTAGCAGTCTAGCCTCTCTGATCCAGATGAGCTCCTCCTTCTCTTTGAAACCTGCATTCACTAACAAGCAAACGATTATATAGCACCTGAATAACTCATAAAATAAAACATATTCATCATAAAGACCAAGGAGTATATGAAACAAATTATATATAACAACTTGTTGAGAAAAATGAACTTAATTGTATTAATTGGAAACAAATGAAACCATTACAACCAGTGCCTTGGTGTTGTACAGGTCCCTCCCAGGGTCCAGCAAGAGTTCTCCTTTACTTTGATTAGCTCACCCACTTCCAAATGAAGCTAAGAAAGGATGGGAATCTCTCCTCTCAAGCTCTATAAGGGAGTCCTAATTTCAGCAGCATCTACCCTTAGGAATGTTCAGCTTTCAACCTCCCCTCCCTCTGGCCCAATGCATGTATTTATAATGCTTTGGAGGAAGTTAATCAGGTCCACCATCAATGGGATAAGCCCCTCTTTCAATGGGATAGCTCCCCTCTTGATGGGATAAGTTCCTCTTTCACAGGGATACATGAACCATCTGGAGGCACTCAATACACGTCAAACCATCTCCTAGAATGCTCTAGAATCGACCAAAAGTAACTTTTTTGAAGTAAAACTCGCGCCTTTTGACCTTTACAGGAGTACGCACGCACCCCTTTACAGACAGAGCGTACAAGTACACAAGTATTGTGAACTTGGAGTGCGTACACACAGGTAAGGTTAAGAGAAACTGCGTAACCAGAGTTAATTGACTTTTTAAGGACTTTCTCTCTTTCTTGGAGTTTGACATGAGAAGCAGAGGTATAAGACTTGCCAAGGAGGACAGTATGACAGTTGATGGAGCCATACTAACTGCAAATAGTCATGGTGACAAATTTTAGTGTAACACTAGGCATTAGGTCTAGGGTTTGCTTTCACTCCTTCTAAAGTTGTCCAAATGTCGGTCCATGTCATCATTCTGCTGAGTTTATCATCATTCATAGGGTTTTCATTATCATGTCAGTGTCTAATGAGTCATTTTACACCTTGTTCATGCTTCAGTTGCGCCTAGGTAAGTTCATTTCCCTCTCCTAGGGTTTTGAAGGCAAATTCTCTTGGATGGACAAATCATCAGCAAAACTTATATCCTGATGTTCATACACCTTCCCCTATCATTAATTTACCTTATTAAACACTTCCCATCACTCAGATTTCCCAAATTCCTCATTTTTTCACAAAGCCTAGTTTCTTGCTACAAGTTGGCAATTTTCTAGGTTGGGCCTGTGTTTTGCCATTTTGGACCCCTTCCCCTCACTTGATCTCCGTGATTCCACTTTCCCCTGCTTCCTAACATCCCTCCCTACTTTCAAAAATTTCCCCAAGAATTTAGAGGCCCCTTATCCCCTTCATTTCGTTTCATTTCCACAAAATTCCTTGTTTCACACATCGGGATAAGTTTCACTCAAAAGATGTTCCAGAGAAATCAAAGATGAATTTTGGAAAAATGAGACAGTTTTTTGTCCAAAACATGCCCAAGAAGAAAAACCTCCCTCACTTTTTACACTGGTGTCATGGTTTTAGAGAAATGTCAAAAATACAATCGCCTCAGGAGAATTGATGCACCTCTGAAGTTACCTTGGAAAATCAGGTTTTCTCTAGCTTGGTTGGCCAACTAACTTTCTTGATGAGTCAAAGGACAACTAGACAAAAATATCTTTCCAATGAGCTATTATGAGCTCAATTTGGAGTTGAGGAAGGCATTCAAAAGTTGACTGCAACATCACTCTGCCTTGAGGCAGCCTCATTTGGCACATTTTGACCAGTCTTGGGAGATTTGATTTTTGACAAGGCAAATGAACTCCAAATTGAAAAATTCCAGTTGGGTTGGAAGGTAGACTCAAATAAATTTCCAATGAGATATCATGTTCCCAATTTGGATGCCGGGAAGTGCTCCAAAATCAGGTGGAAAGGCGCGCTACGCGTAGGGCTCAGGCGCGCTACGCATCAGGATTTTTTGCACAGTTTTCATCTTCAGCTCAATGCGTAGCGCGCCACGCGCTACCCTTAAGTTGGGGAGGTCCATTTCACGAAAAATCAGCATTTTTGGATTTTTCATGACAAAGTAAACTTGCTCAGCCACTGCCAAGACATTTCATGGAGATTTGAGCCCCCAAAAGGTCAAAAAACAAGCAAAAAATGACCTTCTGCCACTTTTTGGACACACAGGAAGCAATCTTGGGAGATTTCATTTTTGGAGGGGGAAATGGCCACAAAATTGAGAAATTCTACTTGGGCTGGAGAATAGACATCCAGACCTTTCCAACAAGCCCACTTGTGCCTCATTTGGATGCCGGGAAGTGCCCCAAAAGTGGGCTCAAATGCGCGCTATGCGTTGAGAAATGGCGTGCTACGCATCAGGACATTTTCTCAATTTTTCACCTTCAGCTCAGGAAAACGCAACATTTGACCAGTTTTGACCTTTTGGTGGGATTTTTCACCCTCCTTGATGTAATTAATGTAATTTTATGTTGACATGACACTTATTTACCTACTCTAGAAGATTCATTCATAAAATAGCAAAAATTTAATGAATGAATTGGTTTCCTAGCTTATAGAGGCAAGTTGTTTTGATTGCCTAGATTGTAGTGCTCAGTTTAGAATTGGTTGAAACAGCTCCTAGGATGATGAGCTCGACCCCTAGAGGCTAGGGAATGGGTTAGCATGGTCTATATTATGTAATTTCCAAATCATTTTCATGGTTGGAGAGGTTGGACTCTTGAGGGATAAGCTTAGACTGTTTTACTCTTTGTATCTCTGCAATTTTGGCAAAGGAAAGACCAGGGTTTTGCAGCACTATTTGGGATTCCTGTGGTGATTTTTATTGATGGTGTGCTTCTCTCATGTACTTGTAAGTTTGTTATGTGTATCATTTTCCTACTCCTCTCTTCTACAAATTAAGTAAATGAAGTGTTAAGGTAGAATTCATGGTTTCTATGCTCTGCCTTTAAGTTTGCTTAATATCTATGTTTTCATCTGTTTAAGGAGAAGTCTCGATGGTTTCTTGCTCTCCTTAGCTCCTCACCGGTCATATCTATCCATTCACTTATTTCAAAGGCATCAAGACAATCTCCTACCTTGCCCCAAAAATACCTCTGCAAAAACTGTGTCTCATCCCCGTACCCAAAATTGCCGTGCTCCGTTTTCCAACAAAACCCTAAAAATTTAAAATCAAACTTTCCCTATCAGTTTACTAGCCTAAAATCAGTGTTCTTTATTGGTCATCTCAACCCTTTGAAGACCTTTTGCAGAGATAGACCCGGAGAGAGCCCTCTCCTGCCCCCGTAGGGCTAGCTACGAGGCTAAGTGGTTTGATGTTGCCTTGAATTTTGTCTTTTTCATCCTGAGGCAAAATTCAAGCGCTAACAGAGTCGACAATGATTTTCTACGAGGTTTGGCTCAACTCAGAGGAAAAATTGCAAAAATTCTGGGAGGGACAGTTCGGGTTGCAGGAAGGCAAGGTAGGTAGGATCTGCATAGTTTCTGGAACGAGCGGGCAACAGGGGTTGGAAGGCCAAATTTGTGAAATTTTCTATAGGAACATGCCGAGATGTAAGGAGGGTCAGCAGGTGGGGATTGCACAGTTTTTGGGAGTAACTGCTCTGGAGACTGGCAGACAAAACTGTGAAATTCCCATAGGGAACTAGCAGTTGGGTGCTGGGGTCACTGGCAGCCAAAACTGTGCAATTCCTAAAGGGAACTGGAAGTTGGCTTCTGGGGTCACTAGCAACCAAAACTACACAATTCCTAGAGGGAACTGGCAGTTGGCTACGTGGTCAGTGGCAGTAGAAAACTGTGTAATTCATGGAGGGAATTGGCAGTCTGCTGCTAGGAGTTGCTAGCAGGGGAAACTACGCTGGGGTTGGGAGGCTGACCTGCTGATCATCTCTATACAATTTCTGAGTTGAGATGATTGCTGGGTAGCAAAAGGCCTGCTCATGAAAACTAGACAATTTCTGAGATGAACAATTGGTCGACTGTCCGGATGAATTACTGGGAAAAATACGCAATTTTTTGAGTGAGACAGGGACGGGCACTTGGTTTCTGTTCGACTTGTCTGTGAAATTTCCTCAGTTAGTTGAGTGAGTAAGGTTAGTGGCTACACAATCTTTGAGGGGAGTTAGTCCCAGGGTGACTGCCGGGTCTGACTGTCCAGGTAGCCAACATGAGAATTAATTGAATTGCTTGTGGGCAACGCAACTTGAAAAGACTAGCTTGGTGCTTTAGCGCTCTTCTGGATGACAGTCGATCGAGTCGATGGCGGGGTGATGGTCCGGCTGTCAGAGGGGAGTCTGGTTGTCAAAATTTCAACAAAAATGACTAAGTGTGTGAATGATCGAAAGATGCATAGGTGATCATACACACTCACATGACTTGACGACGAAACGAATCAAACCATCTAGATACACATGTTCAACATGACTAACCAATGATGCAAGTGACAAGCAGGACACTCGTGATTAACTATTCATTGATCAAGATGACGCTTGTGCGACAGTGATTGTGACTCCGTGTGTGAGTGCGATAGATCCTTTTATAGCAAACACAACAAGCACATATGAAGCGAAGACTTTGAGCATAACCAGAACATGGTCACAAACATAACTTAGACACCAACATTCAGAAACTTGAATGAAATGAACAAGCAAGGCAGATGCAAAGACTCCCACGGGCTCACGGAGTGATCTTGAGGGTGTGCAATCATCAAGTGAAACTCTCAAGGAAGGCTGTGAAATTGGTGCAGGCCAAAATTTTGGAGGGTGGTTGTAACTGCTACAACAGGTAGATAATGGGGCTTTTAAACATTTCCCTAGATATCTAGAAGTCATCTCAAACCTAGTTGAGAGGGAGTAAAATTTGAAAATCATCCTTGGAGACAACACTACTCATCCCGTGAAGGGTTTTGGTTCCATCAAATTTCATTTGGACTCTGGCGAGTTCATTATTCTCCATGATGTGATTTATGTTTTGGGACTAAAGAAGAACTTGGTATCCATATCTTCCTTGGAAGAAAAAGGTATGAGAGTAACTTTCATTAAAAAGAAGTCCTCACATGGCCTATGGAATCCTGCATGAGGGATGCTTTTACCTTGGGATCTAGAATTAAAGGACTTTATAACATCAATGGAAGATCTATGCTAGCAATGATCAATGACATCAATCATCAAAGTGAGCCATGGCACTAAATATTGGCACATCTACATTATGCAGCCATACCGAAACTGAAGAAGTTTTTTTTTGGGATGTGCCAATGGAAAGAAGACAAGGGGACCATTCCTCCCCAACAAGAACAAGATCAACGATATTCTTCAACTCATTCATTCTGACCTCTATGGACCCATGCCAATGCACTCTCTTGGTGGCCATCTCTACTACATAATATTTATTGATGACTTCTCTAGGAATACATTGATATTCTACTTGAAACATAAGGATGAGGCTTTTGATATGCTCGAAGACTTCAAGGCGCTGATAGAAAATCAAACATGGAAGAATATCAAAGTCTTCAAGTCCGATAATGGTGGAGAATATACGTCAAATGAGTTTGTTGAATTTTGCAAGAAGGGTGGAATCAAGAAGGAAACTATTGTACCTTATGATCCCAAGCATAATGGTCTATCATAGAAGTTGCTTGAGTTATGCTTCATGATCAAAAGTTGTTGAACTTCCTCTGGGGAGAAGCTATGACTACAATGGTCTATGTTCAAAACCGGGTTCCTCATCAAGCTTTGGACATCAAGACTCTCGAAGAAGTATTCATAGGTGTGAAGCCTAATATTGGACATCTTAGGATATTTGGTTGTCCTGTATACTTTCATGTGCCAAAAGATAAGAGGAACAAGCTGAAATCCATCGAAAAGAAAGGTATGTTTGTTGGATATTGTGAAAATTCTAAAGCATTTATAATATATATATCTTCCCAAAAAAGGATCGACTTTAGCAGGGATGTAACTTGCGATGAGGATGCTGACTTGGAAAAGCAAGGGACCTTCCTCTGCCTCGTCTTGTTGAGAAGAGAGATGATGAAATGAACCTACTAGAAGGTCATTCTATGAATGAGCCAGAAAAATAGGTTGAGGATGATCCTACAAAGCCTATGGACCCCTTGGATCCTCCTCCAAGTAATCCCCCTTCCAAGAAGAGACCATTGTGGCTTCGTGACACCTTACATGATGTTGAGAGACATGTTCTTGCCACATGGACCTTTAGAGAAAGTAAGAAGCCATCCTAGTACTAGGGATACGTTGTAGCTACGAGCACTATCATCCAGCTAAAGCTCCTACTTTTGAAGAAGTGAAATAACAGGATTGGAAGGATGCCATGGCCAAAGAGTATGAATCGATGGGATGTTGTTCTAAGATCTAAAGGAAATTCTGTAGTAATTTCAAAGTGGCTATACAAGATCAAACATGGAGATGATGGAAGCATTGAAAAGTATAAAGCAAGGTTCATGGCTCGAAGTTTCTCCCAGAAAGAGGGAGAAGACTATGATGATATATTTGCTCCTGTTTCCTGCTACACTATGATGAGATCGATTATTTCCATTGCTGCTAGTCAAGGATGGACCCTTCACTAGATGGATGTAAAGATGACATTTCTTCATGGCATACTACAAGAAAAAGTATATGTTGAGCGACCTCAAATATTTGAAGTAAAGGGCATGAAGATCCATGTTTGCAGGTTGATGAAATAATTATATTGTTTGAAGCAAGCCCCCAGAGCTTGGCATACTTGCATTGACACTTACCTGGTGAAGCTTGGATTCACGAGAAGCGGTTTTGACTTGAACCTGTACTTCGAATTGGTCCAAGGTATGCCTTTGATTTTGGTTCTATATGTTGATGATCTATTCTTGACATGTAGTGAGCCCCTGATGCTTGAGTGTAAGAGGGAGATGGCCTTTGAGTTCGAGATGAAGGATCTTGGTATGATGCATTATTTTCTAGGATTATAGGTGTGGGAAAGACCTGAAGAAATTTTCCTTTATCAAGGAAAATATGTCGTGAATATATTGGAAAGATTTGGAATGGTAGAATGCAAGTCCCTAGACACACCAATGGAGATGAACTTCAAGAAGTTGTGAGGAGATGCTGCTGGACTTTACTTGGAAAACCTTCTGAGTACTAACAGTTGATTGGGGCACTGATGTTCCTTGTGAACACCCATCTAGACATATGCTTTGCAATGAACACTTCAAGTCAATTAATGACTGAGCTCCTTCATGCACACTGGATTGCTTCCAAACACGTACTAAGATATCTACATGGGACGATTAACCTTGGTTTGAGATACACAATCGAAGATGTATGACTTCATGGGTAGACCGATGATGACTTGGTTGGAAATGCTATTGACAAGAAAATCACATCTGGATGATGCTTTAGTTTGGGTTCCACCATGATATCTTGGATGAGCAAGAAACAAAATTCCATGGCTTTAAGAACAACCGAGGCAGAATACAATGCTGCTAGCATGGGTAGATGTGTGGCATTTTGTTTGAGGAAGCTCTTTAGAGAGTTGTTTGAGCATGTCCTAGATACAACCGTGACATATTGTGACAACAAGAGTGGGATTTGATTGGTAGAAAATTATGTATTTCATGATAATTCCAAGCACATTGAGATCATGTATCATTATATTCGAGACATCATGCAGAGAGGCGCCGTGAGGATCCATCACATTTCGATTAATGAGCATATATTAGATATACTCACCAAGGCTTTACTGAAAGGGAAGTTCTTGGTCTTTAGAGAGTATCTTGGATTGAAAGTTGTGACCCTCCTTGTTAAGGATCCCCACTGATCGAGAACACTAAGCATGCTCTTCCCCCCTGTTGAGTTCCCAGGGTGGGAATGTAGCAGTAAGGGACACTAGGGTTGAGGGACCTCTGGAAAATAGGATAGGGAATAAATCCTTATCCTTGTGGTAAAAAGATCTTGCTTATTGTTGCTTTGACAGAGTATACTCAAGTTGGTATCCTACCCACAAGCTTGGCTTATTGGGATTGGACCTCCCCATCTGAACAATGGGTTGAGGTGACTTGAGATAGGGTGTGTATCCTTACCCATGTGGTAAGTTGATCTCACTAAGGTCTTGGATGTAGGTGTTCTACAACTTGAGTCTTAAAGGTCTTGGTGGAGGATCAATGAAAAATAGGACAAAGTGTGATCCTCAAGTCGATATTTCCTATTTCCACTAGACGATAAGATATTGTGTGATCCTTGGGTAGATCTTGCCTATTGTCCCAGGTCAATAGGATAGAGTGTGATCCTTTCCTTTGTGGTAAGTAGATCTCGCTTATTAATAGAGCGTGGTAGATGTAGCTCCCCTATGATGTCAACTTCTTCTTCTTGTAGATTTGAGAGTGTTCAACATAAATGAGCAAAGATGAGCAGAGATGAGCAATGATGACATTTGAGTTGACGATGATGAGATATTTGAGATGGGACATATGTTTCCATCGATAATTTCTCCCTAACTAAGAGGGAGTGTTAATTTGGTAGATTAGGGAAAAATTCCCTCCTTTGGACAACCTTCCTCATAAAGAATACCCCTCCTATCCCTAGGAAGAATTTAATTAGGTCAAGGATTTTTTTTTCTTAATGTGAAAACCCAAAAGTGCACAAAATTTCAGGCTGGCTTTAAAGACAAATTGGGTCTCCTCCAACGCCTATAAATACAACTCATCAACACCTCATTTGGACACATCATTCACATATTAATTCTTCTTCTCTTGGAGGTTCGATCTATTTGAAAACTTGTAGGTCTTGATCCACACATGCGAAGAGGAGAGAGGAAATTTCAGAGGGATGAAATTTGTCTTTGACAAATGTTGAATTTTTGTGTTTGGGCATAGTTTGATATGGTTTGATTTGGTATTTTTTGGACTATTTTGGAGGCCGAATTCTTAGGCACAAAGATCAAGGTTTTTTGGGAACTTTGAATATAGTAGACCACGAAATTTGACTTCATATGTGATAGTTAACTTTCTCTCTCCATTGACCAAGTTTGATCGAGTTGTTTGGGGCTATTTTGACTTCAGTTTAACTAGCTTGGAAGGCTGAATATTTTGACCTTTGACTAAGCTCTTTTGGAGGTGTTTGACCATTTACTTTTGGATTGGTTAGGCATCTTTGACTACTGTCGAATTTGACCAGAATTGCAAATTAGATAGTTTGACCATATTTGACTTTTGGGTTCATCTCTTTGATTTTATATATTGGTGAATTGGATCATTGTACTCTCTTTGTTGAACATTTTGTGACAATCTAATAAGAAGAAGAATTTGAAAGGGTTCCCCCCTCGTGGGGTTTTTCCCTGATCTTTGACCAAATTTAGTGTCTTTTATTATTTCTCTTGATTGTCTCTCACTGTTCATTTCATTTACTGTTCTATGATCTATCTACAATTTCTATTGATTATTGGAAGATTAAATTGCTTTCAAAGATTGCTAATTGATGATAAGACTTGGGCTAAAGTGATTGTAACAACATAGAATAGTGAAAAGTTAACAAAGAGAGAGAGAGAGAGAGAGAGAGAGAGAGAGAGAGATGGGGGAACGAGGGAGGGGGAGAGATACAAGGATATAGGAAGGGAGATAGACACAAAGATGGAGAAGAGAGATATAAGGAAGAAGAAAGAGACACACACACACACATATATATATATATATATATATATATATATATATATATATATAGATATATATATATATATATATAGATATATATATATATATATATATATATATATATATATATATATATATATCTATATATATATATATATATATCTATATATATATCTATATATATATATATATATATATATATATATATATATATATATATATATATATATATATATTATATAATATTGAACATTATTAACCATAAAGGAAGAGGAATTAAGACTTTTACAAAAGGTAAAAGAAGTTGGATTTAGAAAGTCATAAATATGTTTGTTTTTCACTAAAATAGATGCATTGATTTTAGTGTAATATTGATTTCTAGTCATATTTGATTGCTTGCACTAGATGCATTGATTTCAGTGTAATTGTTGATTTTTAATTTGATGTAACTAGATGTATCATGTAAATTAATTTCAAAGTAATTATATTAATATTTCACATTGATTTCAGTGTAAGCACAAAAAATTACTGATAACATTCATTGATTTATATGTTACAATGATCAACCATAAATAAAATACTTAATTTTTCATCTTAAATAAAATATTCGCTTACGTGAAATGTTTGATTCTTGAAATTGTAAAGTATTTGTAAATGAATACATTCTTATTATTCTCATTTTCCATCAATCAACATTGTTAGTCACTTTGCATCCAAATGAGGTAATAGAAAACAACTACCATTTGAAACTTGGGGTTTAACACTCCATACATCACAATGATGATTTTGGAGAAAGCGATTATTAATATTGGAGAACAAGAGAGACAAGGTATGATGTTTTCTACAATGTTGAATTAAAGATTTGAATAGTCTATGATTTCAACCACCCTTTTCATATGATTGGTATGAAAATATGACAAAACTAACAACATGACAATACAAACATTATAGGAAAATAGTTTGATATTGATCACAATGAAGACCATTTTTAATTGACTACATTCTTATTATTCACATTTTCTATCATTTAAAACCGTTATATTCGCTTTGCATTTAAATTTGTTATTTAATTGTTTTTCATCATTCAAGATATTAACAACCTCTATCATTGTTGAATTGAGGCTTCTGTGATCCATATCAAGTTTATGAGAGACTTTTCGGCATAAATCACAAGAAATTTCATTTGTCAATGCGTTTCAAACCAACTAGTGTGGTTCATCATCAGGACAAGTTGAAGAGTCAGATCTAGATTACAAGTTAAATAGTTAGAGTAGAACATCCAATAGTAACTAACTAACGGCTATATTTGACTGGAAACGGCTAGTTGGACGGGATCCAAGGAAAAAGGGGGGGGGGGATAACATGTTTATTTATTTATTAATTTATAATTAATAAATAAATAATTTATAATTAAAATAATTGAACAATTTAACATATAAGTATATCTAAATATTTAGAAATTCTAGAGGTTTATTCGTATACGTAAATTTATAATAAGATATATATGTATATTTATAATAATTATTTAATAGTTAACTCGTCTTTTAATTCATTAATACTTTAACCCCTATTATTTGATTAATTATTTAAATCCTTAATATTAACTCCCAAAAATTTTAAAAAATAATAAATAAATAAATAAATATGTTATCCCCCCCTTTTTCCTTGGATCTCGTCCAACTAGTTGTTTCCATTCAAATATAGCCGTTAGTTAGTCATTGTAGCTGTTTCCTAGTCAAATATAGTCGTTAATTAGTTACGTTGGATGTTCTGCTCTGACTATTTAACTTGTAATCTAGATCTGACTCTTCAACTTGTCCTGACGATGAACCACATTAGTTGGTTTGAAACGCGTCGACAAATGAAATTTCTTGTGATTTACGCCGAAAAATCTCTCATAAACCTCTATCATCTCAACAAATTGAGGTAACTAAGCAAACTTAAAATTAAAATGACTAGATTAATCTTAGACATATTTAACATATTCAAAGTGATAAGAATAATTAATTTTGACCGTGCATGACTAAAAGTAGCCTAGATCCATCTTAACCCCGAATTTATCAAGCGTTGAGAAGGATCAAATCTCTCAATGTGCAAACCTTCCCTCAAGTTTTACACTAAAAAAAGGGGTTTGCAGGTCGAGAGATTTGATCCCTTTCAACACTTGATAGATCCAATGTTAAGATGGATATAAATAATATATTAATTTTACATGTTGGATATATTAATGTTATTATTGTGAATATATAAAAATATAATGCATTTATAAAAGTCAAGTTTGTTATAAAAATATGTTGTATTCAATTACGAGAAATGAGAAATGGTGTGGTATTTTAAGCTTAGTTTTATTTTTATTTAAAATTGTTGGAAATACTGAGAGGGGGGTGAATCAATATTTCTTTTCAACTGTTATTATTATCAATTTAGATTATTTACAATTTTAATCAAAGAAATGATTGTATTAAAATATAGAAAAATATTAAATACAATATCTGATGAATTTTTCCAAGAACCAACTCGGACTTTGATGAGGCTCCAACCTCTAGGGCCCCAACACTATCTTACCAAGGTACCGACCTTGAATTTAGGAGCACCAACTCCAAGGACACCAACCTTACAATTCTGAGGCATCAACCCCAAGGGCTCTGACCCTATAGTGTTACTCTGTCAAGAAATGTTTGATTCCATTATACTGCTCCCAAAGAAATTCTTTACCAGACCCTGTCCTTATAGTCTTTGTAACAGGTCGTTGTCTGCCTTATGGCTTGACTTTGGGTCTGAGCCTTCCAAGATGAACCCGGTCAAAAGATCGCTCTATCTTCAGCTTCCTTATTCACTCAAACTTCATCTTCTGCTGCACCTTCGACATCTCCTAGATCTTCACCTTTCTCTGTTTCTTCAAGTTCACGACTTGTGAGTTGTTTCACTTTCTCTGTAATGGATACCAAAGATCAATGTTCTTCAACTTTAATGTTCCAGTGTATTTCTCCTCTGATCGACCTTTGGCTTCTTCTCCTCTGTTTCTACTCGTCCTTTGGTTTTCTTTGAGTTCACAAGTTGTGAACTATTAATTCCTTTTCTATGTATTCTAATGCCTGAGATTGATGCTTAAGGTGAGGTATTTAGCTTGTATTTATACAGGTTTCGCCAATACCTAGAGGACGCATCCATTTGGAAGGAGAGGCCGACTTATCCAATTACTCATAAACTTGTTTATTTATCGAACATTTCATAGGAGAGACCGTACCCATATGAGGTCCCACATCCATGTCATCAATCACAATCACAACTCATGAAAATCCCGCAATCGCAACCCTATGGCTTCACGATATAACATCCTGATACCCCTACTGTCGATGGAGCAGATGAGATATAATATCAAACAACTTGTTAATAAATCTGTTGGGTCCATAGCTTCATCGCAATAAAAACTTTCAGAGGTCTCTTACAAGTCATGCTCATAACATAGCTGATTTCCCTACTGCCGAAGGAGCGGATGCGATCTAATATTAAACAGTCATTAATAAATCTGTCGGGTCAACAACCTCTATCGCAATCTGTTACAGGGAAAAGTGACTATTTAGAGCTGCTCTATCCCACTAAGGTGTGACAGCTGCCTTAGAAACAAACAGAGAAAAGCTACTTTTGTATTTCCTTTATGAATTATAGATAGAGAGGAATAGAAAGAACCAACCTCTGTCTTGTGCTAATCCTTTGATTCGATCCCTCTCTTCTTTGATAGTCTCCAGCTACCAGCTCCCTAGCACGCCCAGCTTCACAAAGTACCTGTAAGATCACAAAAGCATAGCACTATACAAAGACATGGATCTATATTCGTAAACACCTTAGGATCAGATTTAAATTGACCATACAAATGTAACAAGCATCAATGATACAAAAGCATGGAGGAAAACTCAAATAGCTTTTATTGATAAACAAGAAAAGACCCAGAAGGAGTTACAACCAGTGGTTGTGACCCAGCATCAACCTCCCAGCAAAGAAGCCCCTCTTCACCTCAAACAAAGCTTAGATCACCCAACAATCTGATGTTTGTCTCTAGAAACCAACAACAATTCCTTACAATATGCAAAATTCCAGCCTCTGGATCTCTGGGATGAGGGATCCATATATAGATATCTGTAAGGGGGATGAGTCAACTTGTGATTTGATTAGTGTCTTCTCTCTGTCAGTTCTTGCTTCCACTTGGAGACTGAGGGCCTCTTACTCATCCTTGGTCGAATTCAGTGAGGCAAGTGTCACAGGAGAAGATTCTGGAAGCTTCCATTGCCTCTCCACCTCGCGGAATGACACTGCCATTTGTCATTTCTCGCCCATCGCACCCCACAGAAGGGAGTTTTGAAATGCAACGCACCCTCACAGTGCATTTGGGTGAGATGCAACGCACCTAGCCAGTGGAGCAGCTGCAATGATCCTGTTTTGACCAATTTTGAGTAGTTTTTCATGGAGAACTTCTGGGAGAAGCTGTAATCTGTTGACCTTGTTCCTTTAGGGGTTAGAACAACACTTTTAGGGACTTAGGAGCCCTTGGTTTATGGACATTTCATGCTTGGAGTTGTAGGGCACAAAAATGTCTATAGCAGTTGCCCCCTAAAGTATGAGGCTGTTAACCTTTTGGTGTTGGGTGAAATGCTTTATTATGAGGATCTGAAGTTCTTTCAATGCTGGGAGGAGACCTGTAATAAGATACAATACAATACATTATCTTCATAATATTTTCATGATCTAGCTGAGGCGGGCATTCCCATGCTCAGCTTTATAAATTCATTTTCATTTACATAGGACAGACAACCGTCTGAGTGTAGATTGATGATTCTGATAGAGCCATCATCCTTTTGGTAGGATGATTATCTGTGCTGCAATGTTGTACATTTGATTTCTTTATTTCCCTGAACATATATCGCAGCCTGGATGAAACTAGATCCGGGGTCTTCAATCTCGTCCGATCTTCACTCGAAGTACAAGTCGATCCATGTGAGAAATGTTCTGAAGTCGAACATGGAAAGACATCGCTTGATTACCAGTCAATGATGTAAACTGTTAACAAGCGCGAGAGGAATCACTGATAATGATAATGACCCTCAAGGTACTGCAGTACAATTCACGTGGTGTGAGTAAGGGACTTGGCGTCGAACACCACGCAAAATCTTTCGGTCGAAGGCCATTGATGTAAACCTGTCGCTGGAAGTGAGAAACTTGCCATTGAGGCATGAAAGCTTCAAAGTACTGAATGGGGTGTTCCTAGATCAACTTCTTGGATAATGAGCTGATGTCGACAAGAAGTGATCCATCACAGGAGGGCCTTAATGAATCCCACATCAATGACACGGAACAAAGCAAATGATTTTGATGGAGGTGAAAACGATCAAACAAAGCTTAGATCACCCAACAATCTGATGTTTGTCTCTAGAAACCAACAGCAATTCCTTACAATATGAAAAATTCCAGCCTCTGGATCTCTGGGATGAGGGATCCATATATAGATATTTGTAAGGGGGATGAGTCAACTTGTGATTTGATTAGTGTCTTCTCTCTGCCAGTTCTTGCTTCCACTTGGAGACTGAGGGCCTCTTACTCATCCTTGGTCGATCAGTGAGGCAAGTGTCACAGGAGAAGATTCTGGAAGCTTCCATTGCCTCTCCACCTCGCGGAATGACACTGCCATTTGTCATTTCTCGCCCATCGCACCCCACATAAGGGAGTTTTGAAATGCAATGCACCCTCACAGTGCATTTGGGTGAGATGCAACGCACCTAGCCAGTGGAGCAGCTGCAATGATCCTGTTTTGACCAATTTTGAGTAGTTTTTCATGGAGAACTTTTGGGAGAAGCTGTAATCTGTTGACCTTGTTCCTTTAGGGGTTAGAAAAACACTTTTAGGGACTTAGGAGCCCTTGGTTTATGGACATTTCATGCTTGGAGTTGTAGGGCACAAAAATGTCTATAGCAGTTGCCCCCTAAAGTATGAGGTTGTTAACCTTTTGGTGTCGGGTGAAATGCTTTATTATGAGGATCCGAAGTTCTTTCAATGCTGGGAGGAGACCTGTAATAAGATACAATACAATACATTATCTTCATAATATTTTCATGATCTAGCTGAGGCGAGCATTCCCATGCTCAGCTTTATAAATTCATTTTCATTTACATAGGACAGACAACCGTCTGAGTGTAGATTGATGATTCTGATAGAGCCATCATCCTTTTGGTAGGATGATTACCTGTGCTGCAATGTTGTACATTTGATGTCTTTATTTCCCTGAACATATATCGCAGCCTGGATGAAACTAGATCCGGGGTCTTCAATCTCGTTCGATCTTCACTCGAAGTACAAGTCGATCCATGTGAGAAATGTTCTGAAGTCGAACATGGAAAGACATCGCTTGATTACCAGTCAATGATGTAAACTGTTAACAAGCGCGAGAGGAATCACCGATAATGATAATGACCCTCAAGGTACTGCAGTACAATTCACATGGTGTGAGTAAGGGACTTGGCGTCGAACACCACGCAAAATCTTTCGGTCGAAGGCCATTGATGTAAACCTGTCGCCGGAAGTGAGAAACTTGCCATTGAGGCATGAAAGCTTCAAAGTACTAAATGGGGTGTTCCTAGATCAACTTCTTGGATAATGAGCTGATGTTGACAAGAAGTGATCCATCACAGGAGGGCCTTAATGAATCCCACATCAATGACACAGAACAGAGCAAATGATTTTGATAGAGGTGAAAACGATCAAACAAAGCTTAGATCACCCAACAATCTGATGTTTGTCTCTAGAAACCAACAGCAATTCCTTACAATATGCAAAATTCCAGCCTCTGGATCTCTGGGATGAGGGATCCATATATAGATATATGTAAGAGGGATGAGTCAACTTGTGATTTGATTAGTGTCTTCTCTCTGCCAGTTCTTGCTTCCACTTGGAGACTGAGGGCCTCTTACTCATCCTTGGTCGATCAGTGAGGCAAGTGTCACAGGAGAAGATTCTGGAAGCTTCCATTGCCTCTCCACCTCGCGGAATGACACTGCCATTTATCATTTCTCGCCCATCGTACCCCACAGAAGGGAGTTTTGAAATGCAACGCACCCTCACAGTGCATTTGGGTGAGATGCAACGCACCTAGCCAGTGGAGCAGCTGCAATGATCCTGTTGTGACCAATTTTGAGTAGTTTTTCATGGAGAACTTTTGGGAGAAGCTGTAATCTGTTGACCTTGTTCCTTTAGGGGTTAGAACAACACTTTTAGGGACTTAGGAGCCCTTGGTTTATGGACATTTCATGCTTGGAGTTGTAGGGCACAAAAATGTCTATAGCAGTTGCCCCCTAAAGTATGAGGCTGTTAACCTTTTGGTGTCGGGTGAAATGCTTTATTATGAGGATCCGAAGTTCTTTCAATGCTGGGAGGAGACCTGTAATAAGATACAATACAATACATTATCTTCATAATATTTTCATGATCTAGCTGAGGCGGGCATTCCCATGCTCAGCTTTATAAATTCATTTTCATTTACATAGGACAGACAACTGTCTGAGTGTAGATTGATGATTCTGATAGAGCCATCATCCTTTTGGCAGGATGATTATCTGTGCTGCAATGTTGTACATTCGATGTCTTTATTTCCCTGAACATATATCGCAGCCTGGATGAAACTAGATCCGGGGTCTTCAATCTCGTCCGATCTTCACTCGAAGTACAAGTCGATCCATGTGAGAAATGTTCTGAAGTCGAACATGGAAAGACATCGCTTGATTACCAGTCAATGATGTAAACTGTTAACAAGCGCGAGAGGAATCACCGATAATGATAATGACCCTCAAGGTACTGCAGTACAATTTACGTGGTGTGAGTAAGGGACTTGGCATCGAACACCACGCAAAATCTTTCGGTCGAAGGCCATTGATGTAAACCTGTCGCCGGAAGTGAGAAACTTGCCATTGAGGCATGAAAGCTTCAAAGTACTGAATGGGGTGTTCCTAGATCAACTTCTTGGATAATGAGCTGATGTCGACAAGAAGTGATCCATCACAGGAGGGCCTTAATGAATCCCACATCAATGACATGGAACAGAGCAAATGATTTTGATGGAGGTGAAAACGATCTGGTTATATAAGGTTCAGGTGGCGGTCATGAAAGAATGGAGTATAATGTATGGTAGTGGGTGAGACACAAGTGACTTCTCTAGATGACTTCTCTTGAACATATCGGCGACACAGATGTGATGGATTGGTAGCATTAACCCCAAATGTGGATGGTATGGCGTGACCATGGTGATGTGACCGGTGAATGAAACAACCCAACCCGACTCGGACACGGAAAGGAAGTGTCATGTTCAAGAGCGACTTGCTACCAACAAAGTTTCTTTGAGTTTTCTTCACAATTTTTCCCCAGTCATTGCTGACTAGTACCTCTTTATTTTTCTCAAGCTTGAGGAGGATAACATATGCTTGTTCTATAATTTTCCCTTCGGGCAAACTCATCGCTATGTTGTAACGAGCGTAGCGATAGTGAAACTCATTCTCGTCTATAGACAAGTTTGTCGCTATTAATCTTTTTAACGAGTTTAACGACAAAGATAACTCGGTCCTTTTCAATTTTAGAGAGTCTGAGAAGGAACGTAAAGGTAACTCCAAAATTCCTTTTTCGTCATCTAATCCCTTAAGTCCGAAAAAGTATAAAACAATACAGAAGGGATGAATTTTTGATAGTTTTAACAAGCCGAACAAAACAAGCGCTCGATCTTTTTGTGTAATAATCCCTCAGGTCCAAAAAGATTAAAATCTAGAGGAGGGATAGCACTTCCTGTCCCTTTAACGAGCTGCAGAGGCCAATGGCTCGGCAATATTTTCATATTTTATGAGTCAGTTGAAAAGAGCTTAAAGGAGACTCGTCTTTTGAGGAATGAGTGATAAAACGGGTAGCAGCTGATTCGAGGTAAGGTTTGTAATTTTCCAATCACGGCAGTGTCACAAGGATGGCTAGTGAAATCACTCTTCGCAGCTGTTCCTCAAAATGGGTAAACAATCAAATGGAGGTGAATGATCGGCCAATGAAAAAGTGGAGGTGATGGTGCAAACATGACCAAGGTTTTAATGGCTGAAGTACTACATTCACGATGGTTATTTACCGGGGAATAGTTCATTTTTTAATGAGCTTAAACGTGGGTGGAAACATTTTCTCATGTCTTATGTTTATTTTTTAACGAGCTTGAACTATGTGCTAAAACTGCTTGGTTAGATGGTCCTATTTTGATTTTACCATAAATAGCTTCGTTCTTTCAAAGATTGTACTGTATCTTTAACTGCTTCATCAAACTAGTCAGAAATGAACAATATATGCTTGAAAATGAGTTAGAACACAAATATTTTACTTTGAACTACGTAAAAAGTAATGAAAAAGTGTTTTTACCTCTCATTTTACCATTTCATTTGAACTTGGTTTGTTGGAGCTTTGGAGGTTCTTTTCCCCCTCGATTTTCATCAGCTGATTTCGGGAGATTCTGTGGACGATTCGCGGCGCCGTCTGGACCAGGTAGGAGCTAAAACTGAGCTCTTTCATTTCATGGTTTCCATTTTGCATTTTGAGCTTGATTCCTAGCTTTTCTGAGCCCCTGGGGTTTGAAGAACTCGTTTTGCCTTCAGCACACCCTCTGTGTATCGAAAGTTGTGTTGAATGTTGACCTGTCTAAAGGCTATCTGACATTCAATGCACCTAGAACACTGTTGCAGGTGCGTTGGGCGCAGAAAAGGAATTTAGTGCACAATTTTTTATGGAAATTTTGCGTGTTTCTTACCAAAATCAGGATCTAACTCCTCTCTTGTTTGTTTTTCAGAGATCTTTGGAGTAAGATGACCATTACATGGCGCGAACGTGAGCATGAAGAAGAGGACATGCTTGCCCTACATGATCCAGTTACAGTGAACACGCTGCGGAACTGTGGCTTGCTGAAGTTCTTCCGCATTTCTAGCATGAGACAGTAGATCAACTTACTGCAGTATTTGCTCGATGCTTGGGATCCTACCAACCAGGTTTTTCGGATCAGGGGAAAATCTATCCCCTTGACTGTAGTAGACATCTATTTATTGACTGGCTTGTCGAGGCAGGGTGCCCCCATCTCTTTGTCAGGTTCGGCCCGAGGAGGCGACTCTGTGAGAGATTGTGTCCTCCAGTACTGCAAAGAAGGATCTCAGCCGAGTAAAGACGGCAAGATCATCATCCGTGATGTCACTGAAAGGTCCCTTAGGACTATTCTGTTTACTTTTGGTAGGATGGCCGGTGGTGCAGCTCTTCATGTAGCCAACTGATCTTACATGCAGCATGCCTTGGAATGCCTCCAACCGAAGGTGTTCAACTGGTGCGACGCAGTACTTCTTGTGATGAAAGAATAGTTGACCAAGATAAAGAGCGGGAGGTTGAAGAAATTTGGGTATGGTTCTATTTTGACCACCTTTGCCTTGGAGAAGATACCATTGATGTAGCTGCAGTACATTGCACTCGATTTACCTTCTCCTACTGAACCACGTATGCAGAGATGGGTTGACCATATGTCTAGGCATGCTGGCCAGTCTTAGATTTCATTTTCTGATACCTTCTTCAGGTGGTTTGATCGTCAGGAGATGGTTTATTCTGAGTATCCATACGCTGGCATGGACTTCCGGGGTGATCCAGATTTAGTACTGCCGGATGGCGAGCAGTGGGGCGCCATTGGTAAAATCTTTGACCATATCCCTGTTTATCGTTTTTGTTTATAATGTCCTTGTGCTTTATTCTATCAAGACTTTAATCAAACTCGTGTGTACATGCAGATGTTGGTCCTGTTCGTCCAGTAGTTTGCCTGAGAGTACCAGCTACTGCCCCAGCAGGAGAGGCCGTCGGAAGGGCTATCCTTCGCGACCTCGACGTGGCTGAGACTCTCACAACATTATAGGAGCAGGTTGAGGGCCTCACTCTTGGTATTCTAGATGTGAGGACTGACGAGCTACCTTTGAGGTTACAGCGGCATACTACTGGTGTGCCCAGACGATGGACTCGTCTCTTACGCATGATCGCATAGGCTGTGACTTGCTATCACGAGCATCATTAGACTAGGGTGCCCCCTAGCATTTTGAGTTTTTGGGTCATTTGACCGATTTTGTCTTGGTTACAGAACATTATGTGTAAACCATAAACAGTTATATATATTTTTGATTTTCGGAGTTTTACTTTGGTTAAGTTACATGATCCAAATGCAAACATTGATGGTATGTTTCTTTTTATAAATGTTGCAAATGTCTGTCTAACACATAATTTGCTAATGAGTCAGTTAATGTGTTTAAGTTTCTGGAAATATGTTGATATTGAATAAAATCAAATTGTCTTTCCAAAATCTTAACCCTTAGGAACATGCGATAAATAGCTGGGTTTTGGACGGAATATATACCATTGAGTTGTAGTATTACGAGATGTGAGTCTAGCCTGACAATTAGTCGGCGTATACCATGTGTGATGGCATTAGAGAGAAGTTCTATCAACGCGCTATATTTAGCGATGTTATTTTTTGATCGACCAATACATACCCCTCTGAAACTTACTAACTTGCCGCTTGGATCAAAAATAGCCCAGGCTGCGGAAGATAGGTTCCGCGAACTACGACTCGCTCCGTCGGCATATCCAACACATGACTCCAATAGGTTTGACATCTGCAACAAATGTAAAAAGTGGATTACTTGACCAAAATAAACACTTTAGCGAAAACAAAACCACACAGGTTACCATCACGCATAGTAACGCTTGAGGTACAATGCATTACGAGGTTGCGCCAGTGGAATTCCGTCATAATCCATTAACTCGTAGGCTCCTTTTGCTAACACTCGTTTAAAAATATAGGGGCCCATCCATAAAGACTTAAATTTACCTACTCCCAATTTATCGGATTCTTGGTCGTAAAGCAAGACCAAGTCACCTTCTGAGAAGACACGGGGTTTGACATTTCTGTCGAACTGCGCCTTGACTCATTTCTTATGGGCTTCGTTAGCCAAAGCGGCATCATGACGGGTTTCATCCAATTGGATTAATTCCAAGAAACGAGTTTCTTCTTCTGAAGTTTCGGGGAGGAGATCAATTGGGAGTTTGAGAGACGAGATTTCACACTGGATTGGTAAGACTACTTCCAGGCCATATACCAGTTGGAAAGGTGTGAACCCGGTTGCATTCCTTACCGATGTTCGGTAAGCCCACAAAGCTGAGTACAGGATTAGGTGCCATCTTCTTTTGTGAACTCCAATCATCCTTTGCAGCATGCGTTTGAGGACCTTGTTGATTGCTTCAACTTTTCCGTTGGCTTGCAGATAATATGGAGTAGAGCTGTCGTGAGACAACCCTAGTTTGGCAACTAATTCGACCATCATGTGATTACGAAAATGCGATCCATGATCTGTGACTATAGCCTGTGGTACGCTGAATCTGGCGACTACATGATTGAAAAAGAAGAGGGCAGCTGTTTCACCAGTATTATCTAATGTAGGCATCGCCTCAGCCCATTTGGTAAAATAGTCAACTGCGACTATGATGTACCCATGCCCCCCGGTCGAGGTGGGGTTACATGTCATGAAATCGATGCCCCATTTGGCGAATGGCCCAACAACAACTATTGGTTGCAGAGGTGCGGGTGGTCTTCTGGTTTTGCTATCGAAAATTTGACAAGCATGGCAACTTCTGACTGCGGTTATGCAATCTTTGAACATTGTTGGCCAGAAGTATCCTGCTCGTAAGATTTTTTGCGCTGTAGCATATCCAGATTGATGTCCCCCACACGCGCCTGAATGAAAATCATTCAGGACTTTTTCGGCCTCCTCATGGGTGAGGCACCTTCTCAGAACTGTATCGATACCACGACGGTAAAGTGTATCACCGACGATCATGTAGTCTTTTGCTTGGTATCGAATACGTTTTTGTTCGGAGTGGGAGGTGTTTGGCCTGTATTTTTGGGTTTGGAGATAAATGATTATATCCCCATACCACTCATTGCTTGCAGATATCAGAAACAAACTTTCATCCACAATTGTTTCTTCGGATGTGTCATCGTTGGACGACGATGGGAGATCGCACAATAATTCTGCGAAAACTAGAGCTTTCTTTGACTTGGATTTTACAAATTCTAGATCAAACTCTTGTAGGATTGCTATCCATTTTGAATATTTCCCCCTAGCAACTGTTGCGACAATATATAAGTCATGGGGTTGCAATATGACAGAATGGTAGTTTTCCGAAAGAGGACATAGTGTCGAAATCTCTGTATCGCTTGAACAGCTGCGAGTGCTAGCTTTTCAACGTAAGAATATTTTCTTTCTGTATCATTTAAGTTTTTACTTAAATAATTTATAGGATGTTCAATTCCATCGACTTCTTGAACTAAAACCATTGCGATGGTCGTATCCGCTGCAGCCAGATACAGGTTAAAATCTTTTTGATAATCAGGAGCGTACATTAATGATGCTTTCATTAGGGAATCTTTTAAATCATCAAAGGAAGCTTGCGAAACCTGATCCCAGACAAAGGATACTTCCTTTTTCAAAAGATGTGTATAACCTTTAGCAAGTTCGGCGTAATTTGGAATGAACCTCCTCAGAAAGTTTGCTTTCCCTTGGAGTTTCTGAATCTGAAGCAAATTCGAAGGTGGAGGCAAATTTATGATTGCCTGGACCTTACATGGGTCGAGACGAATCCCGTCCTTTGAGACTACAAAGCCAAGTAAACGAACAGAACTGACGCAAAATACACATTTGTGTGGATTGAGTCGTATCTTGTAGTGTTGGCAACGTAGAAATATCGCTCTTAAATGCTGCGGGTGATCAGTCCACTTTCACGAATGAGCCGGAAGGTCGTCGAGGTATGGTTGAACGATGTTTTTGATGTCATGGAAGGCATAATTCATTGCCCTCTGAAACGTCGCCCCTGCGTTCTTTAAACCAAAGGGTAATTTTCGATATGCGAATGTGCCCCACGGACAAATAAATGCAGTCTTTGACTGGTCCCGTGGGCGGATATTTATTTGATTATACCCGGAGAATCCATCCATGAATGAAAAGATTTCGCATTCGGCACATTCATCAATTATCTGGTCAATGAAGGGTGTAGGGTAGTTGGCTTTTGGACAAGCTTGATTTACATCCCTATAATCGATGCACACTCTAATTGTTCCTTGTTTTTTTATAACAGGGACAATATTCGATACCCAATCGGTTAGAGGAACCGGGTAGATGAAACCAGCATGGAGAAGTTTTTAAACTTCTGCCTTAATGGCAGCGGCTTTCTTGGGGTGCACCTGCCGTAGCCGTTGTCTTACTGGTTTGACATCTGGATACATCTTAATTTCGTGTTCAACGATACTCGAGTCAATGCCTGGAATTTCATCATATGACCAAGCAAAGACATCTCTGAATTCGCGAAAAAGAGTGTTACATATCTCTAGTTCTGAAGGAGAACAACATTTGCCGACATAAATATTCTCTACAACATCTGTTTTGGTCGAGATATTTATGGCGATAGTCTCTTCAATATTGGACAAGTTTCGCTCGGAATCCACCGTGTTTACAGTATTTGATAGAAAATCAAAAACTGAAGGATGATAAAGGTCATCTTGAGTATCTTCTCCACAATCCGGAAGAAATGAACGATGGTGGGAATCATTCCATGGTGCTCCTTCAATTACCATTGATTGGACAATTCCTTCGTCGGTGACATGCACTTGCGACCAAGGATATGAAGGGGTACCATATTCTTTAGACCTATATATCCAAACGCTTGATGAGCGTTGATTTGGGTTTGCCTCCCATGCTAGGAACATTGATTGCTACAATATTTCCGTTGGGATTGGGGGCAAAACCATTGCATGATCCATGTCGATATCATTTTCCGAGATCTTTTTAGAAGATATCATGTAGCAGGTTCCTATCGACGCCACTTCTGCCAGGTTGATTGGAGGTGGAAGGGTGAAGTTCCCATTAGTATAGGATCTTTTAATAGGCCTACTCTGATATTTTGAAGCGAATGAGGACTTCCATGGATCATGGGAATACTTCCTGTAACTTGAGAACCATTGGGGAGGAAGTTTTTTTGATCGACGATTGCAATCCCTCCTTGAAAGGGAAATGCAATCTTCCTAAAATAGGTTGACACAATAGCTGCCATGGCATATATCCATGGTCTTCCTAGTAGGATGTTGTAATCAAGATTTCCATCGATGACTTCAACATCTATTTCTACCGTTTTCCCTCCTAGTTCAACTTTCAAGTTACTTAGGATACCATATGGGGTATATGTCCTTCCGTCAAATGCTTTTAATGTCGTCAAAGATCGCGACAAGGTTGGAGATCCTAAAGTTTTCAAGCAACTCATCGAAATAATGCATGTAGATGCTCCCTCATCAATAATTGTTCGATGAACAGTTTTGTTGAGGGCTTTCACTTGAACAAGGAAAGCTAGTTGAGCTGGTAATTAAGGATCGTATCCTTTATGATCGAAGGATACTAGATTGGAATCCTTTGGGTCTATCCCACCAATGGATGATAATAAAGCGTGCCTTTGGGATGGGCAATTTTGTAGTACTTCAAGAGTCGACATAGCGGATGGCGATTGGGCCAAATCTTCCACTATATTATAATGCTGTGCCGCTCTAGCGCGGGGATTAAATGTCGACTTGTGTACTACTCCCTTTGGTGGTTTTATCGTCAATTCAGGAATGGTAGGTGGCGCAACTTCTGTCGAAGTTGTTGTCGAACTACTAGGTTGATCTTTATCCTTGTTGTTCGACAGCTGTGGATTCCCATAATCTTTGTTCCTTGTCGATATCAAAGCATCATTTTGCTGTTTTGAAACCGACAACATTAGCACTTGAGACGGGGAAGCATTTTCACTTTCAACCATATTTGTTCCTGGATTTGGAAATGGATCAGTTAACACTGCAGAGGTTTTCGAATTCTTAAATAATTTTTTAACCTCAGCTCTGTGTGGACAACTTGCGGTCCAATGATCCTCATCGCATATCAAGCATGGATTTTTTGGTTTCCTATCTCCAGGAGGGTTTGAAGAAGATTTTTCAGGTGATGATTCCTCCTGTTTCTTCTTCTTCCCTTTGCCTTTCTTCTTGATGCCTGGTTGTTTGGTTCCTTTGCCTTTATCTGTCGATACGACATTTACTTCCGAAGCAAGAAGTTCATCTTTTGCATTTTGACTTGAAATCTTACGGGCCTTTTTGGATGTAGCCTTTGTCGATTTCGTGTCTGTTGTGCCAATCACGCCATCGCCAGCATGAGAGTCATTGTTCGATTTAGGAGGAGGAGGAATTGAGAATTCCGGTCTAGGGGCGTCAGGTATTTTATCATAGAGCATGTTGGACTGATGGTAAATCAAATCCAGATATTGCGCACGAGAGATAACTTGCTCTTCTGTTGCGACTCCCCCATTTGCCACATCTTCCGTGATGGAAGGTAGTAATGACTTGATAAACCATTCAGCTAAGAGCTGATCAGGGACATACGTTTTTACCATTCTATGACGACGTCGCCATTCATGTATATGATCAGATATGTGAGTGGCCGTCGTCTGTTTGAAATTGGTAAGAAGTTCTGTTCCCATTTCGTACCTTATTGGTAATTGAAAATGGGTTAAAAAGGTTGTGGCTAAGGTGCTGAAGTTGTCGAACGAAGCTCTAGGCAGTTCGATGTACCATTTTGCCGCCGGACCTGTCAATGTCCTCTGAAAGAGGCGAAGTCTTATCGAATCATAATTTAGGGTGTTTGATGAACACCATAGATGAAAGGTCATCACGTGATTCGATGGATCTTCACTCGGATTTCCATTAAATTTAGGAATATCCGATGGAAGTTTATGCGGAATCGCTGGCCACCAAGGGGTGTAAGCAATTGGATCGTTGGTTAACCGGTTTAAATCAGGTAACTCCAAAGTTGCCACAAATGGTAACTGCTGATTCAGGTTAGGCGAAGCATACCCAGGATAAGATGGGATTGCCTGAGCAGTTGGTCTTTGCATACTGGCATAATGCGTTTGATGTTGGTATGTTTGGTAAGGTTGGTGGACATGACCATTGTAAAATGGTTGATTTTGACCGTTTTGAATGTACGGCTGTCCATGTTACACAGTAATTTGTCACCATTGGTCACCGTCCCTGTTACCCCTTTCCCGTACTTTGGAGGACTCATTCCGGGACCTGTGAGCAGTGACATAACTTAAAAACACTTGCATTATGTTCCCCTAAGTATGAACTTCATGTGCCCTGAAGACACCTCCTGCAAAATATCCCTGAAAAGTGCCCTTTTTCCACTAGCGCGGGTCCACAGTGTACTACCCGCGCCAATGAAGGAGATCCTCAAAAGAAGGCGCGCCCATTGGCGCTCTGTCTTAGAGTTACACCCGCGCCAACCAAGTTTGGAAAAGATTTTTACACAAACGCGCGCCCGGATGTTTTTTCCCTTCAAGTCATGAAGTCTTTTGAGGATAAAGCTAATCTTCTAGATGTCGAGATTCATCATCTATCCCTTACATCTATCCACAGCGGCTTTTTGGAGATAATGCCAATCCATAATGGGTGTCTTGATTCATTGTATCTTCTTCCCCTTCTCCATCTATAAGAGTATGTCCTCATGCATTTGACAAGCTAGTTTTTGAGTAGTAGTGATAACGCTTGTCTTGAGTGATAGTAAGAGTCTTGAAGTATAGTGAGGTTATGCTGCCAGAAGTCTGAGCTGTGTAGTCATAATCAAAGAGAGAGAAAGGTCTATTGCAAGACATATGTATCTGCTCGCCCAGCCAAAGGAGAGATTCAACGTCAGAACTTTGGTTGTATTTTTCTCTGTTGATTATTCATTAATAAACGACTATCGTTATGGTTCCGATCTTCTATTTAGTGGATTTTATGCTTGTATTCGCTTCGTTCTTTGCATGTGTAGGTATCCATTCGCGGAGATCGTGAGGATCGTGACTTGCCGGAGCAAGGGAACGAGAGTATCAACTCATCTACGACACTAGCGTTGGACTCCAGGTTGTTTCTCATAATCCACTTGCAATTTGCAACTAGGAACTTGCATGGTAGCGTTAATTGATTGTTGCTAGACCCATTTTGGGCTTGTGGGATCGCCTATGTCCGCAGAGAAGATTTACCTCTCCAACAATTTGGCGACTCCGCTGGGGAAGCTATTGGTTGTTTGATTCATAAACCTTGGACGGAGCCTGAAGTACGGCCAGGCAGCCTTCGAAACGCTATTGCTTTGCATCAGCGAAGTAGATCAACGCCACTTCAGTCAATCTCTGGTTTGGTTTATGAACCGAACAGCTTGGAGTTTGTCTTGCATTTTGGTTTTCTCTTGCTTGCTTGCGTAAATAAGCTTTCTGGGTCAGTTTTTAAGTTGTTTCTTGATGTTTGATCTATGTCTTTTCTGACCGATGTATAGGTGTATTTAGTGGATTTTATGCTTGTATTCGCTTCGTTCTTTGCATGTGCAGGTATCCATTCGTGGAGATTGTGAGGATCATGACTTGCCGAAGCAAGGGAACGAGAGTATCAACTCGTCTACGACACTAGCGTTGGACTCCAGGTTGGTTCTCATAATCCACTTTCAATTTGCAACTAGGAACTTGCATGGTAGCATTAATTGATTGTTGCTAGACCCATTTTGGGCTAGTGGGATCGCCTTTGTCCGCAGAGGGGATTTACCTCTCCAACGGTCCACCGTTAACAAAGATGTGTTGCTCAGAACCTTGGTATACTTGTTGGAATTGCGGTTGTTGGTATTGCACCAGCCATGGTTGTGAAGCCATGTGCTATTGCCCGATACTAACAGTTTGACCAAGACGAGGGGTAATTGTACCCGTCTGAACCTGTGTCGTTCCACTAGTCGGCGATTGTGGTTGAGTCGCAGGGTCAAGGGGCTGTTGCATTACAACCTGAGAAACCTGAGGTTGGCATACAACAGGCAGCACTTGAACTTGCGACACCGTCACAATAGCTGGCGTAGTCGGGATATTCGACATAGGTACGCATTGTTGCATTGAGTATACAACTCTTGGTTGTTGAGGTAGTATAGGTACCCAACCACTTGAGGTAATTGTAGTATAACCTGAATTTTGTTGTGTACTCCCGTATGGATATCCTCTCGGAGGGGATAATGAAAGGGTATACTGCCCCCCATACGGTGGTAATCTAGAACTCAAGGGAATTGTTTACCCTTGGGGGCCGGACTGCCCAAATTGACCTCCAAATGGATCAATTTGTTGAGACTCAACATAAGAGTTTCTGGATATTATTCCGGATGAACAAACAGGAAAGGACCATACTATCGAAATAGCCCTTGAGTGGGCTCCTTCTAGCGGCTGAGAGCTAGTCGGAACAGATGGTTTACCGGCGAACATTGTCGGAGTGACAGCAGGGAGTTCTGCCGTCGCTGTGTCAGACGACACAGTCCTAGATGTTGACGGTTGTTCATACATTTGTAGTCTATCCAAAAGATTACCTAGCGATTCTACAAGAGCTTCCGTTGGTGGTAGACTAACTTCTGACGAAGAAGGATATAGAGTGATCCCAACTCCAAATTGCGTTGGAGTACTTGTTTGAGGATCTTCTACAATTTCTTCTATGGCAATCAGACCAGGTGGAAGGGGAAAACCGTCAGGTCCGTAAAATATTTCTGGTGCCGAAGAAGGTGTGAAATCGACAGCGACAGATGTTTGAAGAGTAAGACTCTCCGAACCGGTTGTAGATGGAACTAGTTCGGTAACACAAGTGTTTACTCTTAGACTAGGATCAGTATCACTGTCCTTCTGTGGCTGCTGAACTTCTTCTGTAGAGGCAGGGATTCTAGAAATGTTTGGAGTAACCGGAGTCTCTGATGTCGTTGGAACACTTGTTCTAACTTTAATAGGAGATTTGGAACCGATTAAATGAGTTCGCTTTGTCCGTATCGGCTTCGATTTCGGAGACAAAGACGGTTGACTCGTAAGCCTCCCCGAATGACGGGGTTTCAATTGACTTTCTTCCATGATTGCGGATTACTCGATCAACTAAAATAAAAGGGGAAGTATGTTTCTGAATTAAATGAATTTTAGATGCTTTGACACAACTTGTTTTTTCAGTTTTTAAGAGTCGAGAAAAAACAAAATATGACTCTAGTCTCCTTCAATTTTTAATGAGCCTGAAGTGACAAGTGCTCAGATGGACCTTTTCCGTTAAGGAGTTTGAAAAGGAACGAAAGGGACTACTCTGGAAGTCTAGGTAGAGGGAGTACCAAACCAATCACAAAACTACAGAATACTTTTTACGGTACGGCAGTCAATCTTCCCGAATGCTGTGTTCAGTGAATTGCGATCGATAGGGCGGCAGACACGGCTTCCTATGGATAAAGGATTTAAGCCTATAGGGGTCTCCCAAAATATACTCGACAGTACGTGGGAGCACAAGTCCATACTGGCACTTATCGTCTCAAAGTGGAGGAATCACCCAACCATCAGTGAGAACAATAGTTACCAGGCTTTACGATGCCGGAATACGTCTCTAGCCTAGACCTCTAAATGTTGTGCGTTAAGTTCCAAAGCGTTGTTAGATTCATTGAATTTATTTTAAGTTGATCTTGTTTATGAAGTTTTCCTTTTGGGTTCACCACGAGATGTAGATGTAATTTCTAAAATGCAATCTAAAGATGATAAACAAACTTTTTATCTCTTTTGTGCAATGAAAATCCTAGCTACTAGGGAAAAGAAAGACAGAATCTTTTCACAAAGAGCAAAGAGCACACTCTAAATGCACTTTCCTAAATCAAGCCAAACAGACTGTCTATATGCAAATGCACATGCATGTATTTGTTTTCGACTTTCTTAGTATATGGATGCTAAAAAGAAAGTTGATGTACAAATCTGAATCTCTTTTCAAGCGACAAACATAAACAAGCTTCTTTTCGAAATAAAAAATAGAGATGATTACGACACCTTACGATTTTGAAATGAATACTTGTTTTTGACACTAGAAATTTACAAATTCAGACCAAAAGCAATAGTAACAGGATAATCGACCATCAACAGCAATCAAACTCTTTCCTACGATTGCAATCGACACTTGCGATAGATTCAAATCAAAGGATGACAGTACGATTATGCTACTTTTGCAAAGGAGAATTGTAAACGACTCAACAAACACAAAAAAACATCTACAATTATTTTGTACAAAGGAGGTGGAATAACAGAAAGTAAAAGGAGTTTCAGACAGACATATATTGATCACAGGTAGCAAAATTCAGGAATAGAACTGGAAAGGATGATCCACAGAAGCCACAACTGCACAGAGCTAGTCTGATCAGCGCACATGTAACACAGGGAATCTGAAATTCAGCGCAGATTGTCCCTTCGGGAAGTGCGCTGAAATTTAGAATCTCTTAACAGTACCTGCGTTGGGCCAGAAACGAGACTCTGCTCGGGTTCCGGGTCACAGTTTGCAGTTCAGTTCTTGGTTTTTGGCCGAGTAAAAAGAAATTAGTAATGCAACAATCAGGGGTAGATCTAAGGAGGATCTAAGAGCTATCACAAGGGCAATCAGATAGTTTGTGAATCAGCTATTTAAATCATAAACAGATCCAGTGAATGGATTGAAGCAGCAGTTATCTACTTTGCATTTGTTATGGCAAATGCAGTTCGAATGCTACTTGTAAGTTTATGAAACAAACAACAAAGAATGATAAACAAACAAACTAATTATCTCCCCAGCGGAGTCGCCATTTTGTTACAGGGAAAAGTGTCTATTTAGAACTGCTCTATCCCACTAAGGTGTGACAGCTGCCTTAGAAACAAACAGAGAAAAGCTACTTTTGTATTTCCTTTATGAATTATAGATAGAGAGGAATAGAAAGAACCAACCTCTGTCTTGCGCTAATCCTTTGATTTGATCCCTCTCTTCTTTGATAGTCTCCAGCTACCTGCTCCCTAGCACGCCCAGCTTCACAAAGTACCTGTAAGATCATAGAAGCATAGCACTATACAAAGACATGGATCTATATTCGTAAACAACTTAGGATTAGATTTAAATTGACCATACAAATGTAACAAGCATCAATGATACAAAAGCATGGAGGAAAACTCAAATAGCTTTTATTGATAAACAAGAAAAGATCCAGGAGGAGTTACAACCAGTGGTTCCGACCCAGCATCAACCTCCCAGCAAAGAAGCCCCTCTTCACCTCAAACAAAGCTTAGATCACCCAACAATCTGATGTTTGTCTCTAGAAACCAACAACAATTCCTTACAATATGCAAAATTCCAGCCTCTGGATCTCTGGGATGAGGGATCCATATATAGATATTTGTAAGGGGGATGAGTTAGCTTGTGATTTGATTAGTGTCTTCTCTCTGTCAGTTCTTGCTTCCACTTGGAGACTGAGGGCCTCTTACTCATCCTTGGTCGATCAGTGAGGCAAGTGTCACAGGAGAAGATTCTGGAAGCTTCCATTGCCTCTCCACCTTGCGGAATGACACTGCCATTTGTCATTTCTCGCCCATCGCACCCCACAGAAGGGAGTTTTGAAATGCAATGCACCCTCACAGTGCATTTGGGTGAGATGCAACGCACCTAGCTAGTGGAGCAACTGCAATGATCCTGTTTTGACCAATTTTGAGTAGTTTTTCATGGAGAACTTCTGGGAGAAGCTGTAATCTGTTGACCTTGTTCCTTTAGGGGTTAGAACAACACTTTTAGGGACTTAGGAGCCCTTGGTTTATGGAAATTTCATGCTTGGAGTTGTAGGGCACAAAAATGTCTATAACACAATCAACAGTTTGGCCGTGTCAACCCTTAAGACTTGAGAAATGACTCTCGACGAGGCGGGCACGATATTACATAAAGGTGTATTCTAATGGAGCGGTCGGGTCCGCATATTATATCACAATCAATGTTTTGAATGAAACATCCCTTTATGGTTTGCGATTATGTGACGGATGTGATATTATATTGAGTTGTATTATAATGGTGCATCAGGTCCGAAATGATATCGCAATCGCAAATTTTGGGCAGTGATACATGATAAAGCCGTTGATAAACTGCTGATATAATTCCTTCAAGGCATTGTGGTCTTTAAAGAGTTTTCACTATTTATTATTGTTAACTCCTCCGTTATGGCTCTTACTCTTGGGTTCTCGCTCCTATGACTTCTCTTCTCTCTTCCACTCTTCCGATAGCTCTTTCTCCGCTATGTGTTCCTCTTTGCTCCTTTAGATGAACTTCTTCCTCTCTCTTTAGCTTCACGATGATTTCCAATGGCTTCCCTAATGGTTTTCCTCCTTGGCTTCTTTCTCCTGTCGCTTCATGGATCTGCTCTCCTTGGCTTCACATCATCATTTAGTATCCATAATATTGCCATATTGACATCAATGAAAATCTAGAACAACAATCTCCCCCTTTGTCATTGATGGAAATTTTCTTCTTCTCTCCCCCTTTGACATCAATGGAAAATGGAGTACACAAGGACTCCCTTGTCTAACTGCTCCTCCTGTCAAAATGCTCTCCCTATCACACGACATTTTAAGAATTGGTTTGGTGTGATGCTAAAGAAATAACCCCCATATTTTGATGAAGATGTTCAAATGCTTCTCGAGGAATAAGTTTGGTGAAAATATCTGCAATCTGTTCCTTGGTATTGATATATTTCAACTTGATATTCTATTCAACCACTTGTTCACGGAGAAAATGATACTTTACTGGTATATGTTTGGTTTTTGAGTGCACCACTGGATTTTTAGTGAGACTAATAGCACTTGTGTTATCACAATAGATGGTGATTGGCTATTTAGTTTCTATGTTGACATCCTTCAAAGCTTCCTTCATACATAGTATTTGTGTACAACAGTCAACTGTGACTATATATTCAGCTTCAGTTTTAGAGAGAGATATAGATGATTGTTTTTTGCTGAGCCAAGCTACCAGGAAATCTCCCATAAAAAATGCATTTCCACTGGTGATTTTACAATCATCCATGCTTCCAGCCCAATCAATATCGGTATAAGAAGTCATTGTAGTATTTGTGCTTTTGGGATACCAAAGACCAAAGTCAAGAGTTACTTTCAAGTATCTGAGAATTCTTTTCACAACCAACATGTGGGATTTCTTAGGAGCTGATTGAAATCTTCCCACCATTCCCACTGCTTGCATAATGTCGGGCATTGTAGCAGTTAAGTATAAGAGAGCTCCAATTATTGACCTGTAAAGAGATGCATATATGATATGAAAATGGGGCTCTTAGGCTTCTTGTTTAACTTACAAGAACCTCTCCCACTTCCAAAGCTTGAATTATTCCCAAGTATATTTGATTAACCAATAAGGAAATATGAAATGCTTGAAAATATAGGCATATGCTTGTATTTATTGTTGGATGTTTGTTTGCTTTAAAATCTGCTATGTATGCTGCTATTTAAGTGTGCTTGAACATATACATAAATGCATATAATAGCAAAAAATGCAGCAGTAAAACAAACACATGAGACAACAGTTTAATTAGGAGTTCACCCAAAACTCTTGGGTTTCATCTCCATGAGCTCTAGTCAACTTGAATAGGCTCTCTGGGATTATGGTATTAGTATTTTACAAGTCTTGACTCAACTCCTGTTGTTCTACACATAGACAGTGGGTTCAAACACCATTTAATCCCCTCTGGCTCTTGAAGCTCTAGCTCTTGGCTCCTAGCTCTTGGCTCTGGCTCTTTGGCTCTGGTTCTGGCTCTTGGCTCTAACTCTGGCTCTTTGGATTTTTGGCTCTCCACTCTGGCTTCTTTCTGCCTTCTACAACCTTCAGCTCTTGGCTTCACTTTAACTTCAAGTGATCCCAAAGGCTCCCTCAGCTGCTCCTTTTTCTTCCTCATTGCCTCCTTAGGCTTCTGTGCTACTCCTTTTGCCTTGGCTTGCTGCCTTGGCTTGGCTTTCAGTAACAGACAGTCTTCAACAAAAACTTGGCCACCAACATTAACTCAGCAACAAACATAATTTGGCCACCGTTCTACAACCCAGAAGTCCTGTGTCTTTACCATTCTATGGCTTTTAAGCCAAATCGCGCTGCATGTTTATCTCCCCTCTTGAGCTCTCTATCTTCAAGTCATCGTCCCTTCATTTTCCTCCTCTGAGCATTAGTAATCATTGCTAAATGCTTCCTGGGATGGATGTCACCTATTTGGTAACAGACAGGGAAATCGGTGCTTAAAATTCCTTTGAGCAATCATTTTCTGTTTACATAGAGAAACGCTGCCAAACACATGAAAATCCTCAGAACACACAGTTCCAGAATTTAAAGTTTTATAATCCCAATTTATATCCCTTTCGGGTCCGGTTGGGGATCACTTATCACAATCACAATTGGATTGCCCTCTTATTATTCATTTAATAAATGAAACAGGTGAAATACATTAAAAATCGCATTTGGTGGATTTAAAAATATATATATATTTGCATTCTAGAATTCTATCGGGTCCGACCATATCGCATCGCTACTCGCAATGGCCCTTTGGCTACCCCTTTGGTATCGCCGACGTTGATCCAGCAATATTGGCGATCACAGTCGTACTATCGCACACACACACACACACACACACACACATATAACATGGCCGCTCCATTGTGTTCACCGATGGTGATCACTCCATCACATCACCTCAGTCCAGCGCACTATGCCTCTGATCAAACCCGTCGATCACTGCCGATGCGATATGCTGATTGGATCTGGACCTTTGATCGGTTAGATCGGATGACCCCTGTGCATTCATTGTTCCAACCTCCGATAGGTTCATTTTCATTGTTTTCTCATGGTTTTGGGGTCCCGATAGTGTAATGCGATAAGTCCAAGAATTCTCCTCTCTCGATGGTCTTGCCCTTTGGGGAGATTTGGAAGACTTAGAGGGTTTTTAGACCCATTATTCAAGGGATTTTTGCCTTTTTTTCCTTTGAAAAATGGAAACTTCATTTTATGATAGCTTTCCCATCTGAAGTCCGTTTTTTCCCATTTAAATTGCGTTGGATTCAAAATAAAGGGATCCCTACCATGAGACTATGTCTGAGAGCAGACTGCGATTTTCATTTTCCTCTGATTTACAAAGAATTTGTGCCATTTGGAACCTTTCACCTCTTGCATGAAGTCTTTTAGACTTAGAGGTTTATCCAGGATCCATTTTTGGATCATGCCTTCCCACTAAAATAATTTTTGGTCTCTAATAGACTGATTTACTGATCTGAACAGTAAATGAGAGTGACTCACCCTCTTCTTTAAACCTCCCTACACTTGCCTATGCATAGTGCCTCTGAACTAGAGTTTCTGACCACTTCCCTTCTTTGGATGGGCTGGTCTTCTTGAGAAGAACTGTCTTCCTCCTTGCCTTCCTACAGAACTTCTACTGAAATGGTCATAGAAGGTAGTGTGAGATTCTTTGCCTTAATCATTGATCCAAGGTGGCTCAACAAATGTGAAGTACATCTACTCCACAAAACTTTCATTTGTACTTGTTTGACAAGCTGTGTTACGAGTAATTTTTCACTGTCTTCATACCAGTCTTCCTACTGTGTCATGAGTCCAAATCATTCATGCTCATGCTCTCTGATGTTGCCAAATGACCCACTTTGCCAAAGTATTTTCCATCATCGCGACTGTTGTAAAAATAAACGCGCTGATGAGCGCTCCAAAACAAACCAAACACGTTGCCATCACGGAAGTACACTTGATTCCCGCGACGGTCGAATTTCATGAGACAGCGCCACTGTTGCTTATATTTGATCGCGTTGACATGAATTTCTCCGTTATGCAGTAGCAATGTCAGCGCTCCAGTATAGTTATGCACCCGCGATGATCCAGTCTAGGCAAGTTTGTTCTAACAGCCGGCCTTCCAGATGACTCCAGACCTGGTTGTTGGCCTTGTATATGTCGCCCACCCTTCTCTGGCATATTTGTTTCGTCATTTGAGCCACCTTCCTTGGAGATAAGCTCATCCTCCCACCATTCATGGAGACTCCTTCTCCTATTTAAGCCTCCACCATTGCTATGAGCTGCTAGTTTTGGAATTCATAGTGTTTGGAGTGTTGCTGATAGTGTGTGAGCTTGATAGGTAGCTGGTGTGACAAGTGTGGGATCGTTAGAGAGCTTAAGGAAGGTTGTGAAGTGTTTTGATCTTGTATAAACTTGTGAGTGAGAGAGTTTTGTCTTGGGAGATCTACCTTCAAGGGTGAATTCTTGAGGAACTTGCTGACTGGACCCTCTTGAGAAGGATTTGACGTCAGAACTATGGTTGTGTGCTTCTCTGTTTATCAATAATAGACGATTATCATTATGGTTCCACTCTTATTGTCTCTATGATGGTTTTGAGTTATATCCTTTCTAACTGATATATAGTTGCATCCATTGGATTTTATGCTTGTGTTTGTATCGTTCTTTGTATGTGCAGGTGTCCATGCATGAGGATCGTGGGGATTGTGACCGGCCGGAGCAAAGGAACGGGAGCGAAGACTCTTCTACAAGTACTAGTGTTGGAATCCAGGTAGGCCCTCATCGTCGATCTTTGATTTGCAATTAGGAACCTGCGTGTTAGCGTTGTTTGATTGTTGCTAGACCCCATTTGGGCTAGTAAGGATCGCCTCAGTCTGCAGAGGGGATTTACCTCCACAACAATTTGGTGACTCCGCTGGGGATTTACCTTGTTGTTTGATTTGTAAACTTTAGACGGAGCCTGAAGCACGACCAGGTAGCCTTCTAAATGCTATTTCTCTGCATTAGCGAAGTAGATCAACGCCACTTCAGTCAATCTCCGGTTTGGTTTACGAACTGAACAACTTGGAGCTGGATTTTGTCCTTTTTTGTTCATTCTTTCCTTGAGCTTGTTTTTGGTTGGTCTCTTTTAAAAGTTTGGGGATTAGTTCTTTGTTTCTTGGTTTCCTGGTTCGGTCTGGGAGATGCCTTGTTTGTTTAAAGATTGATTGTCTTGGTTTGGGAGTTTTTGGCTTGATTGTGGCTGTTTTTGAGCATCATCGCGGTTTATAATTAAACAGTCACGTTGTCATCGCGCAACCCTGTCTATGACCTCCTGATCATCGCGTTAATACACCAAACAGTTGCGACAGTTCTGTAAATTGGACCATCGCGGGTAAGTCGTGTACTTCCGCGCTGACATCGCATTGTTGCTACGCGTAGTTCTTTATCAGCACATTGTTGCTGTGTATCACCCACACTGATTCTCGTAGAATTGAATTTCTTCAATTCTGCCTCCTGAGCCCATTGGTCTTGCTATCCCCTGCTGTCCTCACTTGGTTTATGACTTGTTCTTCATTGTCTGGAGGTTGAAGCACTCTCTTGTGAGTCTTGTTGAGTGAATCTTGCCTTTTTGCTTTGTAATCTAGTTTTATTATTCCAAGTTTGTTGGATCAGCTTTGCTTGGTTACTCGTTTGTAAAGGTTCGTTTACTGCTTTCTATTGGTTTGATTAAGCCTTCCTCTTTGCTTGCTTTTGATTGGTTTTTTAAGTGATCGTTGTTGAACCAATCTTGACATTGTTTCAATTTCTTTTCACTACCCGGACACGGATCACAATTGTTTGGGGTCAACCGGTTTTTCACATTTGTTTGTTATTATTTCTCAAAGTTTGTTTAATGCACTTTGCCATCAACAAAAAGAAAAATCTCTTTTGCTTTGTATTAGTTAATGAGAACTAGAAGCTTTTCATTTTGATTAGTGATTAGTGACCTCAAAGAAAAGTTTGTTAAATTCCATTAGCTGCATTAGGGAAGTTATTTGTTGTTTTGTGATCATTTTGTTTGCGTGAAAGCCTTCAAACCCTCTCGTAACTAGCATTCATCGAATGGAATGACGTATTTTGGCATATAGTTTGCATTTAGGCAATTTTGAGAGATTTCATATGGTAAGGCCTAAAAACTGAAACCTAATACAAGATCAACCTTAAAATGAACTGAATGAACCTAAAAACGCATTGGAACCTAACGATCACTGTTTAGAGGTCTAGGCTAGAGACGTGCTCCGGCGTCGTTAAACCTAGTCACTTTTGTTTCACTTAAGGTTGGATGATTCCTCCTTTCGTGACGCAATAGTGGTCTAGCACGGATTTGAGCTCCCACGTACCGTCGAGTATATGGGGAGACCCCACTAGGTTATCATCATTTATCCAAAGGAAGCCGTGTCTGCCGCCTTACAAGCCGTAATGCACCGAACACAGCATTCGGGAAGATTGACTGCCGTACGAAAAGTCCTTGGTTTTCATATGACTGCCAAGGTGTATATGCAGTTTTACGGATTTGTTTGGTAAACCTTTTGCCTAGCTCTCCAGAGTAGTCACTTTCGTTCGTTTTCGGACTCTCTAAAAGAAAAGGTCCATCTGAGCACTTGTCACTTCAGGTTCATTAAACACTCGAAGGTGACTAGAGTCATCTTTTTGTCCTTTTCTTGACTCTTAAAAAATGAAAAGGTCAAGTTATGTCCTTGCATCCTAAAATTTATTCGGCCACGATTCACATTTACCTGGTTAGATCTTGTTTGCATTAGTTTGAGTAGGGTTCTTTCTCATTTGGGATGGCAACTTCCTTGGAGTTTACCAACCCAGGCATCCCCTCTGATGGGAATCCTGGTCATTTCCCTCCTTTTGGAAATGTTGGCGCTCCTTACATGGCAACGTTGTCCCTTCCTGGGTTAACTGTTGGGTTGTTCTGAACATATATGGTCCCTACCGTCTCAACTACTGGTCAATCACTTCCTCCACCCGAAAAACATCATGTTGATTCTAAGGTGGACCTCTCCCCTTCTTCGCCTATTTCTGCGTCCTCATCTTCTACTTCGCCTGGTGAAAGTCTGGATTCAAGTAACCAGGTGGCTAAGAAGAAGAAGAAGAAGATGAAGAAGAAGAAGTCTCATCAGCGAGAGGCTAAAAGTGCAGTGACTGCTCCAAATTCACCTCAAGTTGAGCCACCTTCTGCTCCTCAGCGGAAGGTCAAATTTCCTTGTAGATTGTGCAAGGATGACCACCTTCTTCGTGATTGTCCTGGCATTCCCAGGATCCTTGAAGTATGGTCTCGCGATCCGGCTCGTCCCTCATTGTCCTCTGAAGTTCATGGCGATGCCACCCTATCAACTGACAACATTCAGAAGAAAGGGAAGATTCGAATCCCCTGTAGACTATGTGAGGGCAATCATCCCCTTCACCTTTGTCCGCTCATGGATAAAGCTTCCGCTATCTTGGAAAGTCTTACAGCTTCCTCACCCCAACTTCCTGTTGGTTATCAGAGGCTCTCTTCTAACTCGCTCCTTGTGGAAAAAGAGATCAACTTAGATTCTTCTCTTGTCTGTCCTCCTCCTTCCGAACCTGGCTGTGCCAAGCCTGTTCCAGACCAACCATTGGTCGGAGAGAGTGTTGACTTGGGTTCACCACCTGTCGATCACTCTGTTTCGGAAGAGCATCATGCCCATGTTCTTCTCGTCTCCTCAGATTCCCCTGAGTCCAGAAATGACTCTCCTATCCCAGCTGCTCCCGAAAGTCCTTCTTCGGTTCCTATAGAGCATGGGGGCAATCATACGATTCCCCCACCAAGTAGTTTGGCCATCTCCTTCGACTGGAGTCACCTGACTGCTTTCCACCTTCCATCCCATGTGCCTTTCCAGATTACAGTACTTGCCTATGATAAGGCAGTACCTGGCACTGTTTTGGATGAAGGTGCGTCTGTCAGTCTTATGTCGTCCACTACTTGGCAAGCTTTAGGTTCCCCGCAGCTTGGGCCGGTCGCACAGAATCTGTTAGCATTTGACGGGGGAACTAGTCAACCTCTAGGGGTCCTCCAGAAATTTCCTATTACTTTGGGAGGCAAAACCATCTATATGGACGTGCTGGTTGTCTAGGGTGCTTTATATTTTAGTCTTCTCCTTGGCCGTGACTATGTTTATGCCATGGGGGCCCTTGTATCCTCGCTTTTCCATGTGGTTTTCTTTCCACACAACGGAAGAGTCGTGACTATAGATCAATTATCGTTCTTTAGTCCCCCGGTTTCTCCTGCACAGCTACCACCCCCTCCTGGTTTTTACCCACCGGTTGTGTTTGCCCCACCGCAGGTCAACTACGTGGCTACCTACCCCGTGCCTGTATTCCATGATGATGCCGTCGTGCAGAATGTCCTGGGGGCATTGGGTCCTAACTTCCAAGATGTTGTCCTTCCACCGGGAGTACCATTCTTGGAAGTGACGACTTCCTGTTCATTATGATGAAGTTCGTTTGGAGCACAGTTCCTTGTCTTGTGTCAAGCTCGTTAAAAAATGAAACAAGGGTTATGAGGATAGTTCTTTCACTCGGTCAACCTCATTAAAAAATGAAACAACTCCCTTTCCAAATCGAGTCTTTGATTAAGATCTCGTAAAATCCAAAGTCGAGTCTTTCCAATATCTCGAAGTGAACCTTCATTCCATCCACCTCATTGAATGCAATGAAGCTTGGGGGGCATGTACCTCGATTTGCGTTATTATGCTGGGGGCATGCAAACTTATAACAAGCACAATTTTTCATTTCAAGCTTGTGTAAACATGAAACCGAATCCAAGCAAAGTTCTCCATGGTTCAAGCTTGTGTAAAAATGAACCCATACCTGATTTACATCTCGTGATTGCCGCTTTATCCGCTAAATTCTGCTAGATGAGCCTTGGTTGTTTCATTCCATTTCTACCCTCTCTTTGGCCGATCATATACTCTCACTGGGTTGTTTTTCCTTTCCTGAGGAACCGCAGCGATGAGTGGTTTTATTAGCCATCCTCTTGACCATTACATGTTTTGAGCAGTTCCACCATTGCCGGAACCAGTTGCTACCCTTTATACCACTCGTTCCTCTAGGACGAGTCACCTTTAAGCTCTTTTCTGACTCGTAAAATATGAAAAGATTGCCAAGTATTTTTCCCTTTTTGACTCGTTAAAGAAAATAAAAATCGAGGTCTGCTTTCAGCTCTTTTCTGACCATTTAAAGACGAAAAGATTGCCGAGTTTTTCATCTTGACTCATTAAACGTAAATAAGAGGCGGTCGTCTTTAAACTCTTTTCCGACCGTGTAAAAATGAAAAGATTGTCGGACCTTTGTCGTTTCAGGTTTGTTAACGGTGACAAAGCGACATGGTTTTGACTGCTTTTTTACTTTTTTAGATCGAAATCACTACTTATGAAAAGTACTCCTCGATCGTAATGATCGGGTGGTTCTTTCGAGAATTGTTTCATACTTTTTCGGGCTCGAGAGACACAACTTTACAAAAAAGGACCCCCCTTGGAGTTTACTTTTCTGTTGTCTTTTCAAACTCTCTAAACATGAAAAGACGCTGAGTTTTTCCTTTGTCAGACTCGTTAAAACTTAATGACATTGGAGTCTGTCAAAATGACGCTTTTCAAGCATATGCTATCCCCGTCAAGCTTGTCATCAAAAAATATCCGGGGTACTCGCCAGCAATGGTGGGGAAAATGGAACCACAATCATTGTCGTGTCGGCATTATGTCGCTCTTGAACATGGCACTTGTCTGCATTCGTGTCTGGGTGGGAACATGTCATCTTGTTTTTACGCTTACCTCTGTGGGTTTGGGTTACCCTGTTTGACCTCTCATCTGCTCATTGCCTTGTCACCATGACCCCTGATCGTTAATGTCAAATACTGCCAAGTCCACTGTTGTGCCGTCGATATGTTCAAGAGAAGTTGACCTCTGCAGAATACTCAACCTCCCTCTGATACCTCACACAAAACATCTTATCCTTCTTTGTCTTGTGTCGATGATGTGGGAAACATTATGGCCCACCTTCGATCAAGGTCACTTCCTGTCGACTTCAGTTCATTATCCAGGAAGTTGACCTAGAGACTCCCTTCAGGTGCCTTGGAGCCTGCATGCCTCAATGGCAAGTTCTTCGTGTTTGACGCGAGGTTTTCATCATTGGCCTCCGATCGAATGATTCTACGAGTGTTCGATGCCAGCTCACTGATTCGCACGCCGTAGATTGTACCTATAGTACCTTGAGGACCATTGTCATTATTGGTGGTACCTCTTGTGTCTGTTAACAGTTTTCATCATTGACTGGTAATCAGACGATGTTCTTGCATGTTCGACTTCAACTCCTATATTCGCATGCTTGAACTTGTACTTTGTTCGGGTCGAGATGGAGCACAAGACCCTGGATTTTGTCTATTGAGATCCAGGTTGCGATTTTGTGGATTATTATGATCATTACATGACTCGTTGATGGATGGCTGTGACCATACCTGAGTTTTCATGGATGGCTGTGACCATACCTTTATTATCATTATGGTCTCATTAGTTGGGTGGCTACGTCCATACGACAGACCCATTTCGTATGTCTTTTGGATGGCTGCGCCCATGCCTAGACTACATGTACTTGATTATCATAGATATCAGTTGTACTTGCGTGCAGGTTCTTCCTAGTGGTGTTCCAATTCAGTCAGTTTCGTAAAGCATTTCACCCCTCCCACTCTCTCGGGCTTCATGCTTTAGGGGGCATCTGTTACACAGTAATTTGTCACTGTCTTCATACCAGTATTCCTACTATGTCATGAGTCCAAATCATTCATGCTCATGCTCTCTGATGTTGCCAAATGACCCACTTTGCCAAAGTTTTTTCCATCATCGCGACTGTTGTAAAAATAAACGCGCTGATGAGCGCTCCAAAATAGACCAAACGCGCTGTCATCGCGGAAGTACACGTGATTCCCGCGATGGTCGAATTTCATGAGACAGCGCCACTGTTGCTTATATTTGATCATGCTGACATGACTTTCTTCGTTATGCAGTAGCAATGTCAGCGCTCCAGTACAGTTATGTACCCGCGATGATCCAGTCTGGGCAAGTTTGTTCTAACAGTCGGCCTTCCAGATGACTCCAGACCTAGTTGTTGGCCTTGTATATGTCGCCCACCCTTCTCTGGCATATCTGTTTCGTCATTTGAGCCACCTTCCTTGGAGATAAGCTCATCCTCCCACCATTCATGGAGACTCCTTCTCCTATTTAAGCCTCCACCATTGCTATGAGCTGCTAGTTTTGGAATTCATAGTGTTTAGAGTGTTGATGATAGTGTGTGAGCTTGATAGGTAGCTGGTGTGACAAGTGTGGGATTGTTAGAGAGCTTAAGGAAGGTTGTGAAGTGTTTTGATCTTGTATAAACTTGTGAGTGAGAGAGTTTTGTCTTGGGAGATCTACCTTCAAGGGTGAATGCTTGAGGAACTTGTTGGCTGGACCCTCTTGAGAAGGATTTGACGTCATAACTATGGTTGTATTCTTCTCTGTTTATCAATAATAGACGATTATCATTATGGTTCCACTCTTATTGTCTCTATGATGGTGTTTGAGTTATATCCTTTCTGACTGATATATAGTTGCATCCATTGGATTTTATGCTTGTGTTTGTATCGTTCTTTGTATGTGCAGGTGTCTATGCACGAGGATCGTGGGGATTGTGACCGGCCGGAGCAAAGGAACGGGAGCAACGACTCTTCTACAAATACTAGCATTGGAATCTAGGTAGTCCCTCATCATCGATCTTTGATTTTCAATTAGGAACCTGCGTGTTAGCGTTGTTTGATTGTTGCTAGACCCCATTTGGGCTAGTAGGGATCTCCTTTGTCCACAGAGGGGATTTACCTCCACAACAAGCTGCCAAAAACAACTGTTAACAAAAACAGGCATACGGACAACAACTGGATGGACTAACTCCTGCTTCAACAAAAGAAACATATTTCACATCTTGTGAACACCTCCATGTCTTAGATCTACATACAAATGATGGACTAGATGACAAGTCCACAAAACATGCCTTTAAACAAATGGCCCTTCAAGTCAAGCATGTAGAAAAACACCATTAGGACTCTTTTTCTAAAAGATGAAACTTTCATCATTTTCTCCATTTGGAGACCAAATTAACTTCTTTCAAGTCAACATGGCATCCCATGCAATGCATGCATTTCATCCCTCAACTTTCACTTAAGCACGATGTACTTTCGAAGTTGAAATGAAATATAATGTAGATGCATCAATAGACATGCAATCTTAATCGGATAAGAACTCTAACTATTCCTTACCAATCCATTTCAAAGGTACTACCTTTGCTTGCACATCAACATCAACATGTGAATCATTTTGAGACACATCATTCATGGAATCTTCACTTCCATTTCTCTTTCCACTTTCTTCAGCTTGGGTGGAAGCATTGTTGGATTCAATGTCCAACACTTTGCAGCAAGATGTCCTTGCTTATGGAAGTAAGTGCACTGCATGTGCATCCTCCTGATAGCATGATTTGCCTTGTCCAATGGACCTTTGGATACTTGCTTCTTTTCCTTCTTCTGCTTCCTGTATGCGGCCATTTTCTTCCAACATCTAGAAACATCATGGTTATCCAAATGACAAAAGGAACATGCAACTCTTTCCCCATACTTATGTGGAAATTTATCATAATTTGCAAAATCAAAAGGAATATGATTAGAACCAGATTTATACCTGCCTCTTTCACCTTTATTGCCTTCATGAGGAGGTGAAGCAAATGATGAAGTGGCCCCCTTTGGAACACCATCAAACTCTTCAAGGATGTTAGAGTCTCCCCAACTCTCTGGTCCAATTGTGTGATTTTTAACACTTGCATCCTGCAATTGATGTTTCAAGCTATTGCATTCCTCTTGAATACAACCTTCACACTTTTGAGGTAGAGGACATGAACTGAAACTCCTTCTTGGGACTGTTTCAATGGCTTTCATGGAAGATTTGGAATTCTCTCCATAAGACTGTCCATAGCCAAGGCCCAAATATTTAGGCCTTTCCTCAACCATTATTGGTTCAACAATACCTTGTGCATGCTTTTCCAAGCCCTTTCCTTCATAGCCCATCTTGGACATTAGCTTGGAACCTATGCCTTTAGTATGTTTCTCAAAAGAACCAATACAATTATTCTTAGAAGAAATTGAAGACAAACTGGAATGGCTTTCCTCTTCTTCAAGCTGGTACTTGACTAAGGCTTCTTGGGGAACAAAGAGCTGTGTTTCCAACTCATGCATCCTCTTTAGGTTCATATTTTCAATATGAAGTTGCCTCTCCATTTCCTGCAATTTGTTAGCAAGCAACTGCTTCTCTTCCTTCATGGAATTTAGTTGCTTTCTAAGCATGTTGCTCTTCCTTCCATCCTTATACATTTCTCTCACCATATCCATCATGGTGGAAAATTCTTGCTTCATGTCTTCATCAAAGAGTCTTGTGAAGAACACAAAATTTGAGGACCCGCTTGTATAATTTGTCATTATGCCAATGAACAAAAAAAAATTCAACAAGATAAATAAGGAGCTTATTTAAGCAACCTCTTGCAATAAACCTCTTATGCTTTGGATTGTTTTGAGGTCCTTGGGATAGAAGAATGCCTTCAGCTCTTCTTCCTTCTACGAACTCAGCAAATAGTCAGTCTGCAAAGAAGCATACAGTCAACCTCTTGTTGTTCAAACACCTTTCAGACAAGCAATCTTTGCTCTGTCAATCAAGCATTCTAATATAATCCTTCTTTGAAGGTGTGGTTAACCAAACTTAAGCTTTGATACCACCTGATCTGAAAATGGGGCTCTTAGGCTTCTTGTTTAACTTACAAGAACCTCTCCCACTTCCAAAGCTTGAATTATTCCCAAGTCTATTTGATTAACCATTGCGGAAATAAGAAATGCTTGAAAATATAGGCATATGCTTGTATTTATTGTTGGCTATTTTTTTGCTTTAAAATCTGTTGTGTATGCTGATATTTAAATGTGCTTGAATAGATACATAAATGAATATAACAGTAAATAATGCAGCAATAAAACAAACACATGAGACAGAAGTTTAATTAGGAGTTCACCCAAAACTCTTGGGCTACGTCTCCGTGAGCTCTAGTGAACTTGACTAGGTTATCTGGGATTATGGTATTAGTCTTTTACAAGTCTTGACACAACTCCTTCTGTTCTACACATAGACAGTGGGTTCAGACACCATTTAATCCCCTCTAGCTCTTGAAGCTCTGGCTCTTTGGCTCTGGTTCTGGCTCTTGGCTCTGACTCTGGCTCTTTAGCTCTAGCTCTTTAGCTTTTTGGCTCTCCGCTCTGGCTTCTTTCTACCTTTTGCAACCTTCAGCTCCCTCGCTTTTCACTTGAACTTCAAGTGACCCCAAAGACTCCCTCAACTGCTCCTTTTTCTTCTGCGCTGTCTCCTTGGGCTTCTGGCTGCTCCTTTTGCCTTAGCTTGGCTTTCAACAACAAACAGTCTTCAACAAAAGCTCAGCCACCAACATTAACTCAGTAGCAAACATAATTTGGCCACCGTTCTACAACCCAACAACCCTGTGTCTTTGCCGTTCTGTGGCTTTTAATCCAAATTGCACTACCTGTTTATCTCCCCTCTTTGGCTCTTTGTCTTCAAGTCACTGTCCCTTCATTTTCCTCCTCTGAGTGTTAGAAATCATTGCTAAACGCTTCCTGGGATGGATGCCACCTATTTGGTAATAGACAGGGCAATCGACACTTAAAATTCCTCTGAGCAGTCATTTTCTGTTTACACAGAGAAACGTTTCCAAACACGGGAAAATCCACAGAACTCATAGTTCCGGACTTTAAAGTTTTATAATCCTGATTTATATCCCTATCGGGTCTGCCTAGGGATCACTTATCGCAATGGTAATTGGCCTACCCCTTTGTTTTTCGTTTAATAAACGAAACAAGCGAAATACATTAAAAATCGCATTTGGCGGATTTCAAAATATATATATTTGCATTCCAGAACCCTGTTGGGTCCGGCCATATCACATCGCTAGTCGCAACAGCCCTTTGGCTTCCCCTTTGGTATCGTCGACGCCGATGCGCCGATATCGGCGATCACTGTCAGACTATCGTGCACACACAGACACACACACACAGATATATATCTATATATATATATATATATATATATATATATATATATATATATATATATATATATATATATATATATATATATATATATATATATATATATATATATATATATATAGATATATATATAGATATATATATATATAACATGGCCACTCCATTGTGTTCGCCGATTTTAGTAATCGCTCCATCGCATCACCCCGATCCATCGCGCTATGCTTCTGATCAGACCCATTGATCACCGCCGATGCGATATGCCGATTGGATCTGGATCGTTGATCGGCCAGATTCGACGACCCCTGTGCATTCATTGTTCCAACCTCCGATAGGCTCATTTTCGATGTTTTCTCATGGTTTTGAGGTCCCGATAGTGTAATGCGATAAGTCCAAGACTTCTCCTCTCTGAGTAGTCTCGCCCTTTGGGGAGATTTGGAAGAATTAGAGGGTTTTTAGACCCATTATTCAAGGGATTTTTGCCTCTTTTTCCTTTGAAAAAGATAAGCTTCATTTTATGATAGCTTTCCCATATGAAGTCCGTTTTCACCCATTTAAGTTGCGTTGGATTCAGAATAGAGGGATCCCTGCCATGAGACCATGTTTGAGAGTAGCCTGCAATTTTCATTTTCCTCTGATTTACAAAGGATTTGTGCCATTTGGCACCTTTTCCCTCTTGCATGAAGTCTTTTAGACTTAGAGGTTTATTCAGGATCCATTTTTGGATCACACCTTCCCACTAAAATAACTTTTGGTCTCCAAAATACTGATATACTGATCTGAACGGTAAATGAGAGTGACTCACCCTCTTCTTTCAACCTCCCTACACTTGCCTTTGCATAGTGCCTCTGAACTAGAGTTTCTGACCACTTCCCTTCTTTGGATGCGCTGGTCTTCTTGAGAAGAACTGTCTTCCTCCTTGCCTTCCTACAGAACTTCTACTGAAATGGTCATAGTAGGTAGTGTGAGCTTCTTTGCCTTAATCATTGATCCAAGGTGGATCAACAAATGTGAAGTACATCTGCTCCACAAAACTTTCATTTGTACTTGTTTGACAAGTTTCCAATAACAACTGTTAACAACAACATGCATATAGACAACAAGTAGATGGACTAACTCATGCTTCAACAAAAGAAACATATTTCACATCTTGTGAACACCTCCATGTCTTATATTTGCATACAAATGAAGGACTAGATGACAAGCCCACAAAACATGCTTTTAAACAAATGACCCTTCAAGTCAAGCATGTAGAAAAAGACCATTCGGACTCTTTTTCCAAAAGATGAAACTTTCATCATTGTCTCCATTTGGAGACCAAGTTAACTTCTTTTAAGTCAACATGGCATCACATGCAATGCATGCATTTCATCCCTCAACTTTCACTTAAGCACACTGTAATTTCGAAGCCGAAATGAAATATAATGTAGATGCATCAATAGACATGCAATCTTAATTGAATAAGAACTCTAACTATTCCTTACCAATCCATTTCAAGGGTACTACCTTTACCTGCACATCAACATCAACATGTGAATAATTTTTAGACACATCATTCATGGAATCTTCACTTCCATTTCTCTTTCCACTTTCTTCAGCTTTGGTGGAAGCATTGTTGGATTCAATGTCCAACACTTTGCAACAAGATGTCCTTGCTTATGGCAGTAAGTGCACTGCATGTGCATCCTCTTGATAACATGATTTTCCTTGTCCAATGGACCTTTGCTACTTGCTTCTTTTCCTTCTTCTGCTTCCTGTATGCGGCCATTTTCTTCCAGCATCTAGAAACATTATGGTTATCCAAACCACAAAAGGAACATGCAACTCTTTCCCCATACTTATGTGGAAATTTATCATGCTTTGCAAAATCAAAAGGAATATGATTAGGACCAGATTTATACCTTCCTCTTTCACGTTTATTGCCTTCATGAGGAGGTGAAGCAAATGAAGAAGTGGCTCCCTTTGGAACACCATCAAACTCTTCAAGGCCGTTAGAGTCTCCCCAACTCTCTAGTCCAAGTGTGTGCTTCTGAACACCTGCATCCTACAATTGATGTTTCAAGCTATTGCATTCCTCTTGATTACAACCTTCACACTTTTGAGGTAGAGGACATGAACTGAAACTCCTTCTTGGGACTGTTTCAATGGCTTTCATGGCAGCTTTAGAATTCTTTCCATAAGACTGTCCATAGCCAAGACCCAAATATTTAGGCCTTTCCTTAACATTTATTGGTTCAACAATACCTTGTGCATGCTTTCCCAATCCCTTTCCTTCATAGCCCATCTTGGAAATTAGCTTGGAACCTATGCCTTTAGTATGTTTCTCAAAAGAATTGATACAATTATTCTCAGAAGAATTTGAAGGCAAACTAGAATGGATTACCTCTTCTTCAAGCTGGTACTTGACTAAGACTTCTTGGGCAACAAAGAGCTATGTTTCCAACTCATACATCCTCTTCAGGTTCATATTTGCAATATGAAGTTGCCTCTCCATTTCCTGCAATTTGTCAGCAAGCAACTGCTTCTCTTCCTTCATGGAATTCAACTACTTTCTAAGCATGATGTTCTTCCTTCCATCCTCATACATATCTCTCACCATATCAATCATGGTGGACAATTCTTGCTTCATGTCTTCATCAAAGAGTCTCATGAAGAATGTAGAATTTGAGGACCCACTTGTAGAAGTTGTCATTATGCCAATGAACAAAAGAAACTTCAACAAGATAAATAAAGAGCTTATTTAAGCAACCTCTTGCAACAAACCTCTTGTGCTTTGGATTGTCTTAAGGTCCTTGGGATAGAATACTGCCTTCAACTCTTCTTCCTTCTGCAAACTCAGCAAATAGTTAGTCTGCAAACAAGCATACAATGAGCCTCTTGTTGTTCAAACACCTTTCAGACAAGCAGTCTTTTCTCCGTCAATCAAGCATTCTGATATAATCGTTCTTTGAAGGTGTGGTTAACCAAACTTAATATTTGATACCACCTGATCTGAAAATGGGGCTCTTAGGCTTCTTGTTTAACTTACAAGAACCTCTCCCACTTCCAAAGCTTGAATTATTCCCAAGTCTATTTGATTAACCAATGCAGAAATAAGAAATGCTTGAAAATATAGGCATATGCTTGTATATATTGTTGGTTGTTTTTTTGCTTTAAAATCTGTTGTGTATGCTGATATTTAAATGTGCTTGAACATATACATAAATGCATATAACAGTAAATAATGCAGCAGTAAAACAAACACATGAGACAGAAATTTAATTAGCAGTTCACCCAAAACTCTTGGGCTACGTCTCCGTGAGCTCTAGTCAACTTGACTAGGTTATTTGGGATTATGGTATTAGTCTTTTACAAGTCTTGACTCAACTCCTTCTATTCTACACATAGACAGTGGGTTCAGACATCATTTAATCCCCTCTGGCTCTTGAATCTCTGGCTCTTTGGCTCTGGTTTTGGCTCTTGGCTCTGACTCTAGCTCTTTAGCTCTGGCTCTTTGGCTTTTTGGCTCTCCGCTCTGGCTTCTTTCTGCCTTCTGCAATCTTCAGCTCCCTAGCTTTTCACTTGAACTTCAAGTGACCCCAAAGGCTCCCTGAATTGCTCCTTTTTCTTCTGCACTACCTCCTTGGGCTTCTGTGCTTCTCCTTTTGCCTTGGCTTGGCTTTCAGCAACAGACAGTCTTCAACAACAGCTTGTCCATCAACATTAACTCAGAAGCAAACATAATTTGGCCATCGTTCTACAACCCAGCAACCCTGTGTCTTTGTCATTCTGTCGCTTTTAAGCCAAATCGCACTGGTTTTTTATCTCCCCTCTCGAGCTCTCTATCTTCATGCTGTTGTCCCTTCATTTTCCTCCTCTGAGCGTTAGCAATCATTACTAAATGCGTCCTGGGATGGATGCCACCTATTTGGTAATGGAAAAGGAAATCGATGCTTAAAGTTCCTCTTAGCAGTCGTTTTCTCTTTACACAAAGAAACGCTACCAAACACGGGAAAATCCGCAGAACACACAGTTCCAGACTTTAAGGTTTTATAATCCTGCTTTATATCCCTATCAGGTCCACTTGGGGATCGCTTATCGCAATCGCAATTGGCGGATTTAAAAATATATATATTTTCATTCTAGAACCCTATCGGGTCCGGTCATATCGCATCGCTAGTCGCAATAGCCCTTTGGCTTCCCCTTTGCACACACAGATATATATAGATATATATATATATATCTATATATATATATATATATATATATATATATATATATCTATATATATATATATATATATATATATATATATATCTATATATATATATATCTATATCTATATATATATATATATATATATATATATATATATATATATATATATATATATATATATATAGATATATATATATATATATATATATATATATATACATGGTCACTGCATTATGTTCGCCGATGGCGATCCGTCAATTTCGGCGATCGCTCCATCGCATCGCTCTAGTCCATCATGCCATGCCTTTGATCAGATCCGCTGATCACCACCAATGCAATACGTTGATCAGATATGGATCGTTGATCAGCCATATTAGACGGCCCCTGTGCATTCATTGTTCCAACATCCGATAGGCTCATTTTCACTGTTTTCTCATGGTTTTGGGGTCCCGATAGTATAATGTGATAAGTCCAAGACTTCTCCTTTCTCGGTGGTCTTGCCCTTTAGGGAGATTTGGAAGACTTAGAGGGTTTTTAGACCCATCATTCAAGGGAATTTTTCCTCTTTTTCCTTTGAAAAACTACAACTTCATTTTATGATAGCTTTCCCATCTGAAGTCCATTTTCGCTCATTTAAGTTGCGTTGGATTCAGAATAAAGGGATCCCTGCCATGAGACTATGTCTGAGAGCAGCCTGCGATTTTCATTTTCCTCTGATTTACAAAGGATTTGTGCCATTTGGCACCTTTTACCTCTTGCATGAAGTCTTTTAGACTTAGAGGTTTATCCAGGATCCATTTTTGGATCAATATACCATGGGAGGGGGGGGGATTCATCATTTTTTCTTAATTTGCAGTTTGTGGTCATTGGTGTGCTCATAGGTGCTCATTCTTCCATTCCGTATCTTTTAAGCATGTCTTTGATATATTTTGTTTGAGAGATAAAAATACCTGCTGTGGTTTGTGATACTTGTAGTCCAAGGAAGTAGGATAGCTCACCAATCATTGACATTTCAAATTCTTTTGACATATTTTGAGCAAACTCATGGCTCATTTAATCATTATTGCTAGCAAAAATCAGATCATCAACATATACAAGGGTGATTAGTAGTTTGTCCTCATCCATCTTCATGTAGAGATTACTTCCTGCCACCCCCTTTTTGAAGTTTTCTTGTTGTAGATAGTGATCCAATATTGCATACCACACTCTAGGAATAGGTTTCAAACTATATAATGCCTTTTTCAAGTTACATACAAAGTCTTTTCCTTCTACTAGATCCAAACTTTCCTGTTGCTCCATGTAGATTTCTTCCTTGCGTTCCCCATTCATAAATGTTGATTTTACGTCCATTTGATAGAATTTGAATCCTTTTGAGCATGCAAATGCCAAGAACATCTTTATAGCTTCCATACGAGCTACTAGTACAAAATTTTCTTCTAAATCGATTCCTTCAATTTGTGAATAACCCTTACAGACAAGTCTTGCGTTATTTCTAATGATTTGTCCATCTTCATTCATTTTGTTTTTGAAAACCCACTTAGTTCCAATTATTTTTTATCCTTTGGATGAGGTAGCAGCTCCCATGTCTCATTTTTCTCAATTTGAGACATTTATTCTTCCATGGCTTCCACCCAATGAGGATCCTTACTTGCTTGAGTAAAAGTTTCTAGTTCTATCATAGATAGGAGAGAAACATCATTTTTCTTTCATGTACTTGTCACCCTTCTTCAGGTTTGTATTCCTTCATATACATTGCAAATAATCTGCTCTTCTGGGTGATGTTTTTGGAGGAATTCCAATTTTGAAGGAGTTTGAGATGGTTCTTTTTGTTTTTGTTTTTCTTGATTTTTTCCTCCTTTTCAAGTTCTTCACTTTCTTCAATAAAAGGGGTCAACTTCATGATCTTCAATTTTCTTTTCTGGAAGGCCTTCATCAATCTTTACATCAATGCTTTCCACTATTTTCCATAATCGATTATTGTAGCACTTGTAAGCATTGCTTCTGGTAGAATATCCAAGAAATATTCCTTCATCAACCCAAGATTCAAATTTTCCTGGTGAGTCATCATTGATCTTTATGAAGAATTTGCTTCCAAAAATCCTGAAGTATTTTACTGAAGCAGGTATTCCTTTCCATAATTCATAAGGATTCTTCTCATTATTTGGTCTTAGTTGAGTTCGATTCAAGGTATAAACTGTTGTCCCGATTGCTTCCTTCCAAATTTTTGGCTACAAGTCAATTGCTAGTAACATAGTTCTTGCCATTTCTTGAACAATTTGGTTTCTCCTTTCAACTACCCCATTTTTCTTAGGTGTTCTAGCAATAGAGAGTTCTCTTCAGATTCCATGTTCGTTACATAATTCATCAAATTCTTTTGATGTGAATTATCCTCCTCTATCCGTTCTAAGACATTTAATTTTTGAGTCCTTTTCATTTTCTACAAGAGTTTTAAGATTCTTAAAGAATTCAAAGGCTTCAAATTTATATTTTATGAAATATACCCACATCATTCTAGTATAGTCATCAATAAATAAACCAAAGCACCTTTCTCCTTGGAGTGCTAGAGTCCTGGTTGGCCCACATAAATATGAATGAATGATCTCAAGAGGTTTTGATGTGGAGAATTCCTTAGTTTTGTGGTTTGTTCTAGTTTTCTTTCCATGTTGACATGGGCCACATACAACTTGATCTGGTTTGAACATTTTTGGAATGTCGCTTATTGCATTGATTTTGCTGATATTGATCAAGTTATCAAAACTTGTATGCCTCAGTCGCTTATGCCACAACCAGATTTCATTTGTTTGACTTAGATAACATTTATCTTCTTGAATTGTGTTCAGAATGTAGACATTATCTGATGTTTTAACTCCTTTCGCCACAAGTTCTCCTGAGGAAGAGTTCCCTATTTCACAATTTTTAGTGTCGAAGACAACATTATGTCCTTGATCATAGATTTGGCTAACACTAAAGAGATTGTGTTTGAGCCCATCTACCAGCAAATCATTTTGAGCCTTTCCTTTTCCATTAATAAGGGAAATGGTTCCTTTTCCAACAATTCTGGCAGACCCACTCCCAAAGGATACATTTCCTTCATTTTCGTTTAATGAGACAAACTTCCTTTTTTCACGTGTCATATCTCTGGAGCATCCATTATCCACAAACTAAAGATTTTCATCACTATGAGCACATAGAGCTAGACAACATTTATCCTTATTGGGATTTTCATCTTTTTCTTCTCTACTTTTGAGGGGGAAATTTTGTTCATTATGTCCATTATCATTACAAAATGAGCAAATTGGATCAAATTTGGCCAAAGGATCGAAAGAGTTGAAGGTATTGATTTGTCCTTTCCCTTTGACACTACATGGTTTGTTTTTCTGATCCTTCAATCTTGGTGCTTCATTCTTACGAGCCATGCAATCTTTAGCTTGATGACCAAAATTTTTACAATAATAACAATGCCCAAGATAGATAGTTTAGTACTTGTTATAATAGCCATGATTTGAATAAACCTTCTTTCTTGGAGTTTCTCTTTCTTCATTCTTTGGATTTGAATCGTGTCTTTGATGAAACAATTTTTCTTCTTTTGGATTGTTGCAAAGTACGTGGTGTAGCTTTTTACATGATCCTTAGCACTTGTTGATTCTTCTTTAAAACCGATCTAAGACTTGTCACTTTGAGATTTATGAGTATTGAGAATGTGATCAAGTGTTTGAGAACTTTGCCAAATTCTTTTGATTTGTTGCATTTCCTTTTTGGGAGATACTATTTCAGCTTCATGTCTTTCACATATAATGTCCTCCCTTATTTTAGCTTCCCCTTTGTCCATTTTAAGAGAGATAACCTTCTTCCGTAACTCCTCATTTTCTTCTATGGTAATTATCAGTAATTCATTTGTATCTTCTTGGTTTTCCTGTCTTGGTTCATCATCTACAATGAATTCCATAAATAGTACTTCCTCGCTTCCAGCATAGTCATTCTCTTCATCTAATTCATCATTACTTTCCTTGTGATGCAATATATATTTGGATGATTTCTTCTTAATGACCACATATTCATCCTCATCAGATTCATCATGTTTAGAGAGGAAATTCTTCTTAGTAAATCCTTTCTTTTTGTATATCCTTCCTTCCTCATCATCACCATCATGATTATGAGGACATTTTGCAGCATAATGACCTATTCTTCCACAATTGAAACAAATAATAGGATGCTTACCTTTTAGCTTGGATCCTTTCTTTAGTCTTCATACAAAGTGCGCCAATTCAGATTCAACATTAGTCATCACTGTTTTTAATCCATCATTTTTTGTTTTTTTATTTTGAGGCCTTGAATGTTGCATCTTTGGAACTTGGGATTCCTTTTCTCATCTCATAGGAAATGAGGATTCCATGAAGTTCATCCATTTTGATTGTCTAGTTCTCACATTTCTTCTATAACACTTATTTTGGATTCAAATTTGTCAGGGAGAGATCTTAAGAACATTTGAACAAAAATGCTTTCTTCAATATTTTCTCCCAATCCTTTAAGAGAGTTGACTATTTCAGTTACTCAGAGGAAGTATGATGCAATATCTTCTTCATCATCCAATTTCAGACTTTCGAACTGCCTCCTATGAGTTTGAAGCTTTGCCTTCTTAACCTTGGAGTCCCCATTATATAAGATAACAAGCTTATCCCATACTTCTTTGGCTGAGTCACAATTCATGACTTTCGTAAACTCAGAATCAATAATTCCACTAATAATGGAATTTAGAGCTTTGGCATTTGCAATGTACACTTTCCTTTCATCTTGATCAATAGGAAGAGTGGGAGGGGAATTGTACCCATCAAAACAACATTCCAAACTGCAAGTCCAAGGGAAATTAAGTAGTAAGACATTCTCTTTTTCCAAAAACCAAAATTAGTACCATCAAGCAAGGGAAGTGTTCCTATCATTTCTTGATTCTTCATTGTAACTAAGAATCCTTCTTCCAACTGTTAGGCTAATTCTGAAGAAGCTGGCTCTGATACCAATTGTTGGAAATACTAAGAGGGGGTGAATCAATATTTCTTTTCAATTGTTATTATTACCAGTTTAGATTCTTTACAATTTTAATCAAAGAATGATTTTATTAAAATATAGAAAAATATTGAATACAATATCTGATGAATTTTTCCAAGCAACAACTTGGATTTTGATGAGGCTCCAACCTCTAGGGATCCTACCCTATCTTACCAAGCCAGCAACCTTGAATTTAGGAGCACTAACTCCAAGGACACCAATCCTTCCAATTTCGAGGCACCAACCCCAAGGGCTCTGACCCTATAGTTTTACTTTGTCAAGGAATGTTTAATTGTATATTATTGCTCCCAAGGAATTCTTTACCAAACCTTGTCCTTGTAGTCTTTGTAATAGGTCGTTGTTTTCCCTATGACTTTACTTCGGATCCAAGCCTTCCAAGATGAACCCGGTCAAAAGATCGCTCTGTCTTTGGCTTCCTTCTTCGCTCGGCCTTCGGCTTCTGCTGCACCTACGACGTCTGCTCAACCTTCGGCTTACTCTGTTTCTTCAAGTTCACGAGTTGTGAGCTGTTTCACTTTCTCTATAATGGATACCTGAGATCAATGTTCTTAAACTTTAATGTTCTGGTGGATTTCTCCTCTGATCGACCTTTGTCTTCTTCTCCTCTGTTTATGCTCATCCTTTGGTTTTCTTCGAGTTCACAAGTTGTGAAATATTACTTTATTTTCTATGTATTCTAATGCCAAAGATCGATGCTTAAGGTGAGGTATTTAGCTTGTATTTATACAGTTTTTTCCAATACCCAGAGCACGCATCCATTAGGAAGGAGAGGCCGACTTAACCAATTAATCATAAACTTGTTTATTTATCGAACATTTCATAAGAGAGACCATACTTATATGAGGTCCCACATCCACGTCGTTAATCAAAATCACAACTCGTGAAAATCCTGCAATCACAACCCTGTGGCTTCACAATATAACATCCGGATACCCCTACTCCTGATGGAGCGGATGTGATATAGTATCAAAGAACTTGTTAATAAATTTGCCAGGTCCACAGCTTCATCACAATCACAACTTTCACAGGTCTCATACAAGTCATGCTCATAACATAACCGATTTCCCTATTGCCGACAGAGCGGATGAGATATAATAATAAACAGTCGTTAATAAATCCATCAGGTCCACAACCTCTATCGCAATCGACGGTTTGGCCGTTTCAAGCCTTAAGACTTACGAGATGACTCCCGACGAGGTGGACACGATATTACATAATGGTGTATTCCAATGGAGCAGTGGAGTCCGCAAATTATATCCCAATTGACGTTTTGAATGGAGCATCCCTTTATGATTTGTGATTATGCGACGGATGTGATATTATATTGAGTTGTATTACAATGGAACAACGGGTCCACAAAGATATCGCAATCACATATTTTGGGCGGTGATACATAATAAAGCCACCGATGTAATTCCTCCGATGCATTGTGGTCTTTAAAGAGTTTTCACTGTTTACTACTGTTAACTCCTCCGTTATGGCTCTTACTCTTGGGTTCTCGCTCATGTGACTTCTCTTTACTCTTCTGCTCTTTTGATAGATCTTTCTCTAATACGTGTTACTCTTTGCTCCTTCTGATGAACTTCTACTCTTTGGCTTCACGATGATTTCCAATGGCTTCAATAATGGATTTCCTCGACTTCTTACTCTTGTTGCTTCACAAACCTACTCTACTTGGCTTCACATGATCATTTAGTATCCATAATATTGCCATATTCACATCAATGACAATCTAGATCAACAAAAATTGTGGTTCTAATTTTTTTTTTAAGGAAGAGATGCTTTCAAGTTCCAACATTTTGATATTTAATTTGAAATTATAAAATACATTTAGTATTTATAATAGTATAATGTAAATAAATTATATTGTTTATTTCCTTTATATAATTTATTTTTGTTAAATTAAATATTATATTTAATATTATTGAATAAATTAATGATGATATTTTATTTTATTTTAAATTGTCGATATTGTTTTTGTTTTTAGTGAGAAAATTAATTTTCTCTTTCTGTTTAGATAATTATTTCCTTCTTGTTATGCACACAAATTGAGTTTGTTATTATAAATGTCTTATATGGAATAATGATAATTTTTTTGGCTTTCAAGTTTAAAGTGGCTTTGATTTTATTTGAGATTATGTGAATTTTTGGAAGATATTCCTTAATAGACATGGATTTGAGTGTTTTTATACTCAAATTTGAGCATTATAATATGTGTTATATTTATTATGATGAGGTGTACATAAAGATGATACAAAACATTACTTTTTAATAATCAAGCCTTAAAAGGAAAGCCTTGGTAAATGACTTACTATGTAAAAATGTGGAGCTTATAAAACACACAAATTGACCAAACACTCTGCAACTTCCAAATCAATTGCCCATTAAGTGTTATGAATATGGCCAAGATTGACTCAATGGTGTACAATAGAGTATAATTTACACAAGTTTTATAATTTCCACTCGAAACTCCACTCCTAATCACACCATGTAGGTCTCGACAAATGTTCATTTTGAATAATACTTTTATGAAATGACACCAATTATCTCTATGATGGTGCACTAATCAATAGAGAATAGGACATACTCACATGCCAAATTTTGTCAATCATTCTATGAGTGTCCATTTTCATTCCATAAGTCCCTCCAAAAAAAACCTTTATTGCTTAATCATTGTCCCTAAAAACATGGAGGATCAACAATATTGGTGTCTTGAATTCCCACCTCCAAATATGATACCCAACAAAATCCCATCCAACTTCATTACTAGTGCTTTGCCATCAAACCAGCATTACCACCTTCCTCCAAGCAAACCAAATAATTGTGAAGATAAAAGTGTCTATTATTTTAACCTATTGGGGTCTTGAAATAATATCACATAGAATAAAGGTCCCTCGAATCTTCATAATATGTTGAGTTATGAGAAAATTGTGTCTTGGACAAAACTTGCCTATAATGACACCATTTTGACCCCTGATCAATATGTAATTAATTATGTGTAGCATTATTATATTTTGGCATGCATATTTTATTTACATGCCAAAGTTGATTTGGATAGGACAAAAGCATTTTATATGTACTTAGTTTTAATTAATGAAAAATATAGATAGCTTCCAAGGCACAAGTACCCACATGAACCCTGATACCATGAGTGGGGAATAGTCAAGGGTCCTTGAAGGGTTCAACTTGTAACTAAATCATAAGCCACCCTTTACTAAAACACTTTGAGCTGATTTTTGAATTTGAAATACCTTTTCCCACTTTCCCACAATCTTAATTAAAAATATAGCAGTTAGAAATATCTCCCCACACAATTATGGAGGATGGTTTGGTGGCAAAGTTCCATTGGGAAGGGTTTCCACTGGTGGATCCACTTGACATACTTGTTAAGTCATCCACAACTCTGATGGCCCATTAAATTGGGGTCTGAATATCAGCTTTCCCAAACCACACTACAATGTTCAATACGCTCGGTCCAACATGAATGATTTACGAGCACCGACTTGCCAGGACTAGACTCTTCCTTGTGAAAATGTGTAGCAATCACAATACCCATCGATTTGGTTATTGGTAAAGGAAAATTTACCCAACTTCGAATTTCTGCGCATGATAGGGGAATCTGTCCTGACATTAAGGTTCGTGAGTTATGGCCCAAGGGCCTAAAGTTGTGATTCTTCACAATCCGGTTTGGTGATCAATAGAGGAATAAGCACCCATAGCACCAATTCATACATTGTTGAGACAAAAAAAGGAGCAAATCCCTAAACCAAATTTCAGATAATTTGTCAAAGCTAGACATGAAATAAAGTACTAGTCAACCTAGTTTCGTTCCCCTCTTACATACACTGCTTAAAAATGATTCAAGGAGATTAGTCTACCAATTTGTCTAAATGTGAAACTCATAGGTGACATATCTACAACTAGTCAAAGAGTGCTACAACCTGACCATTAGAAATCCTCAAAGCAATATGAGTCGGTGATCCTGTTAGAGTCGATCTAGTAGCCCTCCATCAGCGATCAAATCTCTTTGCATTTGCATAGGTAGGTGTCTCATCAGTGTCATTCTCTGCATTCCGTTAGGCATGCCATAACCCTGATGGAGGAGCTGGTGTCTTTGTCCCCCTTTTGGCACTGCTGGATCACCTTGTTTCAGTCATTAAACTTTGTCATGGTTACTTGTTTATTGTCTTGAGATCAAATTTTTAGGTCTAGGGTTTTGGTCAAGTTTGTCTTCAAGGTCATGTTTCTGAAAGTCAATAGGTGTCCAGCAAGCCAGAGGGATGATTTTTAAAGTATTTTTTCCAAAGATTCTATCTTGTACAGTTAATTTTCACTTTGGATTTAAAAACTCTGTTTTTAAAGCCAAAGTCATTTCTCAAAAATTTTGTAAATTTTGTAAAAATTCAAAATGATTCAAAGGACAGCATGTAACCCTGGCTCCCTTGCCAAGATCCCTCAGATGCTACCCCTGCAAAAAACTTATCAAAGAAAAGCATCAAATCAGTCAATTTCAGGACAAAAGGAAACCAAAAAGTCAAGTTTATAAAGTGGGTTTGGGCATGAAATTAATTCAAATAAGGTTATAAAAGTCCCAATCTCCCTCCATCGAGCCTCATTGTGCATCTAAGTCATAGAGCAAGTGATTGCAAGAGAGATTGGGCGAAATTTGTGAGCTGGACAGGCACGCGACCCGTTGAACCAGGTGCGCGACCCGTCAGTGGCCAGTGCAAAACTATAACGGGCGCGACCCGTCAGAGGCGCGTGACCCGTTGGGTGAGGCACGTGACCCGTCAGCGCCCTCTTTGTAAAACCGCCTGCAAATTCATCAAGGAGCAACAAATCGCCAAACTTCGTAAGGTAGGCCCTCAATCTTAAACAATTCTTGCTTGCCATGGTTAAAGGAAATCATGATTGCATTCTCAAAGGTCTTCATTTGCAAATGAAAAGCTCCACTTTGCTTTGGTTTAAAGTTGTAAAATGGCTTGGGTTTATATGCTGTTTTAAGGTATCCCCTTGTTATCATTTTCTCCCCATTTCCCATTTCTTATTCCTTGTCATTCCATGTAAATTTCCTTTCCAAATTTGTGAAAGAAACCTAAACTCTACCCCTTTTCCCTAAGAAATAAAAATCAAACCCTAACCCTACCTCTCATAATATCCATGTAAATAAATTTGTATAATGATGTATATGCAATGATTTTCCCCTAAATCCCTGTTTCATTATTATTCCCAATTTCCCTTTAAAACATCCCTTCCCTAACATTTCCCTGGTGCTCCTTGTCCCCTTGAAAACAACATTTTAATCAGCAGTTTATAAAGCAGAAACAGTAGTACATTTCAGCCATTTTGCTCCTAAAACAATGTCAGAAACCGAAACCAGTTATGAGAAAAGTGATGACCATGCATCAGCTTCAGAGTTTGAGGAACAGAGGAGGCCTCACAAGGGTGGAAAGGGCGGTCATCATAGGAGAGAGGAGCCCACCTCTTTGACCAATTTGCAGGCTTGTCCAATGGCAGTATCATGTTTCCGTTATATGTCTTGTTATGAGTTTTGTGAGAGGATCTCTCAGATTCAGCATCACAGGGAGTTGGCTCGCTTATTTGTGTTGCATTTGCATGATGGACATGTGAACCTTGCTGGGGTGGATTTTACATTGACACCCGAGATGATTGCTCAAGCCACAGGGATCTCGAATGTCGGAGAGGTGTGGAACAAGCGCAGGATGTTGGACAGTGTTCAGTTTGAGCCTTTCATTAGACCTGCATTCATGAGACATTTGACGGGTGTATTTCCCTTCAGATTTTTGAGGAGTGAGTTTGCTCCCATGATGAGGCTTATCATGCTCTTTTTCACCTGTGAGGGCAGATTTTCACAGATATATTCGTACCATATTCGACTATTGATGCATTTCACACGGGTACGGATGATGAACATCCCTATTTTCATGTGCCAGAACATTGAGAGGATGGTGCCCTTGATGCAGAGGAAGAGCCCAGCTCAGCAATATAGGAGCCTCTATCATTACGGTTTGATTCAGCTTGTGGTCAGACATCAGTTGGCTCAGCAGGGCATCACATGGGAGGAGTTCATCTCTCATGAGTTCTTTACAGCACCACCACCACATCCGGAGATTTTTCATGAGGAGGGAGGACCATCACAGCAGCATGATATCCCCGAGACTAGCCATGTTAGCTCTCCTCTGCTTGTCACTTATCAGAGAGGCCAAAGGGCCTTATTTGCAGCAGCTCGGCGAGTATTTTCTCCACATCAGGTGGAAGGGGTCTCGCCTTCTTCATCAGCTCAGCGAGTGTTATCTCCACAGCAGGTGGAAGGGGCCTCGCTTTCTTCAGCAGCACAGGCAGCACAGAGGGGCAAGCAGCCCAAGATTGATGAGGGGCCATCAGGTGTTCCAGATATAGAGCTTATTGATCTTGATGTCAGTTCTCCTAGCCTAGAGTCGAAGGAGATCATTCAGCACCTTAGAGCTGAAAATGATGCATTGCAGAAGAGATTAGAAGGGGCACAATGGAAAATCTCATATCTAGAACAGCACGACAAGCAGTTGGAGGATGAGAAAACTCTTGATGAGTTGTGGAGGATTCGTAGTGACCGCAACTTGAATCGAAGAAGACCCAGTGATCTATTGCCCGCTGAGCGAGAGTCTATGCTTATCCAGCTCAATGCTCATTTGGAGAGGCTGTTGGCCAAGGCCAACCAAGATAATGAATTGCTTAGAAACATGAAGAATCATTATTGGGCACGGATGCACGTGTACAAGGCAAAGATGAAGGTGCTCCAAAGGCAGTTGGTCAAAGCACAAAAACGGAGAAAAAGGCCCGATCCCCTCCACATCTTGGCTGAGGCTTCCTTGAAGGAGAAAGGCACTAAATAGTTCAGCCCTAGCACAAATTCCAAGAAATTTTGAGCATTTTGGGTGATTTTGGGTTTTTAAAGCAAAAAACAGGTTTTTCCGCTTGACGGGTCTCACCCCCCGCGCGACCCTTTCACTTGGCAACTCTATCTTCAAAAAACTCAGCATTTCTGGATTTGGCATGAAAAGTTACACATGCTCACCCATTTCCAAGAGATTTTATGAAGTTTTGGGCCTCCTAAAAGTCAAAAAACAAGCAAAAAATGACTTTTTGCCACATTTTTGACACACAGAAAGCAGTCTTGGGAGATTGCAATTTTGGAGGGGCAAATGACAACCAAATTCAGAAATTCTAGTTGGGTTGGAAAGTAGACCCACATACCTTTCCAACAAGCCTACTCTTGCCGCATTTGGACACCTGGAAGTGCCCCAAAAGTGCTCTCAAAGGCGCGCGACCCGTCAGGATTTGGCGCACGACCCATCAGGCAAATTTCATAATTTTTCACTTACAGCTCATGGATTCGCCCAGCTATTACTAGTTTTGACTTTTGATGGGGTTTTTCACCCTCTTTGATGTAATTTATGTATTTTCATGTTGATGTGACACTTATTTACCTATTCTAGAAGATTCATTCATGAAATAGCTTGTATTTAATGAATGAATAGGTTTCCTAGCTTATAGAGGCAAGTTGTTTTGATTGCCTAGTTTTCAGTGCTTAGTTTAGAAGTGGTTGAAACAGCTCCTAGGATAGTGAGCTCGACCCCTAGAGGTAGGGAAAGATGTTAGATGATCTATATTATGTACTCTCTTGCTCATTTTCATGGTTGGACTCTTGAGGGAGAAGCTCTTATTGTATTATTCACTATATCTCTGCAATTCTTGGCAAAGGAAGACCAGGGTTTTGCAGTCCTTTTTGGGATTCTTGTGGTCACATGTATTGATGGTGTGTTTCTCTTTGTACTTGTAAGTGTGTTATGTGAATCATTTCCTTACTTTTCCTTCTGCAAATTAGGCAAATGAAGTGTTAAAGTAGAATTCATGACTGCCATGCTCTGCTTTTAAGTTTGCTTAATATCAATGTTTTCAACTGTTTAAGGAGAATTCAAAGTTATTGTTTGCTCTCCTTAGCTCCTCACCTGTCTTTCTCATCCATTCACCTCTATCAAAGGCAACAATACTGTCTCCTACCTTGCCCCAAAGAACCCCCTGCAGAAACTGTGTCCAATCCCCGCACCCAAAATTGCCATTTCCTCAATTTTTCACCAAAAACCCTAAAAATCACAAATCAACCCTTTTGATCAGTTTACTAGCCTAAAATCAGTGTTACCCTATTGGTTATCTCGCCTATTGAAGATTTTGACCGAGATAGACCGGAGAGATTCCTCTCCTGCCCCGTAGGGCTAGCTACGAGGCTAAGTGGTTTGATGTTGCCTTGAGGTTTACCTTTCTCAGCCTGAGGTGAAATTTTAAGCGCTAACAGATCCTAGATCACTACTATCAAGTAAAAGAGAAGATATAAACACCGTCATGACCATAGCATTAACCAACATAGCCCAAATCTTTATTTCAACCATAGGCACGCAAGGTAGTTGTAGTTCATAAGTGTGGTAAAAATCTTCCGAGTTCAAGCATTCTATACAACCATAGATTTGTGAGGTAACTTGTCGCCTTAGAGTGTAATAGTAAATTTAGGAAATTATTTACAAACATTTGAGATATTCTACAATTATGCATATGACAATGCATTACATAGTTCAAGCATACAATCCATATTCATAAACACATAAGACAACTGGTCAGTCATTAACATAACAATGAGTTTCAAGCAATCACTCAAGAACATACAAGATTATGCATTAATCATAAGCACAATAAGGAATCTCAAGTAGGTTCTTGCAAAACCACTGTTGTGTTTCACCTGGTAAAGCGTAAGTAAAGGTTGGTCGGGTGCTACCACATGTATTCTTTTTGACAGTGCTAGACCCGCAAACTTGTCAGGGGATCTCCCTGGTAAGACCTCAAACTATTTGAAGTAGGAGTCCCAACAGTGGGTAGTAAAGCTATGCCTTGACTACGATAGTGTGCAGAGGCAAGCAAGATATCCTTATCGAAAGCAAGTGTGTGACCTTGTAATGAGTCAGGGGAGATGCATGGGGAGTTTCTGACACAGAGTGGGGGAAAAGAAGTGTATCCCTTAGAAGCCTGTAGTAGTACGCAGCCTGAAAGGAACACATGAACTAAATGACATCACAAACTAGAAAGCATAATCGTCGACAATCCAAAGTGATGACTTAAACCAACAACTCACTTAAATAAGATTCATACAATCACATACGGAATATTCCATACATAAATGCATAAGTTAAAACTACATACATTGCTAAAGTAACTAGAATAATCGCACTACAATAAGAACATATGCATGAAATGTGTTGGCTCTGTTATATTATATAAAAGTGAAAGTTCCATCCATACATACAACCATGACAACCACTAGCCCCAATAGTGGAATGTTACAGTCAACACCACTTCCTCCTCCAAAGAGATGTACTCGCTCTGCACTAAAGCCAAGGCCTGTCACTATACTCTCCAAGCCATCTCTAAGAAATACCTAGCAAACATTTGGCTCCCAAAAGCCCTTGTTCTATGAGATATGAGGTTCTATTTATAACAAAGGGTAGGTTGACCCTTGGAATTGCCCTTTGTGACTCTTGGACTACCCTCATGACTCTTCAACTTCATTACATAACTCATTACATCACATGTGACTGTTTGCACTCCACTAATAACACTTGGAATTTCACTTTACATCATGTTTACAAAAACAATACATTTTTCCACATATACCCATGGGGACAAAATGGCTTGATTCAACCAGACAAGACAACACTAAGACTCAAACGGTTGTGGAAAGACCAACCGTATCAACATCCTCTCCATGATCTTCGATGACAAACTGATGCCATGCTTAGTAGTATGCAACAGTATCCGCATACTCTTTGATGATGTCTTTCTGGAAATGAACTCTTACCTCCATTACTCTCAGGTATACTTATTTGGAACCTTTTTCCAACTTGTCCTACAACAAACGCAACTTAGTCCTGAGAAAGGGCAAACAAGCGATGTACATCCAGATGTTATCTGTGCTAGTCGTCATGAGCATCCGCTGATCAAGGTACACGTCAAGCTCTAGTCTGACTTGGTTCTTCTTTTTGGCCTCGGTGAGCATACCAATACATTGGTGATGAGCAGCATGAGTTCTTCATAGTTCCGGATCAGACTCTGGACGCGTGCTTTGTCCAACTCTACTTGCGGCTTCATCATCTTGTGCAAGTGAAGCGAGGCTCCCTTGTATCTTATTGTCCAAGTCTATACATGATGAACAACAACATGTATATTTATGAGTGTTCATGCTATCTTGGTGTAGTGCTGCTGATGACCATGTAGATGGAAAACTACCTTGTGCAAGGTGTTGAACCTGTCATACAGTTTCCACGTGACTGCCTCAAGAGCCAATACTTCAGCAAGTATCACTTTCTTCATTTCTTCCCCGACGGATCCTGTTGATTGTTCCTCTCTCTGCTTGGCTGCTTGCAACTCCTTAGCCATACACTCATTTTATGCTGTCAAGAACTTCACACTCGAGCTCGTGGCTTCGGCATAAGCCTTTTTAGCATCTGTTAAGGCAGCTGGTTGTCTTCGTATATCTAAAACACTCACCCATTATTCAAAGTGCACAGGTGATGCATGCTCATTCGGGGTGTGTGATCTACGTGCTTGTACAAATTTGTGTTGTGATTCATCAAAGGCTATGTTGTACACATCTATTACTGGATTATCCTCAAGGAGAATGGTATCCCCTTGCTCACTTGGGACTTGCTCTGTTGCTAGAGCCGGGGAAGCCTGTGCGGTGACCTTGTTTGCTTTTAGCATGAGGACGGTGCCCTGATCCTATTCCGGCTGCTCCATCTCCATGTCCATATTTTCTACTATCAGTTCATCTTGTGGAGCAAGTTCCTATTCCTGTGGCTACTCATCCTGTTCCTCATTTGTTGTTGGTTTAGAGTCTTCAACCTATATCGGCGTAGTTTGCACTGTCTATATGCCTTGCACTTCCTCCTGTTCCTGTTCATGTTGTGCTTCCTTCTCTCTTCTGCGCAACTCTTGTTCTTCTTTGAGATTCTACTATACTTCCTGCAAATTCCTCTCTACCTCTTCCATTCTTTGCTTCTCCCTGTTTCTTTGCACTATTCCCTTGTCGCATTGTCGCTTTTGTTAGGGTCCTATGATTCATAGGATCAAATGATGATTGAATATTTTCTTTCAATGTATCCAATTGCAAATAATATTTCATATTGCAAATGATTTCCAAAAAAATATTTAAATAAAAAAATGAAAAGAGGGTATATGAAAAATAAAAATAAAAAAGAGGAAAGAAAAAATAGAAAAAAAGAAAAAAAAACGAATGATAAAAGGACACCATAAAAAAATAAAGTGTGAAAGTGATGCAAATTCAAATGCCACTGAAATGAAATAGTTTGTTTTGTAAAAAAATTAGGATGTTGTGTGCAACTTGTTTAGAAATGTCACAATCATCATTCCTTGTTTGAAACATACAGTCTAATCATGTTCAAACAAATTTCAATTTTGGTTGTTAGACTAGAGAAAATAATTTGGCCAAACTGTTTAAACTTGGCTAAAAATAGTTAGGTAGATTAGGTGAATAAATTGATCCAACAATTTAATCTGGATCAATGAATTAGTAGGGTTAGGTTGCAGTTAGATTAGATGATTTACCCTTTTAAAGAAAATAAAACAAGGGTCTGCACCTCTAAATGCACCCCTTTCAAGTAAAAATTAACCTTAGTCTAGAGGAAAATCAAAATGAGAGAGGTTGAAATAAACAAAATTCATGTTTTAGATCGTCCCAGGTTTGGCGCAAAATAAATTTTATCCAAAGTTTGGAGCTGACGTTATAAAGTCACAAGCGACAAAAAGGCTTGTTGTGGAGTGTTAACCTCCCCCATGATCAAGCCGCAGAACGTTATTTGCAGCCAGATCAACGGCGCTGAAGGCCTTTCCCCCTCGGTCTTGTCTATCTTTATCAATGAAGGGGAAGGGGTTCGAAAAGGTGGTTTCCTCATCTGACCCCATGCCTATGTATCGCCCTCTCATTTTTTCACACCCCCCCACCATACTGTTGGAATTATGATACAAGTGTTGTCCTTGATGGAAACTCACTCACAGGTCAGTTTAGTTTTGATGCAAGGCAACCCATAATGTAACATATCCATTTAGATGTAATAGGGAATTGGTACAGAAGAACAGGAAGATGGAACTAAAGTCTACTAATCAGAATGAATAAGTTGAAGGTAAAGGATGTTGAAAAGAAGTTTAAGATTTATACGTAGGTCCACTTAGTCAAAACAACATATACACGCAGTTCCATAGAACAAAAAGAGCGTATACGTATACACACACTCCCGCAAGAGGAAAATCACATACATGTTGGAAAATCAAGGAATTTCAAGAGTAGAGAATACCAGGGGTCAATACCATGGTATTAACCCACAATATTGAGCGGAGTAACGACTATTCGATTTCGCCCAAGCATACCACGGGTCCTAAGTGGTTGTGGTCTGAGGTACTGAGAAAGGCCTAAAACTCTATAAGGAGGAGAAGATCATAAGGCCAGTGTGTGCAAGTGAAAAGGGTTTCAAAGGAATACTTCTATCTGAAGTATATTTTATGTTGCAGGGGCTATGTTGGTAATTTGATCTGAAATATTTTGTGCACCTTGAATTCAATGTTGGATCAGCATCATGAGATCTGAAATGACTTATCATTAAATATCTGATATTGGTTGGGTCAGATCTAATTGTGTGCACTTGTTTTATTCTTTAAATGTCATGACTTAGGTTTTTCTGAAGCCCGGAATAGCAGTGAAGTTATGAGTTGATATTTGCAGATCTGTATGCTGGTTCGTCTTGATAAAAGCGCGTGTACACGTAGGTTCTACTCTTCCAAGTAGCATATACAAAGGAAAAGCCCTTTCTTAAGGTCTGACTCGTCTATCTGATTAGTTCTGTTGTTTTACTACTGTCTGTCAATGAAGTCTTCTTAGATTTGAATGAAAATTTGAATGCATAAGGAGTATGATATCTGATTGTTTGATTGTATAAGTGAGAAGGGTGATCTCTGCTACTGCCTGTATAAAGCTCTGTAAATTGACAATAGATGTTCAATATATTGCTGGTTGGTACAAACTTGATTCAGAAGTTTTAATTTTCAGTAGTTTTGAACGTAAACGCAGGTTTGATTAAAGGAAGCAGCATATACACACAGGTTGGGTTCAGTAAAGTAGTGTATACATTTTGACGTATGATTTTTGAGGTTGCAGCTGGTTCTGAATGATGATGCAAGTTTATGGGTTCAACACAGTGTTCTGGTGACAGTGATCTCACTGTTCAGATTAACTGATTATTGGTCGATGCAGTTTGAAAGGTCTGATGGGTCTAGTATGAAACTTTGATGAAACGAGGCCTTCATATTTATTGTTTTGTACCAGGAGTGTACACTCTGAAAATTTATGAAACGTGGTCCCTGGAGGAATAGAGAGAAGTTCGTAGCCTTCTATAGGCCGACGCCTACGTACTAGTAAACACATTGGCTAGAACAAGATCTAAGGGGTTGTAGCTCCCTTCCAGTAGAAGCTAGAAAACAAGAGAAGGTTGTAGCCTTCTGTAGGTGGGTGCCTTCGTATTGGTATGAGTCTGTACCAGTACAAGATTGTAAACAGATTTTCTTATTATTAAAAGAAGACAGAGATGACAACAACAGGTGGTTTTCACCCACATTGGGTTTCCACCTTAAATCTTCGTGTTCATGTGTGTTGCTTACGTGTGATGGTTTGATCTTTTTTTACTACACTATTTAATAAGTTACATATGCACTGGTTATAGATCAACACATGATAAATTAGCTAAATCACAAGTTCTCAAGGTATACGCTGGTTTCACTCATCATAGTAGCATGTACATGCTAGTTCACTTCACAGAAGTAGCATATATAAATCTGTTTGGGAAATGAAAAATTATTGATCTGATAATATTGATTCACCCCCCCTCTCAGTGTTATTTCCAACAATTGGAATCAGAGCAGGTCCTTCAGAAGAAGCTTTATCACTTGAAGGAAGATATTTCAAGATGAATAATCACGAAGGCATGGGATTCATAAGACCACCAATCTTCAATGGGAGCAACTTAGTATATTGGAAAATAAGAACTAGAGCCTATCTACAATCTCTTGGAGCTGATGTTTGGGAAATTGTGGAAAGAGATATCAATTTCCAGCAGAAATTCCTACAGACTCTGCAGGTAAGAAGCTATACGAAACCAATGCCAAAGCTGTCAATATGTTACTGGGAAGTCTCTCAAAATCATAATTTGTCAAAGTCATGCAGCTCAAGGCAGCTAAAGAAATATGAGACAAAATCATTCAGAGCTATGAAGGAGACTCTCAGGTAAAACATGCTAAGCTTCAAACTCTCAGAATTCAATACGAAACTCTTAAGATGCATAGTGATGAGAGTGTTGCTAGTTACTTTTTACGTATAGATGAGATTGTTAATTGTATAAATAATTTGGGTGAAGAGATAAAGGAAGTTACTTTAGTTGAGAAACTTTTGAGATCTTTTTCTTATAAATTTGAGTCAAAAGTGTTTGCCATAGAAGAAAAACAAGATCTTCAAACTATTACTGTGAGTCAACTCCATGGAATCCTAATTGCCTTTGAAATGAGAAAAGGAGGTCCATTAGATATGAGAGAAGCCGCTTTTAAAGCGTCAGCAAAGGGAAAAGAAAAGGAAGAACACAATGAATCAGAACACATTTCAGAAGAAGAAGATGAGGTAAATTTTGTTAAGAAGCTTCAACGGGGTTCCAAAAGATTCAGAGGTAAGCTACCTTTCAAATGCTTTGCTTGTGGTAGAGTCAGCCATTATGCTGCCAAATGTCCTCATAAAGATAAATATGAAAAAGGAAAGGAATATGCAAAAGGAAATAGAAAATAGGTTGTGAATAGAAGGAGTTACTATACGCATGAAGATAGTGATGGCTTATCCAATAGTGATGTAGATGAAACTGGCCAAGATTATAGACTACTAATGGCTTATGACAATGATGATTTCTTGGATACCTTAGAAGAGGAAGACATTCTTGATGAAATTACTAAACTCAAATCTGTTTAGAAGAAAAGAATATGATCATCGATACCTTGACTCAACAACTCACTGAAAGAGAAAAACACAATGAAAATCTAGAATGTGAAATTGTGGGTCTAAGAAAAGAACTTGAGAAGACAAAATCTCTTAATCTTAGATTTTCTAAAGGATCTGAAACTTTAAATGAAATCATCAAAGTTCATCATTCTCCTCTGATCAAGACAGGTCTTGGATATACTGAAGAATCATCTCAATCACAAAAGCCATCAACCTCCACCAGAAGTTATCTTAATGCAAAAAAGACCAGTGAACAGTATGTCAATCGTCAGCAAAGGCCTAAAATTACTCATTAGGTAAATCATACTCAATTTAATCCAAGGATGAATATCAGTGGAAGCTTCAACCAACAGGTAAACAATGCCAAAAGATTCTATAATCGCAAAAACTTCTTTAATGGGCAATGTTTTTCATGTCATAACTTTGGGCATAAGGCTTCTCAATGTGTTGCTTACAAAACCATCATGACTAGAGAAGCACGAAATCAAAAAGGTGTAATAGGAATCAAGAAAAGTTCATATAATAACTTTTCTCCTCTTGAAAATGAAGTATAATGTTCGATATGTAACAAATTTGGTCATGAAGAATCTGAATGCAGGAGCATATTTTGGCCATCACTTCAAAAGGAGAAACATCATTAAATCCTAAGATATGGAGAAAGAAGGAATCTCAATCAGAAAGATATGGCTTAGCTCTGTATGCAGAAGGACAAGAAAACCAGTGGTACATCGACAACAGATGCTTCAAACGCATGACATGTGATAAAGAGAAACTTCATTCATATAATGCTTTAGAAAAAGAAAAGAATATCTCATTTGGAAATGACACTCCAGTTATCATTAAAGGTAAAGGTTCTGTCTTCCTGAAAGAAAAGGTTAAAGCTGGAAATGTCATATATGTATATGGTTTAAGGCATAACCTGTTGAGTATCATTCAAATGTGTGATCAAGGAAATGAAATTGTGTTTCGATCAAACAGAAGTGTGGTTCATGAGCTTGATACAAGAAAGACCATGATTAAAGGAAAAAGAACTCCAAACAACTTATACATACTCAAAGGAGGACAACAACAATTCTATCTAAGAAAAACCGATGAAAACTGGCTATGACATAGAAGATTGGGACATCTAATCTTTTCTCAAGTAAGAAAAGCATGCAGTCTCAAGGCAGTTCGTGATCTTCTAGATATCAGCGTCCCATAAAATACCATATGCAAACCATGTCAAGTCGGTAAGAAAACTAGAGTTCACTTCAATGAAAAAGAAGGATCAACAAGTAAGCCTCTTGAACTCATCCATATTGATTTATGTGGACAAACAAGGAAAAAGTCACCTCGTGGAGAAGAATACTTTATTTTATTTATTGATGATTTTTCCAGGATGTGTTGGATAGGTCTACTAAAGCATAAAGATGAAGCATTGAAAAGTTTAAAGCCTTCAAAGTTTTAGTTGAAAATGAATCAGATCGAAAAATAAAATGTCTCAGATCTGATTGAGGGGGAGAATTCATATCAGACGAATTCTTTGACTTTTGTGAACAACATGGAATAAAGAGGAAATTCTTCGTCGCAAGAACTCCTCAGCAAAATGGCGTGGTGGAAAGAATGAACATAACAATTCAACAAATGGCTCGAGCAATGTTTGATGAGTTGGGAACTCCTACAACCTTCTGGGGTGAAGCTGCATTTTCTGCCGTGACTATTCTCAACAAAGCAAATGTTTGGATAAATAGCAATCAAACTTGTTGAAATATGGCAACAAGAATATTCCAATTTAAGTTTTCCTTGAATTAAATTTTGAATTAAAATTGAATTTAGTCTTAACAGCTACTTGGAAATAATTAATTCATTTATTTTTAAATTAATTAGTTAGAGAAATTCAAGTTAGAAGTCTTTCTGAAGTCATGAAAGAGTTATCCATTAAATTAAGGAGATAAGATTGAGTTATATTTGAGTTGTAATCAGTTAACTCAGTGTACTACGTTAAGTCTAGTTAAATTAGTTCCAAACTATTTGAGGAACTAATAGTGAGTTAACAGTCAGTTGATGCATTAATGCACTCAACTAGAGCTACTCCAGTTAACTGAAGATTCCCTCATCAGAAACTCATGCATGTCTATTATGAGAAAGACCCAGTTGATATTAATGTTCAAGGACAATGTACTATCAGTTGCATGTGTTTTCTCATGGAGAAAACTCATGCATGTAGTCAAGAATTCATCCTTGAGGATTGCACAGTTTTGAAGGCTTGTTTTTCCACTTAGTAATAGGCTAATCATCCACAAGGAACAATGCAAGGAAATAGGAGCTTGGAGGGTAGAGAGGAAGGATAGAGAGAAGCCAATATTGCATGTGAACATCTGTGAGGATTGTACTGAGAGTTGGCTAGTTGTAAGAGATAAGGCTTTGTATAATTTCTATGTATTTCCACCATGTATGATAATACAATAGTGTGGGGTTTTTATCTGAGACTTTCCCCAAAGTATTTTCATGTGTATTGTGCCATTGATTCTTCTTCTTCTAATTATATTGTTCAACTCGATCTTTAAGCTTCCACAAATTGATAGTAGAAGTAGGTTATAGTATTCTGATTTGATTTATATTGCATTAACGGGTTAACCTATCACAAATTTTCTACATGGTATCGGCGCTACGAACAGTATACTAAGAAGAGAATTCGAAGTTTGAAGTTGGGGATTGCAGGTGCAAATCAAATTCATATCATACTTCAAGGTTAGCCAATGGTGTTCTATGGCTTGAGACTCGAGTATGCCTTCAAAGATAGCTCGAATTACATAGCATGGACCGCACCTACCAGCCACTTGGATCGACACCTGGCATTGAAACCTGGCAAAGACTCCTGGTATCGACCGACAGAGGCTATCGGCATTGAGAACAGGTTATGAGCGGCAATGAGCTTCTAGCGATGACTCTCGGCTTTGTCCGTCTGTTGGACCACTTTTCCACCCCTCTATGTAGATGTGGGTAATCAATATATATTTGGCATCACCTACCTCCCTGACTGGCATTCCCTGACTAGCGTGAATGAACCTACCTGACCATATCTATCTTAATGTGTTTATTCTATGTGTATGGCGTATGAACTGAAATGGGTGAACTGTATATAATGCGCAGTAATAACTTGCTTTTGGTGTGGCGGTATCACAGCAGTCCACCCACGAGCTAAACAACTCCCTCTAGCAACACATTTAGCCATTCTCTCCTCTCGTATGGCACATGGGGAACATATCCTCTCTTTCTCGGCATGTGGTGAAAGATAGAATGGAGGTTGTATTAGAAGACAATGGCTTGAAGGAATTCATTGATCAAGAAATCCCAAAGCCAGCTTCAACTAATGCACAAGAGTTGGCTGAGTGGAAGAAGTGTGTGTCGAAGGTGAGATGGATCATCCTTGAGGGAGGTCGATACCATATTATCTCGAGTCTCCATGGGAAGGATACTCCAATTTCAATGTGGAAGACATTGAAGGACCTCTACCAGAACAATAGTGACCAGAGGAAATTGGTGCTCAAGGATAAGCTTCGAAGAATCAAGATGGAGAAGGGCGATACTATTTCCACATATCAGAACAATTTCACCACCTGCAAAGATGAGCTTGGTAGTGTGGGAATAACTACTGCCGAAGATGATATGGTGAGCCTCGCTCTCCTTGGCCTTCCAAAGAGTTGGAATAACTACTAGGACTCTGTGAATGGAAGGGAGAAACTGCCAGATTGGGAACAACTATGGTCATACCTTATGCAGGAGGAGATCAGGAGGAGCACATGAGATGGTTCTTCATCCAAGAATGATGATGAAGAAAATTTGGCCTTAGCAAGTGAGGCAAGGAAAGGGAAGGGGAAGGCTTCCCATTTCAAATCGAATTCTTCTCATGGAGGGAAGAAGGGTGACATGTCTAAAGTAAGATGGTTTAATTGTCACAAGATGGGACATTATGCGACTAATTTCCCATTGAAGAAGTCCAAGAAGGGATCCTCGAAAGGATTGGAAGGCGAGGCATTAGCCTCTCAGTTCGAAATGGACTTTACCCTCATTGCATGCATGGTGTCATCGATAATGGGTTGCATCTGGTATCTTGACAGTGGAGCCTCATTCCACATGACCCATGATAAAAATTTATTCAGCGCCTTGGAGGAGAAAGACATCAAGATGTGCATAGAGATGGGTGACGAAGAAAGGTATAGTGTTTCAGGAGTGGGCACAGTTGCTTTTTAGAGGGAGCATGGATCTCCTCTCACCTTGACATATGTGATGTATGTGCCTGGACTGAAGAAGAACTTGGTATTGGTCGTGATATTGGAGGACAAAGGCTACGATGTTGTCTTGAGTAAAGGAAAGGCGTTCCTAAGACACATAGCCACGGGTCAAACCAAGAGGATAGGGATTCAGGTGAAGAAACTCTATAAACTAGAGGTAGATGATTGTGCAGAATTGAGTACGAAAGAAGAATTGGTGAAAGACAAGACATTGATGAGTTGTGGCATAGGCGGTTGGGCCATTTGCATCATGGGGCTTTGAAGATAATGCAACAGATATCTACAAGACTTCCCAAAGGTAAACTTGAGCAAGTTAACACATGCAAAGGTTGTACCTTGGGAAAGTACACCAAGTCTTCCTTTCATGATCGAGACAGTCGAGCAGAGGCTATCTTAGAGCAAGTTCATACTGATTTGTGTGGACCATTCTCGACGGAATCCATAGCGAAGCAAAGGTATTATGTGATTTTCATTGATGACTATTCTCGTAAATGCTAGATTTATTTCATGCAGAAGAAGGACCAAACTTTCACAAAGTTTTGTGATTTCAAAGCTTTGGTCGAGAAAGAGTCAGGGAAGAAGATCAAGGCCTTGAGAAGTGACAATGGTGGAGAATATGTCTCTCAATAGTTTAAGGAATTTTGTGCAGCAGAAGGAATTAAACGAGAGTTTATGGCACCTCATAACCCACAACAGAATGGGGTGGCCGAGAGGAAGAACAGAACTGTTGTAGGGGCAACACGGGAAATGCTGCATGACCAAGGCCTACCACTTCACTTTTGGGCTGAGGCATGAAACACAACAGTCTATTTGCAAAATAGAAGCCTGCATCACATACTTGGGATGAAGACACCAGAGGAAGCTTTCTCCGGTAAGAGACCAGATGTGGGTCACTTTAGGATCTTTGGCTCATTAGTATATTGCCATGTGACAAAGGATGCATGGAAGAAGCTTGAGCTGAAAACAGAGTTTGGGATATTTGTGGGGTACATTGATACACCTCACAACTATCGGGTGTACTTTCCCACTAGTCAGAGGACAGTGGTTCGCAGAGATCTCAAGTTTGATGAGCAGAAGGTCATGCGAGTTTCCTTTGAGAGGGAGCTCCAACTACAGGGTGTGGAGGAACTGTTGGTTCCTAAGGAGGAGGAGGAGCCTCAGACTAATGCAGAGCAGCCACATGCAGAGGTTCAAGGAGTGGAGACATCCACTCAAGCAGAGTCTTCCAGAGATGGATGGAAGTGCACAAGAGAAGCTAACAGATTGTTGGAGGATGCGAGAGAGAATGTGGGAGCACCATATTCTCAGCACAGACAAAGGAGGTCACTTGAGAGGTACATTGGATACATGGCCCTTGCTAGGGAATGTGCTGAGACCGAGCCATCTTCCTTTGAGGAAGCAATGCAACAACCAATTTGGGTTGATGCTATGGTGGAGGAGTATGAATCCATAGTTCGTAACAGTTTTTGGGACATGGTTCCGAGACCGGAGAACAAGTCAATTGTGAGTTCCAATTGGATTTACAAGATAAAGCAAGTTGTTGATGGTAGTGTGGAGAAGAATAAGGCAAGATTTGTTGCCCGTGGCTTTTCACAGGTCGAGGGGATTGACTATGATGAGACTTTTGCTCCTGTCGCAAGGTACTCATCTATCAGATCTATGTTGGCACTATCAGCACAGATGGGTTGGAAGATCCATCAGATGGATGTGAAGATTGCATTCCTCAATGGCTAGATTGAGGAAGAGGTGTACATAGAGCAGCCATAAGCTTTTGAGACCTTCAATTGTGAGTCGCATGTGTGCCGACTCAAGAGAGCGTTGTACGGGCTGAAGCAAGCACCTCATGCTTGGTACACCACGATAGACAACTACTTGACCGGGTTGGGCTTCACAAAGAGTGAAGTGGATGCGAACTTGTACCACATTGTGGTGAAAGGTAAACTGTTGATCATCGTACTTTATGTTGATGATCTCATATTGACTGGTAATGATCAGTTGATCATGTCTTGCAAGGAGGACCTTGCAAGAGAATTCGAGATGAAAGACATGGGTTTCATGCATTACTTCCTTGGCATGGAAGTGTGGTAGAAGGATGGGGAGTTGTTTGCGTCTTAGGGAAAGTATGCCAACGAGATACTCAGGAGATTCTACATGGATAAGTGCAAGCCCATGCAGACTCCTCTAGCAGGTAACTGGAGGAAGGATATTGCTACTTCAAGAGAAGTGGTAGAGGCTACCATGTACAGGAAACTTGTGGGTTCACTGACGTACTTAATGAACACACGACTAGATATGTGCTATGTGGTGAACCATCTGAGTCAAGCGATGGTTCAGCCTACCAAGATGTTTTGGAAGGCAGCAAAGAATGCATTGAGATACCTCAGAGGCACATCTCAGTATGGATTATGGTACAGACAGACAGAGGGAGTGAAACTACATGGCTTCACTGATGCAGATTGGGCAGGGAGTCCATTAGATCAGAAGAGCACATTAGGACGGATTTTCAACCTGGGGTCAACGACAGTTTCTTGGTACAACAGGAAACAGAGGTCGGTTGTGCTCAGCTCGGCAGAGGTAGAATACATGGCTGTAAGTCAGGCAGCATGTGAGGCCATCTGGATGCGGAAAATCCTAGTTGGTTTGTTTGATCAGAGGATGGATCCAACTGTGATCTATTGTGATAATCAGAGTTCTATCAAACTCTCTGAGAATCTAGTATTTCATGATAGGTCCAAGCATATCGACATCCGGTATCATCATATCAGAGACTGTGTTGCGAGGAGGATCATGTTGTTGCAGTATATTTTGACAGAGGAGCAAGATGCTGACATTTTGACAAAGGCATTGTCAAAGTGTAAATTTGAGTTCCATAGAGACAAGATCGCGGTGGCAGATAATCCCTTTCTTGTTGAGAGGGAGTGTTGAAATATGGCAACAAGAATATTCCAATTTAATTTGTCCTTGAATTAAGTTGTGAATTAAGATCAAATTTAATCTTAACAGCTACTTGGTAATAATTAATTAATTTATTTTTAAATTAATTAGTTGGAGAAATTCAAGTTAGAAGTATTTCTGAAGTCATACAAGAGTTATCCCTTAAATTAACGAGATAAGATTGAGTTATATTTGAGTTGTAATTACTTGACTCAGTTTACTAAGTTAAGTCTAGTTAAATTAGTTCCTAACTGTTTGAGGAGCTAATAGTGAGTTAACAGCCCGTTGATGCATTAATGCACTCAACTAGTGCTACTCCAGTTAACTAAAGATTCCCTCATCAGAAACTCATGCATGTCTATTATGAGAAAGACCTAATTGAGATTAATGTTCAAGGACAATGTACTATCAGTTGCATGTGCTTTCTCATGGAGAAAACTCATGCATGCAGTCAAGGTTTCATCCTTGAGGATTGCACAGTTTTGAAGGCTTGCTTTTCCACTTGGTAATAGGCTAATCATCCACAAGGAACAGCGCAAGGAAATAGGAGCTTGGAGGGCAAAGAGGAAGTCTAGAGAGAAGCCAAGATTGCCTATGAGAATCTGTGAGGATTGTACTGAGAGCTGGCTAGCTGTGAGAGCTAAGGATTTGTATAATTCCTATGTATTTCCACCATGTATGATAATACAATAGTGTGGGGTTTTTATCTGAGACTTTCCCCAAAGTATTTTCATGTGTATTGTGCCATTGATTCTTCTTCTTCTAGTTATATTGTTCAACTCGATCTTTAAGCTTCCACAAATTGATAATGGAAGTAGGTTATAGTATTCTTCTTTGATTTATATTGCATTATTGGGTTAACCTATCACATATTTTCTACAAAACTCCATATGAACTTTGGTATGGTAAGCCTCCTACTATAAAACACTTTAGAGTGTTTGGAAGAAAATGTTTCATCAAAAGGACTGATGAAAAACTTGGTAAGTTTGAACCGAGAGCAGATGAAGGAATTCTTCTTGGTTATTCATCCATAAGTAAAGGATACAAATTTTATAATAAAAGACTTCGGAAAATTATTGAAAGCATTGATGTCATAATTGATGAAGCATGCAGAAATCCGGAAAAAATGAAATCAACTGAGGAATATGACAGTGAGGAAGTTGGGGAATGTTTTCCTGCATCAAATCAAAATGATATAGAAGAAGCAACCAATGAAGCACCAGAAGAATATACAATAGACAGGGAAAATACTCCATCCAGGGATGTTCAAAAGAATCATCCAGAATCTCAAATTCTAGGAGAAAAGGGGGCTAGAGTAAAGACAAGAAGAACTCTTACAGAGACCTCAAGCTATCTAACATTACTATCCTCCACGAACCTCAGAATGTAAATGAAGCCTACAAAGATGAATGTTGGGTCAAGGCCATGGATGAAGAACTTGACCAAATTGAAAAGAATGATACTGGGGAGTTAGTTCTTAGACCTCATGATAAAAATGTTATAGGAACAAAATGGATATTTAAGAACATGCTGAATGAAAATGGAGAAGTTATTAGAAACATGGACAGACTTGTTTGTAAAGGGTATTCTCAACAAGAATGTATATATTTTGAAGAAAATTTTGCACCTGTTGCTAGACTTGAAGCCATAGGGATGTTTCTTTCTCTTTCTAGTTTTAGAAAATTCAAAGGATATCAAATGGATGTAAAAATCATCCTTCCTTAATGGAGATTTAGAAGAAGAATTTTATATTGAACAACTAGAAGGATTCATTCTTGGAAATGATGCAAAATTTGTATGCAAGCTTAAAAAGGCTCTCTATGGTCTGAAAGAGGCTCCAAGGGCTTGGTATTACTGCCTTGAAAAATATCTACAAAAACAAGGTTTCACAAAAGGCTATGTAGATAACAATTTATACACAAAGGTTGAAAATGATAAATTGCTAATTATTGTTGTTTATGTTGATGATATCATCTTTGGTAGCAATGAAGAATCCATGAGTCAAAATTTTGCTTCAGTAATGTAGCAAGAATTTGAAATGTCCTTACTTGGTGAACTTCAAGAAAATCCAAAACAACATTCCTATAGGTCCTCAACCTTGGGTGTTTGGTAGAGTATTCCCCTTTAATATGTTTTATTATTAGTTCAGAATCTCCATGAATTGAAATTCTCTTGGCACCTAGATTCTTTAAAAGTTGTAACCCTAAAATTAAGGCTTCATATTCAGCAATGTTGTTAGTACATTGAAATTTTAGCTTATATGAATGGCCTTCTGAGTGACGAGTTTGTGAATTTGAAACCCATACACATGGCCCTGATCCTTCTTCATAAACAACCCCATCAAAACTTAAATTCCATAAAGGTTCAATTTGTTTATCATGCTCTATCATATCTGTTTTGCATTTCTCAATCTCACACAAATCAGTTTTTGCATTGGCAATTGTTCATATATGTTTCCATCATTGTACAAAATAAAAGAATCAAGGTCTGAATGGATTGAATATAGGATAATTGTGGGGTTTTTCCTTACGAGTAACCACAAATTTCATAAGCTTTTCCCTGTACAGTCTCCTCTACTCACCAAACACTAGAATGTAGCATAGGTCATATCAATTTGGAGGGTCCCTTGGAGTTTAGCTCCCCATGAGAGAGACAGTAACATGATGTATTTAGGAGGCATGTTAACAAAAACTATATCCATCACCATGCTCTTGGCTGGTATTTGTACTAAGTTAACACATAAATCCTTAATGAGTCCAAGGCATTTTACTTTACTTGAATCAAACAAATACAGATCCTTGTATCATCTAGTGATATCTAGTCCCAATTTTTCCATGATAACCTTAGGCATGAGATTGTGAGAGGCCTCTAAGTCAAGCATTGCGTTGTGTAAAATTTAATCACGAATGTTTAAACTAATGTAAAAAGGAGGTACATATCCATCTTGGAGTTTTCCATCAACTTGAGGACTGGACATTATTTCTGGTTGATCATCAGATACTTTTATTGTATTTGTATCTTCTCCTATATTTAAGGCTTTCATCTCTTGTGATCTATATGCAGTTTTATTCATAAGTTTTGTTAGAGGAATGGATAGTTTAAGTTTTTCCAATTCATGTTCTATATTGAATGATGTTTGAGTATTGTTTAAATTGAGGGAATCTTGTTTTTCAACCAAGTCCTTTTGGGAAACATCTATTTGTTGGCTTGTAGAGGGACTATCAGTTTGTGTTGCTTTGAATACAATATCATATGTTTTTTGGGTTGGAACATCTGCATTCTTTTTAGCATGAATGTCAAGATTTTTCTTAGTAGGGGTATCAAGTACCTTTTTATTGGGAGTATCAACATTCTTTTTAATGGGATTATCGATTGTTTTCCTACTCCTTAGATTATATTGCCTATGGACTTCCATAACTGTATTTTCAAAACCTTTCTTATAATCTTCGGATTCCTTGGGATCTACTTCATCCTGTGACAGTAGGAATAGGACTTGTTCATGTTGAGTAAGCAATGTAGAATCATTGTCATTTACTCCCATTAAGTTGATTTGAGTATCATTCATGTCTTCAGCTATTTCTCCCTCATCATCTGTATAGTTCTCTCGAAATGGAGGTCTAACCTACTGATTTGGACCTTTTTGTTCCCATTGTTTGATCTGGGGTGGGTTTCTCCTAAAATTGGGATTTCTGATTTGGGGAGTAGGTTGGTTTTCTCTAGGAGGAGACCTATCAGTTTTACTTATCCTATCCATCTCTCCATGGGTCTAAGTAGATTATCAATTTTATATTAGATGGAGAGAAGGAGGAAGGTTCCTCTTTGATAGTAACCCTTCTTTCAGTTTTTAATTTGTCTCTTTTGGTTAATAAATTAGCCTCGACTTTAAGGGCATTAGCTTAATCTGAATTATTCAATAGAAAGTTGAAGGAGATAATTTGTTTAGACGTACACTCTGATCCTGGTTATGAATAATTTCAATGTTTTCAACTAAGATTAAGTAAAAGAATTCTTAATTTCTCTTTACTTAATTGAAATCTTTTCTCTTCTTCTTACTCATTTCACTTAAAATTAAAGAATCCAATTAGTTTGGCTACCTCTCCCTGTGAAATCTATCTGCAAAATACTGAAATTGATCCATACTTTAAGGAACAGACTCAACCCAATGGTAATCTAGACATCAACCAACCATACAATACAAACCAATTCACAAATCAAACCTTAAACTTCATAACTAGCCTAAGATCTAAAAACAAACAAATCTAAATTTTACAGAGAGATCCCTCTCTGAAGTTGGCAAGGCTAGATCCCAGCTTCCAAAGTGGTTTTGTGGTTACCTGTTAAGATTAGGTGTGTTCTATGCTAGAGCAATTTATTTAAATTTTCACAGTTAGCAATCACATCAGCATTACGATAAACTGCAGATAGAACATAAATATAAAACGCAGAAGACAAGCCAAGACAAGAGGACACAAGATATGGTGCGAGCCAGGGAAAAACCCCACAATGTGTGGGGAAACCCTTTGATCAAAACTTCTTTTATCTTTTAAGTTCAACAGAGAAAGAGAGAGAGAGAGAGATAATACATTTACAACAGAATTCAACACTTTGACTTATCTGGATCTGAGCATAGTTTATTTCCTATAACAATGAGATCAGTTGAAGACATTCTGCTTCAACTGAATCTCCCAGGTGACGACTTCACCTATCCATTTCGTTCATCTACTGCACCTTACCGTGTAGCACCATCATGCTGCATCACGCATCTTCATGCTGTTCATGATCATTGTACTGCCCATACATCGAATTGTCCATGACTTCATACTTCATGCTGCCCATGTGTCATGCTACTTCATGATTTCATCATACAACCCATACTTGTGATTACTAACCATGACAAGTGTATATATAATCATGGCTGCCCAACGTATATACATGTCCAATGTATATATATAACTTATGTACTATATCATATATTCTCCAGCGATTACTGCCCATCATCTGTATAGTCTAGCGTATATATAAAGACCATACACATCAAGACCAGATACATATTAAGACCCTATATACTACTGGAGCAAGATCATACATATCGAGACCCTGTCATATAACGCTGATGCCATACATCTTTGTATCAATTTTCACACCAGAGCAATATCACATACCATCACAGTATCGCGATCATATGCCATTGATGGATGTAATCATATGCCATTATAACCAGGGATATCATGCGAATGTCATACCACATCAAAGAGACGAATGTGAGACCATATACCAATGCGATTGTATAAAACCTCCGCAGCCTTGGTGAATATACATAAGAGACATTTGCATACTCTGTTTGTATATATAAGAGTCTTTGGCATCCTCTGCGTGTATATATATAACCTCTGCGATGTGTACAGGACCTCTATGACTTATATAACATTGCATAAAACGTCCGCGGCTAATATCACTCCTCTGCGATGCATACAAGACTTTTGCGATGTGTATAGGACCTCTGTGAGTTATATAATATTGTATAAAACTTCCGCGGCTAATATAACTCCTCTGCGATGCATACAAGACTTCTGCGACGTGTACAGGACCTCCATGACCTATATAATATTGTATAAAACTTCTGCGGCTAATATAACTCCTCTGCAATGCATACAAGACTTCTGCGATTTGAATTGATGCCATAACATGATATGTGAACTCAAAAATGCCAGGTCATTATCCATAGATGCAAGAGTCCTGAAGTGTTAATTTTGCTTCATTGCATTGGTTTCATAACTGTGTACATATCCATATTATATGACTGCGTTGAATGCCTACGTGTAGAGTATAGGGCATGCTGTGCGTGTAACATGTTTGCTGCATTGTATGCCTACGTGTAGTAGGGCTAGCTGTGCATGTAAAATTTTTGTTGCGTATATAGCTAGGGCATCATCCACGCATAAGCTATGGCATCATCAAATATATCTTCTTGTGTGTCTCTCCTTCACCAAAAACCCAAGACGTGGTGAGGAGAAGATCACACGAAGAGTGTGTAAATGATATCAAATCCTCATCTATTTATACCACAACGAGGATGATAAATAGACACGTCGGTTGGGCTTCTAGAGCCTACATAAGGGCTGGTCGGCTTGATAATAATTACATAAACAAAATAAATTCATATCTCCATAAATACTTATCGGAATCGGATGATATTTGGATCAATCCTACACCTCTCGACGAGAGGGATCCAATAAAAATATCAGCTGCCATAAATAAGCTGACCCACATGGAGTTTGGCCCTAGTTGCCAATTTAACACTCCCTCTCAACTAGGGAGAACTCCATCCATTGATCCATAAGTCCGACTGTAGTATCTCTGCCATCAGTGCCCTGCACTGTTCTGCCCAACTCTGCTCAGCTCTGTTGGCTCTGCTCTACTCTGCTCTGCTCTGCTGGCTTTGCTCTACTCTGCTCAGCTCTGCTGGCTCTGCTCTGCTCAGTGCTGCTGGCTCTGCTAGCTCTGCTAAGCTTTGATAGCTCAGCTCTGCTCAGCGCTGCTGGCTCTGCTAACTCTTCTCAGCTCTGCTGGCTCTGCTGGTTCTGGTTTGCTCAACTCTGCTCAGTGCTACTGAACTATGAAGAAGAAGAATTGATGGAGAATGTCTCATACCATTCTCCATTGACACGAAGTCAGACTCAGAGTGCATACCACTGGTCCCAGACCAGTCTCAACCGACCCAAAGTCAGCGTCATAGTAGGTACCACTCCTACTACTGGTCTCAGACCAGTATCGCAGTCTCAGAGAGTGTACCACTGGTCCCAGACCAGTATCGCAGTCTCAGAGAGTGTACCACTGGTCCTAGACCAGTCTCAGCGGACCCGAAGTCAGCGTCATAGAATGTACCACTCTCACTGGTCCTAGACCAGTACTGCACTGACACGAAGTCAGTCTCGAAGTATGTACCACTGGTCCCAGACCAGTCTCAGCCGACCCGAAGTCAGCGTCATAGTATGTACAACTCCTACCACTGGTCCCAGACCAGTATCGCAGGCTCAGAGAGTGTACTACTGGTCCCAGACCAGTCTCAACCGACCCGAAGTCAGTGTCATAGTATGTACGACTCTCACTGGTCCCAGACTAGTATCATTGATCCCAGATCAGTGGAGGACATCCTAGCGTGGGGAGTACGATAGATACAACGATGCATCCATCGGTAATACTATGGTCCCTAACTTCATTTCCCTGCTCATTGATCAGATGAGAGGTACTTCCCATGAGTCCTAGACTGCATGGGTAGGATGCCTCGACAGGAGAACTTAATCAATCCTGTCCTCATAGGAGAACACATCAATCCTGCTACAATTGCCATGGAAAACACATCAATCCAGGCTGCCATGGAGAACACATCAATCCAGGCCTCACAGAAGAACACATCAATCCTGCTACAATTGCCATGGAGAACACATCAATCCAGGCCTCACAGGAGAACCAATCATCCTGCTACACAAGAGAGCGAATCATCTTGTCCCACAAGAGAGCGAATCATCTTGTTCCAGCGCGCACCACCAGGGGAGGGTGAGTCACCCTGTGGTCGTATGTTGCTCCATTAGAACTCCAAGCCCCCCAAAGCTCCCAGAGCTCAATGTATGCAAAATGTAGGACCCTTTTACAAAGGTCTCTCGACGACTCCAAGTCACTCGGGAAAATCACAAATTTGGTCTTTCCTCAGGGCTCTGTCTTGTACATCATCTCAGTGCGATGGAGCCTCCTTGATCATCGACTTACCATATCCCAGATAAGGCAGTATTTGATGTCTATCTGCTGGAGCAATTGTCAAATACGTGATTCCTCAATAATCGAATCCCATCTCTGGTTGTCACAAAAAATCACAGTGGTATTCATCATATGTACAACATCTCACTGAAGAGCTTCAGAAACCAGATTGCCTCACAGAAGGCCATACTATTAGCAATGTATTCTGCCTTGGTGGTGCTCAGAGTCACCGACTTCTACTTCCTGCTCATCGAGGCAGATTCCAAAGAGAAACAACACTGAGAAGTGCTCTAGTGATCCTCCATACTGCCTGCCCACTCATCATTTGAATAATCATGTGGTTTCATATTTCCGACAGTGTATCTCAATTCATGAGAGATTGTGCCCTGAAGATATCTTAGAAGATTCTTGGCACCAATCTAGTGAGGCTCAACCAAATATGAGCTCACCATGCTAACTGCAACACAGATGTCCAGACATAGATTCTCCAAGAACATCAACGCGAATGAGTTTATGAAACTCAGAGGCATTTCCCAAATCTGGTCCGACATCATTACCATATAACTTCTGAAAGTTAAGATCCTCGAGGCAGTCACAAGCTTGCAACTTATCTTCCCACATTTAGAATCCAACTCCCTCTGTCTCCTATAAATGAGAGGGTTTGCACCTGTCAGACATAGGTGTCGGTACGAGAGGTTTATCATCCACAACCTTCGAGTAATGGTTTGGATCGGTTTCACTCCTAGTGAATCTCAGTTGCATTAGATAGCTATCAATCCTCTCATACTATGCCCGAGGTGTTTTTCTTCAAGCCATAGAGGGCTTTCTTCCACCTATACACATGAGATTCCTTGATCATGATTCTCAAACTCCTCGGGTTGTTCCAAACCTGTGAACCTGCTGCATGAGGGGAATGGTCCCCTTATAATATTTTCCTTCGATACATGTACCTTCATGGTTCTTTTTGAATTCAAGCATCCTAGTCACCATCTGACTACAGACCTCCGGTGCTGAGTCAATGGACATGGTCCCCAGTGGACTTCCTGCAACTTGATACAACTCTGAACTCAAAAACATCTTTAAAAGATCTATTTTCAAACACGTACCTTTCCATCGATAAGTGCCACCCTGTAACCTTTGACTTCCATTTCCAAGATGGACATCAGGTTCGATCAGGTACATAAAAGAGATTTTGGGGTTCCTTGCTTTCATGGAAGAGTCGACCATTTCCTTGATGACCTGCATTACCAGTCATTCTTTTGATCATTGAAGATGTCCCAGGAATGATTGTTATCTTCATCAAGAGATGTGTCTCTGCCATTCGGACACTCCTTCGCATAACGGCTGAACTTATTTCAACAAGGCATCTGCCTTTCCTTCCACCCTTAGATCCGAACTTCCCAATGAAGTGATCTTAAGATGGACCATCAGAATCTTCTTCTGCGCCATTCTAATATCATTCTCTGCTTTGACTTCACCCTAGGTGAATTATGAGGAACCCATTGATCCTTCTGTCTTGTCCCAACTGTCTTCGATGATTTCTCTTTCACTCTTGCTTGGGTATTGTCTTCACCTCAGATTTGATACCATGTTAAGATTAGGTGTGTTCTATGCTAGAGCAATTTATTTAAATTTTCACAGTTAGCAATCACATCAGCATTACGATAAACTGCAGATAGAACATAAATATAAAACACAGAAGACAAGCCAAGACAAGAGGACAAAAGATATGGTGCGAGCCAGGGACAAACCCCACAATGTGTGGGGAAACCCTTTGATCAAATCTTCTTTTATCTTCAAAGTTCAACAGAGAAAGAGAGAGAGAGAGATAATACATTTACAATAGAAGTCAACACTTTGAATTATCTGGATCTGAGCATAGTTTATTTCCTATAACAATGAGATCAGTTGAAGACATTCTGCTTCAACTGAATCTCCCAGGTGACAACTTCACCTATCCATTTCGTTCATCTGCTGCACCTTACTGTGTAGCACCATACATCGAATTGTCCATGACTTCATACTTCATGCTGCCCATGTGTCGTGCTACTTCATGATTTCATCATACAACCCATACTTGTGATTACTAACCATGACAAGTGTATATATAATCATGACTGCCCAACGTATATACATGTCCAGCGTATATATATAACTTATGTACTATAGCGTATATTGTCCAGCGATTACTGCCCATCGTCTGTACAGTCTAGCGTATATATAAAGACCATACACATCAAGACCAGATACATATTAAGACCCTATATACTGCTGGAGCAAGATCATACATATCGAGACCCTGTCATATAACGTTGATGCCATACATCTTTGTATCAATTTTCACACCAGAGCAATATCACATACCATCACAGTATCGCAATCATATGCCATTGAGGGATGCCATTGTAACCAGGGATATCATGCAAATGTCATACCACATCAAAGAGACGAATGTGAGACCATATACCAATGCGATTGTATAAAACCTCCGGAGCCTTGGTGAATATACATAAGAGACATTTGCATACTCTGTTTGTATATATAAGAGTCTTTGGCATCCTCTGCGTGTATATATATAACCTCTGTGATGTGTACAGGACCTCTGTGACTTATATAACATTGTATAAAACCTCCGCGGCTAATATCACTCCTCTGCGATGCATACAAGACTTCTGCGATGTGTATAGGACCTCTGTGAGTTATATAATATTGTATAAAACTTCCGCGGCTAATATAACTCCTCTGCGATGCGTACAAGACTTCTGCGACGTGTACAGGACCTCTGTGACCTATATAATATTGTATAAAACTTCTGCGGCTAATATAACTCCTCTGCAATGCATACAAGACTTCTGTGATTTGAATTGATGCCATAACATGATGTGTGAACTCAAAAATGCCAGGTCATTATCCATAGATGCGAGAGTCCTGTAGCAAGCTAATCCATAGATGCAAGAGTCCTGAAGTGTTAATTTTGCTTCATTGCACTGGTTTCATAACTGCGTATAGATCCATATTATATGACTGCGTTGAATGCCTACGTGTAGAGTATAGGGCATGCTGTGCGTGTAACATGTTTGCTGCGTTGTATGCCTGCGTGTAGTAGGGCTAGCTGTGCGTGTAAAATGTTTGCTGCGTATATAGCTAGGGCATCATCCACGCATAAGCTATGGCATCATCGAATGTATCTTCTTGTGTGTCTCTCCTTCACCAAAAACCCAAGACGTGGTGAGGAGAAGATCACACGAAGAGTGTGTAAATGATATCAAATCCTCATCTATTTATACCACAACGAGGATGATGAATAGACACGTCGGTTGGGCTTCTAGAGCCTACATAAGGGCTAGCCGGCTTGATAATAATTACATAAACAAAATAAATTCATATCTCCATAAATACTTATCGGAATCGGATGATCTTTGGATCAATCCTACACCTCTCGACGAGAGGGATCCAATAAAAATATCAGCTGCCATAAATAAGCTGACCCACATGGAGTTTGGCCCTAGTTGCCAATTTAACATTATCTTTGTAGTTTCTTTAACAACCTCAGAAATTACAGAGTGATAACAACCTCTTTGCATCTATCTCCAAAGCTACTCTTTCCACAAGTGGGTCTTCCTTAAACTTGTAGCTTTGCTTCGTCTCTATGCTTTCGACAGTCTTCCTCTTAACTTTGTCTTGCACAGGTTTGCTGCTTGCTGCTCCCTGTGGTGTTGTTGCCTTGAGTGCTGCTAGCCATTCTACTGCCATGCTGACCAGTTCATTGAGCCTAGAGGAGTTATAACAATATATCCATGGGTCTTCCTCTGGCTAATGACACGCCCTGTGGATCCAAGAATAGTACACTCTCGCACAGTGGTCCCTGCATAAGCCATGTGGATCATACAGATTGAAACTCTTGGTGCCGAACTTAAACTTATTAAAGTTATTGACCTCGACATCTACGTCTTTCAAACTCCGGATTGCGTACAACCCAATTTGTAAAGGAATCATAGGCCATGGTGCCTTCTTCTCCCTGTGCAATCCAGCTGATAACCTTGTCGAGATGTGTTATGTAACCTCCTACATGACTAGCTTGTCCGTGGCAAACTTCGACAACACATGCGAAACCTTCTCCGCGTTATACATCTTGATGAAGGTTCCATCGGCTGAGGCATACCAATCTACAATGTTCAACAATGCCTCTGTTGCTGCCTGGGACATGCAAGGCGGATCTTGTTCAAAGATCATAGTGTATAGAGGGGTGATGAAGTGGTCAGATAGTCTAGTCATGACTCCTCGGTAGCTGCAATCTGAGAGCAGCTTGCAATATACGTTTACAACATTCTCTGAAAATTCCTTGTGGCAACCTTGCGGCTGCAAATCAAAACCCTAGATCACATGTGCAAGTTTCAAACCCTGCAATTTGAGACCTGTACAAAACAATCTCAATGAACCAACCTCAGAGCCATGCGAGGAAAAACAAATAAAGAAGAATGATTGATGATATCCAAATGAGGGTCACTTGACTTGTATTTATAGCCATCCAAGGGTGTCCAATTTCCTTTTGGGTTGACTTGTTCTTTTTGTGCACATGGGGGTTTGCATATTAAAATATAATTTTCCTTAACTGAATTAAATTCTTCCAAGGGATAGTAGGGGTATTCCTTGATGAGGAAGATTATTCAAAGGAGGGAATTTATCCTCGAGCTGCCAAAATTAACACTTCCTCTCAGCTAGGGAGAAATTACCGACTGCACATATGTCTCATCACAAGTATCTCATCATCATCAAATGTCGTCTTTGTTCATCTCTGCTCATATATGCTTATCCTTGCTTATATTTAAACATCCCATCTCATATCTTCTTATCCCTACTTATCTCTACTTATATGCTAAACACTCTCAAATCTAAAAGAAGAAGAATTTGATATTGGAGGGGAGTCCAAGCTACCACCCTCTATCCATCGGGGAGAACATCTCAACCCGTAATCCAATGACAATGAGGAAGGTCCTATGGGACACTCTCACCTCAAATCATCTCATAGCGGAGCATACGTCTTCCACCCTATGTCGAGCAATAGGTGAGGTACAATATCTCATCCATCCTATTGTTTCCTGATCTTCCCAACAATGACCCTCAAGAGTCATGTGGTAAAACACCTTGCATCATAATCCAACTTGGGTGAGTGTTGGGTCCCTATAATACTAGTGATTACCCCATTACTATTATAGTTATACCCCTTATTTATATTGTTGTGCCCCTATTACCCCCATGTTGTTATTTATGTGCCCCATGGAATCCCTCTATTGTTATTTTCGTGGCTTTATATTATTATTGTTAGGTCGGCTAGATTATATTGTGACTCCTTAGACTCCTATATAGAAAGGAGGTTTTGTCATTTGTATCATCAAAGAATTGTTCATTTATGTAATGTAAAGGAGGTTGCCCCCTCGAAGAGGTTGAATTATAAGGCGTTGATCTATCTTTTCTTGAGCTGGTTTCATAACATTTGGTATCAGAGCTTTGGATTCTAGGGTTTCGCTGCTCCAAACAGGTCATCGTGGAATTTTCACTATAAAAATTTTTTCTGTGACGTTTCAGAAGTCGCAAAAAAGACCCATTTGAGAAGAAATCACGCTTAACCTTGGGTGAGAATTTCAGAGCTTTTCGCGCGATATTTGTGGAGATATGATCTGAGGAAGTTGGTCTTTTTGCAGACTCCTGAATTACATTCAAAACAGGTGACCTGGGGAAAATCGTCATAACTTTCTCTCTGGGGATTGAATTGAAATTTTGTAAGAAGTCACAGAAAGAGGACGGATTGTAGTTTCTTGTATGCATGTTTCAGATCCAAAGATCAAACCAGTGAATCGTGGCACATCGTACAAGTTCGCTCTACTGAACTAGTCTATAAGAAAGTCACTGTGGGAGATTTCACATAACTCTTCCTTGGAGAATCCAATTTGGGTCAGACTTGTGGCATTGGAAAGAGGACACAGAGGGCTACTACAGCTCACAAATTCAGAACTAGATGATTGGAAAGTACAGAGATACATCAGAGGCAATATCGAGCTCCTACAAAGTGAAAAAAGGTGTGTAGATTTTCTTAAATTTTGCTTAAGCTTGGTTTGAAAATTTATTTTGAAGGAATTCAAAGGGCATAGTAGAGCATTATTATCGGTAACTGATGCCCAGAGGAAAGAAAATGCAAACACCTAGTAAGGAACCTGAAAGCTCTAGCATGACTCATGAAGAAGAGGAAGAAATGCAACATGATATATCAAAATTACAAGACCAAGTGCAACAACTGTCCCTTGCACAAAAAGGAACAGAATCTAAGATGGATGGTTTAAAGAAAGATGTAGAAGCTAAGATGGATGGTTTAAAGAAAGGTGTAGAAGCTAAGATGGACTGTTTAAAGAAAGGCGTAGAAACTAAGATGATTGACGTGGAAGCTAAGATGGATGATTTGAAGATAGATTTGAAGATAGACATGGACGAATTGAAGATAAATATGAATAAGTTGCTACAAGAAATGGTCCCTAAGGGTGAAAGGGTACTAAAGGAAACTCATGATGAGAACAAAAGAAATGTTAATCATGATTCCATAGACGCTAATGTTGGATCGAAGACTCACCATATTCCAAAAATCGATATGAGGAAGTTTGATGGCAAGGATCCCGCCACATGGATATTACAGATGGAGCAATTCTTCGATCTCAATAATGTGCAAAACACACAAAAGGTACGTATGGAAACTGTATATTTGGAACCAAATCAGTTTGTATGGTATCAATGGCTTTGCTCTCGTAAACAATTTATCACTTGGGCAATTTTTACGAAAGAATTGATAGCACATTATGAAGATACAAAAAGCAACACTTTTTTTAGCCAATTGATAAGTCTCAAACAAAAGGGTTCAGTAATGGAGCACATTGAGGAGTTCCAAAAATTGAACATAAGGGTAAAAGATATTCCAGAGGAGCATAGGATTGATGTGTTCATAGGGTCTTTAAAGGATAATATCCAACATGATGTTCGCCTTTGGGAACCTGATTCATTAGAGAAGGCATTCAGGTTAGCAAGAAAAATGGAAAGCAAAATTATGGCAACCAGGAAGCATACCACTCACAACTATAAAGACGGAAGTGTTGTTGCCCCTAGTCTTCCACAACCTATAAGGTTGACACCACAACAATTGGAAGAAAAAAGAGCAAAAGGGCTTTGTTACAGTTGTGATAGCAAATACACTAAAGGTCATAAGTGTGCTGAGAAGAAATTATTCTACATAGATTGTGAAGAGGAAGAAGAAAAGGAGCAAGAAAGGTCAAAAGAAGAAGATATACTCCAGGAACAAAGCCTAGATGAAGAACAAATAAATCCGACCATATCTTGTAATGCATTGGCGGGAATTACCACTCCTCAAACCATCAAGATAGAAGGACAAATCAAGAAGAAAAAGGTAATAGTGTTGATTGATTCAGGAAGCACCCACAATTTTATTCATTGTAGGGTAGCAAAAGAATTGAATTGCTTCCTATATCCAGCACCAGAGTGTCAAGTGATGATTGCAAATGGAGGAACAATAAATTGCTCTGGAAAGTGCCATAATATCAAGCTATCCATGGGAGAATATGTATTGACTAGCCCAATGCTTTCCATTCCAATGGGAGGTGTTGATGTTGTACTAGGAGTCCAATGGCTACAATCCTTGGGTACAATAGCTTTTAATTTTCAAGAACTTTTCATCAAATTTTCTACGGAAGGAAAGGAAGTTGAATTAAGGGGTATTGCAGGGAAACCAGGAAAGATAATCAGCTCTAATGGTATGACAAAGCTTCTAAAAAAGGAGCAAAGAGGTGTAATTGCACAATTATGTTCGCTAGATGTTTCCACATTGGAATCATCTATTTCTCCAGATCTCCAAAAAGTCCTGGACAATCATTCCAAGGTATTTGAGACTCCCAAAGGTCTCCCACCTATGCGTGATCATGATCATGCTATTCATCTGATTCCAGGAAGTGTTCCTCCAAACATCAGGCCGTACAGATATCCCTATGTCCAAAAAAGTGAAATTGAACGTATGGTTGCAGAAATGCTAGAGGCTGGTATAATTCAACCAAGTCAAAGTTCTTTCTCTGCTCCAGTAGTATTGGTGCACAAGAAGGATGGATCATGGCGCATGTGTCCGGATTATAGGGAGCTCAACAAGCTCACTATTAAAGATAAGTTCCCCATTCCTGTCATTGATGAATTACTGGATGAATTGCATGGATCAATTTACTTCACCAAGTTGGATCTTCGTTCGGGATATCATCAAATCAGAATGAAGATTGAAGACATTCCGAAAACGGCATTTAGAACTCATGAGGGTCATTATGAATTTTTGGTCATGCCTTTTGGCCTTACCAATGCACCTTCAACATTTCAAGGTTTGATGAATTCAATTTTCAAACCATTCCTTAGAAAATTTGTGTTAGTATTTTTTGATGATATACTAATCTACAGCAAGTCTTGGAAGGATCATGTTGAACATGTTGACAAGGTGCTACAACTATTGGAGGAGAAACAATTATATGCAAAAAGATCCAAATGTTTCTTTGGAGTCCAGGAGGTGGAATATTTGGGTCATATTGTATCTCATGAAGGAGTTAAGGTAGACCCTAGCAAAATTAAAGCCATTAAGGAATGGAAAATCCCCACATCCATAAAGCATCTGCGAGGATTTCTTGGGTTGACAGGGTATTATCGCAAGTTTGTTAAGAATTATGGGAGAATAGCAGCACCTCTAACAACATTATTGAAGAAAGATGCATTTTCATGGACTCCGGAAGCAACAAAGGCCTTTGAACATCTTAAAGAGGCAATGTGCCAAGCACCGGTCTTAGCTACACCGGACTTCACAAAAACCTTTATTGTGGAATGTGATGCTTCAGGAAATGGAATTGGTGCTGTTCTAATGCAAGATGAAAGACCCATTGCTTTTGAAAGTCGTCCAATCAAGGGAAAGTTTTTAAGCAAAGCTATTTATGAGAAGGAAATGTTGGCAATACTCCATGCACTTAAGAAATGGCGACCCTACCTAATGGGAAGACACTTCAAGGTAAAAACGGATCATGATAGCCTTAAATACTTTTTAGAACAAAGATTATCCTCTGAAGAGCAACAAAAGTGGGTCACAAAGATGTTGGGTTATGACTTTGAAATCATCTACAAAAAAGGGAAGCAAAATGTGGTGGCAGATGCACTCTCAAGAAAGGATGAGGATGTGGAAGCATTGTTGTGCGCCATTTCTATTATCCAACCAGATTGGATAAACGAAGCAAGGGAGGAATGGAAGAATGACGAAGAAGTGTGGGCACTTATTCGAAAGCTACAACAAGATTCCAGTACGTCTGATACATTTAGCTGGAAAATGATTCGTTATGGTACAAAGATCGCTTATACCTCTGTAAGAATTCCCAGCTAAAACAAAAGATTCTTATGGAATTGCACACTTCTCCCTTAGGAGGGCACTCAGGATTTTTAAAAACTTACCACAGGGTTAAGAAGGAATTTTTTTGGGATGGCCTTAAATCAGATATTCAAAAGTTTGTGGCGGAATGTTTGGTTTGCCAACAAAATAAAGTTGAAACAATTAAGACACCGGGTCTATTACAACCTTTATCCATTCCAAGCCAACGTTGGGAGGAGGTTTCAATGGATTTTATCACAGGTTTACCCAAGTCTGAGGGAAAGAGTGTCATCATGGTGGTAGTTGACAGACTTACCAAGTATGCACACTTTTGTGCATTATCACATCCATTTAAAGCCAGTACAGTTTCTACTGCATTTATGGAAACAATTCAAAAGCTACATGGAAACCCAAAGATTATTGTAAGTGACAGAGATCCCATTTTCACTGGAAATTTTTGGACAGAATTATTTTCTTGTCTTGGTACTCAGTTAGCTCATAGCTCATCTTATCATCCTCAATCTGATGGGCAAACTGAGATAGTAAACAAATGTTTGGAAGGATATCTTCGTTGCTTTGTATCTGATAAACAGACACAATGGGTCAAATGGTTGCCTCTGGCTGAATGGTGGTATAACACTTCCTTCCATACAGCAACAAAAATGACCCCATTTATGGCACTTTATGGGTATCAACCACCATCCATCACATCATATTTAAGAGAAAATTCTAAGGTTCAGGCAGTGGAACATCACATCGAACATCAACAACAAGTCCTCCAACTCTTAAAGGATAACCTCGTGTTGGCACAAAATAGAATGAAACAACAGGCAGATCAACATCGCAGTGAAAGAAGTTTTGATGTAGGTGATTGGGTATTCCTACGGCTACAACCATATAAGCAAATGTCCCTAAAGCAAGCTAAGAAGGATAATAAATTATCACCAAAGTATTATGGTCCGTACAAGGTGTTGCAAAAGATTGGTACTATGGCATACAAATTGGAGCTTCCTGCAGCTTCTCGATTGCACCCAGTTTTCCATGTTTCATGTTTAAAGAAGGTTATAGGCGACAAGCTCCCAGTTCAAACAATATTGCCAGAACTTGACGAGGAAGGAAAAATTATATTGGAACCGGAAGCAGTCACAGAAACAAGAACTCGACAGCTACGAAATCGATCAATTTCAGAGTATCTTATCAAGTGGAAGAACTTATCCGCTGAAGATTCCACATGGGAGGATGAGAATTTTATGCAGAAGTATCCAGAACTACTCAAGCGTTGAGGACAACACTTTTTTGAAGGAGAGGGGCATGTTGGGTCCCTATAATACTAGTGATTACCCCATTACTATTGTAGTTATACCCCTTATTTATATTGTTGTGCCCCTATTACCCCCATATTGTTATTTCTGTGCCCCATAGAATCCCTCTATTGTTATTTTTGTGGCTTTATATTATTATTGTTAGGTCGGCTGGATTATATTGTGACTCCTTAGACTCCTATATAGAAAGGAGGTTTTGTCATTTGTATCATCGAAGAATTGTTCATTTATGTAATGTAAAGGAGGTTGCCCCCTCGAAGAGGCTGAATTCTAAGGCATTGATCTATCTTTTCTATCTTTTCTTGAGCTGGTTTCATAACAGTGAGATACTCGACTTACCAAAGGTAAGGATCACACACCCCCAAGCCCTCTCAACTTGTTGGCCAAACAAGGAGCCACAATCCAAACAAGCCCAACTTCTGGGTATGATGCAAACTAGGGTATACTCTACCAGACCAAGATAGGGGAGCAACATCTTCCACCCTATGGGGAAAATACCCTATTGTCCAAAGATCCCTCAAACCTAGGAGCCCTAAATCTCAATTCCTTACCCTGGGAGCTCAGACAATGGGGGAAGATATGGCTCAGTATCCTTGATCAGCCTTGCCCTCTCTAGATCATAAACATATCAACATGCTCATATATGGTACTTGCTTAAACAACTCACGAAAGAGTTCAACGATACTTCCTCATGCATTATCAAGAGCAACAATCCTTTGATTTCATGTTCATGCAGTACATTACATCAACTATCATGTTAGAATAAATACATGCCACAAAAGAATACCTTATTCATCCTCCCTCTCACGGAGGTAGCAATCACAAGCCTAATCTTGTCTCATACAACAACAATGTCTCAGCACAAGGAGACATATCAGTCCTAGCAAATTACAAGTTTTTTTGCCAATCAAATTCCACTCTTTATTGTCACAATGTATCACTGTAATATCCAAACCCTACTCCAACAACTCTCCAAAGAGCTTCCTTAGCCAAAATGCCCCACATCTAGCCATGCTAGCAACAATGTAATCAACCTCAACCATGGTTAAAGTTACAAACTTCTATTTCCTGGTCATCAAAATGCCATGGCAGATCCCAAGCCAAGGCAACACCCATATGTGATCTTTCTATCAATAATGATTTCCAACCTAGTCAACATTAGTGCATCCATGCAATCATACATCTCCTGTAGTATATCTTAGACCAAGAATGATCATCCCATGCAAATATCTCAAAAAGTGCTTGTCAAAAACCAAATGTGTATGAAGTGACTTAATCATGAATTGACTCAGGTCGTTCTCTGCACAACATATGGTTAGATGGTTGTTACAAGGAACAACAATGCTTAATCAACTGACGGTTTCCAATTCAACAATATCTCTGCATAACTTCTTGAAATTAAATTTCATCGAGGTGTCCAAGGATTTTCATTTCCACTTTCCAAACTTCTCTCCAATAGCTTCACGATATAGTTTCTTTTTCCAAACTTCTAATCCTATAAGGTAATTCATCATGCCAATATTCTTCAACTCAAACTTCAGAGGCCAACTCCCTCTTAGTTTGATCATCATAGACCCATTATCTGTCAAGAATAGGTCATCAAAATATAAAATCAAAATCAAAGGCATACCTTAGACCACTTTGATTGACACATCTTTTAGGATTTACCAAGTAACTGTCAACGGAGACATACTAGGGTTGGAGCTTGCTTCAAACCATACAATGTTTTTTACAAACATAATACTAACCAAAGCAATATTCTCAATCTCAAAAAAATCAATATTGTGCAATTAATTTTGTTTATCAAACCAAAACTAATATCAAAACCATAAAAGTTTCTGCGAATATCACAAACTCTTTGGACCAAGTGCTAGGAAGATCTCACGCCGAAATATTAGGTTACAATCTTATCTATTTGTTCTGTTAGCAACTTTCATCAAGAAATATCAAACTTCATCAGGCCATCCACATAATCATGACATAAATTATATACATCAAGAATAATTGCTATAAGTTTCATCCATTCATTAAGATTTTTGCAATAAAAATCACTACATACTGAATCGTAACAATTTATACTTCAACCAATGTGCCAATGCCAATGATGCCAATACAAAATCAATTACTGAATACCAATATTAATCACTGAGAGTTACTATGCCCATGTTATCATGTCACATCAAGTCAAATCACCATTATCAAATACTAATTTTGATCAATACCCTAACTTGTCATCATAGTGAATTCAATCAAGCCATAAGCCAAAACATATCTTTGAATTGTTAAGCTTCATGTCAAAATCCTAAGTCATCATCAATTATCCAAGTCAATATTGCTCATCTATACTAAGTCAAGTCAATAAACCAAATCTTGTTAAGCCTCTGCAACTGTTACCAAATATTTTCATATACTAGCTCTAATGATCAAGTTAAGGAAAACAACATACTGATATGCATATTTTGTTGATCAGTGGTTGTCATTGATGTCAATCCAAGCAGCACTAGGGGTTACCCTGATCTTGCATGGGCATTTTGACTTGAAAACTTACTCTATTATGAGTCAAGGATCTTCTAGATGGATTATACTTGTCGAGATGTTTCCATTGATATATGCCACGCCAAGTAATTCTTCACGATTTGAGAGATATTCGTGTTTGAAGTTAGTAACCCCAGTTAGTGGACTAAAACTGTATGGGGTTGTGGCATGGCACTCATAATTGGTTTTGATCATTGAATAGTCAATAATTAATAAAAGAAAAATTCTCCTAAAATCCCTCCAATGTTCAGTTGTTGAAGACCCTCTCAATTCAAGACATTCATATAAATATTGACCCTCATATCCTCCTCTAGTAGGGATTTTGTGGCTTCAAACAGGTCATCGTGGCATTTTCGCTATTTTTTTTTTTTTTTGTGAAGCTTCTGTTAGTGTCGGTCTTGAGCCCTCCATCGGTGATCAATAGCTCTTTTCATATGCATAGGTAGGTGTCTCATTAGTGTCAGTTTTGCATCCCGCTAGGCATGCCATAAAACTGAATGGAGGGCTGGTCTTTGTTCCCTTCTTGGCTTTGCTGGAATCAGGTCATACCATTTGAAAAAACCTTGTGTCACACTTGTTTCATTTTTGTCTTGAAATTCCAAGTCTAGGTATAGGGTTTCGGTCAAAATCATTGCCAGGTCATGAGTCAAAAGTCTGATGGTCTTCAGCAAGCCAGAAGGAGGTTTGTAATTACGTTTTATTGATAGTTTTCATCTGCTACAGCTTATTTTTACCTTGGTTTTAAAAACTCTGTTTTTAAACCCAAGGTCATGTGAAAATGGCAACAATAAAGGAAATTTTCAAAAATCTTCAGAATGCCGGCAACAACCCTGGTTTCTTCCTCAGAATCCATCAGAGAATCAACCTGCAAAAAGAACCAAGTGAAAACACTCAAAAAATTAGTTTCAGGCAAAGTGCAACTTAAAAAATAGTGTTAAATTAAATGCCAAAACATGCAACATTTGAAAGTGGGTTTGATGTTTTAATTTTTTTTTAAATGTGGACCTATAAAGACCAAAAAGCCCTCTTCATGGCCTCATTATGCATTGACAAACTTGCAAGACACAAAGAGAAGCAAAGAAAGGCGATTTGGCTGCGATTTTAGTCATTTCTGGAGGAGCGACTAGTTGAGTTGGAGGTGCGACTAGTTGGGCAGGTGCGACGAGTCAGAGCTGCTCTCACAGTGTAATTTTTGAACTGGAGCGACGAGTCAGAGGGGTGCGACTAGTCGAGCTGGGTTTGCCAAGAAACGTGCCAAATCACCCAAATCGCCCTCCCAAATTGCTAAATCGACCAGGTAAGCTCCAAATTCATCTGTGATAACAAGGAATAAGTGAATGATGACATGTCTCATGGTTTTCTTCTTCAAAAATTTGCAAGATAAATGGTGAATTTAAATGTTGTCAATGTAGGCAAATCTGCTAGGGTTTTGTTTGTTTTTCAAGGTAAAAATCCCTCTTATCCCATCCTTGTTCCCTTGGCAATTAAATTCACAAATGTTGCTGCATGTTTATCTTATTATTTCATTTATATCGTTTGCCAGAAATACAAGGTTTCCATCCCATATTCCTTCAAAATCTTTCCCTTCCCAAATTTCTTCGCTAAACCCTAATATCCTTCATGTTCCCACAAACCCTAAATTGCCCTTCTCCTTCCCCACAGCAAGAAAATTACATGGACCTGCAGCCAAAAAATAAAACAAAAAGAATATAAAAATATATATATATATAAAAATTGATATGAAAAGAAAAATAAAAATAAAATGCCAAAATGACCCAAATATGAAAAACAAAGATATTATTGGGTATAAAAAAGAGGCAAGCTGCTGTTATGAAATTTATAAAAAGAAAAATCAAAGATTGCAGCTGTGTATATATTCATAATGGACATATTGCTGTGTTTTTGGTCTATAAAATCGTGTTGCTGTGCTGCCCAAAATAAACTCTGTTTTCCCTTTTTTATCATTCCCTTGAAGTTGTCAAATCTCCTTTTGATAAAAATACAAGTGAAGCTCTCTTTCCCTTATCACTAAATGCATATGAATCCCGTCCAGATAGCAGAGTTTGCTTCATTAACGGATAAAAATCAAATGGATAATGCTGCCCCATACCCCCTGTCATATATGTTCTTTCCCTTGGTCCCTATCATACATGGTTTCGTTGCAAATGATTTCTTAAAAATGATAAGATGGTATGTGTTACATTTTGTGAATTTTCCCTAAAAATCCCTGTTTTTATTTCCCATTCCTTATTAAAAATCCCTCCCCTAACAGTTCCCTTATGATTTTTCCCCTTGAAAACAGCATACTTCTCAGCATTTTGCAAGCAGAGGCAGCAGTTCTATTTACCTTTCAGCTTGCTCATCTGGTTCCAAAACCATGTCAGACACCGAGAGTTATGAGCCTAGTGATGACCATTCATCAGCTACAGAAGTGGTGGTACAGCAGAGGGTTCCTAAGAGGGGTGGTCATCATAGGAGACAGGAACCTACTTCTTTGGCAGCATTGCAGGCTTGTCCTTTGGCAATGAACGGTTTTCGGTACATGTCATGTTTTCAGTTCTGTGAGAGGCTTGCTCACATTCAGCATCATAGTGAGTTGGCACGTTTATTTGTTTTGCACCTTCATGATGGGCAGGTCACTCTTGCAGGGGTGAATTTTGTGTTATCTCCAGAGATGATTTCAGAGGCTACCGAGATACCGAATGTAGGGGAAGTGTGGCCCAAGCGCAAACTGCTGGACTTTATCTTTTTTGAGCCATATGTCAGGCCCTCATTTGTGAGCCACTTGTCAGGAATCTTTCCTTCCAGATTCCTCCGGGCGGAGTATGTTTCGATCATGAAGCTTATCATGCAATACTTTACATGTGACGGAAGATTTTCACTGGTCTCCACTTGTCATATTCGCATGTTGATGCACTTTACCAGGGTGAGGATGATGAACATCCCGGTTTTCTTCTGCCAGGACTTTCAGAGGATGTCATCCGTATTTCAGAGGCGGACCCCAGCCCAGCAGCATAGGAGTCTGTGCCATCATGGTCTCATTCAGCTCATTGTTTCCCATCAGTTGAGGCAGCAGGGCATTTCATGGGCAGACTTCATTTCTCATGAGGTTTTTACAGCGACATCACGGCCACAGCCAGAGCCACAGAGAGGTCAGCCAGAGCCACAGATCATTCATGAGGAGGGAGGTCCATCACGCCAGGCAGAGATTATTGTGCCTACACATGTTGTTTCCCCACTACAGTGTACATATCAGAGGGGTCATAGGACCTTGTTTGCAGCAGCTCGACGAGTATTTTCTCCACATCAGGTGGAAGGGGTCTCGTCGTCATCATCAGATCAGCGAGTGTTATCTCCACACCAGGTGGAAGGGGCCTCGTTGCCGACAGCAGCACAGGTAGCAGAGAGGGGCAAGCAGCCCATGATTGAGGATGAGAGAGCTGGAGATACACGTCATGATTTCATTGATTTTGATGCTCATTCTCCTTCTTCTGATTTTTATGAGCTTATCAGACAGAGAGAGGAGGAGAACCTCGTGTTGCAGCAGAAGCTCAAAATGGCTCAATGGACCATCACTTATCTGGAGCAGCGCAACAGACAATTAGAGGCGGAGAAAGAACTTGACGAGCTATGGAGGATCCGTGGTAATAGAGGCTTGAACCGTAGGAGGCCTGGGGACCCATTGCCTGCTGACCGGGAGTCCATGCTCATTCAGGTGAATGCCCACTTGGAGAGGCTGTTAGAGAAAGCCAACCGGGACAAAAGGCTGCTACGAAACATGAAGAACCATTACTGGGCAAGGTTGCACGTTTGCAAGGCAAAAATGAAGATACTCCAAAGGAAGTTGTCCGAGGCCCGCAAGAGGAGGAAAAAGACCAACCCGCTCCGTATCTTGGCTGAGGCCTCTCTTACTCACCATGATACTGACTAGCCTTCTTCTAGCAGCAAAACCAAGAAATTTTGAGGATTTTGAGGCATTTTTGGCATTTTTTTGGAATTTTACAGGTTTTGGCCACTCGACTCGTCTCACCCCGTACGAGACGAGTCGTCGATACAGCTCAGAACGGGGAAAACTCTACATGGTTAGATTTGACTTGTAAAATTACACTTGCCTATGGAAGGGTTTCAAATTTTGTGAAGATTTGGGCAGCCAAAAGCTCAAAATACAGCAAAATTTTGACTTTCTGCCCCTTTTTTGAGTTGCAGAAAGCAGTCTTGGGAGATTTGATTTTTTAGGGGTCAAATCAACTCCAAATTCCGAAATTCTGGTTGGGTTGGAAATTAGACTTCCAGACCTTTCCAACGAGCTATCCTGAAGTTGATTTGGACTCCGGGAAGGCCCTCAAACAGCGCTGCCAAAAGGTGCGACTAGTCAAGCCAGAGGTGCGACCACTCAAGCAAAATTTGCCAGTTTTTGACCAGTTCGGCCAACTAAGCACAATTTTCACTTGGGTTGATTATTTAGGCATGTAATTGATGGATTCTTGTGTAAATTTCATGGCATTAGATACTTTTACTCTTCTTTACCTCTTCTAGAAGCTTCTTTGATGTAAAAAATTAATATTTAATGCATGGATAGGCTTCCTAACTTTTAGAGGCAAGTTGTTGTGCTGGCCTATTATCTAGTGACTGATTTAGAATTAGTTGTAACAGCTCCTAGGAAGCTGAGCTCGACCCCTAGAGGTGGGGGAAGAGGTTTTACCTTCTATATTATGCCTTCTCTTTCTCATTTTCAGGGTTGGACTCTTGTGGGAGAAACATTATTGTGTATTGTACATCTATTTCTGCAATTTAAGGAAAGGAAAGCCAGGGTTTTGCAGACATCATTGTGGATTCTTGTGGATTGTTGTGTTGATGGTGTGTTCTCTACATGTTATTGTAAGTGTGTTTATGTATTCCACATCTCTCTTTTGCTTCTAATTGGACAGATGAAGTGGTAAAGTTTGAATTCATGCTTTGACATGCTCAGCTTTTTAGTTTGTTCAATATTTATGTTTTCTACTGTCTAGAGAGGATTCAAAATGGTTGTTTGCCCTCTTTAGCTCCTCCTCTATCATCCCTGATCATCCATCTCAGATTAAGGCATCAGCACTCACTCCTACCTTGCCCCAAAGATCCCCCTGCAAAAACTGAGCCCAATCCCCGCACCCTGAATTGCACTCCCTCCAATTGCCACCAAAAACCCCAAAAATCTTTAAATCAACCCCCCTTATCAATTTACTAGCCTAAAATCTTTATTCCTAATTGGTCATCTTATCATATTGAAAGATCTACCGAATCTGACCCGAGAGAGCCTTCTCATACCTCGTAGGGCTAGCTACGAGGTGAAATGGTTTGATGTAGCCTTGAGAGTTTGTCTATCTCAGCCTAGGTGAATTCCAAGCGCTAACATAGTGGCGACCATACTGGGGAAAACAAATTTGTTATTTGCTCATTGTTGTGTAATTTCTTAAGTCTTAGACGGAGTCTGAAGATACGCCAGGTAGCCTTCGAACACGCTCTTGTTTTACATCAGCATTAGTAGATAAACGCTGCTTCAGTCGATCTCCGTGAGCTTCTGAAATCTGAACTTCATTGACATCTTTATCCCAGTATCATTATGGAACTCTAAGCCTTGGATGATAGGCTAAGAGTTTTCATACGGCTGAGCGGTTTTTTCTTTCCTAGTTTATTCGTAAAAGCAAGCTGGCTTCTGTTTCAAGACCAATTGTTAAATCTAATTCATCACCTGCTGTTATTGAATATTTTGAAGATCTTGAATTCGACGAAAGTTTTGAGTTATCTTTGTTTAAAGCTAAATCTGAAAGTGCTCTCGATTCTTTAGTCCTTGACCCTGATTTTGCAGCTTCTCTTGCTTACGAAAGACACAACAAGCTGATTGACAATTTCATTTTGAGACATCTCCAAAACGACTTGCATACCACTACTATTGTTGATCTACTTGAGAATATCTCTGAGAATATTGCAGCTACTATCACGGCTCACGAAGCATCGTCCCCTCCCTTTGTTTCCATTTCACCGATAATCACTTACCCCGAATCTTCGGCTGGTTCTCCTTCCACACCTCGCACTCCTTCTACCCCTCCATCTCCACAAATTTCTCTTCCCCTTGTTACAGCTCCTGTTATCATACTTCCACCTCCCCCTCCTCAAACTCATCCTACTCCCCCGCCTCCTCCACCTAGAGCCATGGCTGCCCGCTTTGCCCCTCTTGCTTTACCACAAAACCTTCATGATATGCCCGCTGATTACCAAAGCAAGATTCCCATGTTTGACGGCACTCCTCAAAGTGTCACGGCGCAGCAACACATTGATAAAATGACCACTTTCTTTGATCTCTATGAATTGGATGAAGAAGATGTTACGATGCGGCTGTTTGTTCAGACATTTGGAGGGGAAGTTCGTAAATGGTTCAGAGGGTTGGCAGCTCGTAGCATTGTTTCCTTGGAAGCACTTCAAACTCAGTTCTTGGACCGATGGGAAATAAGAAAAGATCCGCTGCAAATCAACGCTGAATACAACAACCTCAAGCGAAATCTGGGTGAGTCGGTTCAAGATTATATAATCAGATTTAATTCAGTGTATAACGCTATACCCGATGATTTGAAACCATCAAGAAAGTCTGCATTGCTTAAGTTCCCGGATGGTTTTGATCCGGAGATGGCCTACTCACTGCGGGACCGAGATCCTCCTACCTTGGAGGAAATGCAGAAAATTGCAGTCAGTGTGGAGGCTAATTTGAATGATAAAAGGGCAAGAATGAAAGCGGAAAAGAAGGTCACAATCAAAGAGGAGGTGCCATCCACTTCTCAAGTTATTCGGAAAATGGAAGAGGTGTCAAAGGCACTCCAAAATCTCAGTCTTGGCAAACCGGAACCACAAGTTCGAAATCCAAACTTCAGAGGCCAACAACAGCAGCCCCAATATAGGATCAAACAGCGGGAAACACGAGCACAAGAAGCGGCCGTGCAGCAGCCAATCCAACCTCCATTTCAGCAAAATTATGTCACTCAAGAATCTGAAGATGAGGGTGAAGGTCCTGGTGAAGAAAATCATTTTTTCACTCCCGATGATATGCCCACTTACATCACGGAAGAAGAAGAGCTGGTAAGTAATGCTTATACACCTCAAGATGAGCATTACATTCTATCTAATGATGTTGTACTTCAAGAAGAGTCAGAAGAGTATCAAAGAGGTTACTTACATGCTTTATCAGCTCAACAAGGCCAGCAGAGACAGTTGAGAAACCGGACAGTTCCCATACATCCAATTCAAAAGAGGGCAGAAAATTTGGCAAAGAATGGTGCTGCTGTTCCACAGAAAAAGGGTAAAGAAGTCATGGATCCCCCATCAACTCAAACAGTTCCAGCAAACAAGATGGATCAGCCATTAAATGTACCCAAAGATAGAGCAGAAAAACGAGATAACCCGGCAAAAGAAAGTGAGAAAAGTCAAGCATTCAGCATTGAGAACGAAGTTTCGAAATTGAAATTGTCCATTCCACTAACAGAAGTCATGAAGAACACTACCTACAGAGCACAAATTTCTAAGATGTTCAATACTGATCCAATGTTAGATGCGGTAAATGTGGAGGATGATCAGCCGGAATTAATCTTTGGGCCAGCTCTAAACGGTGAGTCTCCGGAAAGCGATGTCCCGCCATTCTATATCAGCTTAAGAATTCATGATTATGTGCTTCATAATGCTATGTTCGATTCGGGAGCATCACACAATTTAATGCCCAAGGCAATAATGGAGAAGTTGGGACTTGATATAACTCGTAACTACCATGATCTATATTCATTTGATTCCAGCCGAGTTAGATGCATCGGTTTGATTAAAGATTTGGTTGTTAGCTTGGATCAAATTCCCGCAAAGAATCTCTTGATGGATGTGGTAGTGGCGGACATTCCTCCAAGGTTTGGTATGCTCCTTTCAAGGTCATGGGGATCAAAACTTAAAGGTACTTTACAGCTGGACTTTTCATATGCCACTATTCCGGTGTTTGGCCAAATGAGAAAGGTGTACCGAGAGCAAAAGATGAAGTATATGATTACTAGCAAGGAAAAGCCAGTAAATCATCCTGTAAATTATGTACAAACAGATTTAGAATCCTTTGTTTTATTTGCTGATAATTTTAATGAGGTAGATAGTCAATTAGTTCAGATAGAAGACATCCCAGGCATGGCAGAAAATTTCAGGGAAGTATTGAGAACGGACAGTGAAGAAAGGACTGCTGTCATAAAGTCAATTGCCGAAACAAATGAGCAGCAAGTCATGACTGCAACAACATCACAAGTGCAGCCCTTGGACGATGATGAAGATGGTCTTTGGACCATGGATTTTGATGGTGCAGTGGGCAGCGATGGAGCTGGCATAGGTGTATGGATTCGTAGCCCGTTTTCAGTCCCTAACCAAGTCCCAAGCAAGGTACAAGTGTGCTCTTATAAATTGGCTTTTGATTGTTCGAATAATGAAGCAGAATATGAGGCCCTTATAGCTGGTTTGAAAATCCTCCGGAAATTAAAAGCAAAGAAGATAGCAGTTTATGGCGACTCCGAGTTAGTGATCAAACAAGTAAAGGGGGAATTTCAAGCTAAACATCCTCGTATGCGGGCTTATCGCAATGTTGTTCTAGACATTTTGAAGCGGTTTTCAGAGCATACTTTAACATGCATACCCCGGATACAAAATGGAGTTGCGGATGCATTGGCCAGGGCAGCAAGCAATTTGAAAATACCAATGAATTCGAGCAACAAGTTTGAAATCTATGTAAAGCATCGCCCTACAATCCCGGACAACCAAAGGAGCTGGCAAGTCTTTCAGGATGATGAGGAAATCAAAGATTTCTTGCATGGAGAAGGTAAATTTGAAGAAATTTCAATAGACATGGAGCCTGAAGGAGTTAATCAAATGGATGTTTTGCAGCTGAAAGATAATCATATTCCTAAAGGGCTGATTCCTTTAGAAGAACTTTTTGATCAAGATGATGTGGCTCGCAAGCCAACTTTGATGCCAACAGAAGAAGGTGTGGAAGATGTGAACCTTGGGACAGCAGAACATCCAAAGATGGTGAAATTATCAAAGGCTCTGCCACTCAAGGTAAAGAATCAATACATTAGATTGTTGTCATCATTTTCTAATGTATTCGCTTGGGATTATTCAGATTTAAAGACATATGATACAAGCATCATCCAGCACACTATTCCTATAAAGCCAAATCAAAAGCCTTTTCGGCAAAAGTTGCGGAGGATCAATCCCAAGTTGCTGCCTTTGATTGAGAAAGAGGTCAATAGGCTCTACAAGTCCGGAATCATAGTTCCCATTCGCTTTTCAGATTGGATCTCCAACCTAGTGCCTGTGAGAAAGAAGACCGGTGAGATTCGCTTGTGCATAGACTTCAGAAATTTAAACAAAGTGTCGCTAAAGGACAACTATCCGCTGCCTAAAATGGACCACATATTGCAGCGGGTAGTGGGTGCCTCAAAGATGTCATTGCTAGATGGATACTCCGGCTATAATCAGATCTTAGTCCATGAGGATGACCGTGATAAGACAGCTTTCACTACGCCTTGGGGAACATTCCATTATGCTAAAATGCCATTCGGTTTGAAGAATGCAGGTGCTACATTTCAGCGAGCTATGGATATGGCTTTTGCCAATGAAAAGGACATATTCTTAGTTGTATATCTTGATGACTTAACGGTCTTTTCCAAATCCGATGAGGAGCATCTATTTCACTTAACTAAAGTGTTCCAAAAATGCAGAAAATATGGCATTTCTTTAAATCCAAAAAAGAGTCTTTTTGCCATGAGTGAAGGTAAATTGCTGGGACATATCATTTCCAAAGACGGTATACGAATTGATCCCGCACGGGTGGAGGCAATTCAGCAGCTAGAGCAGCCCCGAAATAAGAAGGAGATACAATCTTTTAATGGTAAATTAAATTTTCTGCGCCGCTTCATTCCTAATCTTGCAGAGCACCTTAGAGAAATGACCAACATGCTTCGGAAGGACAGCGAGATCAAATGGACCGAGGAGGCAGTCAAATCCTTCAATTTAATCAAGGTAATCTTGTCTTCAGCCCCGACCTTAATCAACCCTGATTATACTCAGGATTTCATTGTGTTTTCTTTTGCTTCCGAGCATACATTAGCAGCCGTATTAATGCAAAAAAGAGAGGGTGTTGAAAGGCCAATTGCATTTTTCAGCCGGATCATTAGAGATGGGGCATTAAACTATAATATCATTGAGAAACAAGCGCTGGCCCTGATTAAGGCATTGAAAGATTTCCGGGTTTATATTCTTCACTCTCATGTATTAGCTTATGTTCCTAGTGCAGCGGTAAAGGATGTCTTGGTACAAACAGAGCCGGAAGGTAGGAGAGGTAAATGGATTGCTGCTCTCTTGGAATATGATGTTGAAATCAAGCCCACCAAGCTGATTAAAGGACAAGGACTTGCTAAACTAATGGCTGAAACAAACCTTCATGCCCTTGATATCAACTTGATCGCTGCCTTATCCGATGGTGAAAGAGAAAATTCAGCGGTTCAGGTATCAGATATTTTTATTAATTCTCCTTGGTATGCTGATATAGTGTATGTACTTCAGAATGTGTCCGCGCCTCCTGGAATGTCGAAAAACAAAGCTAGGACTTTGAAATTAAAGGCTGCTAAATTTTGCATTATGAAATCAGCATTGTATTGGAAAGATCCCGGGGGCATCTTGCTAAATTGTTTGGTTGAAGAGGAAGCAAAAGCGACGGTAGAAGACTTCCATAAAGGTGACTGTGGAGGTCATTTATTTTGGAAAACTACAGCCAACAAGATTTTGCGAGCTGGTTTTTATTGGCCTTCTCTTTTTTCTGATGTGTACAAAGCGGTAAAGAACTGCCATGAGTGCCAAATATTTCAAGGAAAACAAAAGTTGCAGCCATTGCCTCTCAAACCGGTGGAGATTAGTGCGCCATTTCAGCAGTGGGGCCTTGATTTCATTGGTGAAATCCACCCAGCTTCGTCCGGGCAGCATAGATGGATCTTGACTGCCACTGATTACTTCACAAAGTGGATAGAGGCAATTCCTACTCGGCAGGCCACAGATTCGGTAATTATCTCTTTTCTTGAAACTAATATCTTGTCACGTTTCGGCTGTCCATTCAAAATAATCACAGATAATGCAGCTGCCTTTAAGTCCAATAAGATGGTTGATTTCTGCTATAAGTACAACATCAGCTTGGGTCACTCCACCGCTTATCATCCGCAAGGTAATGGGCTGGCCGAATCATCAAATAAGTCACTAGTGAACATTATCAAGAAGATGCTGGAAATTAACAAGAAAAGTTGGCACAAGAAGTTGGTCAATGCATTATGGGCTGATCGGGTGAGCCAAAAGAAGTCCATTGGAATGTCGCCATTTGAGATTGTATACGGAGTTGATGCAGTCTTTCCAACATCACTTAGTGTACCGGTCGCGAAATTACTTCAAGAAACGGGAGAAGATATGGATCCAATGCAACGGAGAATCAATCAAATGGTCCACTTACAGCAAACAAGGGAAGAAGTTCTCCAAAACTCTTTAAAGCTGCAAGAACGTATCAAGAAAATCTATGATAAGAAGGCAAAGTTGGAAAATTTTCAGCTAGAGGATGTTGTTTTGAGATGGGATGCTCGAAACGAGGACAAAGGTAAGCACAGTAAATTTGATAATTTATGGAAAGGTCCTTATAAGATTGCTGCATATCGTGGTCCTAATGCTTTCATTCTCAAAGAGTTGAATGGTGATGAATGTCCCGGTGGGTCGGTGAATGGCCGGCTTCTCAAGAGATATCATGCTTGAACAATGCTGCTCTAAGTCATCTTCATTGTATATATCATTTTACTTTACTACAGCAAGTGTGAACTGATCTCTCAGCCTTGGTTTGGGGCCCGCAGTGAAGGCTATAATTCCGAGGATGAAGATTGGTTGGTGTGAGGTTTTCAGTTTGTTTATTTTCTGCAAGAATCAGTTTGTTTGAGTCATAGTCCTTTGAAAGTTTTCAGTTTATAATCCAAGTCAAATAAAGTCTGTTCGAGTATGGTTATATTTGTACTAGTTGACTCCATTGCCCAATAAGGCACTGGTCTGCTCTCCCAAGAGGTCTGAGGTTCTTGGCACCTCCAAGGAGCTGCCATCCCCATTGGAGCCAATGTTAGTGTCGGTCTTGAGCCCTCCATCGGTGATCAATAGCTCTTTGCATATGCATAGGTAGGTGTCTCATTAGTGTCAGTTTTGCATCCCGCTAGGCATGCCATAAAACTGAATGGAGGGCTGGTCTTTGTTCCCTTCTTGGCTTTGCTGGAATCAGGTCATACCATTTGAAAAAACCTTGTGTCACACTTGTTTCATTTTTGTCTTGAAATTCCAAGTCTAGGTATAGGGTTTCGGTCAAAATCATTGCCAGGTCATGAGTCAAAAGTCTGATGGTCTTCAGCAAGCCAGAAGGAGGTTTGTAATTACGTTTTATTGATAGTTTTCATCTGCTACAGCTTATTTTTACCTTGGTTTTAAAAACTCTGTTTTTAAACCCAAGGTCATGTGAAAATGGCAACAATAAAGGAAATTTTCAAAAATCTTCAGAATGCCGGCAACAACCCTGGTTTCTTCCTCAGAATCCATCAGAGAATCAACCTGCAAAAAGAACCAAGTGAAAACACTCAAAAAATCAATTTCAGGCAAAGTGCAACTTAAAAAACAGTGTTAAATTAAATGCCAAAACATGCAACATTTGAAAGTGGGTTTGATGTTTTAATTTTTTTTTAAATGTGGACCTATAAAGACCAAAAAGCCCTCTTCATGGCCTCATTATGCATTGACAAACTTGCAAGACACAAAGAGAAGCAAAGAAAGGCGATTTGGCTGCGATTTTAGTCATTTCTGGAGGAGCGACTAGTTGAGTTGGAGGTGCGACTAGTTGGGCAGGTGCGACGAGTCAGAGCTGCTCTCACAGTGTAATTTTTGAACTGGAGCGACGAGTCAGAGGGGTGCGACTAGTCGAGCTGGGTTTGCCAAGAAACGTGCCAAATCACCCAAATCGCCCTCCCAAATTGCTAAATCGACCAGGTAAGCTCCAAATTCATCTGTGATAACAAGGAATAAGTGAATGATGACATGTCTCATGGTTTTCTTCTTCAAAAATTTGCAAGATAAATGGTGAATTTAAATGTTGTCAATGTAGGCAAATCTGCTAGGGTTTTGTTTGTTTTTCAAGGTAAAAATCCCTCTTATCCCATCCTTGTTCCCTTGGCAATTAAATTCACAAATGTTGCTGCATGTTTATCTTATTATTTCATTTATATCGTTTGCCAGAAATACAAGGTTTCCATCCCATATTCCTTCAAAATCTTTCCCTTCCCAAATTTCTTCGCTAAACCCTAATATCCTTCATGTTCCCACAAACCCTAAATTGCCCTTCTCCTTCCCCACAGCAAGCAAATTACATGGACCTGCAGCAAGAAAATAAAACAAAAAGAATATAAAATATATATATATATATATATAAATTGATATGAAAAGAAAAATAAAAATAAAATGCCAAAATGACCCAAATATGAAAAACAAAGATATTATTGGGTATAAAAAAGAGGCAAGCTGCTGTTATGAAATTTATAAAAAGAAAAATCAAAGATTGCAGCTGTGTATATATTCATAATGGACATATTGCTGTGTTTTTGGTCTATAAAATCGTGTTGCTGTGCTGCCCAAAATAAACTCTGTTTTCCCTTTTTTATCATTCCCTTGAAGTTGTCAAATCTCCTTTTGATAAAAATACAAGTGAAGCTCTCTTTCCCTTATCACTAAATGCATATGAATCCCGTCCAGATAGCAGAGTTTGCTTCATTAAAGGATAAAAATCAAATGGATAATGCTGCCCCATACCCCCTGTCATATATGTTCTTTCCCTTGGTCCCTATCATACATGGTTTCGTTGCAAATGATTTCTTAAAAATGATAAGATGGTATGTGTTACATTTTGTGAATTTTCCCTAAAAATCCCTGTTTTTATTTCCCATTCCTTATTAAAAATCCCTCCCCTAACAGTTCCCTTATGATTTTTCCCCTTGAAAACAGCATACTTCTCAGCATTTTGCAGGCAGAGGCAGCAGTTCTATTTACCTTTCAGCTTGCTCATCTGGTTCCAAAACCATGTCAGACACCGAGAGTTATGAGCCTAGTGATGACCATTCATCAGCTACAGAAGTGGTGGTACAGCAGAGGGTTCCTAAGAGGGGTGGTCATCATAGGAGACAGGAACCTACTTCTTTGGCAGCATTGCAGGCTTGTCCTTTGGCAATGAACGGTTTTCGGTACATGTCATGTTTTCAGTTCTGTGAGAGGCTTGCTCACATTCAGCATCATAGTGAGTTGGCACGTTTATTTGTTTTGCACCTTCATGATGGGCAGGTCACTCTTGCAGGGGTGAATTTTGTGTTATCTCCAGAGATGATTTCAGAGGCTACCGGGATACCGAATGTAGGGGAAGTGTGGCCCAAGCGCAAACTGCTGGACTTTATCTTTTTTGAGCCATATGTCAGGCCCTCATTTGTGAGCCACTTGTCAGGAATCTTTCCTTCCAGATTCCTCCGGGCGGAGTATGTTTCGATCATGAAGCTTATCATGCAATACTTTACATGTGACGGAAGATTTTCACTGGTCTCCACTTGTCATATTCGCATGTTGATGCACTTTACCAGGGTGAGGATGATGAACATCCCGGTTTTCTTCTGCCAGGACTTTCAGAGGATGTCATCCGTATTTCAGAGGCGGACCCCAGCCCAGCAGCATAGGAGTCTGTGCCATCATGGTCTCATTCAGCTCATTGTTTCCCATCAGTTGAGGCAGCAGGGCATTTCATGGGCAGACTTCATTTCTCATGAGGTTTTTACAGCGACATCACGGCCACAGCCAGAGCCACAGATCATTCATGAGGAGGGAGGTCCATCACGCCAGGCAGAGATTATTGTGCCTACACATGTTGTTTCCCCACTACAGTGTACATATCAGAGGGGTCATAGGACCTTGTTTGCAGCAGCTCGACGAGTATTTTCTCCACATCAGGTGGAAGGGGTCTCGTCGTCATCATCAGATCAGCGAGTGTTATCTCCACACCAGGTGGAAGGGGCCTCGTTGCCGACAGCAGCACAGGTAGCAGAGAGGGGCAAGCAGCCCATGATTGAGGATGAGAGAGCTGGCGATACACGTCATGATTTCATTGATTTTGATGCTCATTCTCCTTCTTCTGATTTTTATGAGCTTATCAGACAGAGAGAGGAGGAGAACCTCGTGTTGCAGCAGAAGCTCGAAATGGCTCAATGGACCATCACTTATCTGGAGCAGCGCAACAGACAATTAGAGGCGGAGAAAGAACTTGACGAGCTATGGAGGATCCGTGGTAATAGAGGCTTGAACCGTAGGAGGCCTGGGGACCCATTGCCTGCTGACCGGGAGTCCATGCTCATTCAGGTGAATGCCCACTTGGAGAGGCTGTTAGAGAAAGCCAACCGGGACAAAAGGCTGCTACGAAACATGAAGAACCATTACTGGGCAAGGTTGCACGTTTGCAAGGCAAAAATGAAGATACTCCAAAGGAAGTTGTCCGAGGCCCGCAAGAGGAGGAAAAAGACCAACCCGCTCCGTATCTTGGCTGAGGCCTCTCTTACTCACCATGATACTGACTAGCCTTCTTCTAGCAGCAAAACCAAGAAATTTTGAGGATTTTGAGGCATTTTTGGCATTTTTTTGGAATTTTACAGGTTTTGGCCACTCGACTCGTCTCACCCCGTACGAGACGAGTCGTCGATACAGCTCAGAACGGGGAAAACTCTACATGGTTGGATTTTTCTTGTAAAAGTACACTTGCCTATGGAAGGGTTTCAAATTTTGTGAAGATTTGGGCAGCCAAAAGCTCAAAATACAGCCAAATTTTGACTTTCTGCCCCTTTTTTGAGTTGCAGAAAGCAGTCTTGGGAGATTTGATTTTTTAGGGGTCAAATCAACTCCAAATTCAGAAATTCCGGTTGGGTTGGAAAGTAGACTTCCAGACCTTTCCAACGAGCTATCCTGCACTTGATTTGGACTCCGGGAAGGCCCTCAAACAGCGCTGCCAAAAGGTGCGACTAGTCAAGCCAGAGGTGCGACCAGTCAAGCAAAATTTGCCAGTTTTTGACCAGTTCGGCCAGCTAAGCACAGTTTTCACTTGGGTTGATTATTTAGGCATGTAATTGATGGATTCTTGTGTAAATTTCATGGCATTAGATACTTTTACTCTTCTTTACCTCTTCTAGAAGCTTCTTTGATGTAAAAAGTTAATATTTAATGCATGGATAGGCTTCCTAACTTTTAGAGGCAAGTTGTTGTGCTGGCCTATTATCTAGTGACTGATTTAGAATTAGTTGTAACAGCTCCTAGGAAGCTGAGCTCGACCCCTAGAGGTGGGGGAAGAGGTTTGACCTTCTATATTATGCCTTCTCTTTCTCATTTTCAGGGTTGGACTCTTGTGGGAGAAAGCATTATTGTGTATTGTACATCTATTTCTGCAATTTAAGGAAAGGAAGGCCAGGGTTTTGCAGACATCATTGTGGATTCTTGTGGATTGTTGTGTTGATGGTGTGTTCTCTACATGTTATTGTAAGTGTGTTTATGTATTCCACATCTCTCTTTTGCTTCTAATTGGACAGATGAAGTGGTAAAGTTTGAATTCATGCTTTGACATGCTCAGCTTTTTAGTTTGTTCAATATTTATGTTTTCTACTGTCTAGAGAGGATTCAAAATGGTTGTTTGCCCTCTTTAGCTCCTCCTCTATCATCCCTGATCATCCATCTCAGATTAAGGCATCAGCACTCACTCCTACCTTGCCCCAAAGATCCCCCTGCAAAAACTGAGCTCAATCCCCGCACCCTGAATTGCACTCCCTCCAATTGCCACCAAAAACCCCAAAAATCTTTAAATCAACCCCCCTTATCAATTTACTAGCCTAAAATCTTTATTCCTAATTGGTCAGCTTATCATATTGAAAGATCTACCAAATCTGACCCGAGAGAGCCTTCTCATACCTCGTAGGGCTAGCTACGAGGTGAAATGGTTTGATGTAGCCTTGAGAGTTTGTCTATCTCAGCCTAGGTGAATTCCAAGCGCTAACATAGTGGCGACCATACTGGGGAAAACAAATTTGTTATTTGCTCATTGTTGTGTAATTTCTTAAGTCTTAGACGGAGTCTGAAGATACGCCAGGTAGCCTTCGAACACGCTCTTGTTTTACATCAGCATTAGTAGATAAACGCTGCTTCAGTCGATCTCCGTGAGCTTCTGAAATCTGCACTTCATTGACATCTTTATCCCAGTATCATTATGGAACTCTAAGCCTTGGATGATAGGCTAAGAGTTTTCATACGGCTGAGCGGTTTTTTCTTTCCTAGTTTATTCGTAAAAGCAAGCTGGCTTCTGTTTCAAGACCAATTGTTAGATCTAATTCATCACCTGCTGTTATTGAATATTTTGAAGATCTTGAATTCGACGAAAGTTTTGAGTTATCTTTGTTTAAAGCTAAATCTGAAAGTGCTCTCGATTCTTTAGTCCTTGACCCTGATTTTGCAGCTTCTCTTGCTTACGAAAGACACAACAAGCTGATTGACAATTTCATTTTGAGACATCTCCAAAACGACTTGCATACCACTACTCTTGCTGATCTACTTGAGAATATCTCTGAGAATATTGCAGCTACTATCACGGCTCACGAAGCATCGTCCCCTCCCTTTGTTTCCATTTCACCGATAATCACTTACCCCGAATCTTCGGCTGGTTCTCCTTCCACACCTCGCACTCCTTCTACCCCTCCATCTCCACAAATTTCTCTTCCCCTTGTTACAGCTCCTGTTATCATACTTCCACCTCCCCCTCCTCAAACTCATCCTACTCCCCCGCCTCCTCCACCTAGAGCCATGGCTGCCCGCTTTGCCCCTCTTGCTTTACCACAAAACCTTCATGATATGCCCGCTGATTACCAAAGCAAGATTCCCATGTTTGACGGCACTCCTCAAAGTGTCACGGCGCAGCAACACGTTGATAAAATGACCACTTTCTTTGATCTCTATGAATTGGATGAAGAAGATGTTACGATGCGGCTGTTTGTTCAGACATTTGGAGGGGAAGTTCGTAAATGGTTCAGAGGGTTGGCAGCTCGTAGCATTGTTTCCTTGGAAGCACTTCAAACTCAGTTCTTGGACCGATGGGAAATAAGAAAAGATCCGCTGCAAATCAACGCTGAATACAACAACCTCAAGCGAAATCTGGGTGAGTCGGTTCAAGATTATATAATCAGATTTAATTCAGTGTATAACGCTATACCCGATGATTTGAAACCATCAAGAAAGTCTGCATTGCTTAAGTTCCCGGATGGTTTTGATCCGGAGATGGCCTACTCACTGCGGGACCGAGATCCTCCTACCTTGGAGGAAATGCAGAAAATTGCAGTCAGTGTGGAGGCTAATTTGAATGATAAAAGGGCAAGAATGAAAGCGGAAAAGAAGGTCACAATCAAAGAGGAGGTGCCATCCACTTCTCAAGTTATTCGGAAAATGGAAGAGGTGTCAAAGGCACTCCAAAATCTCAGTCTTGGCAAACCGGAACCACAAGTTGGAAATCCAAACTTCAGAGGCCAACAACAGCAGCCCCAATATAGGATCAAACAGCGGGAAACACGAGCACAAGAAGCGGCCGTGCAGCAGCCAATCCAACCTCCATTTCAGCAAAATTATGTCACTCAAGAATCTGAAGATGAGGGTGAAGGTCCTGGTGAAGAAAATCATTTTTTCACTCCCGATGATATGCCCACTTACATCACGGAAGAAGAAGAGCTGGTAAGTAATGCTTATACACCTCAAGATGAGCATTACATTCTATCTAATGATGTTGTACTTCAAGAAGAGTCAGAAGAGTATCAAAGAGGTTACTTACATGCTTTATCAGCTCAACAAGGCCAGCAGAGACAGTTGAGAAACTGGACAGTTCCCATACATCCAATTCAAAAGAGGGCAGAAAATTTGGCAAAGAATGGTGCTGCTGTTCCACAGAAAAAGGGTAAAGAAGTCATGGATCCCCCATCAACTCAAACAGTTCCAGCAAACAAGATGGATCAGCCATTAAATGTACCCAAAGATAGAGCAGAAAAACGAGATAACCCGGCAAAAGAAAGTGAGAAAAGTCAAGCATTCAGCATTGAGAACGAAGTTTCGAAATTGAAATTGTCCATTCCACTAACAGAAGTCATGAAGAACACTACCTACAGAGCACAAATTTCTAAGATGTTCAATACTGATCCAATGTTAGATGCGGTAAATGTGGAGGATGATCAGCCGGAATTAATCTTTGGGCCAGCTCTAAACGGTGAGTCTCCGGAAAGCGATGTCCCGCCATTCTATATCAGCTTAAGAATTCATGATTATGTGCTTCATAATGCTATGTTCGATTCGGGAGCATCACACAATTTAATGCCCAAGGCAATAATGGAGAAGTTGGGACTTGATATAACTCGTAACTACCATGATCTATATTCATTTGATTCCAGCCGAGTTAGATGCATCGGTTTGATTAAAGATTTGGTTGTTAGCTTGGATCAAATTCCCGCAAAGAATCTCTTGATGGATGTGGTAGTGGCGGACATTCCTCCAAGGTTTGGTATGCTCCTTTCAAGGTCATGGGGATCAAAACTTAAAGGTACTTTACAGCTGGACTTTTCATATGCCACGATTCCGTTGTTTGGCCAAATGAGAAAGGTGTACCGAGAGCAAAAGATGAAGTATATGATTACTAGCAAGGAAAAGCCAGTAAATCATCCTGTAAATTATGTACAAACAGATTTAGAATCCTTTGTTTTATTTGCTGATAATTTTAATGAGGTAGATAGTCAATTAGTTCAGATAGAAGACATCCCAGGCATGGCAGAAAATTTCAGGGAAGTATTGAGAACGGACAGTGAAGAAAGGACTGCTGTCATAAAGTCAATTGCCGAAACAAATGAGCAGCAAGTCATGACTGCAACAACATCACAAGTGCAGCCCTTGGACGATGATGAAGATGGTCTTTGGACCATGGATTTTGATGGTACAGTGGGCAGCGATGGAGCTGGCATAGGTGTATGGATTCGTAGCCCGTTTTCAGTCCCTAACCAAGTCCCAAGCAAGGTACAAGTGTGCTCTTATAAATTGGCTTTTGATTGTTCAAATAATGAAGCAGAATATGAGGCCCTTATAGCTGGTTTGAAAATCCTCCGGAAATTAAAAGCAAAGAAGATAGCAGTTTATGGCGACTCCGAGTTAGTGATCAAACAAGTAAAGGGGGAATTTCAAGCTAAACATCCTCGTATGCGGGCTTATCGCAATGCTGTTCTAGACATTTTGAAGCGGTTTTCAGAGCATACTTTAACATGCATACCCCGGATACAAAATGGAGTTGCGGATGCATTGGCCAGGGCAGCAAGCAATTTGAAAATACCAATGAATTCGAGCAACAAGTTTGAAATCTATGTAAAGCATCGCCCTACAATCCCGGACAACCAAAGGAGCTGGCAAGTCTTTCAGGATGATGAGGAAATCAAAGATTTCTTGCATGGAGAAGGTAAATTTGAAGAAATTTCAATAGACATGGAGCCTGAAGGAGTTAATCAAATGGATGTTTTGCAGCTGAAAGATAATCATATTCCTAAAGGGCTGATTCCTTTAGAAGAACTTTTTGATCAAGATGATGTGGCTCGCAAGCCAACTTTGATGCCAACAGAAGAAGGTGTGGAAGATGTGAACCTTGGGACAGCAGAACATCCAAAGATGGTGAAATTATCAAAGGCTCTGCCACTCAAGGTAAAGAATCAATACATTAGATTGCTGTCATCATTTTCTAATGTATTCGCTTGGGATTATTCAGATTTAAAGACATATGATACAAGCATCATCCAGCACACTATTCCTATAAAGCCAAATCAAAAGCCTTTTCGGCAAAAGTTGCGGAGGATCAATCCCAAGTTGCTGTCTTTGATTGAGAAAGAGGTCAATAGGCTCTACAAGTCCGGAATCATAGTTCCCATTCGCTTTTCAGATTGGATCTCCAACCTAGTGCCTGTGAGAAAGAAGACCGGTGAGATTCGCTTGTGCATAGACTTCAGAAATTTAAACAAAGTGTCGCTAAAGGACAACTATCCGCTGCCTAAAATGGACCACATATTGCAGCGGGTAGTGGGTGCCTCAAAGATGTCATTGCTAGATGGATACTCCGGCTATAATCAGATCTTAGTCCATGAGGATGACCGTGATAAGACAGCTTTCACTACGCCTTGGGGAACATTCCATTATGCTAAAATGCCATTCGGTTTGAAGAATGCAGGTGCTACATTTCAGCGAGCTATGGATATGGCTTTTGCCAATGAAAAGGACATATTCTTAGTTGTATATCTTGATGACTTAATGGTATTTTGCAAATCCGATGAGGAGCATCTATTTCACTTAACTAAAGTGTTCCAAAAATGCAGAAAATATGGCATTTCTTTAAATCCAAAAAAGAGTCTTTTTGCCATGAGTGAAGGTAAATTGCTGGGACATATCATTTCCAAAGACGGTATACGAATTGATCCCGCACGGGTGGAGGCAATTCAGCAGCTAGAGCAGCCCCGAAATAAGAAGGAGATACAATCTTTTTATGGTAAATTAAATTTTCTGCGCCGCTTCATTCCTAATCTTGCAGAGCACCTTAGAGAAATGACCAACATGCTTCGGAAGGACAGCGAGATCAAATGGACCGAGGAGGCAGTCAAATCCTTCAATTTAATCAAGGTAATCTTGTCTTCAGCCCCGACCTTAATCAGCCCTGATTATACTCAGGATTTCATTGTGTTTTCTTTTGCTTCCGAGCATACATTAGCAGCCGTATTAATGCAAAAAAGAGAGGGTGTTGAAAGGCCAATTGCATTTTTCAGCCGGATCATTAGAGATGGGGCATTAAACTATAATATCATTGAGAAACAAGCGCTGGCCCTGATTAAGGCATTGAAAGATTTCCGGGTTTATATTCTTCACTCTCATGTATTAGCTTATGTTCCTAGTGCAGCGGTAAAGGATGTCTTGGTACAAACAGAGCCGGAAGGTAGGAGAGGTAAATGGATTGCTTCTCTCTTGGAATATGATGTTGAAATCAAGCCCACCAAGCTGATTAAAGGACAAGGACTTGCTAAACTAATGGCTGAAACAAACCTTCATGCCCTTGATATCAACTTGATCGCTGCCTTATCCGATGGTGAAAGAGAAAATTCAGCGGTTCAGGTATCAGATATTTTTATTAATTCTCCTTGGTATGCTGATATAGTGTATGTACTTCAGAATGTGTCCGCGCCTCCTGGAATGTCGAAAAACAAAGCTAGGACTTTGAAATTAAAGGCTGCTAAATTTTGCATTATGAAATCAGCATTGTATTGGAAAGATCCCGGGGGCATCTTGCTAAATTGTTTGGTTGAAGAGGAAGCAAAAGCGACGGTAGAAGACTTCCATAAAGGTGACTGTGGAGGTCATTTATTTTGGAAAACTACAGCCAACAAGATTTTGCGAGCTGGTTTTTATTGGCCTTCTCTTTTTTCTGATTTGTACAAAGCGGTAAAGAACTGCCATGAGTGCCAAATATTTCAAGGAAAACAAAAGTTGCAGCCATTGCCTCTCAAACCGGTGGAGATTAGTGCGCCATTTCAGCAGTGGGGCCTTGATTTCATTGGTGAAATCCACCCAGCTTCATCCGGGCAGCATAGATGGATCTTGACTGCCACTGATTACTTCACAAAGTGGATAGAGGCAATTCCTACTCGGCAGGCCACAGATTCGGTAATTATCTCTTTTCTTGAAACTAATATCTTGTCACGTTTCGGCTGTCCATTCAAAATAATCACAGATAATGCAGCTGCCTTTAAGTCCAATAAGATGGTTGATTTCTGCTATAAGTACAACATCAGCTTGGGTCACTCCACCGCTTATCATCCGCAAGGTAATGGGCTGGCCGAATCATCAAATAAGTCACTAGTGAACATTATCAAGAAGATGCTGGAAATTAACAAGAAAAGTTGGCACAAGAAGTTGGTCAATGCATTATGGGCTGATCGGGTGAGCCAAAAGAAGTCCATTGGAATGTCGCCATTTGAGATTGTATACGGAGTTGATGCAGTCTTTCCAACATCACTTAGTGTACCGGTCGCGAAATTACTTCAAGAAACGGGAGAAGATATGGATCCAATGCAACGGAGAATCAATCAAATGGTCCACTTACAGCAAACAAGGGAAGAAGTTCTCCAAAACTCTTTAAAGCTGCAAGAACGTATCAAGAAAATCTATGATAAGAAGGCAAAGTTGGAAAATTTTCAGCTAGAGGATGTTGTTTTGAGATGGGATGCTCGAAACGAGGACAAAGGTAAGCACAGTAAATTTGATAATTTATGGAAAGGTCCTTATAAGATTGCTGCATATCGTGGTCCTAATGCTTTCATTCTCAAAGAGTTGAATGGTGATGAATGTCCCGGTGGGTCGGTGAATGGCCGGCTTCTCAAGAGATATCATGCATGAACAATGCTGCTCTAAGTCATCTTCATTGTATATATCATTTTACTTTACTACATCAAGTGTGAACTGATCTCTCAGCCTTGGTTTGGGGACCGCAGTGAAGGTTATAATTCCGAGGATGAAGATTGGTTGGTGTGAGGTTTTCAGTTTGTTTATTTTCTGCAAGAATCAGTTTGTTTGAGTCATAGTCCTTTGAAAGTTTTCAGTTTATAATCCAAGTCAAATAAAGTCTGTTAGAGTATGGTTATATTTGTACTAGTTGACTCCATTGCCCAATAAGGCACTGGTCTGCTCTCCCAAGAGGTCTGAGGTTCTTGGCACCTCCAAGGAGCTGCCATCCCCATTGGAGCCAATGTTAGTGTCGGTCTTGAGCCCTCCATCGGTGATCAATAGCTCTTTGCATATGCATAGGTAGGTGTCTCATTAGTGTCAGTTTTGCATCCCGCTAGGCATGCCATAAAACTGAATGGAGGGCTGGTCTTTGTTCCCTTCTTGGCTTTGCTGGAATCAGGTCATACCATTTGAAAAAACCTTGTGTCACACTTGTTTCATTTTTGTCTTGAAATTCCAAGTCTAGGTATAGGGTTTTGGTCAAAATCATTGCCAGGTCATGAGTCAAAAGTCTGATGGTCTTTAGCAAGCCAGAAGGAGGTTTGTAATTACGTTTTATTGATAGTTTTCATCTGCTACAGCTTATTTTTACCTTGGTTTTAAAAACTCTGTTTTTAAACCCAAGGTCATGTGAAAATGGCAACAATAAAGGAAATTTTCAAAAATCTTCAGAATGCCGGCAACAACCCTGGTTTCTTCCTCAGAATCCATCAGAGAATCAACCTGCAAAAAGAACCAAGTGAAAACACTCAAAAAATCAATTTCAGGCAAAGTGCAACTTAAAAAACAGTGTTAAATTAAATGCCAAAACATGCAACATTTGAAAGTGGGTTTGATGTTTTAATTTTTTTTTAAATGTGGACCTATAAAGACCAAAAAGCCCTCTTCATGGCCTCATTATGCATTGACAAACTTGCAAGACACAAAGAGAAGCAAAGAAAGGCGATTTGGCTGCGATTTTAGTCATTTCTGGAGGAGCGACTAGTTGAGTTGGAGGTGCGACTAGTTGGGCAGGTGCGACGAGTCAGAGCTGCTCTCACAGTGTAATTTTTGAACTGGAGCGACGAGTCAGAGGGGTGCGACTAGTCGAGCTGGGTTTGCCAAGAAACGTGCCAAATCACCCAAATCGCCCTCCCAAATTGCTAAATCGACCAGGTAAGCTCCAAATTCATCTGTGATAACAAGGAATAAGTGAATGATGACATGTCTCATGGTTTTCTTCTTCAAAAATTTGCAAGATAAATGGTGAATTTAAATGTTGTCAATGTAGGCAAATCTGCTAGGGTTTTGTTTGTTTTTCAAGGTAAAAATCCCTCTTATCCCATCCTTGTTCCCTTGGCAATTAAATTCACAAATGTTGCTGCATGTTTATCTTATTATTTCATTTATATCGTTTGCCAGAAATACAAGGTTTCCATCCCATATTCCTTCAAAATCTTTCCCTTCCCAAATTTCTTCGCTAAACCCTAATATCCTTCATGTTCCCACAAACCCTAAATTGCCCTTCTCCTTCCCCACAACAAGCAAATTACATGGACCTGCAGCAAGAAAATAAAACAAAAAGAATATAAAATATATATATATATATATATATATATATATATATAAATTTATATGAAAAGAAAAATAAAAATAAAATGCCAAAATGACCCAAATATGAAAAACAAAGATATTATTGGGTATAAAAAAGAGGCAAGCTGCTGTTATGAAATTTATAAAAAGAAAAATCAAAGATTGCAGCTGTGTATATATTCATAATGGACATATTGCTGTGTTTTTGGTCTATAAAATCGTGTTGCTGTGCTGCCCAAAATAAACTCTGTTTTCCCTTTTTTATCATTCCCTTGAAGTTGTCAAATCTCCTTTTGATAAAAATACAAGTGAAGCTCTCTTTCCCTTATCACTAAATGCATATGAATCTCGTCCAGATAGCAGAGTTTGCTTCATTAAAGGATAAAAATCAAATGGATAATGCTGCCCCATACCCCCTGTCATATATGTTCTTTCCCTTGGTCCCTATCATACATGGTTTCGTTGCAAATGATTTCTTAAAAATGATAAGATGGTATGTGTTACATTTTGTGAATTTTCCCTAAAAATCCCTGTTTTTATTTCCCATTCCTTATTAAAAATCCCTCCCCTAACAGTTCCCTTATGATTTTTCCCCTTGAAAACAGCATACTTCTCAGCATTTTGCAGGCAGAGGCAGCAGTTCTATTTACCTTTTAGCTTGCTCATCTGGTTCCAAAACCATGTCAGACACCGAGAGTTATGAGCCTAGTGATGACCATTCATTAGCTACAGAAGTGGTGGTACAGCAGAGGGTTCCTAAGAGGGGTGGTCATCATAGGAGACAGGAACCTACTTCTTTGGCAGCATTGCAGGCTTGTCCTTTGGCAATGAACGGTTTTCGGTACATGTCATGTTTTCAGTTCTGTGAGAGGCTTGCTCACATTCAGCATCATAGTGAGTTGGCACGTTTATTTGTTTTTCACCTTCATGATGGGCAGGTCACTCTTGCAGGGGTGAATTTTGTGTTATCTCCAGAGATGATTTCAGAGGCTACCGGGATACCGAATGTAGGGGAAGTGTGGCCCAAGCGCAAACTGCTGGACTTTATCTTTTTTGAGCCATATGTCAGGCCCTCATTTGTGAGCCACTTGTCAGGAATCTTTCCTTCCAGATTCCTCCGGGTGGAGTATGTTTCGATCATGAAGCTTATCATGCAATACTTTACATGTGACGGAAGATTTTCACTGGTCTCCACTTGTCATATTCGCATGTTGATGCACTTTACCAGGGTGAGGATGATGAACATCCCGGTTTTCTTCTGCCAGGACTTTCAGAGGATGTCATCCGTATTTCAAAGGCAGACCCCAGCCCAGCAGCATAGGAGTCTGTGCCATCATGGTCTCATTCAGCTCATTGTTTCCCATCAGTTGAGGCAGCAGGGCATTTCATGGGCAGACTTCATTTCTCATGAGGTTTTTACAGCGACATCACGGCCACAGCCAGAGCCAAAGAGAGGTCAGCCAGAGCCACAGATCATTCATGAGGAGGGAGGTCCATCACGCCAGGCGGAGATTATTGTGCCTACACATGTTGTTTCCCCACTACAGTGTACATATCAGAGGGGTCATAGGACCTTGTTTGCAGCAGCTCGACGAGTATTTTCTCCACATCAGGTGGAAGGGGTCTCGTCGTCATCATCAGATCAGCGAGTGTTATCTCCACACCAGGTGGAAGGGGCCTCGTTGCCGACAGCAGCACAGGTAGCAGAGAGGGGCAAGCAGCCCTTGATTGAGGATGAGAGAGCTGGCGATACACGTCATGATTTCATTGATTTTGATGCTCATTCTCCTTCTTCTGATTTTTATGATCTTATCAGAAAGAGAGAGGAGGAGAACCTCGTGTTGCAGCAGAAGCTCGAAATGGCTCAATGGACCATCACTTATCTGGAGCAGCGCAACAGACAATTAGAGGCGGAGAAAGAACTTGACGAGCTATGGAGGATCCGTGGTAATAGAGGTGTTGGCATTATGATTCAAGTGTTGTCCTTGATGGCAACTCACTCAGAGGTTGGTACAGGTGCTTAGAGGTTGGTACAGGTGATGGCAACTTAATCAGAAGACAGATCCTAGTACAGCATGCCAAGGAAGTTCATATACCCAGGTTCGTTAAGCCGAAGTCGTGTGTACACGCCGGTTGGCTTCATCAAAAGCGCGTGTATGTGGAAAAGTACCTTTGGTCCATGGCGGTTAGTCCTTGGAAGTTGTGCCTATGGTTTCAGACCATTGTGTCTCGACGGGCGTGTCGATCCCTAGTTTTGAAGTTGATGGTATTGTGTTACTATGGTTTTGGCTCTTGGTATTGAGCAAGGCCTAAGGCTATATAAGGAGAAGAAGATCATTAGGCAAGATCATCTTTTGAAAAGGCTTGAATATCTGAAAAAGAAAGAGATCTGATATGCAGGTTCTGGGTTGCTTGATCTAAGCCAAGGAGAGATCACATAGGTTGATGGAAGACTAGATCTAAGTATAGATCGGGATCTAATGGTTTGAAATGCACTATCATGATATGGTTGATTATGCGTATTTCTAGATCTGCATACTGTCGCAATGTTATGTTCTGGGTCTAACTAATGTCTGGTACAGCTGCAAATTGAGAGAGTTTATTTTTAGATCTGTACGCAGGTTGGCTTCGGTAAAAGCGCGTGTATACGCGGGTTTTGCTCATTGAAGTAGCGTATATATTTTGAAGCTTGATTTTGGGTTTACAGTTGGGTCTGACTGTTATTGCAGAGTTCTGTAGTCTGCTCTGTGTTCTGGTAACTGGTGATTGACAGGGCTCAGTGGTTCAGCGATTCAAAGTTTGGTTGTTTTATGCTTCAATGATCTATTATGAAAAGTGAATGAATTGTGGTCTTCAGATTGTAATGTTGTGCTTCAGGAATATCCAGTCTGAAAATGTATGAAAAGTGGTACCTGAAAGAAAGAAGATTGTAGGTCAGCACCTACGTACTAGTATCTTGGCTAGTACAAGAGCAAAGGGGGTTGGAGCTCCCTTCCAAGGAAGTTTGGAGAACGAGAGAAGGTTGTAGCCTTCTGCAGGTTGTAGCTTGCGTACTGGTATAAGGCTGCACCAGTACAAAAAGATTGTAAACTGAAGTTTCATATTAAAGAAAGATAGAGACAACTTGCAGCAGGTGGTTTTCACCCACATTGGGTTTCCACCTTATATCTTGGTGTTCATGTGTGTGGCTTTTGATCTGTTCTGTTATACTGCACCTGTTTACTGTTAATGTGGTGAATAATGTCCTGATGCACTTAACTGAAGAATAAGCTAACTAAATTATGAGTTTTTCTCTTATACGCTGTTTTATTTAGTCACAGTAGCGTGTACACGCTGATTCACTTAACTGAAGTAGCGTATATGTTTCTGAGCATTGAAAAAGTTTGATTGATCTGATAATACTGATTCACCCCCCCCTCTCAGTATTATTTCCAAAAATTGGTATCAGAGCAGGTCCTTCAGAGAAGCTTGATCGCTTGAAGGTAGATCATTCATCATGAGCAACTACGAGAAAGAAGCATCAATCAGGCCACCGATTTTTGATGGGACAAATTTCAATTATTGGAAGGTAAGAGTTACTGCATATCTTCAATCTCTTGGTACAGAAGTTTGGAACATTGTAGAAACAGGCTATGCTTTTCCTTCAGCTACTCCTACAGATCCAGCTGAGAAAAAGCAGTATGAAACAAATGCAAAAGCAGTCAGTACTCTATTAGGAAGTATATCCCAAACAGAATTCATGAAGGTCATGCACTTCAAATCAGCAAAAGAGATATGGGACAAAATGATCACTAGCTATGAAGGAGATGAACAGGTAAAACAAGCTAAACTTCAAACTCTCAGGATTCAATATGAGACTCTCAAGATGTATAATGATGAAAGTGTGGCTAATTATTTTCTTCGGGTAGATGAGATTGTTAATTGTATGAAAAATTTGGGTGAAGAAATAAAAGAGACTATAGTAGTTCAAAAGATTCTAAGATCATTATCCCCCAAGTTTGAATCTAAAGTATCTGCAATAGAAGAAAAGGAAAATCTCCGTGTTCTCACTATGTCTCAGCTACATGGAATTCTAACTGCTTATGAAATGAGAAAGGGAGGTCCATCAGACAGAAAGGGAAGCTGCTTTTAAGGCATCAGGAAAAGAAGATTACTATGAAGCAAGCCATGTTCCAGAAGAAGAGGAAGAAGAATCAAATTTTGTCAGAAATCTTCAAAGGGGTTCTGGAAGGTTCAGAGGTAAGCTACCTTTCAAATGCTTTGCTTGTGGAAGAGTAGGTCATTATGCTGCAAAATGTCCTTATAAGGATAAAGGAAAAGAACCTGCTAGATGGAACAAGAAACAAAGTGCAAATAAGAAAAGCTACTACACCCATGAAGATAGTGATGGCTTATCAAACAGTGATGAAGATGAACAAGGTAATAAATATAAGCTGTTAATGGCATTTGAAGATGATGATTATGAGGATGCTGTAGATGTGGATAATCTCTATAATGAAATTACTAGACTCAAGAGATGCATAGAAGAAAAGAATGTGATCATTGATACTTTGCAATTTCAAATTGATGAAAAGGAAAAACATCTTGAAAAACTAGAAGGTGAAATTGTTGGTCTCAGAAAAGAAATTGAGAAAACAAAAGCTATTAATCTTAAGTTTGTCAAAGGATCTGAAACTTTGGATGAGATTATCAATGTGCAGCGGTCTCCTCTAAACAAGACAGGTTTGGGCTATAATGGAGAAACCTCTCAAGCATCCACCTCAAAAAGTTATCTTGATGCAGCAAGAAGAAATGAGCAGAAGAACAATGAAGATAATCAGGTAAAGCAGGGACGAATTACAAACAGAAACTATCAGGGACAATCCATCTTAAGGGTGAACAAAAGCTACAACCAGCCACAGGTAAAATCTTCTCAGTTTGGTTCAAGAATAGATGAAAATAGAAATTACAATCAGTTGGCTGGTAGATTCAATAACCGCAGAAGCTTCTTCAATGGACAATGCTTTTCTTGCCATAACTTTGGTCACAAAGCAGCTCAATGTGTTGCATATAAAACAATCATGACTAGGGAAGCTCAAAAACAAAGAAGTATGACAGGGATTACAAAAAGGACCTATAACAACTTTTCGGTTCTTGAAAATGAAGTTGAATGTTCTATTTGCAATAATTTTGGTCATGAAGACTCTGAATGCAGGAGCAGGTTTCAGGAGAAAAAGGAACAAGCCACAAGCACCAAAACATGGAGAATAAAGGAACCTCAAACAGAAAGATGTGGGATAGCATTTTATGCAGAAGGACAGGAAAATCTATGGTACATTGACAGTGGATGTTCGAAACATATGACAGGTGATAAAGAAAAACTTGAATCTTATTCTACCTTAGAAAAGGGAAAGAAAGTTTCTTTTGGAAATGATACTCCTGCAACTATAAAAGGAAAAGGTATTGCTCCTTTGAAAGAAAAGGTCAAGGCTGGAAATGTTTTGTATGTTGATGGATTGAAGCATAATCTACTAAGTGTCAACCAGATGTGTGATCAAAAAACCGAGGTTATTTTCAGATCGAATGGATGTCTTGTTCGTGATCTTGATACAGGTAAAACAGTTCTCAAAGGCAAAAGAACTCCAAATAATCTGTACATATTTGAAGAAGGACAACAACAATGCTATCTTAGCAAGGATGAAGAGCACTGGTTATGGCATCGAAGGTTGGGACATCTAAGCTTCTCACAAATAAGGAAAGCATGCAAATATCAGGCAGTTCGCGATCTTCCAGATATCAAAATTCCAGACAACACCATATGCAAATCTTGTCAGTTTGGAAAGCAAACCAGAACTAACTTTCCAGAAAAGGAAGGATCAGCTAGCTTGCCTCTTGAGCTAGTCCATACAGATGTATGTGGTCCATTTAGGAAAAGGACACCTCGAGGAGAAGAATATCTGATATTATTCATTGATGATTTCTCAAGGTTTGTTTGGTTAGGGCTTATGAAGCACAAAGATGAAGCATTCGAAAAATTCAAATCCTTCAAAGCATTGGTTGAAAATGAATCAGGACACAAAATTAAGTGCCTCAGATCTGACAGAGGTGGGGAGTTCACCTCAAATGAATTTTTCGATTTCTGCGATGAACATGGGATAAGAAGAGAATTCTCTACAGCTAGAACTCCTCAGCAAAATGGGGTTGTGGAAAGAATGAACAGAACTATCCAACAAATGGCTCGTGCTATGCTCGATGAATCAGGTACTCCTGCAACCTTCTGGGGTGAAGCTGCACATGCTGCTGTTATTATTCTTAACAAAACAAATGTCCGAGTAAACAGCACTCAAACACCTCATGAGCTTTGGAGTGGTAAAACTCCTTCCGTGAAGCACTTCAAAATCTTTGGGAGCAAATGTTATATTAAGAATACTGATGAGCAACTTGGCAAACTTGAACCAAGAGCAGATGAGGGCATTCTTCTTGGTTATTCTCCACATAGCAAAGCATACAAGTGCTACAATAAAAGACTTGGCAGAATTGTTGACAGTATTGATGTAGTGGTTGATGAGAAGGGATATATTCCTAGGCAAGTTCATCATGAAGACATTGAAGAAGATGAAGGCTACTCTCAAACACGGAATGATGAAGAAGAAGAACCTCAAGAAGAAGAAGAATCTCAAGAAGAACCAGAGGAGCAGACAAGAATAGAAGAGAAGACTCCATCCAGATATGTTCAAAAGAATCATCCAGAAACTCAGATTGTGGGGCAGAAAGAAGCAGGAGTACAAACAAGAAGGACACTTGCAGAAGCTTCAAGCTACTTGGCATTACTCTCCTCCACTGAACCACAAAATGTGAAAGAGGCATGCAAAGATGAATGTTGGGTCAAAGCAATGGATGAAGAACTTGAGCAAATCGAAAAGAACAACACTTGGGAATTAGTTCCTAGACCAAAAGATAAGAATGTGATAGGAACAAAATGGGTCTTCAAGAATAAATTAAATGAAAATGGAGAAGTAATTAGAAACAAGGCCAGACTTGTTTGTAAAGGGTATGCACAGCAAGAAGGAATAGATTTTGAAGAGACCTTTGCTCCTGTGGCAAGACTTGAAGCCATCCGAATGTTCCTTGCTCTCTCAAGCTTTCAAAACTTCAAGGTTTTTCAAATGGACGTGAAATCAGCCTTTCTGAATGGAGACTTAGAAGAAGAAGTATATATTGAGCAGCCAGATGCTTTCATTCTTGGGAATGATCCAAACCTTGTATGCAGATTGAAAAAGGCTCTCTATGGACTCAAACAAGCTCCAAGGGCTTGGTACTATCGGTTGGACAAATATCTTCACCAACAAGGCTTTTCAAAAGGATCAGCAGATAGCAATCTCTATATAAAAGTTGAAAATAACAAATTGCTAATTCTTGTTGTTTATGTAGATGATATTATCTTTGGCAGCAATGAAGAGACTATGAGTCAAAACTTTGCCTTGGTTATGCAGAAAGAATTCGAAATGTCACTACTTGGAGAATTGACATATTTTCTTGGATTGCAAATCCAACAAAATGAAGGAGGTATCTTCTTATCTCAAACCAAATACCTCAAGCAGATCTTGAAGAAGTATGGCATGGAAGAGTCAAAACCAGTATGTACACCCATGGTTACAGGATGCAGCCTCAGTGCAAATGATGAATCAGCAGCAGTTCACCAACCCACTTATAGATCCATGGTTGGGAGTTTGCTTTATTTGACAGGTACTCGACCAGATATTACACATGCAGTAGGAATGGTTGGAAGATTTCAAGCCAACCCAAAGGAAACTCATCTTCAGGCAGTCAAAAGAATCTTCAAATATCTTCAAGGGACCCAAAACTATGGCTTATGGTATCCTAGAAATACAGATCTCACTCTTCATGCTTACATAGATGCAGATTGGGCTGGAAGTGTGGATGATAGGAAAAGCACAAGTGGTGGTGCTTTCTTCATGGGTTCCAGATTAGTATCTTGGTTCAGCAAGAAACAGAGTTCGATTGCCTTATCTACAGCTGAAGCAGAATATGTGGCTGCAGCATCTTGTTGCACACAACTTCTTTGGATGATGCAGACCTTGCAGGACTTTCAAATCACTTGCACTCCACCTGTCTCTATCTTATGTGATAATACAAGTGCAATCAGCATTTCAAAGAATCCAGTCATGCACTCAAAGACCAAGCACATACCAATCAAGTACCATTTTCTTCGGGAACAAGTGCTTGAGCAGAAGGTCAAGTTGGAGTATGTTCCTTCTAAGGAACAAGTTGCTGATATTCTCACAAAACCACTGCCCAGGGAAACTTTTGAATATCTCAGACAAAAGCTGGGAGTAGTTGATGCTTCATCCTGCTGTTGAAGTTTGTTTACAGAAAAGTTGGTATACGCAGGTTACGGAAGGGATATCCGCGTATATACGCCGATTTATGCGGGGTAAGTCGCGTGTCTGTTGGACGCTTGTTGCAGAAAGTATATCCGCGTACATACGCAGTTTCATGCAGGAGAAATCGCGTATATGAAGTTCTGAACAGCAAGGGCAAACTCTGGAGTTCTGAACAGCAATGGGTATGTCAGAATTCTTCAGGCACAGTTTCAGGGGGTGCAGCAGGCACAGGTTCAGGGGGAGCAGCTTAAAAGTCTCATAAAGCATTGTTGGCATTCAGATGTTTTGATTGTTGATTTCAGGAAAAGGAGCTCAGAAAGAAATCCTGGTTGCTGATCTAAAAAGATGTTTATCATATGCTGCTGGTGACTTTCATAAGTCTTGGTCTAGATCTGTTGTCTCTATGTCATGTATCTCTCTTGTGATATCTCTTTTATGGTGTCAAGGTCATGTAACGGCCTATGTTGGTTTCCCCACTATGCCTGGGATGAATGATGTAATATAATTGACTGTTTCTGATGTGTCCCCTCTTGGTAGGGAGTATGGATGTATGTATTGAGTCCTTTGGTGATAGGAAGGTCCCTTATGGTGTATAAGTCTTGGTTCTTGTTGAAGAACATCTTTTGCAGATCTGGCCTACTGTCAGGGGGAGAATGAGTCAGCACAGCCAAGCAGAGGTATCAGCATGGCCTCAGGGGGAGCACAGCCCTTTGCCCTTGATGTCAAAGGGGGAGAGTGACTTGGTGTGGTGGTTGCCATCAAGTCCAAAGGGGGAGATTGTTGGCATTATGATTCAAGTGTTGTCCTTGATGGCAACTCACTCAGAGGTTGGTATAGGTGCTCAGAGGTTGGTACAGGTGCTGGCAACTTAATCAGAAGACAGATCCTAGTACAGCATGCCAAGGAAGTTCATATACGCAGGTTCGTTAAGCCCAAGTCGCGTGTACACGCCGGTTGGCTTCATCAAAAGCGCGTGTATGTGGAAAAGTACCTTTGGTCCATGGCGGTTAGTCCTTGGAAGTTGTGCCTATGGTTTCGGACCATTGTGTCTCGACGGGCGTGTCGATCCCTAGTTTTGAAGTTGATGGTATTGTGTTACTATGGTTTTGGCTCTTGGTATTGAGCAAGGCCTAAGGCTATATAAGGAGAAGAAGATCATTAGGCAAGATCATCTTTTGAAAAGGCTTGAATATCTGAAAAAGAAAGAGATCTGATATGCAGGTTCTGGGTTGCTTGATCTAAGCCAAGGAGAGATCACATAGGTTGATGGAAGACTAGATCTAAGTATAGATCAGGATCTAATGGTTTGAAATGCACTATCATGATATGGTTGATTATGCGTATTTCTAGATCTGCATACTGTCGCAATGTTATGTTCTGGGTCTAACTGATGTCTGGTACAGCTGCAAATTGAGAGAGTTTATTTTTAGATCTGTACGCAGGTTGGCTTCGGTAAAAGCGCGTGTATACGCGGGTTTTGCTCATTGAAGTAGCGTATATATTTTGAAGCTTGATTTTGGGTTTACAGTTGGGTCTGACTGTTATTGCAGAGTTCTGTAGTCTGCTCTGTGTTCTGGTAACTGGTGATTGACAGGGCTCAGTGGTTCAGCGATTCAAAGTTTGGTTGTTTTATGCTTCAATGATCTATTATGAAAAGTGAATGAATTGTGGTCTTCAGATTGTAATGTTGTGCTTCAGGAATATCCAGTCTGAAAATGTATGAAAAGTGGTACCTGAAAGAAAGAAGATTGTAGGTCAGCACCTACGTACTAGTATCTTGGCTAGTACAAGAGCAAAGGGGGTTGGAGCTCCCTTCCAAGGAAGTTTGGAGAACGAGAGAAGGTTGTAGCCTTTTGCAGGTTGTAGCCTGCGTACTGGTATAAGGCTGCACCAGTACAAAAAGATTGTAAACTGAAGTTTCATATTAAAGAAAGATAGAGACAACTTGCAGCAGGTGGTTTTCACCCACATTGGGTTTCCACCTTATATCTTGGTGTTCATGTGTGTGGCTTTTGATCTGTTATGTTATACTGCACCTGTTTACTGTTAATGTGGTGAATAATGTCCTGATGCACTTAACTGAAGAATAAGCTAACTAAATTATGAGTTTTTCTCTTATACGTTGTTTTATTTAGTCACAGTAGCGTGTACACGCTGATTCACTTAACTGAAGTAGCGTATATGTTTCTGAGCATTGAAAAAGTTTGATTGATCTGATAATACTGATTCACCCCCCCCCCCCTCTCAGTATTATTTCCAACAAGAGGCTTGAACCGTAGGAGGCCTGGGGACCCATTGCCTGCTGACCGGGAGTCCATGCTCATTCAGGTGAATGCCCACTTGGAGAGGCTGTTAGAGAAAGCCAACCGGGACAAAAGGCTGCTACGAAACATGAAGAACCATTACTGGGCAAGGTTGCACGTTTGCAAGGCAAAAATGAAGATACTCCAAAGGAAGTTGTCCGAGGCCCGCAAGAGGAGGAAAAAGACCAACCCACTCCGTATCTTGGCTGAGGCCTCTCTTACTCACCATGATACTGACTAGCCTTCTTCTAGCAGCAAAACCAAGAAATTTTGAGGATTTTGAGGCATTTTTGGCATTTTTTTGGAATTTTACAGGTTTTGGCCACTCGACTCGTCTCACCCCGTACGAGACGAGTCGTCGATACAGCTCAGAACGGGGAAAACTCTACATGGTTGGATTTGTCTTGTAAAAGTACACTTGCCTATGGAAGGGTTTCAAATTTTGTGAAGATTTGGGCAGCCAAAAGCTCAAAATACAGCCAAATTTTGACTTTCTGCCCCTTTTTTGAGTTGCAGAAAGCAGTCTTGGGAGATTTGATTTTTTATGGGTCAAATCAACTCCAAATTCAGAAATTCCGGTTGGGTTGGAAAGTAGACTTCCAGACCTTTCGAACGAGCTATCCTGAACTTGATTTGGACTCCGGGAAGGCCCTCAAACAGCGCTGCCAAAAGGTGCGACTAGTCAAGCCAGAGGTGCGACCACTCAAACAAAATTTGCCAGTTTTTGACCAGTTCGGCCAGCTAAGCACAGTTTTCACTTGGGTTGATTATTTAGGCATGTAATTGATGGATTCTTGTGTAAATTTCATGGCATTAGATACTTTTACTCTTCTTTACCTCTTCTAGAAGCTTCTTTGATGTAAAAAGTTAATATTTAATGCATGGATAGGCTTCCTAACTTTTAGAGGCAAGTTGTTGTGCTGGCCTATTATCTAGTGACTGATTTAGAATTAGTTGTAACAGCTCCTAGGAAGCTGAGCTCGACCCCTAGAGGTGGGGGAAGAGGTTTGACCTTCTATATTATGCCTTCTCTTTCTCATTTTCAGGGTTGGACTCTTGTGGGAGAAACATTATTGTGTATTGTACATCTATTTCTGCAATTTAAGGAAAGGAAAGCCAGGGTTTTGCAGACATCATTGTGGATTCTTGTGGATTGTTGTGTTGATGGTGTGTTCTCTACATGTTATTGTAAGTGTGTTTATGTATTCCACATCTCTCTTTTGCTTCTAATTGGACAGATGAAGTGGTAAAGTTTGAATTCATGCTTTGACATGCTCAGCTTTTTAGTTTGTTCAATATTTATGTTTTCTACTGTCTAGAGAGGATTCAAAATGGTTGTTTGCCCTCTTTAGCTCCTCCTCTATCATCCCTGATCATCCATCTCAGATTAAGGCATCAGCACTCACTCCTACCTTGCCCCAAAGATCCCCCTGCAAAAACTGAGCCCAATCCCCGCACCCTGAATTGCACTCCCTCCAATTGCCACCAAAAACCCCAAAAATCTTTAAATCAACCCCCCTTATCAATTTACTAGCCTAAAATCTTTATTCCTAATTGGTCAGCTTATCATATTGAAAGATCTACCGAATCTGACCCGAGAGAGCCTTCTCATACCTCGTAGGGCTAGCTACGAGGTGAAATGGTTTGATGTAGCCTTGAGAGTTTGTCTATCTCAGCCTAGGTGAATTCCAAGCGCTAACAGCTTCAAAAGCTGAAATTAAAACCCATTTGAGCTGAAATATTGATGAACCTCGTGACTGAATTTTAGATCTTGGTTCGCTATATTTCCAGAGATATGATCTGACGAAGTTAGGTTTTTTGTAGGCTCCTGAATTCCATGTCAAATAGGTGACATTGGGAAAATCGTCATAACTTTCTCTCTAAGCATTGGATTAAAATTTCGTAAATAGCCGTAGAAAGAGGACAGACCGTAGTTTGTTGAGTAGATTTTTCAGGGCCGAAGGTCGCAAAAGTGACACGTGGCACTTCGTACAAGTTTTCTCTACTGAACTAGTCTATAATCAGGTCATCATGGGAGATTGGGAATAACTCTCTCTTGAAGAATTCAATCTTGATCAGACCTGTGGGGTTGGAAAGAGGACTCAGAGGGCTACCACAGGACGAAATTTTAGACCCTCGAGATCTGAAATTACATAGATACAACAAATTCAATATCGAGCTCCTAGAAGGCAAGAAAAGTCATGCATTCAAGGATCACTACAGTAAGGACCACACGTCAACAGTCAAGGGTAAGTCTCCTACATCAAGGTATGTATGATTAGTGTTTCCATTTGAAATATGAGTATCATCTCTGACATATGTTTTTGTAGGACAACGTAAGTATATACAGGGTCTCAGTTATATTTCTATGTCTCTATATGTCACACTTAGTTTTGATACCACATTTCGGATGTCCTATTCTTGATACTACACATTTGATGCTACACCAAGTCCGCTAAATCTATATGATGTTGTAAGTTCATGTTACTTGTCTTGTCATAGTTGATAGAATGGTCTTTGTTGTTGTACTTATAGCTTGGTTCATCACAAGTCTAGGGTTTTTCATTAGTTTTTATTGTATATATCTTTAGGTTAGTTTTAGATATAGTCATGCATAGAGTCCAAGCCTATATCAAGAGTGGGAGTCTTTGTCTACTGCTGCAACAAGTCAACCAAAAAAGTGACAAGCACACTTCAGGTACACATTGTAATTTTAATTTGTATTTATTCATTATTATGCACTTACATGTGTTTTGCAGGCATAGGTAAGTTGAAGGATATTTTGTTTTGTTTTGGGATTGGTTTTGGTGGACAAATTTTGCATGCAGGTAGAAGAAGATTCAAGTACAACTTCAAGCAAGAATTCAAGAGCAAAAGTATCAAACCAAAGGAAGCATTGCAGTGGGACATCCTTTGAAGACATGACAACCATCCGTATATTGTGAAGAAATGTCAAGGCCAAGAGTCATCATTGTAAAGTTGTAAAAGAGTCATTTGTAAAAGTGTCATCATTGGAAGAGTCATTACTATAAAAGAGTCAATCTATCTAAAGTTGAAAAGGCATTATTGGGAGCTATATGAGTCTCTGTTGGGATGATGTCATGGTTGGGTTGCAGGTCATAGTGTGATTAGGTGTTCGGTCAAAATCATTGTAAATAATATTGTATCATGGATCGTTGTCCCTGGTGTTGACATAGTGAATCATATCAGCTTTCCTTTGGAATGGCTAGTTCCGACAAGTTTTAGAGGATCCTGTAAGCTGTTATATATGTTGAAAGATTACTTCTCGGAGGAAGACTTCAATTAAATCAACAAACGAAACAACTAACCTATATGTCTCAAATCTTATCTACACTAATTCTAACTACTTATGCTAGTCCTAACTATTCTAATCTATCCTGCAGGAGCATAACAAAAAGAAGTTAAACATCATATATAAATTCCAAGTCCTAATGAATCAGTTACTGGTTCACATATGAACAAGGTTGTATTAAATCTTAATTGCAATCTAATTACTTATACAGGAATACACATTCCTTTCCATACAAATAACACTTGCAACTGATGCTTAACAAGGTCTCGAATCAACTATTGTTCATGAATTAACCATGGTAACAAATCATATTTGAATAACCAAGACTAGTCATGAACTGCCCATTATCAATATGCACAAAACAAATCACATTTATATTTATGCCAACAATGACACCCTGATTCTAAACACATGAAAGGAGAGGCAAATGAATTTGAAAAAGGCTCTTTCCCAACCAAACAATCTTATTTATTCACAATAAATCAAAAGCTATTCTGCCCAAAAGAAGTCCTCCCCTCATTTCGGAGGTAATACTTATACAAAAGCAACTGACCCTCATTCTTCCCCTGACTTTTCAACTCCCTCCTCTTTTCAATATACAAATTAAAATATACAGGCGTAGACCCGATCAGTGAAATGGCTGACCCGTAAAGGCCATATCTGTTGAAGTGTTTCATTTCCTGGGGAAATGAATAGATGCCAGTTGAAAGGAGGAGGTATGCGTGTCATTTCATCAAGATAAGGCTCAAGACCGCATAACCTTCAGAACACACAGTTAACACGTGGAAACATGACTGCCAACAACTAAAGCCGAATCTTTAGATAATACACACCCGCATATATAAACTCTTCGGATCCGCTCATGCGTCTTTTACCTGGAGCCATACTTGATTCTTATGCATCTGTTCTTTGACCACGTTTGCCTTCTCTCGGTCCTCGCCTACAGAGATAACCAACATCAGCTATGTTTATGAAAATATGATAGAAATGCTTAAAAACACAAATCTTACCTTCATTAAAACGTTTATAACATCAAAAGGAACAAGTGTGAAAGAATCGGCCCCTGGTTTTTTATTCATGCATTGATTAAGTCTCGCAAGCATAAATCTGATTTACATTGAAAATCGTCGCATAACACAGAACTAGATCCAAAATCCGGACTTGAAATATTATAGACGGGAACCCATACCCTATCGGGTTTGCGAAACACTTTCACATCGCATCATTTCAGTGGAGAGGAATCTGGCTTATTAAATTGCCAAACTCTGATATTGCGATGGCGAAAGCAGACCCGAAATCATATTATGTTGCACTTAATCACCTCGACGGGTCTGTTAGATTACAGAGCGCCTTGTGTATGGGCCTTGGGTTCTGCTGATTACAATATGCGATAGGCCGGACCCGAAAATATATATGCCGTGGTTAATAGTCCCGGCGGGTCCGCCATATTGCATATCGCCTTATGTATAAGCCTTGAACTCTGCCGATTGCGATTTGCGATTGGAGAAGCGGACCCGACAAATGCATGTGTTATGTTTAATAACTGCGGCAGGTCCACCATATCGTGGAATGCCTTATGTATGGGCCTTGGCTTCCGCCGATTGCGATTTGCGATTGGGGAATGGACCCGACGTCATATGTGTTATTGTTAATTGCATTTGAAGTCCGGAAGGTCCTTTCTTAGCGGATGCGAAAGATGAAGGCGCAGTATAACCGTGGAAATGAAGAGATTGCAATAGCGATAGAGGCAAGCATTGAGAAATGTATAGAGACCGAAAGAGCGCTGAAAGGGTAAGTTACATACGTTTTCAAAGTATTTCTGTTACAAAAGTATTGTAATAGAAATAGCGGCGTGATAGAAGGTTTTGTGGGTTGAGTCCACATACGACCATGGTAAAGAGTGGGGGTTGGTTATATGTGCGGGCATAGAGTAACATGAATGTTTATGAGGATTGAGAAAAGTCCCAATGACAGAACATGAATGGAGGGCTAGACTGGGTTATAAATGAATCATGCCGCAGAGATTTATTCAAGGGGTCTTACCATTAAGAATTGAAGATTTGACTTAGCACAGATTTGAAATCCCTGGGATAAAAACAGATCATTCGGAGAGTTATCATCGGAGAAATTAAAGATCAAACTTCTATGGGACCCATTCAAATTGGCTGCCAGAGCATGTTTTAATAGGGTGGTGATTGTGGCCACAACAAATGGTGAACCATTAGGCGAACCAGTTATCTCTGTTTCCAAATAAAACTTGGATCAATAGAACATCAGGGTGTTAAGATAAAATTGAAGCAAACTGTATAGATGGACAGACATGGGTTCCACTTCAACATTAATTGCTTCAGGCGGGATAAAGACAAATAGCTTATACTCACTGATAGGGTTTTGACAGGCATTCTCCAAAGGTAGCATTATGGGATTTATTGACCCTCTTTTACTTGTTTTCTACTTTCAAAAATCCTTTTGGGGCCATCACTGGTCTGTCAATACCTATTTAGGTGTGTACCTCAGCTCTTTATCGTTCATCAAATTTGATGTAGATCTGTTTATCTGCACTTTATGTAAGAATTTAGTGCTATACTTTTGTGTGATTGAATGGGGCGCAATCATGGATCATGCCATATTTTTAAACTGCTTAAGCAAGGTTGGGCTTGCTGTGTCAACCGGTACTCTGAGTCCAGCAACAGTCCCTACTCTAATCGGCTTCCCAAACAACCTGTTCTTCTAGATTGGAACAAAGACTTAACATTTCATTTTTTTTTTTTTTACATAAGTCCTTCCAGTTTCAGGCACAAGGACTAGAGCACAATTGGATTTTCCACAGGATATATGAAAATGAGCTTAGCCCATGAAAGGAGGTTTACTTATAGATGACAGGTATTATAAAACTTAGTGTGGTGGACGGGACCAATGGAGAATAACTGCAAACCTTACAGGCAAGTATAGGCTAGGTCTGAGTGGGATTTTAAAAATGCAGCGTTCCGCCATGCCAGTCCAGCTATGGTTACACATTTTTTCATTTTATAAAGATGCCCCTACATGCTCCAGGTATCCAGGTTATCAACAGATCCTACCTAGTTCCCAACAGATGCTAATGAGTGGCTTCGATTTAAATTCCACCGTTGATTTTCCAGTTCTCATAGGCTCATTGAAATTTTGCTTGATTTGCAAGGTAACGATGAATTTAGGATTGGCCGGCTCATCAACAGGTTAATGAGGGAGGCAAAAAGTTGAAGGTGGTGAATGAGGGCAATCTGAAGAGAGTTGTAAAGGTGAAGACGAGACTAAAGGACTGAAATCAATTGGCTGAAAAGAACTGAAATTCAAAAGGAAAATAAACTTTGTGTAAAACAAGAAAGGACAGGACGAAAATGTAACTAAGCTAACAGCAAAAATAAAATGAATCCTAACCTACTCAGGAGGTAACCACCATGTGGTGGCTACTGGAAGTATCTCTTAAGATGCTGGCCATTAACAGGGAGTTTTTCAGTTTCTCCCTGTAAATTTTTTAGTCTGTAAGTTCCCTGACCGATTTTTTCTTCCACTTGGAATGGGCCCAACCATAAGTGTTGGAATTTCGTGTGCTTACCTTTTAGCTCACTCAGCTTGTCCCAGCTCTCCTACTTGGTAATCTTTATCACCTACCAGATGACAGTCAAACCATCTCTTTACAATCATTTTATGATTTCTAAATTTATTTCTGGCTTTATCTCTCAATTCCTCCAACCTCACCAGTTGGTTGATCCTTTTCTGAAGTAAGACTGAAGGGGTCCCTCTCGAAGCTTGGGAGAGCTATAAAGAGGGAAGGGTAACGTTAGGAGGCAAGATGGTTTCCTGTCCATAGACGAGGAAGTATGGGGAGTTTCGTAATGCTACTTTTGGGGTGGCCTTATCGGCGCAAAGGGCGTTTGTTAGAGCATTGTGCCAATTAGTATGGTTGTCGGCGACAGATTTACGGATTATGCAGATGAGGTTTTTATTTGAGGACTCTGCAACTCCATTCCCCTGGGGGTAATAGTTTGATGCATACCTTATGTGAATTGATTTATCAATAGCAAATTCAGTCAATTTCAGTGATGCAAAGTAAGAAGCACTGTCAAATATGAGAGCGTCAGGAATGCCAAACCTGCTGATAATAAATTTCTCAATAAATGATATTACCTCGTCTTCATTTACCTTCCGAAGCGGGATGGCTTCAGTCCATTTGGTGAAGTAGTCGGTCGCCATGAGTATATACTTATGCTACTGTGAAGAGTTCAGAGTGATCTCACCTATGACATCTAGGCCCCATTGCTAGAACGGGCGATAAGTCATAACTAGCCTGAGAGGAACGACTGGCTTTCTTTCTCGTATTGCGGCAGTTTGACATACCTTGCATTTCCGAGTGTAGGCATGCGAGTCTCTGAACATTGTGGGCCAATAATATCCAGCTCTTAATATTTTGTGAGCAGTGGTCTCTGCTCCATAGTGACCACTTGTTGGGCCGACGTGCATTTCTTTCAAGACATGATCGGCATCATCCTTTTCCAAACATCTAGCCAGATTCCATCATAATTTTTTCTGTATAATGTGTCATTGGCCAAGTGATATTAATTAGATTTGAATCTGAGTGCTCTCCTTTGTGATGCATCCATGTGTTCAGGACATGATCCCTGTGTGAGATAAAAGCGTATGTCGTAATACCATGACTCAGGATCCAAAAGGGCTTCTGACGTTTCGCGCTCACACATCAGCATCTCATTAATCCATAGGGGCTCCTCCCTGAATTCCACTTGTGCATTCTGTATGCTCTGCACTTCTTGTTCTTCGGATGCCCCTTCTTTATCCACCAAAGCTTTTGCCATGAGCTCACACAATCCCTGCCCTCGAACTATGTTCGTCGGCTTAATCTCGAGGTCGTATCCTTGAAGGGTGGTTATCCAATTCCCTCTCCATTCACCCATTTCCTTCTGCACAAAGAGGTCTCTTATAGCAGGGTGGAGAACAATTTAGTCCTGGCCTTTAATAAATAAGGGCGGAAATGTTTTACGGCTTTAAAAACCACAAAACCTTGTTTCTCCATGCTTGGGTAGTTCAGTTTTGCTCCCTGAAGATTAGAGCTCAAATAAGAAATAGGGACTTCATCGCCATCATCATTTTCTTGGGTGAGGATTGAGGCATATGAAACATCGAAAGTGAAAGTGTACAATAAGAATTCCTTGTCGAAATTGGGGCTGACCAACGCAAGAGCTTCTATGATGGACTCCTTAATTCGCCGAAACGATTTCTTAGCTTCATCGCTCCACATATAGACAATGCCTTTCTTCATCATTAGTTGCAAGGGATGCACTATTTCTGCGAAACCTGAAACGAATTTCCTAACGAAATTAATTTTCCCGAAGAAAGATTGCATTGCCTTTTTGTTTGCAGGGGGTTGTATTATCATGATGGTCTCTATTCTTTCGAGATCAATAACAATCCCTTCTTTAGAGAGGATGTGACCCAGTAGTTTCCCTTCTGTAACTGTGAAAACGCTCTTCTTGGGGTTCAACGATATTCCATACCTTCGACATCTTTCAAAAATTTGTTTCAGGTGATAGGTATGATCCGTTTTGTGATACGAATACATAGTAATGTCATCCATGTACACTACTACTGATCCGTTAAACAATCCTTGAAAAGCTATGTCCATAGCTCTCTGGAATGTGGAGCCCGCATTAATAAGTACAAAAGACATTTTACGATATGTGTAAGTGCCCCATTTAATGTTGAAGGTTGTCTTGAGTTGATCTCCATTCACCACCAACACTTGATTATATCCCGAAAATCCATCCAATAGGGACAACATTTCAGACCTAGAAATGCACTAAAGAATGTGTTCCATACAAGGGAAATGATAGTTATCTTTCTGCAATGCTTTGTTCAGGTTTTTGAAATTGATAAATAACCTGATGTCTCCATTTTTATTTCTTATTGGCACGATATTGGCTACCCAACAGGTGTGCCTAACAGGAAAAATGATTTTGGCATCCAGAATTTTGTTTAATTCTTTCTTCACCAACGGTTCCAAGCTTGGATGTATCATGTGAAGCTTTTGTTGGTATGGCCTAGCATCCTTCTCCAACAGAATCACATGCTGCATAACGTTGGTATCAAAGGTTTTTAAGTCGCCATATGTCCATGCAAAGACATCCTTGTACTCTTTAAACAAATTAACAAACACAACCCTTTCTTGTGGAGAGCATCTTAAGCCCAAATTAACAATTTTTGGGTCTTCTTTGGTTCCAAGGTTGACCGATTCATACTTCATGGATGAGCTATGCGTTTTGCAGTTAATTGGCTTCTTGAATTTATCATGTAGGTCATACAAGTGCTCCATCTTGACAACTGACTTGGGAATTATATTGGACTGATCCTCTTCCTCATCTTCCCTTTCATTCATAAGCTTGTCATGCTCTTTTTCATCAATGACTACATTTTTGAATGTCTTCTCGTAGTGCAGGAACTCAAGGATTTGCTCGTCATCTTCGAACACCTGCCAATTTGAGATGTTATCAGGCATGGATGGTCTGAAAATCAATTCAACATAATATTTATTCTTGTTTAATCTAAGATCAGGCAAAATTTTTGAAGCCATACTAGCCATCAGATCGACATCTCAGTTTTTCCCTTGAGGTATGTATGTGATATTAAAAGAATCAAAATTGTCATTTAAGCTCCATACCTCATGTTAGTATCTTACCAGGTGTGGAAAATTGCAATGTATCCTTTTCCTTACCTGGTCTACAATTATCTGTGAGTCACCAAAAACTTTAAGATTTTTCACCTTCATATCAATGGCTTTCTTCAGGCCCTGCAGCAAGCCTTCATATTCTACCGTGTTGTTGGTGCACGCGAACTCCAACCGGCTGGCCATCAAATGTTGGTTCCCTTGCGGGTCAATGAGAATGCTCCCAACACCTACACCTTCAAGGCAGTTAGAGCCATCAAAATAGAGTGTCCAAAATATAGAATCTAATGTTACATCAATTGAACTGCTTTCTACAAAATTAGTCCTATCATCTACTATAATACAGGATAATTCATCAGTTGGATTGTAGGGGAGAGCTTCCAACTGTGTGTTTGTCACAGTTTCTTCAACTGTCTCTGCATGGAATTCTCCAAAACAAGTTTCCGTGGCACAAACGTCGAAACTATAATTCCCAAGGATAGAGTTGGTAAACATTACAAGTTCATTGGGGCCATTTAGTTCCGTCACCACATACTTCATGTATCTTTCTCGATCAACCCTCAGCATATCACCTTTTCCCTTCTAAGGCAGCAAGAGATGGGACCAATCAGTTGAGAAATATCCATTCAGTTTTGCTGACCAGTCCCTACTAAGCAGCATTCCATAAGCCTCAGGTATGTCGACTACCACTATGTCAATGACTTGTGTGTACTGTGGTTTGGTAGCCATCCGAACCAACACATCTTTCAATTCCCCAATTACTTTCACATTCGTTCTGTCCAATTGCATAATTCGAGTTCCAGTTTTCTCGGGTATTACGTGAAGTCTTTTAGCAACAACGTAAGGCATAACAGTGGATGAGGCACTGGAATCTACCAAGCAATTGTGTACGTTCATGTTGAAGATTTCAAATGTGATAAGGAAAGGTGGAGTCATGGATTTTGATTTCCTTCCTATCATGGCTGCACTGACATCTTGGGGCGTTTGATTTATTTTTTATAGAGTGGCTTCCATGGCTGGTGGCTTTTGGGATGTACTAGAGGTACTAACAGGTCTGGATACCAAAGTTTTGGTTTGACTACTTGGATTGGTGAGAGATTTGCAATTATGTTCATTCATTGCTTTCAAGAACAGATCTCTTTGCTACGTTAAGTTTAGCAAATTGAAGTATGTGATATTAGCTCTGGATTTCTTAAGATCATCCACAATATTGTTGTAAGGACCACATCCAGACTATATACATATCTTTTTTTTTTTAAATCACAGCAAAATGCAACTAGAATAGAAACACATTAGGAATTCATTTCAAGAAACATATCATAACATTTACATACATTTAGCTAAGACCAAAATAGTATTGCAACACATATGTACCGTTCATTAGAAGACGAGACTCCGTTTGCTTTGCTGTTGCTAGTATTCCCTTGTTGTCGGTCACCTCCGTGAATGAATGGCAATGTACTTGATCCGAATGCGATGACCCATCGGTTAACCTCCCAGCCTACTCCTTGGGTACTCTTCTTCCCCGCGGACCCCTCAGCTGCAATGGGGTTGTACAATGGAGAATTGCAATAGCTGGTAGAGGAGAGCACTCCTTGGCTCAAGAGTCTCCTCTCTAAAATCCTCTACCTCACCAAACTCACTATAGGATCGTAATCACTGCTTTGACATCATCTCATCCATCCAACATTAGGGTTCCCAAAGTCCCTTCTCTCATGGCTTGCCGCCTCTTTTATAGGAGTCCTCATAGGTGACACTTGGCATGTCATGCATAATTAGTTATTTTTTTTATAATTCAATAGTTTGATTATTCACTCACCCAAGTGTCACTCTTTCATCAAGGGTCTCCCAAAATTATTTACTTAAATTTTAATTTAAAACTAATATTTTCCTCACCTCAACAAGATTCCTATTTCTTCTCCTAGTTGCCTCTTTATCCCCCTTTTTATTCCTTGATTTGGGTTCATTACTAAAGTCAATTAATGAGTCAAGATTTGATCCCCTATCTACCCCCCTAATTTAACTCAAGTTATCTCTTAGATGGATATTCTTATGTTGGTTGTTGCCACATGGAGGTTCTCTACATTTCTCTAAATTTAATTTATTATTCTTATTTTAATTCACCTTCTTCTTTTCTTAATTAGGTTTAATTAGTTTAGGATTAATCTTTATCCTTACAATTATATCCCTCTTTCTCCTTTTACCTAATTAAACCACATAATCTACCTAGTATTTTCCAACATGGGAAGGGTAGAATTTTTAAGGTAATCTATTTTATTTCTTCCTATGATCCTCTTAACCCAAGTTTTATTTTTGATTTAATTACCTCGGTTTCTAACATCATTTACCCTTGATGTAAATTTACCTAGTTTTCATTTCTTGATTATATTTATTAATTAATTTATTTTTAATGATTCCAAGGTGCCAAGTTTGGGTCGTGCCCTTCAAGAACTTCCCTTGAAGCTCCAAGGGTGCCACGCCTAACAATTTATTTGTGATGTCAAGGGTGCAAAGTTGGTCGTGCCCTTCAAGAAAGTCCCTTGAAGTTCCAAGGGTGCCACGCCTAACATTTTATTTGTGATGCCAAGGGTGCCAGGTTGGTCGTGCCCTTCAAGAAATTCCCTTGAAGTTCCAAGGGTGCCATGCCACTTGCCTTCAAGCATTCAGTGACTACGAGGGCAAAGTATAGGTGCAACATCATAGACCGCTATCATCTCTTATGTTGCCTACTATAGTGAGACTAATGGTGTCGGGGATCAAGGAATCCGCCTTGATGCACGCCCAACGGTAAAATCCTCATGAGCAAGCCAACTTGGGGGCCTGCCCTCATGGCATCGTGATCTTCAAGGCGAAGGTGTTTCAACCCTTCCAGCCCAAGTCACGACGGGAGTGCTAGTGGGTGAGATCAGGGACACTGTCCCACCCCTCCCATGTAGTTCCATCCACTTGTACAACCCCATCACCCATATGTGAGTCATTCGGCCAAGCAACTCATCTGTGCCTGCAACCATTAACATATCATCAAAATATAGATAATCATATATAGCAGGTTTCAAAATCGATTAGTATTTCAAACATAAAATAATATAAATTTTCATCAAACTAGGTATCGTCAACTCGTCATGTGCGAGTGCCTGTGGTGGTTTCCTGCCATAGTCAATAATAATCAGTAACTAGGTTTTTTCAGTGTTAGTCATTGTCATAATAGCATTTTTACCATCACCTAGTCATTTACATCATTGTTCATTGTGAACCAGAACTAATGTAAGTAGCTAACATAGGGGATACCTCCATCATGGCTAGCATCATCATAAGCTTAATGGAACCATACATATAGATCAAAGCTATCATCATTATAACATCAATAGAAACATGTTTATCCTTTACTACTATCACCATCATGATATCAATAGAGAGTACACATAACCATTAATTATATCGTAATCATAATATTAATAAAGAACATACATAACCATCACATTCACTGATAATAGAGTCACATTTTTGGATCCTCAGCCTGAGTTCCTCAAAGACTAAAGTATGTAAGATAATGTCATAATAGAGTCAGGAAACTAGAGTGGGCACTACATACACCCCCTCTTAACAATGGACTTCGTCCCGAAGTCCTTAGAACGTAAAGGAGAAACGAGAACACATAATCTTAGGAACCCTTCCTGAAACTCTTGCCAACCTTCTGGTGGGCAGGTTATAATTTTCCCAAGGTATCTATACCAAAATTCTGTTATAACTAAAGGACTATATCTGTGATCATTGCAACCCATAATTATTTATGTATTAAGAGACAACAAAACAAGAAGCAGGACAATCACAATCAATATTCATCTCATGGTACAAATTAATATATGATGCATTCAACCAAGTAAAGTCATTCACACACTATACTCTTGTAGCTTCCAATTATAGTAGTTCATTTCAAACTACGTCTATATGACCCTATAAGTGACAATGTTGGGGATAATATGTAACAAAACGTGATTTGTATTCTCATCATTGCATCTGTCAAAGTTCATTGTAATAAATGTTGCAATAATATTGTCGTATAAGAAAAGAGCATACAAGTATTATTATTATTATTATTATTATTATTATTATTATTTTAATGGTTGCGAATGAATTTCCAATCCTATTTCAAGATTGAAAAGAAAAGTCTCTTTTCAAGCTAATATATGGTATTGATAATATATAGAGGTATTGATTGAGTATCAAAACTCACTCGAGCAATGTATGAGACCCTTAAAACAAGCTCTTGCTTGGTTGTATATTTCACCATTTTTATGCTTTCACCTAAATTTTCCAAAGTGGAGAACTTATGGGACATAGGTCTCAAGTTCAATTCTTACTGATGATAGAAGGTACTCTTGCAACAGTCTAGTCAACTGCGTGAAATAGTTGCTTAATTTAATTTATTTACTGGCATAAGACTTATTGATCACTATCTACTAAATATTTGGCCAAATTATTTCTGAATACTTCAATAAAAGTAAGGGGAATTTGCAATAAGATATCTTTTCTCAGTAATAAAATAATTCTAGAGCATACAGAGGCCTGAATATGAACTGAGCAACAAAACTTAACAATCATAATCTGAAGCTCCTGTACCAAATTATGCCGAGAGAATCCCTTCTTGGATGATTCACTCTTACAAATCCCGATGTCTGAATATTTGACCAAATTTATCCGCCAAAATGATTCTCCACATTTTCGCATACACCTCATATTATCAAAGTACACAACCCTTCAGCTGTGAACTTAAAAATAAAAATTTCACTACTAATACTGTTTCATAAAACCATGAGAAAAATGCTTTATACAAATCACAAATCATTGTACACATTGTACACTTATGAATAACTCATTCCGTGGAAAATAAATGGGGCATAATCTAGACAGCAGTGATGGCCATAGAAACCATTTGCTCATTCCTATGGCCAGTTCGTCGAGTTCTCCAACAAGAGAGACACCCGTTTTTAAAAAAAAAACATTCAGTCTCACAATTATATTGCAGAGACTTGGTTAACCTTATGTCCTATTTATTTAATTTTTGTTATCCACTAAACATTAAAATCTACTTCAACTACATCGCGAGATGTAGGTTCAGTTTTTGGGGATACAGCGACGTGTTGTCAGTTCAATGGAGGGATGGTTCTTTTGAAAAAGCCTAATCATTGGTCAGTGATTTTAATATATACATGTGATAATTTATAAATTCAGGTACCTTTTAGAAGAAAATAAAACTTATGTACAACAGTCATTTATGGTATAAATTAAAATATGTTATTCTCTGATGGTGTTTCCCATGTCCCAATTCAACTGTATTGAGAGACATATTTATTTTAACAAACAACACATGGCCCTTTTGCAAAATCAATGACAACTAGTTTTGAATTGGCCTGCAAGATTGGCGTCAGGGGATCTATATCAAAGCTAGTCTGGCTCTACCATAGTGTGGTAATCTCTGCTACAAAGTTGCCATATATCAAACACACTTGACCTTCTGAGCAAAATAAATTAACAAGACAGGTTCCCTTTGATGAAAGAAGCTGCGTTGGTTAAATGTTTTACAAAACATTTCAATGCTGGTTTTATACCATCCCAGCACTGGGTTTTATGGGAACTATGTCCATAGTGCAAGTATTCACACTGGAGCAAAATATTACATGAATCACACTACGCTTTCAAAATAAATGTCACATCATTATTTACGGCTAAATGTTACTTCAATAGATATGTTGAAAAACTGTAAATAATATAGCATTCCTCCAAAAAAAACAAACGCAAACTATATTTTGAACATGAGTCTACCGTCTTCTACTGCAGAGTTTGCGTTATCTAGACTCTAGGATTTTAGAGGGGCGATTATAATTTCTCAAATAATAATATTTCTTACTAATCCAGGCATCATTTTCAAGAAAAATAAAATAGGACAAAAGAAAACCTGCTCCGCCATCACTAAAACAGAGCAAGATGTTCCGACGAGATACAAACTTGATTACAGATATGACATGTTTCAGCCGTGTCAGCAAAGGACAACCATCAGTAAAAGGGTACACTTTAGTCACTTTCTTGTTCTTTGCATGCTTTAATTGATTATCTATTTGAAGCTTTTATATTTTTGCAGTGCTTTTCCCTCACTCCGCCTTGAGTTCGAGGCAATCTCGAGAGAGCTCTTCCCTGTCCACACACAAGTTTTTCTCCATAGCAATGCCCAAAAATACTACTTAATCTATTAATGTTTTGAGTAAGCCAAACAAAATGGAAAACCATGATCGCAATAAATTGACATAATATCTCATTCTACATCGAATATTAGAATATTTGACAAAGCTTTCAGAAATTACAAATACATACTAGAAGAGCGTCACATACAATACATGAATATTTTTGCATCAAGGGACACATTTAAACTTCAATTATTATTTACAAGTTGTTTATGTGATATGCATTCACAACTATCTTCGGTAGTCAGAAGAAACTATGCTTTGCTGCTTGAAACTAGTATTAAGAAATATACAAGAGATTGAAAATTTTTTACAGTCTCTTCAAAACACACAAATACAAGAAGAGTGTCACATATAATACATTATTTATTTATTTATTTATTTTTGCCTAAGGACAAACCTAAACTTGAATTATCATCCCCAAGGTGTCTTCATTTGGTATGCACTACATAGACAGTTACTCCCTATCAGCTAGAATAAATATGTTTGTTTATTCGCTATTCGCATTAGTTCTCAATTTTTGTGAAGTCATTTTGAGAAATACACTTCAAGGTTGGGCTGCACTATATAAGATGGATTTCTTTTAGCTTTCGTTCCAACTTTGAGGTATTTATTTAAATTTCACCGAGACTTACATATTACCTGGTATATTTTAGAAAATGCCATTCAGATGAGGCAGACCGCAACAAGAATAGAACCCTTGTATACAGTTTTATATTCTGTCAATCTCACTACTCACAACTGAACAGTTGCCTTATTAGTTGGTTCTCGATATTTACAGTTTGGGAAAAATGTGTTTAATTAAAAGGCACAATGATCAAGGTTGAATGTTCCATGACTATGCCAAGACCGTATTATAGGTTTAGGCAACTTAAACTTGCTCAAATAACAACAGAGATAGCAACATTCAGAAAACAAAATACGAAGTTTAATAGATCTTGGTCCTTTATCAAAGTACTGCTATATGAAGAGAAAGCAAATTGCTTAAAAGATGCAAATCCTAAGAAGAAAAATTATATGCTGTTTACTTAAAATCCATATTGGTTGCCAATAATACGCACGAACATAAAAGTCGAGGTGTAAATGCACTGAATCAGCTCACTAGCACCTTTGAAGTCACTTTCCTGTATTTTTCATTTTCGTACATCCTCAATATATGCTTCCCTGTTAGTGTCTTTTTTAAAGAAAGGTTAACTTCAGCCACCTCCGATGGAAGTTCTTCTGTTGGTACTAGATAGGTGCCATATCCCACTGGGCATAGTATAGGACCAGCAAGTGTAGCAAATGTCAAGTCAGCTGTAAATTTGTTGCCACAAATGAAAGGCCGGCCATCAGCAAGCACATTATCTACATCCATACGTTGCTACTGGAAAATTATTTTTTTACTAGCACCTCTTGAAATATACGACGAATCTTATCAAGAGAATGATCTTTTGCTGCAGGCCTGCTGCAACCAACAAATCTATATATCGTCGGCTTTAACGATGGCATTAAACACCAAGTTAACAACCTTTCCCCAAAATGCAGCCCTTGACTTAAATCTTGAAACTGTGTCTGTCATAGAGCAGATAACAATATGCAAATCGCCTGACACGAGGACCCAATATCTCATTGAATTTTGTATCCCATTCTTGCACAGACTGCTCAAGGTTCAACGGATACAACCGATCCGAAATATGTTCAAGATTGATTAATCAATGCGATCCGAAATATGTTCAAGGTTAATTAATCCAGTTAAAAATCAATTTAAATAACGGTTCGAAGTACATTTCTCAGCTCGGTTCTAGATCTGAGACGAGATCAAAACTGCTGTTACACAGTTTGTTGCATGCTAATCAAAATCTGCAAACACCGCCCATGTAGTTCAATACAAACTGTCCACGTTGCGTTTTTAAAACGTAAAGTTGTGAAATTTATATAAAAGGATATGCCAGTGATTTTATTGTCATCTTGATTACACTTAATCGTACACTGTCCACATACCATTTTTAATCTCGGAATAGTTAGTCAGCACGATCTCATCGCGTGGTTTCCGGAACACTTTAAAGCGATTTCGTGCTTTGATTTATCTGGAATTCTGCGGATCTTTTAAGCGGAAGCTTATATTTATTGAAGGTTGTCAGACAGCTCAGCTTCCATTGTAATAATTAAGATTTGGCTTGGGTTCTTCACCGTCATGGGAGAACGTTGAGGGCCAAGTGTTTAATGCTCAAACAGAACTAAAAGTTTTAGTTTTCATTAGGTGGCACCGAATTATCCAGGTCAGAGAAATCCATTGAAACCATAACATAGAAGTCCAATTGTATGCCAACCTAAGGAATGGCACAAATGGCAAGGTATGAGTTCAAGTGTTTGATGCCACAAGTGTCAGAGCGTCGATTCCCAAACAAACACGCAGATCACCTTCAGCGAATATCAAAGTGGGGTTTTAAACAAAGAACATATGTTACCGGGTTTCGTATCCAAATTTCATAGTAAGCGTTGCAAGAATCGTGTTAATATATGGACCGTGAAGGATAATTTTCAAAACATATGTGCCCAGGTGCCAGTTTACAAGCAATATCGAACGTCAGTTGTGCATTTGAATGCCAAATGACATGTACTCATCTTTCTGAAGGGGGTGTAGATTTACTACAATGCCCAGTGTTTGTAAATAATTATCAAATGCCCAATTATTGTGACCTTTGCAGCGATATCTACAGAGATTGTCCCACAAATGTTCTCTCATATGAGATGGTTCTACATCAGGAAGAACTTGTGATAGAAACACACAAGACGTCAATTAAGCTAAGGGGCATTTATGACAGATAAAGAGATGAAGGAAAATGCATAGTTTTCCAACCCCAGCCATCTCGAGGCAGTGGATCCTGTCGTTATAGGAAAAACTAGGGCAGAGCTGTATTATTCTACCGACAAGGATCGGATAAAGAATATGGGGATTTTGATTCATGGAGATGGAATTTTTTTTTTTTTTTAAACCAAAAATAAATTTGCAGCTTATTAGAGAGAGCCTTGAAAGGTTACCATACACAATTTCAAGGTAGAGTGTAGTAGATATTTAACAACTAGTCATGCATGCATGGGCCCATAGGTCTCAAGGGTTCAACTAAGCTCTGATACCAAGTGTAAGGACCACATCCAGACTATATACATATCTTTTTTTTTTAAATCACAGCAAAATGCAACTAGAAGAGAAACACATTAGGAATTCATTTCAAGAAACATATCATAAGATTTACATATATTTAACTAAGACCAAAATAGTATTGCAACACATATGTATCGTTTACCAGAAGACGAGACTCTGTTTGCTTTGCTGTTGCTAGTATTCCCTTGTTGTCGGTCACCTCCATGAATGAATGGCGATGTACTTGATCCGAATGCGATGACCCACCGGTTAACCTCCTAGCCTACTCCTTGGGTACTCTTCTTCCCCGCGGACCCCTGAGCTGCAATGGGGTTGTACAATGGAGAATTGCAATAGCTGGTAGAGGAGAGCACTCCTTGGCTCAAGAGCCCCCTCTCTAAAATCCTCTACCTCACAAAACTCACTATAGGATCGTAATCACTGCTTTGACATCATCTCATCCATCCAACATTAGGGTTCCCAAAGTCCCTTCTCTCATGGCTTGCCCCTTTTTATAGGAGTCCTCATAGGTGACACTTGGCATGTCATGCATAATTAGTTATTTTTTATATAATTCAATAGCTTGATTATTCACCCACCCAAGTGTCACTCTTTCATCAAGGGTCTCCCAAAATTATTTACTTAAATTTTAATTTAAAACTAATATTTTCCTCACCTCAACAAGATTCCTATTTCTTCTCCTAGTTGCCTCTTTATCCCCCTTTTTATTCCTTGATTTGGGTTCATTACTAAAGTCAATTAATGAGTCAAGATTTGATCCCCTATCTACCCCTCTAATTTAACTCAAGTTATCTCTTAGATGGATATTCTTATGTTGGTTGTTGCCACATGGAGGTTCTCTACATTTCTCTAAATTTAATTTATTATTCTTATTTTAATTCACCTTCTTCTTTTCTTAATTAGGTTTAATTAGTTTAGGATTAATCTTTATCCTTACAATTATATCCCTCTTTCTCCTTTTACCTAATTAAACCACATAATCTACCTAGTATTTTCCAACATGGGAAGGGTAGAATTTTTAAGGTAATCTATTTTATGTCTTCCTATGATCCTCTTAACCCAATTTTTATTTTTGATTTAATTACCTCGGTTTCTAACATCATTTACCCTTGATGTAAATTTACGTAGTTTTCATTTCTTGATTATATTTATTAATTTATTTATTTTTAATGATTCCAAGTTGCCAAGTTTGGGTCGTACCCTTCAAGAATTTCCCTTGAAGCTCCAAGGGTGCCACGCCTAACAATTTATTTGTGATGTCAAGGGTGCAAAGTTGGTCGTGCCCTTCAAGAAAGTCCCTTGAAGTTCCAAGGGTGCCATGCCTAAAATTTTATTTTTGATGCCAAGGGTGCCAGGTTGGTCATGCCCTTCAAGAAATTCCCTTGAAGTTCCAAGGGTGCCACACCACTTGCCCTTCAAGCATTCAGTGACTACGAGGGGAAGTATAGGTGCAACATCATAGACCGCTATCATCTCTTATGTTGCCTGCTATAGTGAGACTAATGGTGTCGGGGATCAAGGAATCTGCCTTGATGCGCGCCCCACTGTAAAATCCTCATGAGCGACCCAACTTGGGGGTCTGCCCTCATGGAATCGTGATCTTCAAGGCGAAGGTGTTTCAACCCTTCCAGCCCAAGTCACGGCGGGAGTGCTAGTGGGTGAGATCAGGGACACTGTCCCACCCCTCCCATGTAGTTCCATCCACTTGTACAACCCCATCACCCATATGTGAGTCATTCGGCCAAGCAACTCATCTGTGCCTACAACCATTAACATATCATCAGAATATAGATAAACATATATAGCAGGTTTCAAAATCGATTAGTATTTCAAACATAAAATAATATAGATTTTCATCAAACCAGGTATCGTCAACTCGTCATGTGCGAGTGCCTCTAGTGGTTTCTTTCCATACTCAATAATAATCAGTAACCAGGTTTTTCAGTGTTAGTCATTGTCATAATAACATTTTTACCATCACCTAGTCATTCACATCATTGTTCATTGTGAACCAGAACTAATGTAAGTAGCTAACATAGGGGATACCTCCATCATGGCTAGCATCATCATAACCTTAATGGAACCATACATATAGATCAAAGCTATCATCATTATAACATCAATAGAAACATGTCTATCCTTTACTACTATCACCATCATGATATCAATAGAGAGTACACATAACCATTAATTATATCGTAATCATAATATTAATAAAGAACATACATAACCATCACATTCACTGATAATAGAGTCACGTTTCTGGATCCTCGGCCTGAGTTCCTCATAGACTAAATTATGTAAGATAATGTCATAATAGAGTCAGGAAACTAGAGTGGGCACTACAATTGTAATCAATGTTATAAACAGGTTGGGGCTGAGTAAACATACTTGTTTTTCCATTCTTAGGTGGGATTTTACCATTTTGAGTCGCCTTTGTTGCAATCAGAGATGTGTTATCTTTCTGTGGACAGATCACAATTGGACTACTCTTGGAATCACCACTAGGTCTACCCTTCTCAACAGGAAATTTGGGAGCGGATGCCTTCAAAGGGTGAAATTCTTTGTCTGGTCTACAGGCTTCATCACGCCCACAAGTGGCCCCTTACTTCGTGTGTGGATTTCATTAGTGTGGATTTCTGTGGTACCATTTCTTTCGTCATAATCGTTCTCATTTGTATAGAAATCCCACAGTACATTGATTTGAGATTCTTCATCCAAGGGCTCTTCTACTTGGTATTCTTCCTCATTTTCTTATTCTGGCTCCAGCACCACTATAGGTTCTTCGTTGTTAAGGAGTGATCCGATAAGAGCTAGCTCTTCCATATTTAAATTCCCTTCATTGGGTGGAGCAGGCAGTGCAAGTTGACCATGACCACCTTTTGTCTTCTTACGATAGAAAGGTTTGAAGGATTTTCTGCTGTTATAATCTCCTCTATTCCCACTTGTACTCTCTCTAGAATTCCTTTTCATATCGATGACTATGTTTGTCAATTTCTTAATGATCTGATGCAAACCTTCCACATCTGTGGTATCTTTTTCTTTGATTTCAGCCCCTTTTTTATCACTTCCATTATTATTCTTGGATGATTGAGAGGCTTTCTTTTCTTCGGTTGTATGATGACATGCTGTGAGACTGATCATTTCATTCTCGACTTTTACTGCTTCATCGATAGCACCCTGTAAGGTTTGTGTGTTACTCCTTTTGACCCACATCGCAGTAGGGACAGGGAGAGCAGTGATGTAGAATTCCATGAGCACCTCCTCAGTAGGTCTAGCATTAGCTGGGATTCTGTTGAACAAAGTGTTGAACCGGATGTTAAAATCCTTGACCTTTTCTTTGGCTTCCATTTTCAAACGAGATAGTTCTAAAACTAAGGCCATAGGTGTTTTTTCATCACCAAACTTGTCTAAAAAGGCCTCTTGAAAGGCAACCCATTAGGTGATCGATCCCATTCTCAAGCTAAAGTACCATGTGAAGGCCACACCAATCAGAGTAAAAGGGAATAAGCGACATACTACATCTTCATCGGCTACTCCTAACATGCGCACAACCAGGAAGAAAGAGCAAATATGGTTATCAGCAATGTCTCCCCGCTCAGGGTTGAATTTACGCAGTACTCTTTCTGCATCCTTGGGTAAGGGATGTTGCTGCCCAGGTACCGCTACGACATATTGAGCGAGCCAGGAAGGGAGTGCTCCTGGAGGAGGTGGGAGTTGGTTCCCACCTGGTTGAAGCTGATTCCCACCTGGAAGAGGAAAGTTAGCCATATTATGGATATGGAGGTTTTGGTTGAAGGTTTCTTCAAGGTGCTCATTATTAGGATTACCCAAATTGGGAGAGGGATTACCTTCAGAGAGTGGACCCTTAGGAATTTCTTCCCAAGGAGTGTTGATACTTTGCAAGGACTCTAGCACAATATCTTCAAGAGACGGGGCTGCAGATGTCTCTTCGTTTATGGAACAAATCCTTGGCTTTCTTTTAGTTGTAGGAGGTAAAGAGTGAAAGATGGAGAGTTGAGAGAGGGAACAAGCGTAAGCCCGAGTAAGTACTCTGACTGGTTTTTCTTGAGTGACAGGATACTCCCACAGTGTCTCTTCTTCGGGTGACCCAAGCACGGCACCTAGAGGGATCTCTCTTTCTTCGAAATGAGGCTTTTCCAAATGGGAGGAAGGATCTTTTCGACCTTTATGATCCATGCATTAATATTTTCGAGTCCATGCGCGAAATTTATAGATGAAATCATAAAAAGTTGTGGACAGTGGTTTAGGCCCTCCTTCTAGCGCCAATTTGTTGACGCTGCAAATTTTCGCTATGTCAACAAGGGGAACTAACCCGATTGTAGACCCCAATCAGATCTGCTTTCTTTTGGAATGGCTAGTTCTGACGGGGTTGAGAGGATCCCATAAGCTATTATGTATGTTGAAAGATTGCTTCTCGAAGGAAGACTTCAATTAGATCAACAAACGAAACAGCTAACCTATATGTATCAAATCCTATCTACACTAATTCTAACTACTTATGCTAGTCCTATCTATTCTAAGCTATCCTGCAGGAGCATAACAAAAGGAAGTTAAACATCATATATAAATTCCAAGTCCTAATGAATCAGTTACTGGTTCACAGATGAACAAGTCTGTATGAAATATTAGTTGCAATCTAATTACTTATACAGGAATACACATTCCTTTCCATACAAATAAAACTTGCAACTGATGCTTAACAAGGTCTCGAATCATCTATCGTTCATGAATTAACCATGGTAACAAATCATATTTGAATAACCAAGACTAGTCACGAACTGTCCGTTATCAATATGCACAAAACTAATCACATTTATATTTATGCCAGCAATGACATCCTGATTCTAAACAAATGAAAGGAGAGGCAAATGAATCTGAAAAAGGCTCTTTCCCGACCAAACAATGTTCTTTATTCATAATAAATCAAATGTTGTTTTGCCCAAAAAAGGTCCTCCCCTCATATTCGGAGTTAATACTTATGCAGAAGCAACTAACCCTCGGTCTTCCCCTGACTTTTCACCTCCCTCCTCTTTTCAATATAAAAATTAAAATATACAGGCATAGACCCGATCAGTGAAACGGTTGACCCGTAAAGGCCACATCTGCTAGAGAATTTCATTTCCTGGGGAAATGAATAGATGCTGATTGAAAGGAGGAGGTATGCGTGTCATTTCTTCATTATAAGGCCCTAGACTGCATAACCTTCGGAACACACAGGTAACATGTGGAAACATGACTGCCAATGCCTAAAGCCAGATCTTTAGATAGAGCACACCCGCATATATAAACTCTTCAGATCCGTTCATGCATCTTTTACCCAGAGCCATACTTGATGCTTATGCATCCGTTCTTCGACCTCGCTTGCCTTTTCTCGGTCCTCGCCCACAGAGATAACCAACATTAGCTATGCTTATGAAAATATGATAGAAATGCTTAAAAACACAAATATTGCCTTCATTAAAACATTTATAAAATCAAAAGGAACAAGTGTGAAAGAATCGGCCCCTGGTTTTTAATTCATGGATTGATTAAGTTTCGCAAGCGTAAATCCAATTTACATTGAAAATCGTCATATAACATAGAACTGGATCCGAAATCTGGACTTGAAATATTATTGTTGAGTCCCAAACTTGCATCTTCCCTATACACCTTTTTAGCCTTCTTTTCCATTTACTTGACCCACCAAGCTGTCAAATCATTGCATATTAGTTTAAAAAGAGCTTATAAAATGGTTTCCTAAATATGTCTTGTGACTGCTGTTTGATTTATATTTTTGTTCAATCAGATGCAGAAACTTGTCACTTTCCGCAGCCAGCTCAAGTTTCCGTAGCCATTTTGTTGAAGACTATGTTACAGGTGTCCACTGGAGAATCCGGCCACATGGGAAAGCTGCAAATGATGTGTACATGGAGCGTGTCCCCTTGGTTCAGCCGAATCACTCACAAACAACCATGGTCAAGGGCAGTCAAAGCAGTGGTCAAACCAAGAGTTTTGCAGTGGCACGACTCTGTTTTTACCACGTGAAGATTTGCGTGGCAAGTTCCTCAATCTCCGAAGGTGTGCTAACACCTGTGGATCGATCCGTGAACCAAATCGAACAACCACCACTCCTTAGATTTAATTGTCACGACTACCATACTGCTAGATCTTAGGACGAGGTTATTCATGTGTCTGTTTGGCAGCGCAGAATTTAGGAATTAGTTATAGCATCCTCAGTTATAAATAACGCGTTATCATACGCTTGATAGTTAGCTTTTTATCTGTAATCTTAACTGTTTTTACGAGCCCACTATGCCATGCTCTATATTTATCTTATGACTGCACTTTAATATATGAGAAGACAACGTTCTTAAGTTCAATTTGTGACTGAGTATTGATTGGCCGAGGTTGCAGAGGGCCCCTGTACACCAAGGCTCTGTAACTACTGTATAGTTTCTCGCTTTCTTTCATTATGTTACTTCTTTCATAATCATTTGCTTGTATATATTACACTATTCTGATATTCATGTTAACTGTTGTCCATATTTTCTTTTATGCTTTCTCATGATTGTTAACTGACCAGTGTTTTTCTTTCAGGTTCTTGTAAACAGCCCAGGCAATTTCACATAGTTTTTAATGACTAATGACATGAAATCATCTTGTCCTTCTGCTGATTTATGTTCTGAGTTTTAATTCCAACATTGTCATTCCTTTCAATTCTGTTTTTCTTATTTACTTTCTTGCAATTTAGATCTCATATTACTCCATTTGTTTATGATTACCTCCTATAGCCAGAGCGACTCAAATAGTGAGGAATCAGAATATTAGTTGATGTAGTATAATTTAGTTTACTTTTCTGCAAGTTAGTGATTAGATTACTCATGTCATTTTTAGGGATTGAAATATGAATGCATAGTTTAATCTTAGTTTCATTTTATGCAATTTCATTTCAAGCAATTTAGATATCAGATTACTCAATTTGTTTATGATTACCTCCTATAGCCAGAGCGAGTCGAATGGTGAGAGGTAAGAATATGAGTTGAAGTAGTGTGATTTAATTTGCTTTGCTTACAGTCTTTGAATTGCTTTGAGTTCAGTTTTTATTTTCTTTTTATACAGCAGTAAGGATACTGGGCTTCATTGTCACTAGCTCACTGTTTTGGTACATTTTTATTTTCTTTTAGGAATTGATTTCATCACAACAAGTTTTGAAACCTTTTTGAGAACTTTAAAGTTTGGAAAATCATTGTAGAAGTCACCATTGCCATCCATACTTGACTTTCAATTCTGCCATCTCACATCAGGAAATCAACAGAAGATAAACCCAAAAACAAACCAAAAACTCAAAAACGACAAAGAAATAAGAAATTGGTTATCTTGCATATACAGTGCATTTCACTTCAGCAGTTTACGACTCCCGGATTGACATTTTAAATAGCAATTTAAGACACACTAAATTGACCAAACATTTTGGCGCCGTTGCCGGGGAAGTGAAACTAGGTAGCCAATTTCTTAAAAAAAAAAACAAGAAAATTTCAAGGAAGGTAAAAATTGATAACTTCTCAAAGTATGCTCTCCTCTTGCACCCATTGTGATCTGGAGGATCAGAAAAGAGAGTTATTGGTTTAATAATTTCTTGAGTATGCTCTCTTCTTGCACCTAGAGTGACCTGGAAGATCAGAAAGAGAATTATTAGCCTGACATGAAGAAAAATAAAAAAAATGACATGCGTAGAGCAAGAGATTCTAGGGGAAGGTTTTTAGCTAGGGCCAAGAGTTCGATTTTTACAACTCCATCTACTTCCAGGAATAGACAAGAAACACCTCCATCATCTCCAACTCACACTCCTAGCCTTAGGACTCCTGGAATTCAAGAGGCAGTAGTTGAATTAGGAGACTCTCCCACACTATCCACCGAACCTGAGTTAGGAAAAGACCCTTTTTTACTTCTATAGGAAAACACATTGTAATTGAAGAAGTAGAATCACCTGAAGAAGAAGAGGGAGAAATTCCTCCTCGTTCGCCATTGGTAGAAGAACCAGAGGACTTTGAGGTCTTTGAGGAAACTATCATGACAAAGGAAGTAGTAAACGAATTTGGTAGAGGTAGAGGTAGAGGAGGAGGAGGAAACAATGGAGGAGGTAGAGGTAACAATGGGGGAAATAGGGATGGAGATAACTCATTCGGATTTCCTATAGTTGATGAGCATTCTCGAGCAACAATGAAAAACATCTCACCATCTGTCCTCTCAAACTTTCATGGGTTACGAAACGAGGATCCTGAAACATTTCTATTTGAGTTTGAAGTCGTGTGTCGAACTTATGATTATCTGGAAGACTCTCAAAAACTCAAATTGTTTCCTTCAACATTGAAGGGAGCTGCTTTGAAATGGTTCATGGGATTAGTCACTCAATCCATTAGGACTTGGAATGATATGAAACAAACATTTTTTGATAGATACCTAGACTATTGTATGCCCACCAATCACAAGGATGAGGTATTCAAAATGGTGCAAAAGAAGATGAAAACTTGGAGGATTTACTTGAAAGATTTCAATACAACCTGAAAATAGCAAAAATGAATAACTTAGATGAAAAAACCTTGAAAGCCCTTCTATTAAAAGCCATTAGAGATGAATGGATAGATATTTTGAACATGATGGGAAAAGGAGATATATCTCAACTTCCACTTCATGATATAGCAGAGCTATGTGTCCATCTCTCAAGGGGAAAATCTAAAACTGGAAAAGGGCCTAGAGATCCTTCTCTCATTAGAGCAAACAAATCTGCAACTGGATCAGTAAGTAGGGCTGGGATTGGCAACATGCTTGATGAATTCAAAACTGATATTTTAGGGAATCTTAGTGAGCAACTAGACACCCTTAAGATACAAAACAAGCAGAAAGCAGACGCTGAAGCTTTGGCCATCTTTTGTCCAAAATGTAGGAAGAAACATGCTCTAATGGAATGTCCCTTGGATGCAAAACTTGTAGAAACATGTGTGATTTGTTCAGAAAACCATGAGACCAAGGATTGTCCTTCAATTCCTAGGCTCAAAGCTGTCTTTCAAGAAGATCCAAATTCAATTGAGTCTCTCTGTTTTGTTTCAAGGAGACCTTGGCAGGGGCAACAAAATCAAGGGTTTAACAACTCTATGAACTTTCAACCCCCACCAAATTGGAATCCTTGGCAATAACCTTGGTCCCAACGTCAAAATCCTTTTCAATCATGGGTACAAGGTATGCAAAATCCTTATGGGAGATTTGCTCAATTTTATCAATATCCTCCATCTTTTCAAAATCAACAAGCTCCACAACTTCCAAATCAAAATCCACAACTATCATTTCCATTTCCACAACAACAACAACCTTCTCAACAGAATCCAAATTCTCAACTCCTGCTTCCATTCCAACAGAAGACAAATCAACTACCTTCCCAGCCATTGCGAACCCCAACAATAAAAACCCTCAAAATTCTTACATGGTAGAAGGACAACAATTTCCTACCTATATGATTGTTCCTCTTAATGATGTACAACTCAGATCTTGTAGAGTTTTAGACAAGCCTTCTATAGATGCTCAAAAGCAAAGCATTTCTGAGGAAGATTCTCTTGAAGCCAATAAAGGTTCTAAAGCACCTCTTCAAAACCCAAGCACTCAAAAAGAAAAAGAAAAAGAGTCAACCCTCACAACTCCTATAGTCGAGAAACCTGCATCTTCATCCACACCTCTTTTTCCTGAAAGATTACAAATTGACAAAGTGGTGGAAAAACAAATCTTATTGCCTGACTATGATTTTCTAGATGAATTAAAGAATGTCTGTATCAAGATTCCCTTGTTACAAGCCATTAGAGAGATTCCTATTCTAGCAAAAGCAATAAAGGAGTTGAGTTTTAAAAGACCAGGAAGGAAACCAAGAGATACAAGAAGAATCCACCTGGTAGGAAAAATTGCAGATATCATGATGGGAAAAATTACTATGCAGAAGTATGTAGATCCCGGTAGTCCAATTGTCAAAACACATATCAATGGGGTAGATATTCCAAATACTTTGATTGATTTAGGGGCTTCTATCAACATTATGAGTAGACAGACTATGGAACAACTAAAACTTCCTAATATTCTTTTTACACCTACTTTACTGTAACTTGCAGATCGATCAATTATTAAACCAGATGGTGTATTAGAAGACATTTCAGTCTCCTTAGATTCTTTGGAATATCCAGTAGATTTCATGATTTTAACTCCCAAGAGTAATCTAGGAGGACACCCACTCATTTTAGGAAGACCTTGGCTAGCCACAGCTGATGCTTTTATCAGTTGTAGATCTGGGGATATGTATATTTCTGATGGTAATTCGACAAAGAAATTCAATTTGTATCCTCCAACAAAAGCAATTACAGAAGTAGGAGACAATGAATGGGTTGACGATGAGGACACTATACAACCTGTCTTTACCATTTCTGAAATCAGTGAAGATAGTCAAATTCTGAATACATTAGAAAACTTTGAAACATCTTCAGAATATGACCACACACAATTTCAGTTAGATTCTGACATTGAGTATCTATCATCTAGACAAATGTCTCTTTACTCTATGGAAGAGTTTGGTAGTTCTGCCATTGAAATCTTTCCAGGTAAAACACTGAATATCAACAAAAACTTGGAAAAATCACAACAGGGAGAGCTAACCAAAATATTGCAAAAACATTCTACTGCATTTGCATGGGAGTATACTGATATGAAAGGTATTGACCCTAAGATTTGTATTCATCACATCTATATTGAGGAAAACAGTAGATCATTCAGACAACCTCAGAGAAGGATGAATCCAAACCTTAGGGAGATAGTGAAAGAAGAGCTCCAAAAACTACTCAATGTAAACTTCATTTATCCAATTTCAGATAGCCGATGGGTTTCTCCTTTGGTTATAGTACCTAAAAAGAATGGTAAATGGAGGGTATGCATTGATTACAGGGAATTGAACAAAGCAACTTTGAAGGATCACTTTCCTTTACCCTTTATCGATCAGGTATTAGATACTCTAGCAGACAAAAAGTACTTTTCATTCTTGGATGGTTTTAGTGGCTATAATCAGATTTAGGTAGCACCTGAAGATCAAGATAAGACCACATTTACCTGTCCATGGGGAACTTTTGCCTACCGAGTGCTTCCTTTTGGATTGTGTAGTGCACCCGCAACATTTCAAAGGGCAGTACTAGGAATCTTTTCTGATCTAATCCATGATTGTGTAGAGGTTTATATGGATGATTTTACAGTTTATGGTGATTCATTTGAAGAGGCATTAGAGAATTTAGAAAAAGTCCTTATAAGATGTAAAGAAACAAACCTCTCATTGAGTCATGAAAAATGCTTTGTGATGTTTACTGAAGGTATTTTTTTGGGACATCATATTTCAGGGGATGGGATTAAAGTTGATAGATCAAAAGTTGAAGTCATCTCCAAGTTTCCTATTCCAAATTGTCAAAAATATGTTAGAATTTTTCTAGGGTTTACTGGATACTATAGAAGATTTATAGAAAAATTCACCAAAATAGCATCTCCACTCTTCAAATTACTTACAAAAGACTGTGAATTCAAATGGGATTCTGATTGTCAATCAACATTTGAAACTTTGAAAACAAGAATATCTGAAGCACCCATTTTGAGAGGACCAAATTGGAAACTTCCTTTCCATATTTCTACAGATGCTTCAGATACAGCTCTAGGAGCTGTGTTGGGTCAAAAGGATTTACTTCCTTATGCCATTTACTATACCAGTAAAAATTTGACTCCCACTGGGTTGAACTATACTGTGACTGAAAAAGAGTTCTTAGTTGTTGTTCATGCAATCAATAAGTTTAGACATTATATCACAAGCTATGAAACTTTTGTCCATACTGATCATTCTGCAATTAGATATCTAATGAGCAAACCTGTTACTAATGGCAGAGTTACAAGATGGCTCTTACTTTTACAAGAATTCAATATTACTGTATTGGATAGACCAGGGAAACAAAATAAAGTAGCTGATTTCTCGTCTAGGATCCAAAATACTAACGAAGATTCTCCTGTAGAGGATAAGTTTCCAGATGAATATTTATTTGCAGTAACTACTAAGACTCCTTGGTATGCAAATATTGCTAACTATTTGATTACAGGGAAGCTATCTCCACATTTATTTCCTAGTGAAAAAAGAAGAATTATTCAGGAGAGTTCAAATTATTCATGGATTTCTAACGAATTGTTTAAAACAGGGCTAGATTGTGTGATCAGAAGATGTGTTTGGGAAGATGAAATTCCTGACATTCTCAAGGCATGTCATGATGAACCATGCGGTGGACACTTTGATGACAAAAAGACGGCCTATAAAATCCTTTCCTTAGGATATTATTGGCCTTCCCTCTTCAAAGATACAAAACAATATGTCAGAAGGTGTGACAGCTGCCAAAGAGTAGGGAAACCGACTCTTTCAAATGAAATTCCATTACAACCACAAGTACTCATCGAACCCTTTGAAAAATGGGCTTTAGATTTCATTGGACCCATTAATCCACCATCTAAACAGAAGAAGTATATATTGGTATGCACTGATTATGTCACTAAATGGGTAGAAGCCAAAGCATTACTTTCTGCTACTGAAAATTCAGTTGTTAATTTTCTTTATGAGGATATTTTTACTCGTTTTAGTGTCCCAAGAGAAATTGTGACAGATCAGGGAAGTCAATTTACATCTAACTTGATGGAGAAGCTGATGGAAGAATACAAAATCAAGCACCGAAAATCTACTCCTTACCATCCGCAAGCAAATGGCCAAATGGAGTCTACAAACAAAGTTATTGAGAACATCATCACCAAAACTGTTCATCTACACAGAAGAGATTGGGCAGAAAGACTTCCTGAAGCCTTGTGGGCCTATAGAACTACATGGAGGAATACAACAGGACATTCTCCCTATGAACTCGTTTATGGGAAAGAAGTCATGCTCCCCATTGAGTTTCAAGTCAAGACTTTCAAGATGGCAGTTCAGTTGGGGATGAACCTATCAGAAGCCCAAAAGCACAGAATGGAGCAGCTGAATGAGCTAGATGAGATTAGACAAGAAGCAATCTTAAGAACTGATCTAGTTCAACATCAAAGAGCTAAGTGGCATGACAGATACATCAAAGAGAAAAAGTTTCAAGAGGGAGATTGGGCACTACTGTTTGATTCCAAGTTTAAAGACTTCAAAGGTAAATTTCAGACCCATTGGCTTGGGCCATATGAGATTGACAAAGTCTGTAGCAATGTAGCGGTAAGAATCAAGACCATTGATGAATTTCAAACTCCTGTTATTGTGAATGGCCACAGATTGAAAATTTATCATAAGCCACTCTCAAAAGAGGAATTTGTCAAAATGTTTCAAGAGAATTCCGCAATAAGGCTGGTGAAGAAGAACCCTTCTTCCCCACCAGCCTAACCTTTGTTTCTTTCAGTTCAAAAAAAAAAAAAAATAATAATAATAATAACTTGTATAAGCCTGAAAACCAATCATTGATTGGCGGTCTTATACAGAAAATGTAGAGTGAAAATCAGGGACACCTGACACTCTATATTTTCCAAAAAAATTCTCCCCTTCTTTTTCACTCCACTTCAGTTGCCATTCCACTCCATCTCCATCTCATTTTCATTTCACTTCACTCTGCTTCATCTCACTCCATTTCATTCATTTTATTTCATTTGATCAATAAATGTCTCTTTCAGGACCATTTCCACTCAGTTAGTTATTATCTAACTATCTTTGTTCAGCCAAGTGGGTGCTGTGTCAGTTTCCGCAGCTGGAAGCAGTTTCCGCAGCCACCACTCTGTTTTTCAAATTTACAGTCAAAATGTTAGTGCAATAATCATAAAAATGCAGGTGTGACTGAGCATATGCTATGAAGACATGGAGCATCTCCAGACATCAATAAAGAGCAGTTGATTAAAGTCTAATGGACAACAAATGACAAGGATTCCAAAGGTATGAGAAAAAAATTTCTTTCAAATAGCAATTAAAGGCACAATTTTGCATAGTTGTCAAACCATAAAAGCTCTACTATGTGCAATTATTATCACGATAGCTCCATTACCCATTATCATCCCACGACATTATTCCATAAACCATACATTTATTCCTTAATGGTCTCATGATTGATTTTCAAGTTTAACTCATAGTCGACTGCACTTTCATACCCCACTTGTAATCATGAGATGTGACCTATTTCATTACGGCTCCTCTCCACTGCATTTTTTCGCAACCATTCATTAAATGTGTAACATTTCGTACGCAGCCGTTCAATTCAAAATCCCGACTCCACTCCATTTCCTTACCATTCTGTTAAAACCATCTTTTTCACATACGTCTGCACTTCATTTTGTCAACTCACCTCGGCTGTTCATCCTCTGTTTCCGCTTGCAGTTCTGGAACATTCTCGTTACCTGTTATCCTCCAATTTCAGCCACTGTATTTTTGCCATAAACCCTGCAACCGAGCCACCTTACCTCTGCTAAACCCTCACACGCAATTGAATTTTCAGTTGAATTCAAAACAGAGGAAAGAATGAGACGATTACTAAGGGCAGAACCAGAAGGACCTAAATATCTAGAAGGTTACCCCCAAGTAAAAGATTTGTTGAAGAAAGCGAAATGGCTACGATTCATTCAAAAATTTAAGGGCCATAACAAGGAGGTAACGAAAGCCTTTGCACGGTCTTTCGACAGCCAGATGGTGGAAATTGGAGACTTGAAGTTCACAGTCACTGAAGCAACAGTAGTAGCTGCCACAGACTTGCCCCAGGAAGGTGAGTGTTGGTTTAAAAACAAAAGTGTGGACGGGCAGGCATGGAGAATTATGCTACGTAACCCAGGTATGGACGTTACTGTGTTTACAAAAGGAATTCATGTTCATGCATTGAAAGAAGAATGGGCCAGCTTATTGTTAATCATCCAAAAGTTTATCACTTGCGAAGGACGCTTTGGAGCAATGTACATGTATCATGCTAGGCTATTGATTAACTTTTTAGAGAGTCAAATTCTTAATTTGCCATATTTCTTACTGCTGAGTTTGAAAAAGATGAGTACCACAGTCCAAAAGAACATAGGAAATATAGAACCTCATCTATACCATCATGGACTTGTAAGGATTCTCATTGAAGACCAACTGAAGAAAAACAAAGATACCTGGGAACGGTTCTTAGTAAGAAATTACTTTCAAGAGCCATCTGAGGCACTTGAAAGTAGTACACCAAAGACACCGAGAAGGAGTAGGAGAAAAGAAAAGAGTGCCATAGTCCAAGACTCTCCTATTACCAAAACTCAAGAAGTTGGTCAAAAAGAAAAGGAGAAAAGAACTAAGGACAAGAAACAGAGAAAATTGAAAGGCAAAAGAAACATAGAAGAAGTCTACCAATCACTTGAGCCATCTATAGAGGAAGACTATCAAACATTTTTTGAGAGACTAGTGCATCTTCAAAAACAAGCTGCTACAACAAAGAAGAAGGAAAAAGGAAAACAGAACATAGAAGAAGGGAGTACTAGTCCACAGTATTTAAGAAGAAGCAATAGGCTTAGAGGAAGGGGGAGTAAAACACAAGTAAAACAACCCCACTTCATTGACTTGGGTGGGGAAACACCCGAGAAACCTCTAGCTGGCCGTAGTCCACCTCGTCCTCAGCCAAGTATTGAAACTAGTCCTCCACATGTTGATGAAAGCCCTTCTCAGCCAGAGCTAGAAAGCAGTCCTCCTCCTCAACAAGACTTTGAAGTCAGTCCAAGAAAAACACCAGAAATAGATCCAAGTCAACAGGAGGTGTATGATTACCTTGAATCTTTAGAAAAGACAACTGCAGGCCCGAGTACATCAACCACTCTGCCCCACATGACACAAGATGCACAAGTCCAATCCTTAAAGCAAGAAGTGTTTGAATTAGAGGTTCTAAACAGGGATATTAAGCAAGAAAATGAAGCACTTAAGGAGCAGAGCAAAGTGGACAAAATTATTCATGATAATACTATGCTTCATTTGGGACTATGGCAAAAGAAGAACAAGAAACTAAAGAAAAAGTGCAGAAAGTTGAGCAGAGAATTAATCAATCTCAAATTCAGATGTTTGATAAGGAAACCCAGGGTGGTGGTAGCACCAAGAAAGAAGAGAAGAGCACTGGATGTACCAGTAGAGGTTTCAGAACATATGGATTAAAGGGGAATGACTAAAATTTTGGTTGCATGAGGACATGCAACACCTTCATAGTGGCCCAAACTTGCATCTTCCCTATACACCTTTTCAACCTTCTTTTCCATTTACTTGACCCACCAAGCTGTCAAATCATTGCATATTAGTTTAAAAAGAGCTTATAAAATGGTTTCCTTACTATGTCTTGTGACTGCTGTTTCATTTAGATTTTTGTTTAATCAGCTGCGGAAACTTGTCACTTTCCGCAGCCAGCTCAAGTTTCCGTAGTCATTTTGTTGAAGACTATGTTACAGGTGTCCACTGGAGAATCCGGCCACATGGGCAAGCTGCAAATGATGTGTGCATGGATCGTGTCCCCTTGGTTCAGCCGAATCACTCACAAACAACCATGGTCAAGGGCAATCAAAGCAGTGGTCAAACCAAGAGTTTTGCAGTGGCACGACTCTATTTTTACCACGTGAAGATTTGTGTGGCAAGTTCCTCAATCTCCGGAGGTGTGCTAACACCTATGGATCGATCCGTGAACCAAATCGAACAACCACCACTCAAATTTAATTGTCACGGCTACCATACTGCTAGATCTCAGGACGTGGTTATTCACGTGTCTATTTGGCAGCGCAGAATTTAGGAATTAGTTATAGCATCCTCAGTTATAAATAACACGTTATCATACGCTTGATAGTTAGCTTTTTATCTGTAATCTTGACTGTTTTTACGAGCCCACTGTGCCGTGCTCTATCTTTATCTTATGACTGCACTTTAATATATGAGAAGACAACGTTCTTAAGTTCAATTTGTGACTGAGTATTGATTGGCCGAGGTTGCAGAGGGCCCCTGTACACCAAGGCTCTGTAACTACTGTATAGTTTCTCGCTTTCTTTCATTATGTTACTTCTTTCATAATCGTTTGCTTGTATATATTACACTGTTCTGATATTCATGTTAACTGTTGTCCATATTTTCTTTTATGCTTTCTCATGATTGTTAACTGATCAGTGTTTTTCTTTCAGGTTCTTGTAGACAGCCCGGGCAATTTCACATAGTTTTTAATGACTAATGACATGAAATCATCTTGTCCTTCTGCTGATTTATGTTCTGAGTTTTAATTCCAGCATTGTCATTCCTTTCAGTTCTGTTTTGCTTATTTACTTTCCTGCAATTTAGATCTCATATTACTCCATTTGTTTATGATTAGCTCCTATAGCCAGAGCGACTCAAATAGTGAGGAATCAAAATATTATTTGATGTAGTATGATTTAGTTTACTTTTCTGCAAGTTAGTGATTAGATTACTCATGTCATTTTCAGGGATTGAAATATGAATGCGTAGTTTAATCTTAGTTTCATTTAATGCAATTTCATTTCATGCAATTTAGATATCAAATTACTCAATTTGTTTATGATTACCTCCTATAGCCAGAGCGAGTCGAATGGTGAGGGGTCAGAATATGAGTTGAAGTAGTGTGATTTAGTTTGCTTTGCTTACAGTCTTTGAATTGCTTTGAGTTCAGTTTTTATTTTCTTTTTATACAGCAGTAAGGATACTGGGCTTCATTGTCACTAACTCATTGTTTTGGTACATTTTTATTTTCTTTTAGGAATTGATTTCATCACAACAAGTTTTGAAACCTTTTTGAGAACTTTAAAGTTTGGAAAATCATTGTAGAAGTCACCATTGCCATCCATACTTGATTTTCAATTCTGCCATCTCACATCAGGGAATCAACATAAGATAAACCCAAAAACAAACCAAAAACTCAAAAACGACAAAGAAATAATAAATCGGTTATCTTGCATATACAGTGCACTTCACTTCAGCAGTTTACGACTCTTGGATTGACATTTTAAATAGCAATTTAGGACACACTAAATTGACCAAACAATTATAGACGGCTATGTTGCAGGAAACGTGGGGTAGGGGTGCGTTTCCGTACGAAAACGAGTACGAAACGCTGAAACGCATTTGGTACGACTGTGAAACGCGTTTCCAGCCGTACTGCCACATTTCACGAAACTGAAATGTGGCCAGTACGACCGGAAACGTGTTTCACTGCCGTACGACCCACGTTTCAGCATTTACTTGTGTGTTTTTTTTTTAATTTATTCCTAGGTTATGCTAGTGACTTCTAGCTACTTCTAGGTGGCTGTCTAAAGTTATAGAAGTGACCTTTTTCCCTAGTGTTGATATGCAGTTCATCAAGAAGTTTGAGGCATATGCAGTTCATGGTAATGTTAAATTCTTTTTATTTTCATCCTTTTACTTAAATTTTTAACATTACCATGAAATGACTCAGGATGTTTGAGAGTGGTTTCCCCCTCATTGGATTTCATATGGAGAAAGTAGAATTTTAGATCTCACTCAAAATCCAGCAGACTTATCTATTTTTCAGGATTTCAGGATTGGGGGGATTGCAATGCTTCCATTGGATTTTATCATGTACTAGGGAATGGAACTTGTATTTAATCAAGAAAACCAAGCCCTCTATGCAGGGGAGACTCCCAATAATCAAGAGCATGTAGGGTACTAAGGTATGAAACTTGTATTTAATCAAGAGCACTAAGGTCGTTCGACTATGTAGGAGGAGACTCCCAATCAAGCACGAGACAAGAAATTAGAAATTTCTCGTGGCTGATTTTGGATATTTCTATTTTCATTATGTGATCATTCATGAGTAAATGTGATGTAAATTTAGAGACTTATAGTTTATGCATTTACAATTGACAATTTTATCATAATGTAATAAATTAGAATGTATCATATATGCTTTATGATTGCACATATTTCTTAAATGTCCTAATATATATATATATCTATATATATATATATATATATATATATATATATATATATATTAAATTTGGGGAGGTCGCGTTTTGTATTGCTTCCCATTTTGGAAACTCGCACCTGTTTCCCCGTTTTGTGCAACCTAGATATACGGGAACCCATACATTATCATGTCCGGCGAAACACTATCGCATCGCATCGTTTCAGTGGAGAGGAATCTGGCTTATTGAATTGCCGAACTTTGATATTACGATGGCGGAAGCGGGCCCGAAATCATATTATGTTGTGCTTAATAACCTCGGCAGGTCCGTTAGATTACAGAGCGCCTTATGTATGGGCCTTGGGTTCCGCCAATTGTGATATGCGATAGGCTGGACCCGAAAATATATATATTGCGGTTAATAGTCCTGACGGGTCCGCCATATCACATATCGCCTTATGTATAAGCCCTGAACTCTATCGATTGCGATTTTAGATTGGGGAAGCGGACTCGATAAATGCATGTGTTATGTTTAATAATCATGGTGGGTCTGCCATATCGCGGAACACCTTATGTATGGGCCTTGGGTTCCGCCGATTGCGATTTGCGATTGGGGAACGAACCCGACATCATATGTGTTTCTGTTAATTACATTTGAAGTCCGGAAGGTCCTTGCTTAGCAAATGCGAAAGAGGAAGGCACATTATAACCGCGGAAATGGAGAGATTGCAATAGCGATAGAGGCAGGCATTGAGAAATGTATAAAGACCGAAAGAGCACCGAAAAGGTAAGTTACATAAGTTTGTAAATAATTTCTGTTACAAAAGTATTGTAATAGAAATAGCGGCGTGATAGAAGGTTTTATGGGTTGAGTCCACATACGACCGTGGTAAAGAGTAGGGGTTGGTTAAATGTGTGGGCATAGAGTACCATGAATGTTTATGAGGATTCAGAAAAGTCCCGATGACAGAACATGAATGGAGGGCTAGATTGGGTTATAAATGAATCATGCTACACAGATCTATCAAGGGGTCTTACCATTAAGAATTGAAGATTTGACTCGGCACAGAGTTGAAATCCCTGGGATAAAAATAGGTCATTTAGAGAGTTATCATTGGAGAAATGAAAGATCAAACTTCTAAGGGACCCATTCAAATTGGCTACCAGAGCGTGTTTTAATAGGGTGGTGGTTGTGGCCACAACACCTGGTATGGGAATCCACACTCTTGTCTCATTTTAGTGATTATAGGGTGGCAGGGAGGTGTTAGGCTAGTGCATGAAGTCGCTTACAGGTTGGATCTTGTGAACACTTCAGGGTGGTAGGTTGGTATAGGATGTTGGGGCATCCATTCAGTTGACTACTAAAGAAACCAGGGCATTGGGATGTCCTTCCAGTGGGAGCTGGAGAAGAATTCTTTTTTAGAATTCTAGGAAGTTGTTGCTTTCATTTCAGTTGGGGCTGAAGATTAAAAAATTTATTAGAAAAACGTTTGGTGGTTTTTGACCTGGAGGGGTTTTCCACCTAAAATTCTTGTGTCTACTGTGTCCTTTTATTTACTGTTATTACTGCATAAACATTAATAATAATTGAAGATTAACTAATGCCTTGAAAATATTTAAAAGTGCTAATTGCTAAGAATTATTGATTCACCCCCCCTCTCAGTATTTCCAACATATTTCAATCCCCTGCAAACACAAGATTAGCCAAGAAGTTCACTTTCTCTATAATAAGTCAAACATTATATAGATCTTAAAAAATTCCCTGCTCATAGAACTATCCATCATATGCTCCATGTTTGAGATTATGTTTTAATCTTGGTGTGCTCCTAGTCTCATGCATAAAATTGTAGCTTTTGAATCCTACAGGCTCAACCACACCCATAGGCCTTCTTTCGTTTGGTTGGGAGGCTTATTACTGTACTCCTAAGAAACCAAATTCATCCTCCCTATCCCTTGTCTCCCGAATCGTACACAATTCTCTAGAATATGTGTTGATTCATGACTCTAGCGTGCCTTGGCACATGGAATTCGATGGGCACACAAATTTGATTTTGAGACACGTGTCCCTCTGAAAAGCATGTCTTGCAACCCTTAAAACCCGATTTGGGCCCATTTCTCACTCATTCTTCAGTGTGTCTCTCATTGTGGTTGTGTGGAAGTGACTAGCAAAGGGTTTGAGAGCATTTTGGAGGTGATTCAAGCAACATGTAAGTGCATTTTCCTTTTTTTTCTTTTTTTTTTGCTGTTAGCAGTTTGCATATACATTTTTTTACAAGTTTGTGCATTTTTTCTTTATTTTTTTACAACATTCATGGCTCAATCAAGGGAAACAGGGAAGGGGCAAAGGAAGGGGAAGAATGTCCCCATTGGTGATGCCCCTTGTTCCAATTTCACAATGGTATGCAAGTGTTCCTTCTATTGGTAGTGGGGCTACAACAACAACTTCAATGTGGAGGGAAAAATAAATTTAAAAAGACAATATGCTCAAGAAAGCAAATATCCCTTGTGGAAGTATGTCACAAGAGATCAAGGGCCAAGCATCAAGTTGAAGGGAGGAGGAAATGTTGCTTGGATATGACTCTACTGCAAAAATCATTTCAAGAGCACTTACAAGAATGATGACCCCCTTCCATTCTTGAGGAAAAGCAACAAAAAATTTTCATTTGAGAGTTTTGGTGGGGGTAAGGGTCAAGTAGCAAAAAGAAAGGCAATGGCACTTGGTCCAATGGACAAGATTTTTCAAAAAGAGGGACGAGAAGAGCTTGATATCACCATTGCATTCTTTTTCTATCTGAACTTCATATCCTTTAATGTTACATGCTCACCTTTATTTCTTGAGAGTGTCGAGCTCTAACTCAAGGGGCTCCGTCAGGGTATGTGCTTCTTGGGTCAGAGAAGCTTAGAACCACATTGTTAACTAAGGCAAAGAAAGAGGTGGACAAAATGCTTGAGCCTATTAAATCAACATGGCCAACATCTAGGGTTAGTATTGTTTCTGATGGATGGATAGATCCAGAACATCACCCGCTTATCAACTTCACGGTGTCTTCCTTGAATGGACCCATTTTCTTGAAATCAGTGGATGCACTTGGACAAAACAAGGATGCACAATATATTGGTGAGTTGTTCATTAAAGTTATTGAAGATGTAGGTGTTGATTCTTGTGTGCAAATCATTACAGACAATGCACTTGTTTGCAAGGTCGCTGATGTAGGGACCAACCCTACACTAAAAAACAATTTGACAAATACTAAAAATACAACCATAAAAATAACATTGGGAACTAAAAAATCATTAAGAAATATATACAACTTTCTTGAAATTCTTTTTATTGAACATATCATCTAATTTACACGTTGTTAACTAAAACCATAATGATGTCATACAAAAGAATACTATAACAACAGATACCGTTCACCGGGAGACGAGATTCAAACTTGACTTGCTGTTATTTTCCTTCCTTCGTTGTCGGTCGCCTCTAAGTGTGAATGTCAATGTGCTTAATCCGAATGCAATGACCCACTACTTGACCTATCAGCCTACTCCTTGGGTATTCTCCTTCCTCGCGGACCCCTGAGTTGCAATGGGATTGTACAATGGAAGAATGTATTAGTTGGTAGAGGAGAGCACACTTTGGCTCAAGAGTCCCCTATCTAAAATTCTCTACCTCACCAAACTCACTATAGCTCGTAGTCACTACTCTGACATAGTCTCATCCATCCAAAAATAGGGTAATCAAAAGTCCCTTCTCCCATGGCTTGCCCCTTCTTTTATAGGAGTCCTCATAGGTGACACTTGGCATTTCATGCATAATTGATTTTTTTTTTATAATTCAGTAGTTTGATTATTCACCCACCCATGTGTCACTCTCTCATCAAAGATCTCCAAAATTATTTACTTAAATTTTAATTTAAAAATAATAATTTTCCTCACTTCAAGAAGATTCCTATTTCTTCTCCTAGTTGTCTCTTGATCCCCCTTTTTTACTCCTTAATTTGTGTTCATTACTAAAGTCAATTGATGAGTCAAGATTTGATCCCCTATCTACTCCCTAATTTAACTCAAGTTATCTCTTAGATGGATATTCTTATGTTGGTTGTTGCCACATGGAGGTTTTCTATATTTCTCTAAAATTTAATTTATTAATCTTATTTTAATTCACCATCCCCTTCTCTTAATTAGGTTTAACTATTTTAGGATTAATATTTATCCTTACATTTATGTCCCTCGTTCCCCTTTTTACCTAAGTAAACTACATTATCTACTTCATATTTTCTAACATGGGAAGGGTAGAGTTTTTAAGGTAAAATATTTTACTTCTTCCTATGATCCTCTTAACCCAAGTTTTATTCTTGATTTAATTACCTCGGTTTCTAGCATCATTTTCCTTTGATGTGAATTTACCTGGTTTTCATTTTTTATTATATTTATTAATTTATTTATTTTTAATGATTCCAAGGCCACCAAGTTTGGTCGTGCCCTTCAAGAACTTCATTTGAAGTTCCAAGGGTTCCACGCCTAACAGTTTATTTGTGATGCCAAGGGTGCCAAGTTGGTAATGCCCTTCAAGAAATTCCCTTGAAGTTCTAAGGGTGCCATACCACTTGCCCTTCAAGCATTTAGTGGCTACAAGGGGAAAGTACAGGTGCAATGATAGAGACCCTATCATATCTTATGTTGCCTGCTATAGTAAGACTAATGGTGTTGGGGATCAAGGAATTCGCCTTGATGTACGCCCCCCGATAAAATCCTCATGAGCAACCCAACTTTGGGTCCTACCCTCATGACATCGTGATCTTCAAGGCAAAAGTGGTTCAACCTTCTAGCCCAAGTCACGGCGGGAGTGCTCATGGGTGAGATTAGGGACACTGTCCCACCCCTCCCATGCAATTCCATACAATTTTATAACCCCATCACCCATATGTGAGTCATTCGGCTAAGCAACTAATCTGTGCCTGCAACCACTAACATATCATCAGAAAACATATATAGCAGGTTTCAAAATTGACTTAGAATTTCAAAGATAAAATAATATAAATTTTCATCAAACCAGGTGTCGTCAACTCATCATATGCGAGTGCTTCTGATGGTTTCCTTCCATACTCAATAATCATCAGTAACAAGGTTTCTCAGTGTTAGTCATTGTCATAATAACATCATTAACATCACCTAGTCATTCGCATCATAGTTCATCGTGAACCAGAACTAATGCAAGAAGGTAACATAGGGGACACATCCATCATGGCTATCATCATCATAACATCAATGGAAACATACATATCCATTAAAGCTATCAACATCGTAACATTAATAGAAAACATACCTATCCATAAAATCTATCATCATCATGATATCAATAGAGAGCATACATATCCTTTACTACTATCATCATCATAAATTTAATAGAGAACATACATAAACATCACAACCACTAATAATAGAGTGATGTGTCTGGATCCTCAACTTGAGGTTCTCAAAGAATAAAGTGAGGGCCTTAGGGCTAAATAAATGTTAATGTCATATCACTGTCAGTCGACTAGAGCGGGGCACTACATACACCCCCCTTAATACTAGACTTCGTCTCGAAGTCCTTGGAATAGGTAAGGAAAACATTGATGCATCTCCTTGGCGTCCTCCCTAGTAGCTGAAATGGGACTATAATTGTTCCACTGGAGCTTAACCTGGTCCACTAATGCTCGGTCCTCTAGTCGGTCCCAAATGAGAGGTGTTCTGCAAGGTCTTCTGTATAAGAACGCAAATGGCGCCATCTTGATGGAACTCTGATAACTATAATTGTAAGCAAATTCCACGAGGGGTAAAAATCTTTCCATATCTTTTGTTGGTCCATCACATACATCCAAAGCATGTCTTTAAGGATTTGATTAGTCCTTTCTATCTTCCCATCTATCTCAGGGATAAGCAGTGCTGGAGTTCAACTGGGTTCCCAAGACTTCTTGGAAACTGGTCCAAAACCTTGCTATAAACACTGCTCCCGTATCAGATATGATCTTCCTAGGCACTCCATGTAATCTCATAATCTCATCAATAAAAGATCTAGCTGTTTCTGATCCCTTATATGTAGCCTTAACTAGTATGAAATGGGCTCTCTTGGTCAACGTGTCCACCACTAAAAATATGGAATCATGTCTTCTTGAGGTCATTGGTAGTCCCACAATGAAGTCCATTGATATAACTTCCCATTTTGATTTTGGTATCTTTCCACTTTTACTCGTTGACATTCTAAGCATATTGCTACCAAGTTTACAATGTACTTCTTCATCCCTTTCCAAAAGAAGAGTGGTTTCAGGTCTACACTCATCTTCTTAACACCAGGGTGTGCCATGTATACTGCGTGATGTGCTTCATTCAAGATTAACTGGCGTATATCTTCATTCGGTGGTACATATATCCTTCCCTGAAACCGTAGTAGCCCATCATTATCAAGGGATTATTCTTCATATTTTAGGACCCTCATCTCATCCTCCCTCAAAATTTTGCTAACCTCCTGGTACCAAGTGTCTTTAAATTGTAATTCAAGCATTTTCTCCCTCAAATTTGTCTTTAAGGAAATCACTGAAAATATCCAAGGCCTCCTACTTAAAGCATCAACCACCCTATTTACCGTTCCTTTTATGTAAGTGATATAAAAATCATATTCACTAATTAGCTCAGACCATCGTCTTTGTTTTTCATTTAAGTGGTCTTCAATGGATATGTGTTGTAGCCCACAATGGTCAGTCCTAAGATCAAACTTCCTTCCTAGAAGGTAGTGTCTCCAAATCTTTAGTTCATAAACAATTGCTACCATTTCTAAATCATGGGTTGTGTAGTTTTCTTCATGGGTTCTAAGTTTCCTTGATGCATAGGCTATTACTCTTCCTTCTTGCATCAACACACAACCCAACCCTTCCTTGGAGGCATTAATGCAAACCAAAAATTCTTGTTCCATATCGACACCTTCAAAATTGGTGTTGTCGTTAATAACACCTTTAACCTTTGGAATGCCTCTTCACATTTTTCAGTCCAAATGAATTTCTTGTTTTTTTTTTTTTTTGGAGCTTGGTAATGGCGCTTGCTGTCTTCGAAAACCCTTCGATAAATCTACAATAATACTTTGCCATGCCCATGAAACTTCGTATTTCATGAACATTGGTTGGTGTTGGCCATTCCATGATGGCCTCGATCTTTACCAGGTCTACTGTGATACCATCCCCAGAGATAATGTGCCCAAGATAGTGAATATTGGTTTGGTAAAAGGAACACTTTGACAACTTCCCGTATAATTGGTTTTCTCTAAGACATTGTAGAACTATCCTCAAGTGTTTGTCATGCTCTTCTGGGGTCTTTGAGTAGATCAAAATGTCATCGATAAAGACTTATATAAACTCATCTAATTAATCTTGAAATATTTCATTCATTAAACTCATGAAAACACTCGCCGAATTTTTCAGTCCAAAGGGTAAAACTACAAATTCATATTGCCCAAATCTTGTTTTAAAGGCCATCTTCGGGATATCTTCTTCCTTGATTCTCAACTGATGATATCCCGACCTCAAATCTATCTTTGAAAGCACAATTGCCCCCCTCATTTGATCAACAAGTCATCTATCCTTGGTAGAGGGTATTGATTTTTTTATTGGAATTACCAAAAACCCTAATATTAATAATAAGCATAGGTAATTATTGTGTTATATAACATACCACTAGAATAGGGTAATTATTATCTTACATGCATGTATAATAGGGATACCCATTCAAAATAATACTTAATTTGGGATTACATTAATCACTATTTATATATAAGTGCTTATGGTATGACACAATGTTATACCTTACTATATAAGATATCTAAGAACAAGTATTAATATTGAAATAATATATAATAATAAATTCCTTTATTATATGGAAAAATAATTAAATCATTAAAAAAATGTAATGATTTTGAGAATGTTAAACTAGAGCTATTTGAGATATTATTTACATTCAGGTAAAGAAGCATATTTACCGATAGTTACTGTCCACCATTTTTTATAATAAAAAAAAAAATTATGTGTGGAAGAAGAAATTTCGAAAATTTGGAATGTCTTTTAGAATGAAGTAAATGAATGTAAAGAATATTTAAAAATAAATAAATTTCATAAAATTTATAAGATGTGAATTTAATTAAATTCCAATGGTAAAAAGTAATTTTTATTCAATATAATAACTTACTTTCTTCTTTTACCCAAAACAAACTATAATAACTTGAAACTTTCCATTACTTTATTTTAATAGTTAAAAACAATCTTTAGTGGAAGATTTGAGTTCTCACATGCAAATACAATAATTGTTTTGTTACCCTGTCCACACACTGGGAGCGCACAAGCCAATCATTTAAAACCAAAATAAGAGCAAATCGATTATAGGAATTCTGAGCAGATGTGCATTGCAGTTTTTCAAAAACTGAAATGCTCAAGGTTTTGAATTCTTGAAATTTTAGAAACGTCAGTTGTTAGCTAAACCTCCCCTATCCACACACACTGGGAGTGCACAAGCCAATCATTTAAAA